>JBAMHW010000023.1:20088853-20153813 GCA_037177495.1 Rhadinocentrus ornatus
TTCCCTTCTCCCCCTCCCCCTCCCCCCCCCCCCCCCCCCCCCCCCGCCAAGAAATATTATGACGCCAACTGATATTATAGCTTTCCCACCGAACATAGGCACCAATACATACATACATACATACATACATACATACATACACCAATAGTTAACAACTCTCATGCAACAGTAATACACAACAGTTGCAATTGTGCTTTGCAAATATTTCTTTACCACTCTTTTTGCAAAGATCACCTTACCTCACCTTTTCCAAAAGAAAAAAAGAGTTTTGCATCTCTGCATCTAGTGCAACCAAGGATCCCATCCTTGTCTGTGACAAAGACAATTTATTTGTTCCCATTTCTTTTTCTACTTTTACGCAAAATATCAAAGATGACATAAAATAGTATTTTTGCACCAACAAGGTAATTGTCAAAGAGCTGGTAGTTAAAAAGTTGGTATGTTATATATTTACTGTCCACTAAAGCCTCATCAGAAAAGATCTCAATGGAAAGGTAGCTGTCAAGAAGAGATTCTTAAGAAGAAAAACAAGGAGATGAGCTGAGGCGTGCAAAATTTGTCAAGAACTGGACTGAAATTCAAAGACCACCTGTCTTTTGGAGTAATAAATCTTACCATCAACATTAATGAAGCAGTTTTTGACCATCTTGACAGACTACAAAACAAAAGGCAGTCAACATCTAAAGAAGAACTTTGGGTTGTGTTTTTTAAGAAGCCCGAAGAACTATTTCTGAATACAAATGAGAGAAGTTAACAAAAACTTTTCTAAAAGGGTTCAGAATGTGTTGAATATAGGTGGTAATACCCAGTGGCGTCGTCAGCCGATTTTCCCGGGGCTTTTGAGTCTAATCACTGTAAATAGACACTGTTAAAGTTAACTGCCGCCCGCTCCTCCGCTCCGTTATTTCTCAACAGCCACAGGCTACACACACGCACACTCACTCAGTCTCACATCCAGAGCAACGCTGGGCTGAGCAGGGCTGGGCTGGGGGTTGGAGGGTCTGATTAGCCCTGTCACTAACGTCAAATGAAGTTACTGGGTGTCAGATGACAGTACGTTGCTTCTTTAGGTCCAAAACCCACAGCCGATAGCCATGGGGCCTCTGTGCGCGCAATGTACAGACTAGAGCAGTGATTCCCATCCCTGGTCCTCAAGGCACGCTATCCTGCAGGTCTTAGATTTCTCACTGCTGCAACACATCTGATTCAAATTAAACAGACCTCTGACAAGCTTTGCTCAAGTCTGCTAATGAGCAGTAAATTTGAATCAGGTGTGTTAGCAGGGACACATCTAAGACCTGCAGAATAGTGTGCCTTGAGGACCAGGGTTGGGAATCACTGGAGTAGAGAGCAGCAGCAGTCGGAGCGTGGCAAACCAGCACAAAATTAGCAAAATGGACAGAAAATCTTAGATAAAGCAGTTACAACTCCTTAGCTTTTTCAGGAGAAAAGTAAAGGGTAAGATACACAGTATTGTCCCAAATATGTGTATTTTTTGTTTGACACAAGCAGATCGCCGTCGGGGGTCGCTACACAAGACAGTAGATTTTACCCGCGCGCGTGTGTCAGAGTGTGCGCACATGTCGGGCGGAAACTCCGATAGCGCGACAGAGGGATCAGCACTATGTTACGTATATCCTATAGTCTATGTGCATATCAGATAAATAACCCCTGTTTAGTTTTTAATAAAAGAACTCAGTATAAACCGTTTATTGAGCAAATGAGACTTAAAGGACTTCTGTTGTGACTTCCTGGAAATCAGTTTAAAATAGTTCAATTTGATCTGGTAGGGGTATAATGTTAGGGGAAACACTGATAGCCTTTTCTGAAGATTAGTTATGGAAATTGGGGGTTGTCTTATAATCAGGGTTTGGAAATGTGTCTACAATAGCCAACAATCATTCTGACTTATTCAGCATGTTTGTTTAGGTATGCTATTGCTACCTAAGTTGCTATCCTTAGTTATCCTTAGTTAGCATTAATGCAACAGAACTGCAACACCTCAACACAAATGAAGGCTGCACATTTAAGTCTAAATTTGAATACAAAAAACATGTTAAGTTATCATATCTTGAATCATGATTAGTCATGCTCTATAGCAGTGGTTCTTTTAAAAAAAAAATATTTTACCCCTTTTGAAATATTTTTTTTCCAGTCTTGTACGCTGGACCGAATCAGGGCAAACCCCTTGTTAAGAAAAAATTATAATTGCAAAAATGACATAGGGAATACTTCAATAATAATGCTTTCTAGGAAACATTATTTTGTTCTTTCATGTAGATTTTTTTAACTAATTAGTAATTAAAGTTTTCATTACCTGGTGTTGTATTTATCTCATGTACCTCCTGTGTACTCCATAGTACCCTTCCCATTTCCGACTAACGGCTCTAGATAGATAGGAAAGGTTAATGCTTTCATTGTGCTGGAAGATTGATTCAATTTTTTTTATTACAACATTGTATTATTATAAACTTGATTTGTTGATTTTTTTAATTTAATTATTTTGTAGAGGGTAGCAAAGATTAGTTACAGACAAGAGAGGAGCCAGTTGCAGACATGTCAGAATCAGACATGGACATTGGTAATAGTTATTTAGCTCAGCCTTACTTCGTGCTAAAGAAAGATAACTTTACAAGCATTTTGTGGCATCTGGTTCTTTGTTTGACTCTATAGGAGCTGCCTCAATGACTCCCTGTATAAACCATCAAATGTTTACTGTGCAGCAAATGCAAAAGGCCCTAAAATATATAAATCACAGAAAACCTTCTGACCAGACTTGATAGTGCCTTATTTTTTTTAAATGGCTGTTTATTTTGTTGCACAGCCTTTTACGATACATTTTAGTCTTTCGATTGAAAGTAAAGCAATTACATCAGTTTGGAAGTCAGCTTTTGTTGTTCCTCGGCTAAAAGGAGGTGATCCAGCAAAGGCCAATATTAAATTTGTGCGTTTAGTCAGAAATTCTTGAATCTCTTGTGTGTGATCAACCTAAAGAATTTTTAATTTCAAATGAGCTTCTTTCAAATTTGCAATCAGGTTTTAGGAAAAGACACAGTACTATCACTGCAAATACAAAAGTGATCTATAATATATTTGTTCCTTTGATAAAAACAGTACTGTGTTGCACTTTTTATTGACCTGTCAAAACCCTTTGACACAGTGGACAATGGCGTTTTAAAGCATAGATATATTAAGATATATAAGATATATCAAGCTTCTCTCATTTTTAATTTTACATCTGGTCTGGGCTAAGCCCAGGGTGTTCTCAAAAGCTGGAGATGCCACCGGTAATACCAAATATTTACTTTCAGCCTTGTTGGAATCTATATTTTTGCCTTCATTATGGCATTCTTATATTATCTTTAAATTAGTTTAAATGTACTACATTATATTTTTGTCAGAGGAAACAAACTTTGAGAACAAATTTTTCATGTTACCATGTTTAGCGGTTAAGAGTCGACATCAGTCATGTGGAAATGTGTTAATGCTCACATGATGGGTGGAAAGTCCAACGTGTCCTTTGTTTTTGGTCTCTATTCCTAAGCAGTGACTTCTGTTTTAACCTGTAAATGCTGTAAATACCCGCTAGTTGTTATTTGGAAGTGTGTGGTATATTTGTGGTTAAAACAGCTGCCTGCCATACTTTTAGTCCAAAAGGAGCTTGTGGTTAGCTGTTTGCAGGTGGATTCAGGTCACGATTGAGCCATGACTCTGATCCTCTCTCAGTCATTTCCTGGGCTCAGTCACAGCTTTATGTCTTGATGACCACCTAGTGTGTAGCTTAGCCAAAGGCACCGAGATTAGCAAGGGGTCAGGCATAAGTTTTATAAGGATCTGTGCTGTAGATCAGAGACTAGATTTGTGGAGCTTGAAATGGTTTGTGAGTGTGTCCAGAGGTGCTGTTAAGGGGGAAAAATATGAGGACAGTGCTAAAGCCAGAGGTGTCATCCACAGATTAAGGCAATGGAGAACCTGCACACATCTGACCACAGGGTGAGATGGACAGCAGGACAGAGATAATGCAGTTTAGTTGAGAATGGTTAGATATTTATTTAAACATTTATTATATATAATAATTTATTTAAAATTGATTTTTATGACCGCAAGGAAGAAATTATTCTAAGACTAAGAAAAACTTTGGAGAACAAAGATCTCTTAGAGCATTAAGAGCTGTTCAAATTAACAGTTTGAGGAAAAAGTTAAAAAAAGTGGGGAAGAAAAAACAAAATGTAACTTGGCTGCGTGTTTGAACTGTCAAAGAAAAAATTGGCTTCTTAAAGGTCGTGTTATGTCCATATGAGCAACAAACTGTGGCTTCTTTTGGCTGTGGCTCCAATTTGGATCATACTGGAAGCTGATAAAATACCCCAACTCGTTATTTTCAGTGACTCAGAAATCCTTTTACTGAGGATTTCTCTCATGGTCCCACACTTACTGTACTTACAGGGGAGAATACATGTTTTGGCTTATATGTTTACACACAGTCTGTCATATTAAAGTAGGAAAATCTACATTTCACTTTATAGATATTTCATAACTGACAAAGTGGAATAAATATTTCTTCTGCTCTGCTATTTATTCTTCACTTTCTGCAATTTTTACAGCTGTTTTTTTTTCACCACACAGCAAAAAGACAAATTATTGCTGCAGATCAGAAGGATAAAAAATTGGTTTGGTAGCATTACTATAATATGAGTAAAATAAAATACAAATTTTTCATTCCTCCCTTAAAGGAAAGGGGTGTATGATACAGTGAAGCTTGAATCAAACAGACCAGAGTCGGCACAACTTTCAATGGGAGTCGCTGACTGATAGTAGATATTAGATCTTATTTTTGGGATATCTGTCCGTTTGTCTCTCGGCCCATCCTTTGGGAATTCTCTTGTGAGATTAATGTCTTCCCATCAAGTCTTGGACTCCCTCCTGTCAAATGCTCCTCGGTCTTTTTATAACCCAACGCCCATTCACAAACACTAATGAGTCTCTAGGTGACAAATAGATTTGGAGGACATCTTGCAAAGCGTGGCTTCTCCTCTCTGCTCTCTGCTCTCTTTTTCTCCCCATCACTCATGCAGCTGCTGGCCTCAATGCCTGCCTTTGTTTTTTCTTGAATCATTTTGATGTTGCTCATTCTGTTACTATGTTCACACCTAATCCTGACCCACTTCTGCCCACTTCTCTTCCACGTACTTTATCAAGTCTTGCTCTCTTCGCCAGCCTCTTTCTGCCAGCTGCTATATATTCTCATTGTTATTTGTGGTTCTTGAAGTTTTATTCACCTCTATCGTGAGCCTCTGTCACTCTCTCTCTGCAGCTGCCTTTGTCTGTCTGTCAATTTCCATCTTTGTCTGTACGTTTCTCAGCTAGTTGTAAGTCTGTTCTTATCCTTACCGGATTAGCAATGGGCTGCTCTGCTGAGTTCCCAGAGGCTTCAGGGCAGAACATTTAGCAACTGTCTAATTCATATATGATTCAGCCAACAGGTAGCATCAAGAAAGGAGGAATAATCACTAAAATAGATATATATTGATGGCTCTAAAAACATTAAAATATTTTTCTGCTGCCACTTAAAAAGCTTAATACTTAAAAGTGTTATACCATGTAGAATATTTACGATTACTCTCTGTAAAACACAGCAATTCCAACTTGTTTTTTCTTCGCTTCCCTGCCGGGTAATGCTAGTTTGGTGTGACTCAGAAGTGGGATGTTGCAACCCAGAACTGTGTCATTTTCCTATAGATAGAGAAACAAAAAAACAATCAAAAAAACCTTTTGTTTACTATTCAAGCTGCCTTTTGGGGAAACTTTGCCTTAGATAAGCTAGATAATCTGAGTTGTGATGTTGTATTTGATTTTTCCTAGATAGCGACAGAGCTGTCACAATAACCACAAATTTGTAACATCACATAGTTGATAGGCGAATCACTGGGAATACCAAGCAACTGCTAACACCCCTCAGTTCCTTTTTTTGATTATCCAGTGTGCATGTGCTGCATGTAAAGTTAATGCTTAACAAAACCACAAGTATTTAGGTCTGACACTGAACATCAGGCAGTAAAGTCTGTAAATTCTGTTTGGAATGACCTGCTGGGGTGACACATTTCACTGTGGGATGAGTTGCACTTGGTCAAACCACACTCTCATTGCTATTCAACATATGACTACACTCCTGGCGGTCTACTCCATAGCATAATGGATTTAACATCAGGATTCAGGTGGAGACTAAGTGTCAGGACTGCACCCCATGACTGCTGGTCCCAGCCTGAACTCTCAGAATCTTAACTTCAACATGGTGCAGCAGTGTTGCCCTGGCTGCCCCTTACTTGACTCTTGATACCCAACTCTTTCCCCCTTTCTTTCCTTCTTCAGAGAAAGCGCAGGTGTTTGCCGCCTGAGCCTCTCAGATTTCCTCACAAAGTCTTAGAAGTAATTTGACTTGAGTGGTGAAGAGAGCTTTACCGTCATGGACAATTAAAGACATTAAAGAAGCTAATTCTGCTGTGATACTGAATAGCTGAGCTAGCTAAGATCACAGATGGGTACATTTCCTCTCCAAAGCTGCCCAATGCAGTGATCAGAAACTCCAATTTCCCCAGCTGCCACCAAATGCAGCATTAAAACAAAATGAGGAAGTAAGAGAATGTTACAGTCAAAATCAGTTTACTGCAGTAAAACCTAATTTACTGAATATTTTGCAGCGGTTACATTCTAAAACATGAGTAAACTCATCCACGCCTCTTCACTGTCCTGCAGGTACCTGATGCATTGTCAGATTTTATGGAAAAGTCCACTATTTGATGACAGAGCATGTAAAAGTGTTTGTATGACAGTGACTGTTTTGTTTTAATTTTTGTCTCCTCAACACATGTACCAAACAAATCAACATAAAAGAAACAAGGAGACACCAGCAGAGAAGTTTGTTTCTTCTGCAGACAAACGGAGTAACACACACTTCAACTGGACCATAATAATCCACTGAAGAACATTGCTTTGCTATTTATTTATTGTTTTCTTAGGAAATTTGTTTTGTGCCATTAATTTTCATTTAACATGTCCAATTCTGACCTGCAGTTATTTTCCTTTCCTCTGAGGGTGTAACAGAGTTGTTTACCTCTTTTGTTGTTGTTTACAACACAGGACTTGTCAGGGGGTTGCCTTTGTTGTTTTTACAGTTGCAGTGGGTGCTGTGATGTGTTCACAGTGACAGCTTGTTATCGTCTAACTCGTCATCTCCTCCTCTTCTTTTGTGCCAACGGGCTGCTCTTCCCTACCCACCTGAAACTACATCACTAGAGAATCCTACGCATCCATCTGTATGGTTACCACACCCCTTCGTCTCTATGCAACCCGTATGAATCGCATTTTTAAGGCACACAGCATCAGTTCAGACAGCAGGATTGTGAAAAAGAGGCATGCAGAGAGAAGAAGCAAAGCTAAAGAATGCGCTCGTGTTAGTCTACAAAGATCAATGGATTTGTGATGAATGAATGGAAAAGTTTCCTGCATAGCCATTAGAGTCTTGAGTAATGTGATGCATAGGCAGCCATTTAGAGATGGATCAGCAAGATGCACAAATGGAGCTTATTCATTTGAATCAGGTATTGTTAAGGAAGCTTAATCTTAAGTAGAAAGCAGTTTAAAAGCATAAAAACTTAAAGTTAAACTGAGCAAAATCATCATGTGATGCTGTTATTTACCCTAGGAAGTTTCTTCTAGATGCTTGCTGACACAATTTCTAAGGAGACTGTTGTATATGATGTAGGTTTTCTGTGGCTGGCAGCTGACTTCACACTCACTGAGGTAAAAGGTGAAGTTTAGTTTGTCAACTTGTGTTATTTTCTTATTGTTTTAGTGATGGAGGCAAAAAGGCAGGCAGCAGAGTTGGACATAAGATTTGAAGTTAAAGCTGCTGTTTTGCAGGATTTAGTCTTCTGCAGGCCTCTGTTATATCCTCTGGGGACTGGTGGGAAAAGCAATTACTCTAACACCCCACTAGGGACTGCTGTGTGTCATTTATCTCCCCACTCATGCTGGCATCACAACAGGCATGACAGAACCCTCCAAAAGAAGCTGAAACATGGATTCCCTCTGAAATGTATGGCTGCTTTCACTTAACTTCAATTGCATGTTGTATTTCTCTTTATGCTGTTGTTTTAACATTTATTTTTTAAGCTCACAGTTCAGATTTTCTTTATTTTTTTTATAATAATTTTAATTTCGATACTATGAACATTCTAAGTAAAAAAGCTTTTTTTCTGGAAAACAGCTGAAGTAAAATCTTCCTCCCACCCTTTGAATTTCCATTTGTCCTTCTTCTGATGTCGTCTGACAGCGACCTGCATGTACTTTGACAAACGATGATCTGCGTCACACAGATCTGTGTGCGATGTTGATGCGACAACTTGTGCGTCTGCTGCCCTGCTAGTACCACAACTGTCACAGGCCACGTCTCTCACCATGATGCTTGTGCAATCTTTAACTGCATGCTTGCGTATGTGGAGGCTAGGATTGCTGCAGTCATATTTGCAGAGCAGTTGACCTGTTGCCCAGGCAACCGATGTTATGCTTTTCTGAGATAATTACAGGTTGTTTTGATTGATTCTTTTTATTTCTTTCTTAGTTTGATGGAGGTAGTCCCCCCTTGCTCTTCTAATTAAAAAAATTGTTCTGGCAACAGCAGCCCAATTAAACTGTCAGGATGATTCCCATCAAAGAGTGAAATTGCATCCATAATTCTTACAATTTTAGTGGAAAATTTCTTCTGTGACTCTGCATTTGCACCCCTCGAGGTAGATAACATGAAAGACTTATTGTCTGAACTCGGCTTCTGGCTTACTGTCCAGAAGAGCTGAATGACATGGACTGCTTTGGAAAAAGGGTGGTGCAAGTGTAAAATTTTGTTAGCTTGTTCTGTTGCTTTAAATGCAGTGTCTATGTCTTCTCTTTGGAATAACAAATACTAAAAGCAGCACAGCATGAAGCTGCTAAATGTGAATCATCAGCATGTACTTTGTGTTAAGGTGTTTCTAAATGGCAAACATGTAGCAATATGAAATCTGGCACAACTGCATTTGCAAATCATACTGTCGCTCGGTGAAACGCAGCTAATTACTGCTTCACTCATGAGACAGACAAACACAAAATGTTCTCATTTTCACATTTGCCTCTATTTCACTCATGGAGCTAATTGTGTCACATCTTTAACATTCCCCCTGTGTTGGGGAACCTCTCCGTGACTGCTTACATCTGTTCTGGGAAATCATTTAATCAGCTCATGTAAGCAATGAATGAGTTTTAGCATATCATGTAATTCTCCAATTTGATTGATAACCTGTGGCCAGAGCTTAAGTCAACTAACAACAAATGTGCTCCTGTGGGAAGGTGCTTGTTAGGTTAGCCTGCCGGTCCCGTGTGGAAGAAAGAATGGCAGCACGCTAATACTACAAGATGCTTGGAAGCAAGTCTGCTGGAAGTGGTTGCAACAAACTACATGTCAGAGCGAGCTCAATAACCCTGCTGTTATAAAAGGAGTAACCTTAACAGGGCTGCTGCTCTGTTAGCAGCAAGGATGGCAAGATTTAATGCAAATTGCACATCATTAAGGAACCTTAGCCTCACATCCTTACAGAAGCAGCACAAATCAGGTTTTCACCCACTGAAAAGGGTTTGAAAATCTTCTGACTTACAATAATTAAAAAACATGCTTAAATATATTGTGCTAATCTCAGGTGTATTAATGAAGGCTGCATTATTGTGTATTTATTTGTTTTCAATAGAGGAACAAGCCTGGGCTTTAAGGGTGGGCAGTCCACCTTGAAACATTGACAGCTGACTTTCTTCTTTTTTCTTCTTTGCAGATCTCACAAGTTCACAGTTGTTAGTTTTTTCTAGTCAGTTTGACGTGCCTGAGTTCCTTCTGAAAATGTTGACTCACTTAACCTGCACAAGGATGCTTTGCAATCAGCCTGAAGCTGCCAGCATGTTGGCTTGTGGATGAGACAAACATGCTCTGAACGGTCTACAGCAAACTTAATGAATCTGCACTCAACAACACAACTTCTACGTATTTCCCTCATTTAATCCTGCTTATAACTACTTTTACCTCCCCGGTCTTTTTCTTGCATTTGTAATAAAAGTATTTCTGTCACGGTTTCACATGACATTTTCTTGCACATCGTTTGTGTGTAGTCAAACAAAATATTGTAATTTTTTTGCTGTTTCTTCATCAAGCTACTGGGTGACCTTTACAGACTGTGAGCAAATTCAATTTGACCTAAGAGTCTACCTCCTTGAATGTAGCATCACACTCCTTCTGTGGAGGTAAAAATGGAGCATTAATGGAGCAGAACATGAGCAACAAGACAACTATTTCACCAATATTTTGATTAGTTAGACATTTTAGTTGAGTACATTTTCATAATGCATGTATGTAATAGTTTAAAGACTATTTTGGATGAGCTTTGAATGTTTTATGTACTTTACATTGCAGTCATTTAACACTTTTATCCAAAGCAACTTAATGGTTAGGCAGTAGCGTTAAGGGTCTTGTCTAAGGACCCAACAGGAAGGTGTAAATATTTATCCCCTGGGGGATTTAAACCCTGATCTCCGACATGGGAGACTGATGCTCTGCCGAATGAGCTAACACCCAGTGCCCTTAAACAAGGGTTATTCTCGTGTTTTCACTCTTCCCTGCTCCAACACACCTTACTCAAATTAAATGGATCTAACAGCCTATAAAGTTCTGCACAATGACTGTGTTGGAGCAGGGATATATTTAAAACTTACAGGGCTGTGGGTTTTTTAAACCAATAAGCACACATAGGAGCAGAGGTAAGTAGAGGTTATGTGTTACTGCTGTGTTCTTCAAGTCTTATTAGTAAAATACAATAAATGACCCAACTCATGAATCTGTCAACACCACGGTAGATAATACATCTTCAATCTGCCTTTTCTATTTTCTGATTTCTTTTGCTACTTAAGCTGCTCAAACAAATTTTACCTGATCAGCCGTGTTTTTGGTTCGTGCAGCCTTTTATGGGCCAACATGCATCTGAATGGCTGCGTGCATGAGCTCTAATAAGGCCAATAGGATGGATAATGACTAATTAGATCTGATTTAGAATAGAGTCCTTGGCAGCTATCACAGCGGCTTATCTATAAACAGTGACCTCTACAAGTGTTTCTGTGTCTCCTCCTCTTCTTTATGTGTGGCAGTGCAATTCAGTGGCTAGAATGGCTTTTTATTGGTTTACACCTTGTGTTTCAAGAAGCGGTGTTATCTGGTTGATGTGTTTTCATCCACCTGCTTCAGCTGGAGTGATCTTGTTTTAGTAAAGTGTAATGTTTAAATCTTTGGAAACTTTGTTTTTGGCTTGATTCTGTCCATTATCTGTCCAAAGTCTTTATTAACAAATATAATATATGGATTTGTTTACACACTTCCAGTTATTGTTTTCTCACTATAAATGCCTCATGGGTGTGTTTTGTTTGGCCATAATGACTTAATATTTTCCTGTACTGAGTATCTGTACAGATTTTAGTACTTGGAAATATCTGTTTGTTTGTTTTTAATGATCTAAAAGTTAGTCTTATTTTGGGATGTTTTCCAGCAGCGCAGCTCCTTGTTGTCAGTGTTCTGCGAAGTCTTTGTTTCTGTTGTGAAATAAAAAACACTGCAGGACGGATGGTACCACAGGTGATGGTGTTTCCCAACTGCAAAATCTGTCTTTTATGGTTTGTTTTGTTGCTGCTTTCATCACTTTGCACACCGGCTCAGTTGTGCACTGCATCATGCAGCTCTGGTGCCTTCCTCCGCGTTTAAACATTGTGGTTTATTTTTTCCTTTATTGTGTGCTTTTTTTTTATATAGTCAACAACACTTGTTGATTTTGAAATAGGTGTGGGTGAGTAAATCACATCAGATGTGGGCTGATTGTTTCTCCAGTCATGCCTTACTTCACTCTGAATACGGGAAGTTCAACTAGCAACAGATGATATTGTAGATGTCAAAACCCTTTAAGTAAAATTTCCTTGATTTGAGCCATCTGCTGACGTCCACTAGATGACTGTTAATAACTTACCAGCACCAGATGCTGCTCTGTTTCTGACACTGTACTCTGATGTCCATGAGGGGAGGATCAGGCAGGAAAGCGAATTTTCAGCAGGAATCAATAAGGTATTAGTGATGATGATAAATGATAAAAATAGATTGTAGTTATTGCATATGCTGCAGATATTTTTCAGAGTGGTGAGCACATGTCTGCAACAGCATCTAGTTAAATGCCAATCTGGAGCATGCATGTGCGGGAATTTTTGACTCTGTTTGTAACAAATATGGCAAACAGGGTAAGCCTACTGCATCATTGTGCAAGAGGGTTGGTGTTTTGTTAGCAGCAGCCTTTTCAGTTTGACATAATGAATGCTTAATGTCTTTTGTTTAGTATGATAAAGATGAAAAAACTATCAAACCAGTGGTTTAACACTCACTGTTGAGATTTAGAATAGTTTTTTTGCATTGTTTTTATTATTATTTTGTTTTTTATAGATGGGTTAGCAACCTCACGCCTCAGATTTTTTTTTTATTACAATTTCAGATAAAATGTAAACAAAATAGTTCATTTTACTTGCCTCATACTAACATTACGAAGACTTGTATTTATAAAGTCAGCCAAAGGTTGTTCATTTTGACCTCACAATGTTGCAGCTGTCATCGATTTAATCTGTGGTTGTTTCACTGTGTTGGAAATTTCAGTAAGATAGCCTTAAGCTTTAAGGCTTAGAGCATTATATTGACTTGTGTTCCAGTGAGAGCACAATTTTTCTTCCTGTCATATTCTCAGTGATGCCATATTTTTGTTAGTTTATTACCCATCATTTATGTTCCATTAGTATCAGGTTGTTGCTTTAAAGGATTAAACAGGTATGAATTATTCAACCATGAAACTTCCTTTAGATTTATAATCCACTGGAAACAAAACAACCTCAAACTATTAATCTGTTCAACCACATATAGAATATTATTTTCATTATATTAGTTGTATCAGAGGCTCCAGCTTCCCTTGACCCTTAATGGACAAAGAGGTACAGATAATGGACTGATGGATGGATAATTGTATCAGTTAATGTAGAATTGAAAGTATCTGTGTATTAAGACATTGGTGAAATCCTAATTGGTATAAAAAGATGAAGTTTTTTTTAGGTGCCCTGTATTTGTCTCCATCCCTTGAAAGTCAGGCATCTATGACAATCTGCCAGTGTGATACCTGTGTGGTGCCCTGTGGAGATCTAAAGTCCATTCTTCTGTGGAGGTGGATCTCTTTGAATCATCTCTGTTTGTAGGAAAGCATGGAGCCCCTATGCTCTGCCCCTATTTTCTGTCTGTCATTTTTTAACTCTGTTACATCTGCTTATCTCCATCTGGCATCTTACTGACGGTAGCAGGGGGCTCCCCAGCGAGCTAATCGTGGCAGCACTGATATAATGAGGTGTGGTTGGAGTGTCTTCTTCATGCCCACTGGCTCTCATGCTCTGACTGACCTGATTCAACAACAGGCTGTAATTAAGAGACTTTCTCACCTGCTCATGGACTTCTGCAAACGAACAGCCAGCTTTTTCCAGGATGTGAAACAAAGAGGTGCATTATACTCTCGCCTTCAGATGTCTTTTCCTTTCTTCTTGTCTCCCCTCACACTAACAAGTCATCTCCAGCATTTATCCTCCATTTGAGCACAAATATATTTGTTTGAGCTGCAGAAAGCCTCAGAGGTGTTATGCTTGAGTCACAGCAAGCTGTAATTGTCTGTGTGCTTTTGTGTATTAACAGGTGCTTTTTTGGATCCACATTACTGTTGGCTGCCGCCTCGGTATTCCCAGCTGTTTCCCATGGAAGTTAGGAGGAGGCAGTGTTTATGGGTGGGAAATAAGAAATGGAAAGGGGGGAATAGGTGGGAAGATGGGCATGCCAGTTTCTATTGTGCATGTTTTAATCATCAAGAGGGCGTTCTATCATCTTGTGTGGAGCAACAGGCTGTAGTTGTCTGTGTGAGTTTTACTTTAAGCTGTCTAAGCATTACAATTGGACTGTTATTACATGCAGCATCATGGAGATTCATGCTGACCTTCTCCTGATGGCTCAGTCTTGCTGCCCATTTAACAGCTTCACCCTTTTACCTCTTCTCTTCCTGTGTTGCAGTGCCTCAAAGCTTTCAGAGATTACTTTAATACTTTAAACATATATTTAGTACAAAGAGTAAGATTAAAGAAATGAGATAAAAGTTTGTTTTTATCTTTAAGCAATTTTTGGTTGCCTTTTAAATTAAATCCAACTATCTAAATTCATATATCAGCTGTAATAGATTTCTAATGTCTGTGACAGTTTGCAATGAGTCAATTCTTTTTGCAGGATTATCAGGAAAGTAGCCACATTGCAGAGAATCTTCAACCATCTTATCAGCTCCTTTCTCTGTGCTTTACAGGATTTTCTAAGTATCTTGGTGTGAATAATACAGTTCGAAGTGGAAGTGCTTCTTGAGTTGTGACCTGCAAGTTGGTTTGAGGCCTGCTTAGTGGTTTTGCAGAATGTCATATTTAATCCCGGCTGTGTTCTTCTAGTAATTTGTTTTAACTGTTCCCACTGGAGCATGTAGAGTTACGATTGCCAACAGCTTCAGGCTTGGCTTATTTCCTTTTGCCTGTGGCCATAATAGAAAAGCCTTATTTGCACTTTGCTGTTTTCACCGGCTTCTGCAATTTCGCTTCATCCCTCGTTCTCTTCCGGTTTAATATTCAGCTGGTTTCTCTGTCCTGTGCTGTCACAGCTGGCATCCCACAAGGAGCCATGCCATGTTAGCAGTAAATGAGGCTTCATATCAGAGGAAAGTGTTCGCTTTGCCTTCCATAGCCATCTGCATAACAACAGAACCTCTGGGAAGGACACTACCCTATCAGAGAATCTGAGGGGAAAACTGGTTCTCTTTAATAACACAGCTCACCATGGGAAAATGAGACAGTTATCTTAGAAATTCTTAACAGAAACAATCTGATGGGAACAAAGAGGGTCAGAGTGCAAATTAAAAGACTAGTTGATTTAAAACTTTGCTTTATTCATTGCCCTTTTGCTCACTTATTGACCTTAACCTTTTTATTTTACTTGCTTTTTTTTACAGTAGAAAGAAAAAAAGAGGAAACAATGACTCAATGACTCAACTGACCAACAATACGCATGATAGTTTCCTATGTTTTGTTAATCTGTAAGTTAAGTATGTTGGGATGCAGCCCCCTTCCCTTAAACCCATTTCTAAGAATGTTTGCAGCCAGTCTGTCTATTGGACTTTTAGCTGTTTAACCAGTTTTTAGAATTTATTTATTAACTTTGGACAAATCTTTTAATGGTACAATTCAAAAGGCATAATGCCGGACTACAATGGAGAGTAAAGAGTAATGTTGTTATTTCACCAAATTAATATCCCAATTCCGTTAAACTGTATTCCAGTTATTTGCTGATATGCTTTAGCCAGATTTCCTGGTTATTTCCTGAACTATTGGTTAGAAAAAATGAAGAATTTACCTATATACATAACTTGGAAACTAAGCCATTGAAGCCACAAGTGACATTGATTGCAAAAACCATGGTGGTTTCCAGACAACTATTTTTTGTATGAATGCAAAAAGTATATTCACATTTGCATCCCCCCCAAAAATGCTCAGTTGGTAGCTTCAAACTGCAGCTGCATATGTGACAAAAGGACTGACTCAAATATTTGAAGTACCTGTGAAATTAGATTTAAATCCAGAGCTGTAGCCCATAGCTTTCTTATCAGAGACATGAAGCCTCTTGTAGACCCTCCACTCCCTCTGACCCGCTTGTTCTACATCCCCGAAATATGAAGCTGCACTGCCTGCCACTTTCACATCCATCAAAGCACCCAAACCACTCTCCCTGATTCTCCATACCCTGTGACAGTGCATATAATGAGCAGCAGCCTCTATTCCTGACTTGAAACTCCAGTTCAGTTTGTAGTCATGAAAGAAGGTGTGGGAAAAAACTAATTTAGTCTTCTGAGGTAAGTGATTCAGGATTTAGTTGTAGAGATACAGAATTTTAAACGTGTGATTTCATGGTTATTGTGGGTGAGTTGGCAAACGACTCACGCCACAAGCTGAAATCCTTTAATACATAAATAACCCACTGAAGGCGGTGGGAACTGGTGACAGAAAAAGTGAAAAGTTGGGGAAAATGTGACTCACTGTAGACAAATCTTAATAGTTATTAGTAAAAATGTTTGACAGTTACTATATAAGACTTCAGTAATTGTTGGTGGTTTGATAAATTATGTAAAATCAATGAAAACCTTCACTGATAAAAGGCTTTAGGCTTTATTTGTTTTTTCACAGACATATAAAAAAGAGCAAGCAGAGTTAATTGGACTGTTTCTCTGGTACAAGCTGATTTTTGTTGGTTTCTTTTCCATAAAGTTTGTCTTCTCTTATCTCTCAGCACCCACTACAGCAGTCTTTTTTCCTTTAGTCAGGTTGATGATCTTGACCATGCCCTCTTTGCAGTGGAACCGTCATTGGCTGAGCTCACAGATCTTATCGGTCCTGTTGTCACTCAACCAATATGCTTCACAATTTTTCCTGCAGGATTTAAGTCTTTGTTGTCACTATTTGGCCAGTTGCACACCCAGACTTGCTGATGGCTATTTCTTTCTTCCTATAAAATCTCTCTCTAGAAATGCATCCCATCTAGGCCGTTTTATGTATGTTTAAATGATGCTGCCATTGTGTGGGCTCGCTCAGATTGTTTTGGCTGTCAGGTTTTTTTGTCTGCCAGCTTCTGTAGAAATGTCTTCGCTGTGAATGACAAATGTACAGATGAATAACCTGTTCCCATTTTCTATTCTTACTTTCTTGCCCACACAACTTTCTTTCCAGCAGTGCTTCACATTGGGCTTTGTATACAGCTTTGCAAAGTGTCTCCACAAACTGCAGTTTGAGAAAAGTTTTGGGGGTTGAATTGCAAAACAGTTTTGCAGGTTCACTTTTTTTTCAGAACAAAGTTTATTATTTTTGGCAAGTGCTTGCAAGCCTATCATTTGAACTATTGTTTTTATTTTAAGAGTCCTGCTTACCATATAGGCTGACACATTAACCTAATTACAATTTTGAAGTTTTGCTTTGAAGAGAACATATTCTATAGGATGCAGAAGACTTCTGCCACCTTTTTAAAATATGGTGTCTGAATGGACAAACAACTTTGTGTGAAGTCAGAACCCTGTTTCATAGCTGCAGTACTGGCTTTGCTTGTTAGGTGCTGGAGCACCCTTTGGAATGAGTAATGCCTTAACAGGAACAAAAAGCAGTCATCGCTGCACCTGAGGCCCCTGGACCCACTCACAGATGAGTGATGTTTATGTCTAGAATTTTTTTTATTTTTTTTTACCATTGATGGCCACCATCCATTGGCAGCTGGCTTTTGCATTTGAAGCAATTTCTATGCTCATCTTTACCATTACATGTTAATTATTTTTACACACTGCACCTTTAAAATAACACCTTGTTTTTTTTATATAACCCAACAAAAAAGCAAAATGTAACCTGTTTATCTTTTTAATGTTTTTTTTTTTTTTTTAGAACCTATACTTTCTTCATTTCCGGGGCCACTGATTACATTGTCAGATGGTTAGATGTGTCAGGCACTTTTGACAGCTGCTGTGTTAATAGCATATTAGTCATTTTCAAAAAGAAATGTTTCCAGCCATGAAAAAAGCAGGAATACCAGCTCTCCTTAGGAGCACTTCGAGTTAGTTGCAAAGTCTATAAGTGAAATTCTGAAAGCTTTCCAACACTGTCTAACACATAGAAATTAAAAATATTTGAAGATGTGGCAATTAAAATGTTGGCACTCCTCCTGTGAGAAACAAGGCCAAAACATTAATAGCTTGAACAATGTAGTATTTTGCAAGTTATTATCTTAAATAAACTTTAAAAGTGTTATTTTCCATACACCAGTTTTCTGATTACTTATTATAATATATGCATGCATTTTAGTTTGTGCTTTTCTAAAAAAGGTTAATGCAGGTAACAACAGGTATTAACAGGTGGCAAAGTTCATCTGAACTCCAATATCTTCAGTTTTAAGATCCATGATTACTTTTAACACGGGGGACTGTAGCTCAGGAGAAGGAGCAGTCTTCTCCAGCTTTCCCTGACTACATGTGGAAGTGTCTTTGGGCGAGACACCTAACCCTAGGTAGCCTCCCGATCGGGGTATGAATGTGTGTGTGAATGGGTGAATGTGATAAGTAGTGTAAAGCACTTTAAGTGGTCAAGCTGACTGGAAAAGCGTTATATAATTACAAGTCCATTACCGTTAGAGAACTAATAAAATTTAATGACATTGAAAAAAAGTTCATTACTAGGAAAATATCTTTAGTGACTACATTTCATGTCACGTTCCTGGATTTTTGTTGACTTTTGGAATTAATATACTCTTTTTTTTTCAATACTTTTGTTGTGAGGCAGTTCTCATATACAAGGAAGGAAGGATTGCTTTGCCATAAGACTATAGACAAAGAGCTGAGAGACGAGACGAGAACAAGAAAGACTTTGATAGAAAAAAGTGTTTCTTTAGGAGAGCTGATGCTGAAAACATGAGACATTGGGAAATGGTGCACAAGTGCATAACCTGCTGCTGGCAGCAGTGTAAGGCTGGATTCCCATTTCCCCCTCAAGCTATGCTAGCAAAGCGAAGTAAACGACCCAGGATTCAATTCAGCAATGCAAGACATCACCCCATTAAAAGTGAATGAGAAAGGAGACATCTGACCATTAACATGTGAATCTGGCCTAAGGGGCAATTTTGATGAGCAACATTCAGCCCCAGAGGATTCTTTGCTTATGAGGCCAATATTTGCTGGTTATACAGCCTGATGGATGTACCTGTCTGGCTTGATTTTGTTAAGCATTTCTCACCATTCTTTATTGTTTTACCTTATTGATAATAATCTTGCCAGTGGTACTCCTGTTTAGCTCGTACTAAACTTTAGTTAAGATTTAAAAGGTCTGTTTGTTTAACAAATAAAACTACCTTCCAATCACGTATTGTCAAATGTTTGGGTGGAGATAAAAAAAAATATACTGAAGTATTATACTGTAGTTTGATTTAGTCTGTGAAGCTTTTTGTTTGGCGATAGACTGAGTAAGTCACTTTGGACTGTCATGGTGGATGCTCAGTCACAACAGCTATAACACTCAGGCCCAACTTTTCTTGCCATTGTAATTGGACCCTTGAGGGAAGTCCTTGTTAGTTGATGTGCAGTAAGCTCCAGTCTAATGAAGTGTAAATCAGAGATCTGGGAGGCTGAAAGGGAGCAGATGAATACAGCCAGTAGCCATTGAGTGCAATGGAAAATTCAATGCTAATACTATTAGCCGGGAGGTCAGTCCATTCTGTCTAACCTCTGCTCAGTTTATCAGCACTTCATAAGGGAAGGACACAAGGGCAGGGTGTTGAAACTGCAGATCACACATAAGTGTGATATCTGTGAGTATGAATATAATAGGAAATGGGTTCAAAACTAGAACACGGCTGGACTTCAGCTGTGTCGACCTTCTGCCCTGAATAGGTTCCTCTGGTTTGAGGTTTGACCATTGGAGAGTGATCCATTTTCATTGTGACCAACTTCCTTCTCTCTTCTGCGTTCATTAACAGTCCATTTGTTGCTTCTGCCCCAAGGAGCCTCGATCTGCTGCTCACTCGTCAGCTCATCCTAATGTTGCTGATGAGAACTTAATGTACAGATGGTCCACTTAATTCAGCTCTATTAAGACTCAGCATTTTCAGCGTTTTTAGTTTAACCAGTGATGCTTTTATGATCAATCTGTGAATTAATTGTTTGTGTGCCTGTGTGTTATTTGTTTTGTAATTTCTTTGTACAACAGCATGATGATGGTCTTCATCATTCTGCGGGCTATTGTAAGACACAAATCACACTCATGGCAAACCATATCCCCATGTGTTAACCTTTATGAAACCATTATAATGCATATTTAATCCAGATAAAGTGCTATCATGTTTCGATAGCTCTTTTCTGAGAGTCATGTGACAATGCTCTGTTGTGTTTGCTTGCAAATCCTTGCACAAACACACAAATTAACCCTTGGCATGTTTCTCTTTTAGCCAACGCCGGGCCCTGTTTCCCTAAGCAAGGTAACTAACCGGGCGAATGGCCTCCCTGCTCCTTTTTATCACATCTTAAGTTGTTTTTTATTACAATCACATATTTCATGTTACACCATACCATCTCCTTTTGGCTCTCTCTATTCCCTTCATGTGTACCTTCCACATTGGACTGTGCTGTCTGTCAGATATATCGCAGATAAAAGGCCAAGTGCTGTCAGAGTGACGGGAGTGCAGGAAAGGGACAGTAAGTTTTAGGAAAAGCAGCAATATCTAAAGACAGAGCCAGAATGTGTAGAGGGATGGAGGAAATGATGGACAGGAGTCAATGAGGAAAGGCTAAACAATGGCACAAATGTCTGACAAGTCAGATTTAAGTTTTAAGTATATTGTTTTTTTTGTATTTCACTAGAAAACAATAAAAGCTGTTTAATGACAAGCAGACACATCACAATGGAACTTAGAACAAAACAAAACCAGTTTTAGCCTCCTCCTTTGATCTGTGGTGGAAACATTTTATTTTTCACATTTTTCTTCCCCTCAGAACTTGAAATCAATAATTCTGCAAGGAACAGCTCTGTCCTTGCGGCAAATAGTCAAACATTCCATTTCTCTCTCTCTTTTTCTCATACTCTGTCTCTCTCCTGTACCCGCTGCGCCTTTTTTTTTACTCTGTTTTTCTCTGCTTCATTTGTTTCCACCTATATGTGCCGGCTGTGTGTATGTATGCTTTCACATTTAAATCTATCTGCACACTCATGTGGGTGGCGATTCACTTATTTCTTGCACTTTCCACCCTTCCTTTTCTACCTATCCATCCTTTATCTCTACATCTGTCCTTGTCCTTTAGATCCCGAGCGTGGTGGCAGTCACATGATCTCGACAGATGACTTGGAGTATCCTCGTGAGTACCGGACGCTGGGAAACAGCGCACGTCGCTTCTCCAACGTGGGCCTGGTGCATACGTCGGAACACCGCCACACTGTCACCGCTGCCCAGAGTCTGGAGGCCCTCACCAACTTGCACAAGGCGGACATGGAGCGAAAGAGGGATGCCTTCATGGACCATTTGAAGAGCAAGTACCAACAGCAACAGCAGCTGCAGCATCCACACCACAGTCCCCACCACAACCCACCATCACCCTCGCCTTCCCACGGCAGCATGAGGGGCACATCAGAGCGGTCAGCACGAGAACAGGTAATCATTATTCTATTACAAAAAAATGTATTATGTGGCCATTAAGAAAAGCTATGAAAACTTGCATAGTTGTAAAAGATTACATCATATGCTATTGATGACATCATTACTTCCCTTTTCTTCCATGTTGGACTACTCATAGCCCTTCAGAGTTAGAAGGACAGGGTTACAATAACAGTGGTTTCCAACCTATTTTTCTTGAAGGCCTCCTTCATGCAGCTACCAAAAAGCTGTGGATCCCCGCCCCTCTCCATGCTGAAACCAAGCTTGGCTTTAACTAACCTCTTGACACAAATAATGCATTCTGTATGAGCCCTGTCTTTAATAAAACCAAAGGAAAGATATTTATCAATCAATCATCTGCACGGTGGTGTCTCTCAGACACGTTTTATTAATGAAATGATAAAGGAAAACTGAAGATTACCGGGATAGACATGAAGTACTCCACTACTGTAGCTCCACTATCTCACTGACTTCACTAAACTATACACATGAATGAAAATTGATTGGAAGCTCAAGGTGTGGCCTCCTAAGTAGATTTTTTTACTTAAATATTTACTTTGGGACATAGTTTCAAAAGTTAGTATTTTTCAACTCCCAAAGCACTGATTCCATGTAAATTAAACATTCAATTGATCAATATTCAAAAATTTAGATAGAGATACACCTTAACTCTTTTCTGTATATACATGGCCTTATTTTTAACAACCTGGTTTTGTACAGTCAACACCTTGCTAACCCCAGGTTGGGAAGCACTGATTTGCACCACTATCGAGGGAAAAAAAAACAACAAACAGTTTCAAGATCTTGTTTCATATGACGTCCAGAGTGACTGCAGCTGTTGCAGCTCAGCTTTTCTATGTATGTGCAATTTCTGTTATATCATTGTATAAGTTGTGAATGCACATTTGATAATTAAGTTTAGCTTTTTCAGTTCTAATGTTCTGCTCTGTTCTTTTTTCATTTTGTCAATGCACAACCCCTCCAACTGCAGTTTATTCTGACCAGTCTCACAGCCTCACCACTGCTCCACTGTGCTTTCTATCTCTATAGCACACACGGACATAATGTACTAAACACTAACATACTCGCTTTGTGTGTCAGCACTGCTGCTGTGTGTGAATTGGGAAAAATTCAGCGTAAAGACGTGACAGAAAAGCACAAGAGGGGAGAGTGGTGAGAATAAAAGGGATCGAGTGAGAGAGTGAGTGAGTGAAAGACAGGTGGAGTCCTGGTTGTCATGGCAACCTCTCCCATATATGGCAAGTAGGGATATCTCATTGCAAAGGTCAGGTTGTGTATAGAAGGAGAAACTGCACAATAATGAAGACAGAAGGGAGAGAGGAATGATGAGTGGAAGGCAGGTGGTCAAAACAAATTGAGGCAACCACCTGGAGAGCGGACAGATCCTGAAGTGACAAGGCATTTTCGCTGCACTGGGGAGGAAGCAGCAGAGCCCAGGATTCCTTGTCATCTTGTGGGTGTGAAGAGTAAGGACAGCGAGGAAGCAGGGAGGGGAGCGCAGCAGCCAGTCAAGCAGCCCGCTGATCAATTAACCAGCACCAGCAGGACCCAACAACCCATCTGTGAAGGAGTTAATCGGCTGGTGTTGTAATGAATTAAATAAAGAGTTTCCGCCGCATGTGCAACTGTAGAGCAAGAGAGAGAGAGAGAGAGAGAGAAAGATTGAGTAAGGAAGAGGGAGGTCGGTAAGAGAAGCAGAGGGAGGGAGAGGTGGGCACAAACGCCATGAGGATTTGCTGCACCTGATGGACAGTTTGGGGATGACTGGAGTGGTGGACAGGCACAGGTGCACTGCAGGTGAGATGGAACTGGAAACTAGAGGCTGCTGTAGACAAGTGTGTGTGTACGAGGGAGCGTGTGTAAATGTGCATAGGAATAAGGATGTACTGGCTGGTATTAGATTCCATGCCTGTTTGTTATGGTTGTTGTAGTGACAGAGTGCATATGCTCAGTAGGCAGAAGCCCAGACTAGACGAAAACTGAGTGGACGAAAGCTCAGAGCTCTTTGTGTTCCCATCTCAGAGAGGGTTGATTTGCTGTGCAGATAATGAAAATAGGATGAGAGCCTGCTGTGATGTTGATACCAAACTGACCGGAGGAGGATTTAGGGGGAGTGGGTAAGAATGATTTGGATTGGGGGGGGGTAGTGAGTACAGTCTGCTTAACATGCAGGTCAGGTAATGCAGCACACCGCTCTGTGTGGCTACATCTCTCCGTTGTAGCTCCGTGGCTATGTCCAGTGCATATCCATGTGTCAGTGTGTAAACGTAAAGATCGATGGCTAAACTAAGTAATAAGAGTTGCATTTTAGACCCAAATTAATCCAACATATTAAAAATATCTTTGTACCTACTATTGCCTGGAGCTTGCTTCCTTTTACATCCCCTGAAAAAAATTCAAGAGTTACCAGTTATTGAAGATGCTCATGTGAATACAAGAGATATGACAAAACAACTTCATGTAACAGCTTAGCATACTGTTTGTTTGTTTTTAGTGTTCATATACCTATAAACATTTTTGGCATTTATTATCCAGTTCAAGCACAGGAAGAAATTAAGGAATTAGCTTGTGTTGTGCATTTCTAAATCAAGTACTTGCACAAGTCTAAATATGCACTTGCAAACATTTATTACTTAATGCATGTGTCTGATTAACAGGAAACATTTCCTCAACAATTCCCCTCAAAAATGGGAATGTTATAAAAGAGAAATACATACTGGTTGACCAAAGAAAATGTCAAAACATCAGAAAGCACAAAGCAAAATGCTCAAAAATAGAAACAACAGGGGTTGATATTTGTCATCAAACAGCAAATTAGATTTGAATATAGAAAAGCCAAATGCAAACCAGCAGTAACACCAGAGGAAAACAGGGGTACAGTGAACCAAAGATTATCAGGTAAGGGTGGTGGATGATTAGATGAAATCACTATATGGTAGTTAATAACATTCATGGCAGGAAGATTCTGCAAAAACTTCTGTTTGGTGCAGGTCTACTGGAACATATAAAAATAACCTGCTTGAAGAAAACAGGCAAATTTCCTTTGTGCTTTGGTTGCAGTAATGCTTGTCAGGTTGAAGAACATTTAGACGGAAATTATCTTCTTTCAAACAAATTCTCTTCAGTTTGCTCTCACAACCTCACTGCCGTATTTGCAACTCAAAGTCCAAGTTCTGTTTATTTACCGCCGTCATTAGAGCAACAGTTAAAAGGGACTGAAGAACTGTGAGCGAGCGCCATTGATGCAACAGAGAAACACTGGCGAAGACGGACGCACAAGAACACAAACTGCTTCTCCGTCATTAAAGCCAGTCCTCAGACTAAATAACTTAGTCTAAACAAGTAAACAGTAATTACTTATGACACACAAATAATGCCTCAGAGCTGCTGTCAGCTGGTTAGGGTCAGTGGCGATGCTGTACTACATAAATGACTAGCAGATTGTCAGATCATAAAAACCAGTTTAAATTCAGTTTAAATTAGTTTGCCCCTACCGTTGACCTTTTACCCCTGTTTGAGAATAGCTTATCTTCAGAGAAGATGCAGATGACTAAGAGAATAAGATCTCCCTCAAATCTGTGCAAAACAAAAGATCCCCCCGAGGGCTTATTTATCTTATCAAAAAATCATGGAGCATTTGATCCTTCTGACTTTAAAGCTACATGAATTTAGGTAGACATCAATAGTGAAAACCAGTTAAAGAACAAAACAGCTAGCTAGGAGACAGAAATTCTCCACAGCATAGCATCAAAGTTGCCTTTAATAATAGCTTCTTTGACATATGTTGGAAGAAATTTATATGCTATGGAGGAGAGGAAGCGTGGGTTCAAATTATGCTCCATATGATTTTGTGTTCTACTTGTCTCTGTGCCAGTGAGCGCCAGCACACTTGTAGATCCACTTCTAACATTTTACATAATATGAGGTACTCCCAAACTTTACTTGGTTGCCAAAATAATGCATTGCAAATTGCTGTGGAGTGCAGTAACTTTCCTGTTGTTAGAATAAGCTGTTGAGTTTGCTTACTTTACATGTTATTTTTATTTTCTTTTTTTTTTCATTTAGAAGGATTTACTTGGCTATGTGTCCAAAGACATGCATGTTAGGTTAATTGACTTTAAATTCTCTCTAGGAGTGAGTGTGTGTGTGATTGGTTGTTTGTCCCTATCTGTGTTGGCCCTGCGATGGAGTGGTGACCTGTCCAGGGTGTACCCTGACTCTCACCTGCTAAATGCTGGGATAGGCTCCAGCTTACCCGTGACCCGTAATGGATAAAGGGGTACAGAGAATGAATAAAAGGATTCGGTTCTTTTTGTGACTGCTTTTGTGCATAATTAGCTCAATTGCCATACTCTCCATACACTAGTAAAAGCTGACTGAGCGCATGTAATGTAATCACAGTGGGCATGCACCTAAAAGATAAATGTCAACACACAAAGCCTGCTTAGTCTTAGAGAGTGCTGTTGATTCTTGCATTGCACAACAGATATTAATAAGCAACTCTCAGCTTCTTTTTTTTTATTTTTTTCGTTTTCTATCTTTGGAGCGTTTTATTTGCACTTCAATTCTAAAGTCTACTACTGTGTCCCATATACACCATATACTTTAAAATTTATACTTTAAGCAAAAACTGAAGCATGTAGTGTGTTTGCAAAGCATAGAAGCAAAATATATTCAGAAGGGTAATTTATAGTTTGATCCTAAATATGAAAAACAGCACAGAAACATTGAAAACACTTAACATGATTGTAATTCTAGATGTTAAATCAGTGACTAAAAGAACCCTTGAGATTAAGTCATCCTGTCCATGTACTTTGAATACAGTATACTGTGTCAAGTTGCTAACATCTGGATTTTAGAGAAAGTGAAACAAAAAAAACAAAAAAAAGACCATCTGTTTTCACACGTGGAACACTGGCCTCATATTTTCTGGACTTCCAGAAGTCTTTCATGTGAGAGGGGATTTTACAAATGTCCACAACATTTAGTTGAATTATTGCTGAATTTTTCCAACCAGTTTCCTTGTAAGAAGTGCAGTGAAAACATGCATGACCGCACATGAACAATTAGTCTGCAGGGAACAGCTGGTGAGTATCCATGCTGATAACAGTTCCTACTTTGTTATTTATTTATTTAATTTTTTAGCTGGTCTTCATTTTGAGTACATTTACAATTGTTTGAAAGTTGTGGGAAAAGACTAGTGGATCAAAACCAGTTTACCAGTACATTCTTTTATTTTCATAGCTTATAACTGTGTGAGTATAAATATCATCATGGAGACAAAGTTTAGTTGTTACCTGTATAGATAAAATAGTGCAATTTAAAGTCAAACTTATGTCAAGTTTGAAATCAAAGCTTTTTGCTTTTTTTTATATACAAAACTGGATAATTACATTCTTAATTTCTTGCAAAGACACTAAGTCATGTTTTCTGTCTGTAGCTAAATGAGATTTAACTGCAGGGGAAGAGCATTTTTTTTAAATGACTTGGATCAAGAAGTAAAACATACCCTGCACATATCACCACTGAGGATGATCCTTTAATATGATCGTTTCACAGGATACACAGTTCAAGCTTTGAAAAAAAGCTTTATTCAAGTACTTGAATAGAAAGAAACGTCTCAAAAGTTCATTCATAAGAGATTCCATCCAAAGATAGACATGATCCTAACACTTAAATTGAGATGTGAATTATTGATTACATGGTTGTGACATAAATTTATTCCTGACTACATAATAACTCTTACCAAAATAACTTCTACAACTTTTCCTTGTGGCGGCATCTCACCTGAAACAGCATGTACAGTAAAGTTAATGCTGGCTTGGTTCCTGTCATGCATGTAAACAAGTTGAAAAGATTTCTGCACCTGTTGTAGCTGCTTTCTATATTGGTGCAGCACAGAGCTTACATTGCAAAATGGAAACAAAAAAGCCTTTGTCTTTTTGACCCAGAAACTTTAACTCTTTGCATCTGTTTTTTTTTTTTGTTTGTTTGTTTTTTGCCTCATTTGGACCAATCAGGAAGCTTCACTTGAATGGAAAGACAAAAACACAATGAAGGAAAAGGATCAAGAGGAAGGATATTGGGTTTCAATGAGGGAAAATAAAATGAAAGCTTAGATTACAGTAAGGTTTGAATCACTAAAAACTGCTGCCACGGATGCTTGTGTTTGTGGGAGCAATATAAAGTTTTGTCTACACTGCATTAAAATTGAAGGCAGATAATGAAAAACCACAAGATATCATAAATCAAAACTTGCCTGTCACTTTTTTTTATCCTTGCTCAGAATAATGTGGCCTCTGCAGAAGGAAAGCTGGATGAATTGAAAATTGCCTGCAGATAAGAATAAGAACTAGAATAATAGTTTGGATTAGAATTAAAATTCATGAACTCTGCCCAATCTTTTTTTTTATTATTCCATGTCAGTTTGAGGTATTTCTGGCCTGGCCTGGTTTTAACTGTGGGGTAATTAGGGTTTAATGGAAAACTCATTTCCCAAAGCCTCTGCTGACATACAAGCACCTTTTCTTATACGTCAGAGCAGCAGGTATGGGATAGAAATACAGCATGTACTAATAAATATAAGCAGGTGTTCTGGTGAGGTTCTGATGAAAAGAGTACAGCAGGCGGATGGAGAATGGAAAATATGGGAGAGAAAGAAATAGACAGGGTGGTTTCTGAAGTCTGGGAGAGAAGCCAGCGTTCCTATAGCAGAGTCGGCTGCTGTGTGATTTGATTTAACTCTTTTCATTTCCAACAGCGCAATCTGGTTTCAGGGATTCTGTAACCTGAAGCCTGCAAAGCACAGCCATCACCTCCATTATCAACCAATCAATGATTGTGGTTCAGAGAGCTGCATTACGCGAAGCTGTCAGCACTATTGATGAGTTTTAAAACTATCCAGATTAGTTAAAAGAGGACAACACATGCAACTTGTGCTATTTCTAGTTGGTACATAGGATTTAATGTAAAAAATCAAGTTGAAGCAAGTTTGTGTGCATGTTTTCCCTTTTGTGTTTAAAAAAGTAACTTTTTTCTTCGTTTCTCCTTCCCTTCCTTCTTTTGTCCTTCAACAGCAACAACCCAACTACTGGAGCTTTAAGGTCAGTGTTGCTTGTCAAAGTGCCACTATGCGTTTGTCATTCTTCCATCTATTGTGTGTGTGTGTGCGCGACCGTATGTGTGTTTTACTATGTAGCATCACGTCCTCCCCCTCAGGCAATGCTGTGTCTCCGCAGTCCTTTTGCTCTTTCAACATGCAGCTCACTTGGCTTCTCTTGGCTCCCTGAGCAGCAAGTGTGTGAATATGTGTGATTGTGGTGTGTGTGTGTGGAAGCAGAAGTGTCAGGGGTGGTGACAGCTTAAACTTCTCCATCTCCATTTAATCTGCGAACAGCGTTTCCCTGTGGATTGATGACACCTCTGCCAGCTGGCATTAATGACTAGAAGTCATGTGACCCTGCAGATGCCTGATGTGTTGCAGAGGCACAACTGAAATTAGACGAGAGCCGTTAGTTGTGGTTGTGGCTGGATTTAAAGATTGAAGAACAAGTATATGATGCGTGCGGATTTTAACATAATTTCTTTCCTGTTTTTGAACCAGCATGCATTACATTTTGGGTTTTATACCTCATAGAAACTAGCAGAGCTTTTTTTTTTCTTTATCTAAACCAAAGAGATTATGAAACAAGTAGTCAGAGCTTATCTGAGGTGCAGTGTTCCCTGAATCCATGCTTGCAGTATCATTCGGACAGGGTGGAAATGTCACAGAATATCAATATCCATTTGCCCTGGCCCATGGGGACAGGTAAAGGAGTTTAGTCATTGCTCTCACAAGTACTTTAACCTGAAAGAGGGATTAAAAATCACATTAATGAAATCTTTCTCTGCAGGACTTTCAGGTGTGTGTATGACAAGTTAAGCTTTAACATCAGTTTTGTCTTTTTTAAATCAAATAATTAGAAATAGGTTTCATTTAAACTGAAAATGTTTTAACAAACTTTTATTTTCGTTAATTATTGGTAAAATGCACATGACAATTTCTTAGAGCCAGACAGATGCATCAAAACTCTATTAACTGGACATATCAGGACATAATAAAATATAATCTGCTTCTTACCAGGTCTTTAAATTAGCTAACCTCAGATGTCATATTACACACTTAAATTATTTTCTGAGCCAAAATGCTGAAGCAGTTAGTGTAAAAACTAGTGCTGGGCA
The DNA here is from genome assembly GCA_037177495.1 of Rhadinocentrus ornatus. Lineage (NCBI taxonomy): Eukaryota > Metazoa > Chordata > Actinopteri > Atheriniformes > Melanotaeniidae > Rhadinocentrus > Rhadinocentrus ornatus. Next base: position 20,118,477 of record JBAMHW010000023.1, read on the forward strand.
ACTATCAACATATTTAATCACTATTAAACGCATGACATATTATTATTAATTAATTACGATTAATTGCATTTTTACGCGCAAAATGTCTCTTTCCGTTTGTTTTTCTTTTTTTTAACCAAACTTCACGCTGTGTTTTAATGTTTTGGTTTTGTCAGTCCAAATGACTGTTTTTATATAAAAAATGCTTCTTCAGTCTTTTCTTTTTACTGTACCATGCTTGCTGAAGCCTGCAGAGTCTCAGATGTAGCTCAGATTTTTGTTTGCAGTTTGGCATTGTGTTAACACACACATGAATGCTCCAGACCTGCTAAAACCTTTGTTTTTATTGAAGTGCTTGCACTAGCTGATGATCAATAAATCAAGAGCATTTGATTAGCAACACATGGCTGCTACTTATCCTCTTAATTCCCATGAAAGCGGACAGGTGTACTCCACACAGTGATTGAGAATATTGACGCAGTGTAGGGTGTCACGTGTTGTTCTTTCAGACCTTGCACATCCCAATATGGATGGTTGCCTTTTTGTTCATTATAAAACTAGGTTTGCAGTCCTCAGAAGTTGTTTCCTCTACCACAAAAAAGAAAGAAAGAAAATGTATTTAGTAGCGTCAAGAGGCTTCAGCAGCAACGACAAAGTTTCATGTGGCAGTGATTTAAATAATATTATTCTAATATTATTTAAATATAAATTTTATATATATATATATATTGCTGGGAGATTTTGTGTCCAGAAGACTGGCCAGGGAAAATTTGAGGAGACATAATTCGATGGAGAAGGCACAATTAAAGTCAAACAGATATGAGATGCAGATTTATTTAGGGAGCTGTTTTCTTCCACTTTTCTAAAAGTTAGATGACTGGTCTGTTTTTCTGAGGAAAGGAGTGGGTACATATGTAAATGTCAGACTTATAATGCCAAAATACAGTCAGTAGTAGCATAAGCAAAGAGACTTGCTGTGAGACTGACCTCTGTCAGCAGAGACTGAAGTGGAGGCAGATATTTTGACATAAAGCAGCTCAGCAAGAATCAGAAGCAAGCTTTGGAAGTGAGAGGACAAGTGAATGACGGGGAATAAAAAATGTGAGAAGACATAACTGGAGGCAAAGAGGGGAGGTAAAGATATTTAGAGAAGAAACAGAATAAGATGGATGATGGAAGAATGGAGCTGATGGACAAGGTGTGAGCTCTGTAATTTTAACAATTTAATACGTAACACCCTGAAACTAAAAGGTTCACACACATCAAGCTGCGTTTGACATTTCTGCATTTCGTCTTGCTCAAGCTGAATGTCATGTCATTTAATAGGAGAGTTGTTGCACTCGAGGGAAGAAGATTAGAAAGCAAAGTCTGGGAGCATCCATCATGTGACAAACCAGCTTCATGATGAGGTTGTGTCATTTAGTCACATTTGCTCCCCAAATGGTTGTTTTTTTTTAAGAATTTCACATGAATAAATGTTGAATCTGCCTTATCTTAAGCCAAACAGACTTTGTATTCATTATCTGAAGGCACATTATGCATGATAAAAAGCTTTTCTGCATGGCCACAACCAGGCTGATTCAAACATGATTACTACCTCCTGGTGAAAAAAGAGAAATGCAGCATCGGTTTGAACTACCACTCTCAATAAAAAATTAATTCAGGCTGTTTCATTTGTTCTACAGAAAAGTTAAACTGTACATATTAAGGCTGCAGTTGTGGCCATAGCATGTCAAATTATACTCCTAAAATATTAAACAAGCTCATTAAAGTTTATGACAGCCCGATCGCTGATTCTTCTAGAAATTAGTTGAGCCTCATCAAACTGCACGTCAGACAACTGCTGATCTGACAGAGAATTAGGTTTTAGGGGATCTATTCTGGTTTAAACCAAAAAAAAAAAAGCTTAATATCTACTAAAAAAAAAAATTAGACAGATAAATGAGTATTTTATTGGTTATGGAGCCAGTAAACTTGTTATTTACATTTTGGCGAATATACTGTAAGTTGACTTTTTACCAGGGAAAGGGAAAGGTGATCAATTTGGCTGCTTGTTTAAAGTTAACTAGCTTGCAAGTTAAATTATACACCTAGGCATCTGGTATTTTACCTTAAAACAGTTCTCTGTGAATGTTTGTGTGTTTATGTGTGGCTGCACTTGTGTTAGTTTCTATAAGCACATGAAACTAGAAAAGTGGGAGACTGTGTTGAGTTTAATGCATTTTGTAGCCTACAGTCTGTTGTCAGACCATCTTATATCATCTTATTCTCGTTTCACTTCTGTTCTGTCTAAGAATCCCCTTCCTGATCCTTCCCAATATTTCCTGCTCTAATTGTTCCTCCCCTCTACATTACATGCATAGTGTAGATATCTAATCTGTTATTAAGATGGAAATGTCTGGATATGGAATAAAAGGAGACATGATCATGTTTCACACTGGCAGGTCTTACAGGGCCAGATGCATGACCAGATGGTGCATTTACATGTGTTATTTACACTGCAAAGAGATATTTTCAGTTTTCATACGGTTTTCAATGTTTGGAGCATGTTGTTAGAAGCAAACTCACTCAGCATACATCATTTAATACATAGAAAATCTGCTTGTTTAGCAGCACAATACTTCAAAAATACAACTATGCTCTTTTCTTTTCCTTTAACATAGTTTTCTTTATAAGCTGGAGGAGAATTTGAAATGTGAATTTTGCCTTTATAAACACTCAGTGATGCAGAATCATGTTTTCAATTATCTAGCCTCAACATGAAAGTTACAGACTTTTCTCAACATTCATAGTCAAATTTGGTTCTGCTTTTCAACGCCAAATGAGTTCCTGGTCATTGTTTTTGCAGCGATGTTGATTGTATTAGTACAACTGCTGGCTAAATACCTCGGCCTGTTGCACAGAAGACTTTAAACTTCATTCTTAGATGTGACACATTAGGTTTAAGCTCTTTAGCAGGGGGATTCACTTAGGATTTTGCACAGAATGTCTTAATAGGCATTCTTAGTGAAGATAAATGTGAAGGGATTTACTGCATTGTACGTATTTACGGCAAAATTCTGCGGTTTCCATGGAGATTGTTATTCATTTCCTGTTAAAATCTCAAAGAAGTATTAAAAAGAAACTTCTAGTTTAACTTGATTTAGGTAAATCCATAAGTCCAAGGTCAAGGTAAAGTCATCTTGAAGGCTGCAGCAAGGTTATATTTTCAGTCCATATTGTGTCCATATGGTCTCAGTGCAGTGGGTCCAGTCATAAATTGAACCTTTTCTTCGTATGGTCTTTGAAGAATGAAAAACCCCTACAAAGTATTACTTTCCAACATTAAGAATGCGTACTAATTTCCCCACACACCCTAGACAAGCAGGTACTAACTTCCCACACACCCGAATCGAGTAGGTAGTCCTTTCCTAGAAACTTAGAGTACTGATAAAATACTTTATGACTCCGTGGGTTTTCTCTTTTACTTTAGAGTGGACTGCATGCCAGTGAAGACAAACTACTTCTCTCTTATTTCAATTATTTATTCAATTACAGAATATTAGAAATGTGCATACAGAGCTCTGGGTCCGATTTAACTATCCCTCAGCATGGAGTCCTGTTGCCTGCTCCAACAGATCTCTTTTCTAACTCATCCACTGTACCCTAAATATTATAGCTCCTCCCCTTTCTATACATGAATTGTGTCTGACTAATGCTGAAGTTACAGGTCCTGCAACCCTCATCCGCTCGTGTCCTGAAAAAAGGAAAAGACCATACACAGACAACCAAAAGGATTTCCTCTGGACTTTTCTTAAGTATAACATCTCGCATATTGTTTACTGGCAGACACAAATAAATCAACCACCCCACTTGTTCCCTTACCTTATTGTTATTTAAATACAATAGCACACTATTGGTAAGTATATAAGCTTATACATAAGAAATATTTAATATGAATATTAGAGTAAAAATATAAATGAAAGTAAGTAGCCCACCTAAGTAATTTCTTGATTAGTTATTCCCAATAAATGCATCTACAATATATGGAATTACTTTAAACCAATTATCATAACAAAAATCAAACATTTTTAATACAGTTTAAGTGTTCTATTCAGAGAATCCTGCAAGAGGAACAGGTTATTTACTTGACAACTTAACAAAGTTCAGATGTTGTTAGAATGTTATCTTCTGCTGTTCAAATTTGGGTTTTCTCCCCCTCTAATATACACTGTGTGATTAATCAACAGTCTTGCTAAGATATCCAACAGTATAAGCGAACACTTGTCTTGTTTAGATATCCAACAGTATAAGCGAACACTTAGCTCTGGACTTAATCAGCTTGAGATAGCTTCTCAATGTTTCTGAAGATAAGGAGTCGGGGGGGGCATATTGGAAACCTGATATTGAATTAATTAAATTCCTTATACAACCGCTTTTGAAAGGAGAGAGTTCAGTTTGACATAACTTGAGCGTCAATGAACTTTGGGTGTTGCTAATTCCGCTCTGCCCTTGACTACAGTGTCTTTTAGCTGTCTGTCCCTGCTCTGAACACCCTAAAAGGTAAAACAGTAACAATGTCACACAATGCTACAAGACTGCAGTTGCTACAAGCAAGAAATCCCAGTTTCCCCTTTTTTTTTGTAAAATTTTGTTAAATGATAGGGTGCGACATCATAATTAAGTAGTAGTCTGCTGTGAGTTTTGTTTGGGTTATTGTTTTGTTAGCCAGAAGCAGAGCTTTGAATTTAATGCGTGCTGCAACTGGAAGGCAGTGAAGAGTGAGTAGCAGTGGAGTGACATGAGGTTTTGTGCGCTGGTTGAAGACCAGACGTGCTGCTGCGTTCTGGATCATCTGCAGAGGTTGACTTGAGCAAGCAGGCAGGCCTGCCAGTAAGGAGTTGCAGTAGTCAATGCGGGAAATAACCAGAGCCTGGACCAGGAGCTGTGTAATTAGTCAGGTAGGGTCTGATCTTCCTGATGTTGTAAAGAGCAAATCGGTAAGACTGGGCAACCAAGGCAACATGGTCCTTAAAAGTCAGCTGGTTGTCTACCATGACACCAAGATTCCTGGTAGAAGACGTGGGCACAAGCGTGATAGAGTAAAGCTGCACGCTTATCTGTGGCGGTAAGGAAGGATTGGCTAGACAGACGATGACCTCGGTCTTGGACAGATTTAGCTGTAGGGCTGGACGATATGGCCAAAACTTGTATCATGATATATTTCTTAATTTTGGTCAATACCATATAATTCCGATATCGATATAAACAAAATAAAAACCTCAGAAAAACTGCCAAAAATGCCCACAACAGATGCTGTAAAACTAAAAATGATTTTGCCAAGTCTATGAAACTCATTCAGTATAACATTTTAGAAATAAAAACTGTACAATAAATTAATGTTCACCTTTAAGGTTAAATTAGTCTTTAAACAAAGTAATTTATAATCACCATCAAAGGTCAAATAAAACTTTTACCTTTCTCAATAATAATAGCTTTAGCTTTAAACTACAACTTGGGCTCATTATGTTATTTTTATAGATTTAAAAAAAGGTTCATCAACTAGGCTTAAAAAGAAAAGTGCTCAGAACAATTGGTGCTTTATCTTCTGACTCAGCATATTCTATGAGTGCAAAACTTTAGTCCACATTCTTCATTAATAGACATTAATATCTGAAGGTACGCCAGCGAGATCAGCCAGCAGCAGTTTTTGTACGTTTCATTTTAAGCCTGGTGATGAAACTGGGCTGATCTCCTGCTCTGATGCAGCTGAGAGCTGCGTCAGGACCAAGTCTTGTATGAGTGCTTTTGGATGGGAGGGGGGAGTTGGGTGGACGGCGTCAGTCCCCAAAAGTCTCCAATAATACCAGAAAAGGTCGCTAGATCTGTTGCTTAAAAAAACTTTTTAAAAAAAGGGAAAAAAAGTCGCTAGAGGGGAGAGAAAACAAACAGGACAAAGTTGCTAAGTTGGCAACGCTGAGCCAAACCACTTCAGTACGACCGAGTTAGTCTTTCCTCTCATCAAATACTACGTCAGCTTTCTCTTCGCTTGTAGAAGCTTGTTCAGTCACGTTTGCATTACGGACATGCGCACTCGTTTTGTAGCTAAAACTAGCAGTGTTGGAGCTTAGCCTAGCCTTCTACCTTGCGTTGAGCACAGCCAACTGCTGCTGGGCTTTTCCTTTTTTTTCTTCTCTTTACTGCTGCTGGGCTTGGTCAGGCTTCGTGTCTGTGGTGTACGTCATCACTTACGTAGCTAATGTGTTGCAGCTCTTTCTGTTCGGCTTGAGTGGGAGTGTTTGTATATATTAGCAGCTAACATTAGCATCTCATAGCAACATTAAAACGGTTCTTCTTCACAACAGGCGTTTCGGCCAGTCAGTGAAACGCTGTAATCTTATACTGTATGTATATCGAAATATCGGAAATTTGTTCAAAACTCATATTACTGTTATTGAATAAAAGTATATTGCAGTATATATTGATATTGAATTATTGTCCAGCCTTAGCTGAAGGTGGCTACCCTTCATCCATGCAGAGATATCAGCAAGGCATGCTGATATTCTCATTGAGACAGTTGTATCGTCAGCTGGGAAGGAGAGTTAAGCTGAGTGTCATCTGCCATGAGAGCGAATGACTGCACCGAGCGATGATGTGTATAGTGAAAAGAGAAGAGGGCCGAGCACCGAGCCCTGAGGCACCCCTGTTGTCAGCCCATGTGATGTAGACACTCCCGCTCGCCAAGATACTTTGAAGGATCTTCCTGTGAGGTAGGACATATAAACCATGCAAGGACAAGTCCTGAAATACCAAGCTCCGAGAGTGTGGAGAGGAGGATCCGATGGTTGACCGTGTCAAAGGCAGCAGACAGATCCAGCAGTATAAGGATTGAGGATTAAAATTCATAAACTAGTGGATCTATTTATTTTGAATCAGGTTTGTTAGAGCAGGAAAACATAGAAAACCAGCAGGACTGCACCTCTCAAGAACCAAACTAGCCTATCCCTGTACTTGAAAAACTATTCACAGATCTAAATGCAAGCATTTATATACAAGACTTACACACCCAACCAAATTAGTTTGTTTTATTTATTTATTTTTTGCAAAAAGCTATTTTTTTTTAAATGATACTGAGATTTGGTAGTAGTTTATTTCTATCACTTATTATTTTTATATCTTCATCATACTTACAATGTGTAAAAGAAAATACTTTGACTTTTTATCATAAATGATGATGATGTTATTGATTACTTAAGTGTAACCAGTGTTGGAATCTCCTAAGACCTTTATACATTTTAATAACAACTTATGCCATAGTGCTGGTGATTTAGAGGAACAAATCTGATTCATTAATGAGTCTGCTTTTAGCATGATTTCGGTTAAATTATTTAACAAATCTCAGACAATAACCACCACAACTAAGCAAAAGGTTTGGATATATCACCTTACCCTTTAAGGTTAGGTGAATAAGGTGTAGAAAACACTGGAGAGCTAGTTCAATTTAAAAAGTATGTTTATTTTATTTATAAAATCCAACTACATTTACTTGTGTTTGAACCTTCCCCTCATTATCAACAAAAAATCACTTCATCCTTCATATAGATTAAAACCTACCTGCTGCTGGTTCTCTCTGTCTCACACTCAGTTACCAGCTAGACTTTATCTGATCTCTAATTTGAAAGCAATGGACATAAATAAGGTATAGAAAAACATTGATGGGAAGGTCAAGAACAAGCAAAAAACACACAGAAAAACTGCCTTCTTTCTAGCAGTGGGAGATGTTTAATGTTACTTGTTTTTAACTTACATGGGTTAAGTTACAAGAAAAATCATGTTCTTTGACAAAGATCTTAAATACTGTATTTAGTGTCAAATCACTTTTGTCTGTCACTGGAATAAGTCCACCATATTTTTCTTGGCTAGTAACATAAATAGTGTCTTTTAGATGCTGGATTTATAATAGTGATGGGATGTTGGCTCTCTTCAGAGAGCCGGCTCTTTTTGCTCGACTCCCAAAGAAGAGCCGGCTCTTTTGGCTTCCAAAAGGCTCTTAACTTAGCATCTTTTTTAGCCCCATAATTTACCTTAACTTTGCAAAAATTAATAAATTTTGTTTTGAAAACCTGTTTGTGTTCAGCATTTTTACGAGAAGCCTTGTATTTGCATCCTTTTAAGCATTTATTCTGATACAAAACCACTTACTTTTTTTTACTATTTCAACAAAAATCTTAAATTGCACTAACAGACAAAAAACGGCAAACAAATCCACAAAACGGAGGGAGAACCAAACTCAAGAAAGCAGCATTAATCCCTTCAGTGCAGGTTGGCATTCAGAAATAAAAGATGCATCATCTTGGATGGACTGATCCTGTTTCTCCTCTGTGTGACAAGGGTTTGATGACACATACTCTCCTCACGGCTGTCTGCTGTCTCACACAGTGTAGTGCCATCTTCCCCCTCCCCACCACCACCTTTCTGTTTTCACATAATGGTATGATCCTATATCCTCACATGTGATTGGCCGTCTGTCCATGCGGGTCAATCCAAACAAAGCAGTGCCGTGGGCAGAGCTGGGGCTGATCACTGAGAGCTAAGCAAGCAGTAAAAGGAAAAAAAAACTGGGAGCCGGCTCTCACTCGATGGGAACCGTCTCTTCTGATTCACTACCAAGCATCGGCTCTCAGAGCCGACTCTTTTGCGCATGACACGTCACTAATTCACAACATCAGCTGAATATCAACGTTAGATAGAAAAAGTAATTATCCTCCTGGGAAAAAACATTTACTTACATACTGTTTACTTTTTTTTTTGTCTTCACCATTAGAAAGAACTAATGTAAACTGCGCTGGTCTTGTCTTTTTTCTTCTCGAGTCCCGCCGATGAGCAGGTGAGGTGGCGGGGTGCATGACAAGATGCTGCATTGCGCTTTCAAAATAAAAGCATGCGAGTTACATATTTCAAAGTAAAAAAAATTTTCCTCCGTGATATACATTTTTGGGGGTACAAATGCGGCTGTCTCCAATATTGGGGGACCCCCCTCCCCCCCGTTTCCTACGCCCTAGCCACAAGATTACCCAGAAATCAAAGGTTCCTCCTTCACACACAGAGTGAAGTAAAGGGAGAAAAAACAGCTTAGATAAACATTTTACCATCTGGTTGAAAAAGGGAGTGTTTTCCTTTGGAATGTAACACTTATAAAACAAAGTGGGTAAGGTAAACAAAGATTTTAACTGGAGTCTTGGGGGCCTTGATCTTACATCCTCCAGGTAGCTTTTTATTCTTTAACCACCCAAGTGGACAGTGACAGTAAGGACTTGTAGATTTCATTCGATATAGCCTACATGTTTTATGTGTTTTCACGTGTTTATACAGCACATAAAACCATTCACTTTAAATGATGGTTTTTCATTAGATATGTAAAAAAAAATCTGAAGAAAAAACTGCTTTGAAGGAGATGTTTGATAGTATAGCACAAATCCTCACAGGACTGGCTAAAAGCTAACCTTCATGGTTCCCATTTTGACCATTTTTGGCAAGTAGAGGAACTAGTCAGTGATATATGATGGATGTTTTCTGGTTTTGTGCTTCTGATCCCTAAATATGCTGTCACTTACCATTTTTTATTCAGATTAAAACCTCAGATATTGCCTATATTGTCTTGCAAAATTTAAAAAATAACAAAAACAAATTAGAAAACTTTCTTTTTCTTTTTCTTTTTTTCATAAAGTTTGAGTTGTTGAGACACCCCACAATGCAGTTAATGCAAATGTAACTAACTCTACATATAAAAAAAAACAAAAAAAACAACAACACTTTGTATTGTATTCCATACATAAGCTTCATATTTAAACATGAGGATGATATCGACCTTGTAAGTATAGTTTTGGAGGGGGAAAAGGATAAATTTCCCAAATTGTTACATCATCCTTAAAATTTTACTTAAAAGATTTTACAGACTAAAACTCTGAAATGTAGCAGAAAGAAAATCTAAGGGAATAGTTAAATGATTGATTGTTGGATTTACGTCTCATGAAATGTAATGAAAACCCAACCTCAGAAGGTAAACATGTTTACATTAAATTTTCCTGTAATGAGGCCAGGATGCTGCACGCTGCAGTATGTGCCGCCTCCCTTTGATGCTGCTGGCTGTATTGTTGCTCATTGTGGTCACTGTTTAGATGAATGACCCTATTAGAGAACATGGTGGGGGTTATCTGTCAGTATCACTGTTTCTCTTTGTGCCCAGACATTGTCTCCCACCACTATCTCTGCACTCTGTGTAGGTGTGGGACTGAATTATGTATGATGGTGTCAAAAGAACAGTGACGTTGCATTCTGAAAACCTGCAGGGGGTTTGTTAGTTAACTTGTAAACCCGCTGTACATGTGAAAGCATACAGTGGCAGTAGGTGTAAAGAGCAAATTACCAATGATTGCGGTACTTAAATGTTGAAAGGCCCATATACTGCAGTTTAGTTACTATTTCCTGTGCTGCTGCAATTTATTCCTCTGGCATTAGCCAAGGGAGAGAAATGTGATCATTGCCTCTTGTCTCTGTTAGCAGCATTGCACAAAAGGACCAAATTTTCAAGCCAAATTTAGTGGAGAGTTGGAACAGCCCCTAAGATTTTGACGTGGACTGGGATCATGTTTGTTAACTTCTTCTAGATGAGGCCATTTTAAATTGTTATGCACTCTTAAAAAAACATAAATATACCAAAGACTTTTAGTAAAAATCAGAGGATAGCAGCCCAGTTCATCTTGGAATTAGTAATGTGTGATGAGTAACGTTACAAAAATAAAGCTAAAAAAGTAAACCTGAGCAGTTTTACTGATATTTTGATATAGGTGTTATGCAGGGTCACTATTTTAGGAAACCCATCAACTACTGATATCTCACGGTCAAAACAATAGATACATTGCAAACTCCAACTCGAGGAATGATCAAGGCAGGGGTAGGCAAGTTCAGTCCTAGAGAGCCACAGTCTGCAGGTTTTAGATGTTTTCCTGCTCTAACACACCTGATTCGAATCAAATGGATCCAACAGGTTATTAAGTTCTGCTCAGTTACTCATACATTTGAATCAGGTGTCTTTAAAAAGGGGAACATCAAAAACTGGCATTACTGCAACTCTCACGCACCGAACTTGCATACCCTTGGGTTATAGGAAAAAGATCAACATGCTTAGCCAAATCAAACCTTTCATTCAACAAGCTAATAGATGGCCTTCGGTGTTGTGTCCATGAATTAAATACCACATTATTAAAAGCCACAGTAGATCCAAGCTGCAGCTTGACTCAAGCACATAGAAAGAGGTGACAACTGTTGTAGTCATGCTTCAAAAAGAAGAAGACAAGCACAGCTACTATAATGAGGCTAAAGATGTGTCTGCTTCCTTCATTGAAACTATCAGCAGACAGCATTCTGGGAGCTCGTTACAGCAGCTTCTGAGGTGGAGGAAACACTACAGCGGTGGGGAATCTGGGAATTCAGTTCAGTGAGCCCTAGCTGCACTAACGGTGAGAGAAGCCTGGGCATAGGCCAGCAGGATAAACCCACTGTGACAGCCTGGGATTTGCATGAGCTTCTCCTCCCATCCCACTAGCACTCATTTAAAAGTTTGTAGGTGCACAGGGATAAGAGTTTGGATGAGGATGTGTGAGTGGTGTGCAGAGTTGAGCAAACAGAACAACTTTTGTTAATCTGAAGCTGTTTTAGCTTAATATATGATATAAGCAGAAGGGAATGCCCTTAGAACAGGGCTACTCAATTAAGTCCTACGAGGGCTGCAATCCTGCAGGTTTTCATTATCTCCCTGCTCCAGTGAAAATCTGCAGGACTGGAGACCCTGTAGGACCCAATTGAGAAGCCTTGCCTTTGACTAAATCCCATTTGACTGCACTGCTTTTTGCTGCTTCATTCTAGTGATGTCACATTCTGTAATGCTGGAATTCTTAGTGAGTGACTGGTTGCTAATACCATTGTCAAGGTCTCGATAATCTTGTTAGGTGGCTCATTGTGAGGTGTCTCATTGTGTGTGTCTATGTCTTCCAGTTGGTCTTACTCCATCAGCCCTGACAAATCCATTCTTTCTGCCTCAGATTCACCTCTCACTAAAATTATTGTACATCTCTGTGTGCTCTCCTGTCATGTAGAGCCGCAGTCCAAGACATTCCCAGTCTACCCAGTCTGGGCTTGCCGACCAGGCTGCCAAGCTTTCCTTTGCCTCCGCTGAATCCTTGGAGACCATGTCAGAAGCAGACATTCCCCTTGGTTTCAATCGGATGAACCGATTTCGCCAGAGCCTGCCGCTGTCCCGCTCTGCCAGCCAGAATAAGCTACGATCTCCAGGTACAGGTTTGAAGCACTCCTGGCAGGCTGTCGCAACATGCTGGTTGGACTCAAGACAGATTTGCAGCATTCTTTTTGCTGCGCTTATAGAAAGTGGAAAGGCATTTGCTATTAAAGTGTTACTTGAGTGTAATTACCCTGCTAATATAAATTTTGTTCATTTATTACTGAGTTAAACATAACTTTGTGAAATGTAACAGCTGTTTTTTTTTAATGCAGACACAATAAAATTGTGCTTTTTAATGAAATTTTATTGGGTAATATGATGGCACTATGACACAATGAATTTTCATTGTGTCTGTTGGTTTGAGTTTACTGAAATAAGGATGGACTAAGCCAACATGCTATTATTACACAAACAGTTATTTTACTGAGTTTCAATTTGGCTGTAAGAGGGTTAATTGTGAAGGACTAAGGATATTGTTGCATGCAAGTGCAAGTGTAAACAACACAGGACAGGTTTGGAACAAAAGGGCCTTTGGAATATAGAGGATTAGTGCAAAGCTAGTGCATACTCATGGAACAAGGTGTGGGCTTACTGAATTACAAGTTTAAGCAGAATAGCATACCTGCCTATCTTCCCTGTCTCTACACTAACCACTGTTTTTTTTTTCTTCTCTCTCCAATATGTCTCAAAATTTTTTTTCTCACTTCTAATTCTTGGTCTGTGTTTGCCTTGTTCGTTCTTTTTGTTTGTCCCATGGTGTATGAAGATGAATTTACAGGTTAGTCAGGCTTCAGACACATCTCACTCTGTAAAATCAATGGTGAATCTAGTTTTCTATGGAGTGCAACTTTTTTGCAGTTGTTTAATTCCAGTTGCTGCCTTTCAATTATTAATACGATGCAGGATTTTTATTTTAATGAGTTGCTGAAAAAATTTAAACCTGTGCATGCATCTAGACAACTTTCATGTAGAATCTTAAGCAGCTTCTTATAAGAAATAAAATTGTCTGTTATTGTGATTATTCATGCAGACATCTGAAGATGGAACCCACTATCTTGAACTTGTTTACTAAGCGAGAGAACATTTGGATCATAACTAATACGGCAGTTTGCAAAATTTGCCAAAGGATTTTAACTACTTTAATATTTTTGTTTTCCATCCACCAAAGCCCACAGCCTCTGATTTAACCACCTCTCTCTTACCACTCTCTTTTAGGCGTGCTGTTCCTGCAGTATGGAGATGAGACACGGCGGGTGCACATCACCCACGAGCTGAGCAGCCTGGACACGCTGCATGCTCTCATCGTGCACATGTTCCCTCAAAAGTTGACAGCGGGTATGCTGAAGTCACCCAACACGGCCATCTTGATCAAGGACGAGGCCCGTAATGTTTTCTACGAGCTGGAGGATGTCCGGGACATTCAGGACCGCAGCATCATCAAGATTTACCGCAAAGAGCCCATTTATGCGTCTTATCCTGCTGCGGCACACCTGGCTAACGGAGACCTGAGGGTGAGCAGGGGGAAATGGGATGTGACAAAGGGCAAACTTGGTTACTGTTGTCATCAGTGAGATCTGTTATATTGTACAAGAAGTGGTGTTCTTCTTCAGCAAGTAATAGTAAATATTTTGGCAGTACTAACTTTGACAGGCTATTACAGTGTATTGGGGTTATTAATTTAACAGGTATTCCCAGTGGAAATGTATTTTTTATCTCCAACTAGGCCATCTGTTGCTGCGCAGACACTAGAGAACATTGTTCCTCCATAAAATGAGCATATTTTAACACTCAAAGTTATTTCTGCTTCAGTAAAGATCAAGGAAGCCTGAGGGAAATCTTATTTCTTTAATTATTTGAAACAAAACCCTGTTTCCATGTACATTATTCACACAATACAAGGAATGCAACTTCTATTAACCATGCAAGGCAGGCAATTGAAAGTGATTGTGCTTGTGCGCAGTCCGTGTGCATGTACTGTGTTTGTGCATGTTTGCATTTGTGTTTGTAACTGCATGTGCAAGAATCTGAAATAGAAAACCGGGTAAAGAAATAGCCAGACACCCTGGAGAATCATATCTTCAATTTTAAAGATCCATTTGATATCAGAAAATAAAGACACGATTAAGCGTTAGATGCACTATTTGTTTCTTTATAAAATAACTGTTGGGTTTTTATCTGTTTAGATGTTGTTTTTAATTATATCCATATGTACCTGGGAATGAATTTAATGTTCTAGTGCATCATTTGTTAGCTTGAATTCTGAAAAGTGAATAAAAAGATTTGGAATAAAAAGACACAGATAAGGTAGGTATCTAGCGCAGTCGCATTCTAAAGAATCTGAAGGCTTCAAAAGTGACAAAAATCACAACAGGAGTTATTCCACAGAAGGAAAACAGAAGCAGAGGATGGATGGATGATAAAATGGATGGATAATAAAAATAAAAAAAAAAAAGCATCAGTGCAGGTTTCATCATTTACAAAGAGAGGACAGCAGAGAAAACAAAAAAGAATTATAATGATGGCAACGTTCACCCTGTTAGAAGATGATCGACTCTAACTTCATCTTGTGGGTTTTGTCATCACTCTGTGATTGATAATTTGTTGTATATTGATGTGGTACTATACTGAATTAGTCATGTGACACCCATTGAAAGCTTTGCAATTTTTCATCTTTTTCATTTACCTAAAATATAAAACTCTGCTCAGTATCTGTAGGATCATGTACAGCTCACACATGGGAAATACAGCATTTTCATCCATAGGTTTCCATGGTAACACTCATTCCTGCTTACTCATTTCAGAGGGAAATGGTGTATTCATCCCGTGAATCCTCCCCAACTCGCCGCCTCAACACCCTTCCTTCCTCATCGGCCTTAGCATCTTCTGGCTCTCCCTCCCGCTCTCGCCTGTCTTACAGCGGTGGCCGCCCTCCCTCCATCTCTGGTTCCCACCCTCAGCATGAGCAGCCTAGGCATCCCCACCATCCTTCAGCTGGCCATGCTGCCAATGCAGGCCTGTCTCCTTCAACCAGTGCCATACTGGAGCGCCGCGATGTCAAACCTGATGAAGAAGTTTCTGCAAAAAACAAGGCACTGATGAAGAGCGAGGGGTTGTATGCAGATCCGTACAGCCTGATGCACGAGGGCCGCCTCAGCATTGCCTCAACCCAGTCGTTAGCTGCCATTGGAGACCCTTTCAGCTTCCCTGTTACCACTGGTCTGTATCGCCGTGGTTCTGTACGCTCCCTCAGCACCTATTCTGCTGCTGCTCTTCAAGGGGATCTGGAGGACTCCTTCTACAAGCCTGGAGGTTCTTTGTACTCTGACACTTACTCCTCAGCCACCCTAGGCATGGGTTTTCGCATGCCACCCTCATCCCCACAAAAAATCCCCGATATGCAGATGAGGGACAGGGACTCATATTCCAGCACACCCAGGGCCTCACCTGTCAGGCAGACTTTTCGCAAGGACTCTGCCTCCTCTGTGTTTGTAGAGAGCCCAAAGTCACGACCGAGCTCTGGTTCAGATCCACTGTGTCTCACAGCCGGACCTGGGGAGGGCAACAGGGCTGGTTTTGGTTCATTATCTGGACAAGATATAGAAACAAGCAGGTCAGTATTAGCCTCTGTGATGATCAACTATTTCTTTATTACTTAGATTCTGTCTCTTAAACAATTTTAATATTTTGTTTTTATTTCTTACTTAATTGATTTATTATGCAGTCATAAAATATGTTTATTTGTAGGGATCATCGCCTGGAACGTATGGAGGCCATGGAAAAGCAGATAGCCAGCCTGACTGGTTTGGTTCAGAGTGTGTTGACCAGAGCACCAGACAGTGACAGCACGTAAGTTCCTCCATTATACCCTATTAACCCTCTAAAAGTCACAAATAATGCTTCAGCTTTGACACTTAGGCAGCATTATTGACAGGACCAGCAGCAGACTATTATCAGACCCATTATCAGCTCCATAGCAATGAAGTGGTGCACTACCTTCTGCAAGCACAGCACAAGTAGAGAGCACTAAAAATCAGCTGCAGGCCACACATTGCTATCGATTTATTCACAGAGATGTGTAAGATAGCTTTGCAGTAGAGTTTGAGGTCCTTACATTCTTTATCTCATGACATCTTCTCATATGTACATAGCAAGGGTTCATTAAATAGTAGTTAACTTATGTAAAAAGTCTGATAGTATTCGATAGTGGTGCTGGTAGCGTTAGCACTGTAATTGCCTTGCCCTGTGGCCGTTGATCCTCAGATGCGGCCTGCTGCGTCTCTGCATGATGGCGGGCTGCCCTCCAGACCAAGGGACGGAGTTTTCACGGCCATTACCTTTCTCTTCCAGCGAGAAGACTGAAACCAACAGTGACGGCTCCGCCACAGGAAGTGAGTACAGCAGAGTAATTGAGACCTGTGTTCTGAAGCGTTACTAACACTGCTGTCCCTGTTCTGATCCCTGTGCAGTTTTAATACACTTTAACTGTTTCATCTTCCTGCTAACACTACATCAGAATACAAATAACCTAGCAACAATGGTGATCTCCTGGTGAACTGTGAGAAGGTGGACAGTGAGCCATTGTCCACAGTGAGAAGGTGGACAACATGTGAGTCCAGGAGGCTTCCATGTCTATCAAATGGTTTATCAAGTAAAGCCTTGTTGAGTTGTTTATTGGTGCTATCTCACCTGTAATTTGGTTCACTTTGTCCATACCAAAGAGGGAAAAATAATTATACACACCTTTTTGTTGTTGTGTATCTAAGGCTAAGCTGAATATGACTGAGTTTTTCATTCCTTTGCTGAGGCTAGTGAAGCTTCCATATAATGTTTGGCTTTTTTTGTGTTTGTTTGGGTGTGTGTTTGTGTGTGTGTGTGTGTGTGTGTGTGTGCTCATCAATACATTATCAATATAACTGCCAATTAATTCTCCATCCAAGGTCTAACTAAATTATTGGAGCTGAATAGGAAATTGCATGGTGCCCTTTTTTAAAATGAGCTAAATTAAGTGCACAACACCTGCCTCAGTTTGCAATTTATTATAAGCTAGCTGAAAACAACACTGGTTATAGAGATGTTCAGCTTTTGGAAGCATGCATACTAATTTAAACCTTATTATACTTCCAGACTAAAAAGGACTTTACCAAACAGGAGAGCACAACAGTTTGGTTCAAATGAACCCAGCAAGTTCGGTGTTAAAGCACCCTTAAATCACCCATCAACCCAAATCTCTTAAGATGCTCATATATGAGATTTTTACCTCCTTTATTCTTTTAGTTTCCTACTTTTCCCTTTATGACTAAAAAATTCTAAGTGACGCATAACAAAAATTAAGGTTGATCAAATTAACAAGCTTTTCTGGGAAAGGTTAAATGACTTGGATATTGTATGTATTGAATTATTCAGATTTAAAAAAAAAAGTTTTTAGTATCACTAGGCAAGGCAAGGCAAATTTATTTGTATGGCACATTTCATGTACAAGACAATTCAAAGTGCTTTACATAAAACATTAAAAGCATATTTGCAGGGAGCAATAACAAGTGCAATATCACTATATCATGCCAATATATAGTGATCATCAATATCACTAAAGCACGAAAACAGAAAGCTGGGGCAAATGACTGTCAGACAAACATAAATATAGTTTCTAATAGTTCTGGAGCCGTTAAAAGGTGTGAAATAAACAGACAAGCGTGCAGAATTGTAAACATAAACTTCTAGGTGAGGTAATAAAACAGCTTTGAAACAGTTGGGAAGTTCATTTGTTTCATGTTATCTGCAGGCTGAATGTGTCCTGTTTATAAATCAGGAACTAGACCTTTCTTGGGCAGACACTAATCAGAGAAGGATCAGAGTTAAAAAAAAAAAAAAAAAAAAGTAAAAAATCAGCTGCTTTTGGAGCTTCCTCACAAATTGGTACACTGCCAAAATATGAATGCATCACCACAGCTGCTGTCTTCACTTCGGTCTATAGAAATGATCTTCAGCATCATCCCTCCATGCATGAACTTTGAAGACTTTTCTCTCCTCCTTTGTTTCTCTGTCACTCCTGTTAATGTTGGTAACTGGCTCACTCTTTCTATATTCCAGCTGGACGGCTGAAGCAGAAAGGTAGTTGTTATCTACTACTTTATTTCTCCTGTCAGACTTCTCCCATGGCTCTCTGCCCCCTGTATGGGTGTGTGGTGTTGCTGGGCATCTGGCAGTGTCTCTTCTCATGTTTTCCTCTTGGCTGGTTTCCAAGAGAGCAGACTCCTCTCCTTTTGTCTCTGTTTCTAATCCTTGAATTTCTGCTTGGTTATTCCTTTTGGAATATCCAAAGTTTGTTTTGTCCCACACTGGACACTCTCTTGTGAGTGTGTATGTGTGGTCAAATAAATAGCGGGTTAACATCCATACTCACAAAGCCCTGGGTTTGGAAAAGAGCATTGTTACCCTTTTGTCTCACAACTGAATAGAGCAATTAAACTTCTCTACAGGCTACTAATAGCATGAGCTGGCATTTCTCCCAGTAGGTAACTCAAGTTTTGTGAATATGGTGCTTTTTAATTTGCTTTTCCACACTGGAAACAGTTTGTGTGTGTGTGTGTGTGTGTGAGCTCAGATTTTCTTTACATGTACATATCTTCCTGCTTTTATGCTGAAAGCGTGTGTTAATGTTTTGTTTTATATGTCAAATCTCACCGGATCATAGCCAAGCAAACTAACAAATTAGTTTTCCGATGACCCTCAACGTCCTGCTCTGTGATTGGCAGCTAACACACCGTCTGCACCTCTGGCTCTGATGCCACCACCCCCCTCTAACACAACCCCGGTGAACAGTGTTGGTCGCTTGCAGATGAAGCTCCATCTGCACGGTCTTCAGCAAAATGCCACGGACCTGCGGAAACAGCTCTCTCAGCTACGCAAGATGCAGGTATCCACTGCGAAAGCCATTCATTCGTTTCTAAACTGTCTGTTGTTTGATATTTCACCATATAATTTAGCATCTTTTGGTCAAAGATTAGAGTTTGATCCTCCATGGCGTTGTTGTAAGCACAAATAGCAGTTTATGACTGCAGTTATAAGTGTTTCACAGTTGTATATTATCCATCATCTTTGTCTTAATCTATGTACCTATTACACATATTTTTTAATATTATACATCATTACCTAATTCTTTATAGTTCTTGTGCTTTCCGTCATTGTTTTTTTTTTTAGGAGATTTAGGGAAAACCTTTTTTCTTATGTTTATTTCACACTCAGTCATAATGTGAAAAAGGAAGACCTCATTTACAAGGCAGTTTGAAAGAAATATATTTAAAAAAGAGATCACAAGTTAACTAATCGGCTTTCTAAAACGCAGACGTATTAAACTTTGTGGAACTCAAAGCATTTAAAATTTAAAAATTGCAACGTCTCTTTCCCAAGTGTCCTGATGACTTTGCATAATTCACAGTCTTGTGAACACCTCTTATGACCACTTTACTCTGAGGAAGTGGTCCGTAAAAAAGTGTTGACAGTGTGTCAGTGGATTATGCAGAAAAACCAGGACACTGTCTCTGATTTAAGATGAACTCAGTTATCTATGTTGAAATGAAGTGAAAGTATCTTGATTTCTAGGAGGGATTCTTTTCTGTGTTTCTCCCACTTCCCTTTTGGCACACCTGAAGAGTGTGCATTATGTGTAATTCAAGCAAATCAAAATACCTCACAGTGCACTCAACTTGTGGTTCGCTTTTTCAGAGATCCACTAAGAAGCATCCCAAACACCTGTATTCTGCATCACCTGTTATTAAACGCTATATGGTATTTCAAAAATATGGAGCATGCGGAAGCAGCAGCTTTGATGTTTGTTTGATGTTAACTTCAATATGGCGCCTATAGTAAATAACACCTGCAGAGAGCTGTGCAGCATGACACATTGAGGACATTGTATCTTTTGAGGACTAATAATGGAAAAGGAAGATAAAAGCTAGACTCACTTCTTCCACTACTCTACAAAGACAAAAATTGTCAGCGGATGCAGAATCAGAAGTAAGGAAGTGTTAATAAATCTGTAGATGAGGTCCTTATGCATTTCATCTAGCTCTGATTCAAGTGCTGCCATAGTTACTGTGGGAAGAAACAAGAGGAAATGATGAGATAAATGCTTTCAGTTGCAGTGGAGTGGAGTTTCTCGCAGAGGAAATGAAGAGTAATGGAAAATGAAGATGATGAGCATGCAGCGCTGTCATTTGTTCCATAACAACAGTCACAAGGGTTTCTTAAACTGGGTAGGCAGTGAGATGGAGAGCCAAACAGCCAAAGCTCTGGTGTACCCGGGGAAGGGGAAGACACTGTGCTGCTTACATGTCTGCATGCCTCAATGTGACCTCTGCACCTGGGCTACTACTGTTGCCCCTGGTGATGGTCCTCTGCTTCAATTTTGCATGTGGCTCATGAATTAAATAGAGAGGGAAGGTGAAGCAAGAATAGTCAGTTGAATGAAAGGGAGCAGAGGACTTCAATGTGACAGAAATAAGTTTAGTTTTGTTTTTGTTTTTTAAGTATTTGATATTGATATTTAAATTGTTGCCATACTCCTGCATCTGTAAGCAGCAGTCTATAATTAGAAATACAATCTAACTTTAGATGTCAGTGATGTTGTTGTCTTTCTGGAACATAAGGATGATGAATTATTAATTTTTCTAGCTTACCAGGTGATTTCATCCCGGGGAGTTGTATTACATGCACTAGGCCTGTTGAATATTCCATTCATAACCCTAACACGGGGCTCAGTTTACGCTCAAGTGCTTCTGTCATGGACAACCTTCGTTTTCCTCAAGGCAACCCAGCTTTCTGTTTGTGTGTGTATTAGCATATGCATAAAATAACTCTCCAGAGACCTTCACAGAGCAAATTTGTGGCTGCTTTCCTGCAGCGCTTTCAAGAACATGCTACCATATCATTGCTCGGATGGAGCAAATTTTCTTTTCAAACAAAAAGGCAGGTAGAGTAATGGGAAAAGATAGGAAGTGTTAAAATCAGGAGTTCAACAAGATATTATTAGCTAACATCAATACAAATGTAAGAGCTGCAACACTGCATGTACTTCTGTAATGTTGTCTCTCGCTGTGTGTATGTGTAGTTAGAGAACCAGGATTCAATCCGAATCCTACTCAGACGAACGGAGGCGGAGCTGAATGTACGCGTGGCTGATGCCGTGAGGAAGCAGGAAGATCCTCTGCAGAGACAACGCCTCCTTGTGGAGGAGGAAAGACTCAAGTACCTCAATGAGGAGGAGCTCATCATCCAGCAGCTCCAGTCAGTCATAGTTTAATTATGGGGCAGAAACATTGCTTTGTAAATCTAAAAACTAGCTATTTGTATTTAATTATTATTTATTAATAAGTAACAATAATGAAAGCATATAATCTGTTTTTAAATGTATTTTTTGTCCTTTAAAAAAAAAATCATTTTTCAAGCTGAAAATTTAAAACAAAATAAAAATTTGTTACGAAACTGTCAAAGTTCGAAAAAGGAAGAAATTGAAAATTGAATACTAATCTAGTACAAAACCCTTCTGTCAACAACAACTTCAATATTGACACTTTCACAGCATCTCTGAATAATAGTACACATTATATCATATAAAAATATCACTTTACACAACACACTGAAGCCGTATTGTTGATCATGCAAAATATTGTGTTTAGTTATGTTGTCTAATCGAATATAGAATATTTTTTTCTAATATTTATAGAACTGAGGAAGTAAAGAAATTGGTTTTAATATATGTCTCTTAATATAATAATTAAACTATATAACACAAGTTGGTTTGAACACACATTTTCTAGTTTCCTCAGAAAATGGAAAAGTTTGTATCTCTTTTACAATTACATGACTCATGGGGTGACACAGTGATAGAAAGATATTATAAGTGTAATTAAGACCAGCAGTGAGCAAGATGCTTATTAAGATCTGAGGAATATGGCTGTCCAGCAGCTAATTAAAGTGATTGCAAAAATGGGCGCAGAGAGCTACCTTGAGATTTAATAATCAGATAACTTGCTTCAGCTTAATTTGTGGAAATGTTCACTGTGATAATGATTCCTGGATGTCTCTGTTCGGGGCAAAGAAAGTCCTGAATCTCACTCATCGCATCATTTGCATTTCAGGATAATTGGTTGAACACTGGATGATCTTTGCTAATCGTTGTTTGTTACTCTGCCTGGCAATTGGCAGCAAACACGTACATCCAAGCAGGCTATTTAACAGAAGTCTGACCAGACTAGCCATTCACTCAACATGAGAGCTTAATAAATCAGATTTAATGTTTTTTTTCCTCCTCGTTTTCTGCAAGAAGTTTTTCTGAAATACCACCTCCTCCAGTTCAGCTGTCCAGAACTTTTAATCTAGCTGCCAGTTGACTGAGACGATGTATTGGCTAAAAAAATTCACTTAAACTTGAGTAACATAATTTTCAGATAAATATTCAGTCAAATTTGAAGCATGGCAGAGGAATCTCTCGTGCTCAGCCTTCTGTCTGTTCCATCTCAGCGACCTGGAGAAGTCAGTGGAGGAGATCCAGAAGGAGTCGTCTGTCAACCACAAGCTGGTGACTGTGCAAGAGCTGGAGGAGAAGGCCACTGTTCTGAGAAAGCTGGGAGAAACACTCACAGAGCTAAAAAGTGAGTCATGCACATCTTACATTCTGTGCATGGCACCAAACAGAAAACACTTGTTTACTCTGGTAGACAGTTTATCATGTACTAATTACTCACCAAGGCACTGATTATCTTTTATCTGCCATTCACCCACTTCCATTCTGCAGCATCTAATCAGCCTTGGACTCCTCATTGTTGAAATTAATCTCTGACCATTCAGTAACTTTTTTTGTGGCTTTGGGGCTGTTTGTTGTGTTACTACTCTGCAGATCAGTTCCCAGGCCTGCAGAGTAAAATGCGGGTGGTGCTGCGAGTGGAGGTGGAAGCTGTCAAATTCCTTAAAGAAGAGCCACACAGGCTTGACGCCCTGTTAAAACGCTGCAAGACAATAACCGACACCCTCGCCACTTTGCGCAAGTATGAGTTAGTTTTGGTGACTTCTGGTACATCTGTGTGTCTTTACTGTGAGGTTGAAAAGCTTCAGCAGTCTTTCAAATCCTCATAAAGAGATGTTTGTTGAATAAATCATTTTGCTTTAAACAGTTACCAGTAGCTGACAAGAAAGCATAACAATTTGTAATCAGTTGGAGGTCATTTCCATTTGTAACTCCGGCGTGGGTATTAAGTTTTCATGGATTTTCATTAAATGTAGGAGACAGACAAGCCTTGAACCAAGAATATTTTGTTAAATTTTGTTGATCGATTCCAGAGATCCTGTTCAGTTTTTGTTTTTTTTAAGCAGAGCTTTCCAACTATCAGAGATAAAATGATTATCTGAAATCACAGTTTGAGGTGAAAATAGCAGCTCTTAAGCATCCATTCAGCCAGCTACTACTACCAAAGCCCTTTTCAATCACATGAATAAAAACCTTTTGATTTTTTGGAGCGTGGGAAATGTGCTTTTCAGCACTACTAATCAACCTTGTGCCCAGAAAGCATCATCAGACTTTCTTTTCTTATCTTTGTGTGAGCACGAAATTAAATAATTTATTCTGAAAGGATGGAGAATTTTTGCTCTTTTTGTGACATTACTGGCATTCAGTAACAAGTGTTTCCCAGTATAACTCAAGTGTGTAACATCTCCCAGTGTTGGTTAATAACATAGTATTCCATGTCTTGCCAGACAAGCAAATGAAGGCGTTTGGAAGAAGCAAGATGACTTCTCTAATCCTTCAGCAAAGCACAATGATGACTTGCGAAAGTTGTCAGATTTTGACATTTCTACCAACCCACTAACCATAAATGACCTTGGAGGAGGCAATAGCCTCTCTAACTGGAGCCCCCACTCCAGTCTCAGTCGTGGACTTGGGAATCCATCCGGCCCTCATAAGGACAATCACCCCCCTGTTCCCCACAAAGGAAAAGCCCTTGAGGAGCTAGAGCGCCGTTCTGTAGCTGATAAAGCTTTGTCAATGGAAGTGCGATTGGTAGGAAAATTTTTTACTTTTTTGTTCTTAAAGTAAGGCAACACGACACTGGCTTATGTAAAGTATTTAGATCCTCTCTTGCCTTTGCAGGCAGCAGAGCGGGACTGGGAGGAGAAACGAGCCAGTCTTACCCAGTACAGTGCCCAGGACATCAACCGGCTGTTGGAGGAGACCCAGGCTGAGCTCCTGAAGGCCATTCCAGACCTGGACTTTGCTGCCAAACAGATCAAGCACTCCTCCAACGCACCTTCCTCCCAGACAACACCCCAAAGTGGGGCAGCAACCCTAGAGCACCGCACCAACAAGCCTCAACACAAGCTCTCTGCAAAAGAGGGGGGTTCCAGGCGTGGTTCTGGTAAGATGAAGAGCAATGAAACAAAAGATCTCTGTTTACATTTTTAAATGAAAATGTTTTGTATCTATTGTTTGTCTCAAAAGATATTTTACTTTCTTTTCCAGATGAGCTGACAGTACTTCGGTATCGCACAGAGAAGCCCTCCAAGTCTCCCCCACCTCCTCCACCTAGACGCAGTTTCCCCTCTTCCCCAGGACTGACCACACGTAGTGGAGAGATGCTAGTTCCAGGAAAAAGCATAAAGGTAAAGTGCTCATATAAAATTCCCCTTTCTATAAATACAAAGACATTTTAATGACAGACATTTGATTTCTGTTCATTTACATATGTGAATTTTATATATTTGTGTTTATAGAAATCTGAATCTGAAGAGGCTGAACTTCAAAAGCCTCACATAAAACTGAGGAGAAGTGTGTCCGAAAACCCCCGTCCAGCATCCACACCCCCAACACTGGCTTCTGGAGAAAAAGAAGGAGAGGTGGAGAAAATTGCTGCCGAACTGGAGGTAAAATAAAAATGGATTGTTTTCTGTGTTTTCTGTGAATGAGAAAGCTCCATTGTTCCAATTGTTTAATTATTATGTCTCCAATCTGCCCCTGGATTTCTCCAGCATACATACACATAGGGTGCATGCAGATATGCTCATCATCATCATTACCACATGTTCAAGCAGCAGGAGCCATATGCCATCCTGCCTCTGGCACTGGAAAAGCCCAAAGATCACAAACTGCTCAGTGGCACACATCATCACCCAGGGCTCACAGCCAGACAGATGGACCCTGATAGCTGCTTGAACTGTGTTTGAGGTTCCTTGTCTGAAACTGGATGGAATAAAGAGTCCAAAGTTACTGATATCACTGACTTGTATTTTTAATTTTTTTTTAAACCTCCCCTTTTCCATCCCCAGCTGTTTGAGAGAGCCCCGCTCAGGCTATCTCGCCCCCCTTCCTTTTCCCTGCCTGTAAGCCCATGCAGCAGGAAAAGCGAAGCCCCCTCCAGACTGGACCTGTGGCCTCCAGAGGCCTCAGGTACAACTGAGGTAACACTCTGGCTGACCCTGAGCAATGTGGATTGCTGCCTTGTTCAGCCAGTCTCTGTTCTTTCTAACCTTGCAACCACTCACAGAAATCACCCACTTCCACTCAGCGATTAGCCACGTCCACTCTAGCAGTCCTCATCTCTAAGTGTCCCTGCAACAGATACGACTGCTAATCTCTTTTGATGTGCATGTATACATTGTTAAAGCAGCCAAAAAATATACAAAGCACATAAAGCAAAGTTGTACTTTCACTCACGTCTGACTGTAAACACAGGCTTTAACAGAGAATATAACTCCTATTTACTTAATAAATACAATAAAATAAAGTTACATGAATAAACCCCAAAAAATTCAACTTTACCTCTGCATCACTAATTGTTACTTTTACTGGCTTACTTCCATGCATCGCAATATAGATGAAAATTATAAGTTATATAAGAGTATATAAGAGTTTTGTGGCAGTTGGATGATGTAAGATAAGACTTTTTCTTGTTTAGCTATGGATTGTCTTTGTAAATAACACACAGAATCTGTAGACAAGAGTTGAGAAGCATTCTGATTAGATTAACAGTCCATGTCTCGCATTTTGTCCATTAGCTTTTTCATTTATTCTCCTTTTAAATGCTTTCTTTGTCCAGATTTGCTGGCCATACTCAAAGCCCAGAAACATTGTCTAGATCTGAGAGTTTTTCATCTAATGATAGCTGTTGGGTTTCCAGATTGGCTTTTATTTGCAAGAGAGCGGTGTTTGGATCTTAGCATTAACGATTAACTTTCAGTAAGGGCAGATACATTTCTAATGAGAAGATCACAACAAGATAATTCTGTCAGGCTTAAAGTGGTCCTAGCTGTAAGGAAAACAAAAATACAAGAGGGGTTTTAGCTCCTATTCACCGATTCTCATTGCTGCTGGTGGTGTTTTGTTTATCCAATAATTGTTATCATGATATGATTAGGGGACAGATTCTTCCTCCAATCCAGCTGTCAAATATCACTTTTGAAAGGGCCCACCCTTTGTCCAACAGTTTTTGAGGAGTTCCCAGACACTTTTTGGGTTAGGGTCAAATTATGACTTGTAATCTTGTTTTTAATTTAGCCTGAACTTTGTTTCAGCAGATCACATACAGAATTGTTTGCTAGAGATACAAAAAGCATACAACTGATGGGTTGGAGCACCAAAACATTTAGATAATAGAAGACTAAGATAGTTGGAATACCTGGGTTATAATTTTCTGTGAGCACTGATTGTCCTTTGCATGTGGCTGGTACACTTTGGCGACACACCTTAATGCACATGTAGATTTTTTATATGAATGCAGTGAGTTATTCTGTAAGTTGAAGTGTTCTGTGCAGTGGATTGTTGCAGTGTCTGTTAAGAGCCAAAAATTTCAAGCAGTAAAGCATTGTAAAGCTCTAAAGAGGGTTTAATTGATACATGCATTAAATGTGTGTTAAAAACATTACCCTTCTTTTAGTTTTCCTAAATTGTGTTTGGCTTTGTTTTCATCTTTTTAACTGTGCCATCACTGTGTTGCAGCAATGACCAACTTTGTGTTTATTTATGCCTCAAGTGCTTTCTCCACTCATAGGGAAGGCACTTGTCTCCTGTCCCCCACATCGTGTTGACGGAGTGTTTACCGACTTCGCTCTCAACTCCAGAGGATCCTGTCAGAGACTTAGCAAATGACCAGATACAGGAAAATCCAACAGAAGACTGGACTGATCATGATAAGATTCTCAAGAGTTTTATTTTAAGGGAAAGGCACTCAGAAGGAAGCGAATCTCTTCCTCAGCAAGAGCTGTGCTTTTTAAATAGAAATTTCAAGCAGGAAGTTGCCCTTCTTTTGACAGAACTGGAGATGAGGGTGGTGTCTCTTAGTGAGGCCCAGGAACTCATGACTATGGGGAAAATTCTGCAGACGTTAACTATCTCACCACAGACTCAAAAAGTCTCTGAAGCTGAGCTGAGGGAACGGCCTGTCCTTGTGCTCTTCTGGAAAGAAAAAACTGCCACAGAAGCCTACAAACTGCTGCACTCTCTGCTGGAATTGCCCAAACCAGTTACCACACCTAGAATAACATCCTCTCACCAGCCAGTCCAGCAGAGCCTACTGATGGAGGCTCTAAGGAGAGGGATAGAGTCAGGGGAAAGCAGGCTTACATTTAAACACGCAACAGAAATTGAGATGCAACAGAGCACTCTGGAGTCCAATGGCAGCTCAGTGAGCAGCCTCACAAATCGGAGGAGAGCGACACAAGATGTCCAACTCAATGCTTACAAGAGGCTAGACAGCTTGGAAGAAACTATTAGAGAGCTGGAGAACACCTTAATAGAGATCAGTGGGCATCCCACTGCTGAGCTGTTCTACACTGAAGCAACCAGCAGAAGTACTTCTGCACAGAGAACTGAAGGTCTGATCTTGGAGACCAAGAAGCCACCAGTCCCACCGAAACCATCATCTTTCAGCCCAGGATCAATCCAGGTTCATTGCAAACTCATGCTGTTCAGATTCCTGCACTTTTTCCTCCTTTGCTTCTTCTCTGCAGATGACTAGTGGAACTTTTTCCAAGCCTCTGATGTCTGCTCCCTGATTAAATCAACACCTAATTGTATTTAAAACTGAAAATATGATCAAGAGGACAGACAACAGACTTCCTGTCTACCTGTCTGTTCTGTGCTTCGTGCTGGAGCTGCTGTCCTGCTAAGACCTGAGTGGTTATTTGTTTTGTGTTTGATCTTCCCTTACATCTGCTCTGTTTGTGAATTTAGCTAATTTCACATCACCTTAGATAAATACATAGATCATGCAAATTGCTCTATTTTCTTATGATTTTCTCCTTTTTACATGTGAGCAAGAAATACTTTCTTTCTAATCTTTGCTTTGCCTTCAATTCAGCTTTCTTTCTCTGATGTAAAACTATGAAGAACTTAATTTTGTTAAATTTAAAATGTACGTGAGCTCAATTCTGCATAATACTAAATTCAAAATGTAAGAATGTGATTACATGTATGGATATTATTGTTTTTATACCTGGTCAAGTTCTGTTTAGGGTTAATACTTCTGGTAAAACTGTACCGATTAAAATAGAGAATTTAGCAATCAGAGCCGGGATAACAACAGGATTCTGACTCTTTAATCCACTTCTTTTTAAAATTTAATGACCATAATTTGAATTTCTGATTACCAGATATTGCAAGTAGCCTTCTTTTAAAACCACCTCCAGCTAAATGGACAAAATTAGGATTAGTAATTATCAAAAGGCTTACAGCATTTATGCGTCAGCTGCCTCATCCATTAACTGTCTTGACAGCTTGCACTGTATTCCCTCATGCTCTGAATGTATCCTCGTACTCAGGGCCAGTATGAAATGCTTGACAGTTACTGTCATGGTGAGTTTCAGCCCTCTGATGTGGAACTCGGGAGCATTCCCGTGGGCATGGCTGAGGATTACAAAGTCTTCACACATTATTTCATCACTCCAATTTCAGTCTTGTTGATCGTTTCAACATGACCCTAGTTCCTGCTCTTGTCAAATGTTAGCTGCTCACTAAATTCACAGAGCGGTTTTTAATGAAAACATTTCAGGAGAGGTGATGAATAACCCATCAATCTTTAAATTTACTTTGTTATGCCTCTTTAAAATGCTGCTACACATAAAATATGAAGTTACCGTTTTTCTACGAAATTTGGCTGAATGGCTGTTTATCTTTGTGCATAAAAGAGACAGTCAGTAGAGTAGGTTGGCATGAAAGATCATTAAGCACAATGCCTCACAGATCCTGCTGCGAGGAGGTTAAGCTACGCAACGTCAGTTCTGATGCTGCATTTCTACATTCTGGTTTTTTTGTATGTTTCTGTTGATGGATGGTGAAATTCTGTGAAGTGGACAGTTTAGTTTTATGGCAGCTACCATCTTACATTTTAAAAATCTCATTGGTCTCAGGAGGAAGACTTGCTTGCTGAAGTCAAACTCCGCCAGATCGGTGTGTTTGTCAAGTGGAAATTGAAGATGCTGTAGAATAGAACTGAAATATACCATTGTGTACCATATATTTACTCTCCTCTGCTTTCCTATCTGTTATTTCTCTCATAGGGAGGAAATAATTCCAGTGTTGGTAAGGTTGTACACTCCTCAGCTTCGTCTAAACTGAAGCATCTGCAGCAGAACAGCACAGAAAAAACTAAAAGTGGCAAGAAAGAGGACTTAATGAAGACCCAGGGCCAGCAGCAGGTAATACTTTAATTGCTTGATTTGGCAAGTTGTGGTTTTATTTGAATGGTCATAGTCTTATTTTTGGTATTTGAAAAAGGTCTGTGCAAAATGGTGGTCTATAGACAGGGCCGGCCTGAGCCTTTATTGGACTATTATTGGACCCCACCCCCACCTCCGACCACCTCAGCATCACTGGTGCTTAACTTTTAACGGTGTTGATACTTTCATACACTCTAAATGCAACACAGCCTTTCATAGATTATTTGTAGTTGGCCTCAATCATACCGGTGTCACTTTGACTCTGGTTTTTAACCTTAGATTCCCCAAAAATATTGATTTTAATTGGCATTTTTAATATGTAGTGGGGTGTATGCATGTGCACCAGCAAACAAGACAACCAGTTTAATAACCTTACGTTTTAAAATTTAGAACAAATTTACAAGAGTGTCCAAAAATGCAATCTTCCATTACAAAACAGCTTAAAACGTTACCAAGCCATGAAATTGCTGGTAGGCATTCATAATTGAATTAGTATAAAATCTAGTTTTTGTGTGTATTAACATTTTCTATCAGTTATTTGATGATTTATTTGTGTGCTTTTTAAATAGTGTATTTATGTTAAATTAAGGTATCTTGACATTTTAAGTACACTTGGGGGGCACTCACTAGGTAGCATAGGGGCCCCAAGCATCCACTTAGTTCACTTATGCATTCGGTCGGCTCTGTCCATAGAAATAATTTTTTTAAAAAGGTGAAAATTATTACCATTTTGTCATCTTTCCAAAACTTTAACAAGCTTTCAAAGTTTTATGTGTGCATCTGTTTATAAAACCCATTTTGTCTTTCACACCGGTCAAGCATAAATAGGCCTTTCCCATCACTTTTCAGTGCCATTTTGTTCTCCCCACAGAATTACTGCACATCCACTGCATGCTCCATCCCTCAGAGTGTCTGACATTATGTGTAATATGTAATATGTAATTACATGTTCAAGTCTGTTTTAGACAGATGGCTGCAATGATTAATTGAATTTACAGCCGAAAAATTAGTTTATAATTGAAAACTTTTTTATGAAAAAGATGCATTATTTATCACTATTATTTACACTCATCTGTACATTGTTGAAATGGATCAAAGGATTTTCTGCAGGCTCTGTTCAGTTGGGAGGCGCATGTGTTACAGGTCAAACTAAGAGCCGCAATTACCTAGACATTGTTTTTATTTTTGTCTGAAAAATCTAACTTTATCTCTCAAGTGTGGTATTCAGACCCATTAAAGTTATAAAATGTGTTAACTGAATACATAAAATCTGAATACTTAGGTTAAGACCTAGTTGAAAAACTCCTTAAAACTTCTCTCTACATATGTCCTCATATGCCTTGTAGCTGTTTTACAATTTAATTTGCTAGAATATAAAATAGTGCTTTAAAGGTTAAATGCTGGACATGAGGATGCTAGATGGCCTCCAGAGGCAAGGAAATTGAACTGTTGAAGCATGTCGGTCGAGCAAAGCCAAAAGAAGATTTTTATGCTATGTCTGTGCACAAGGGGAGGAAAAGCTTAATGTCAATGCAATTTGAAAAATAACAGTGGCAGTGAAGTGTACCTAAACCTTTATAACCCACAAGCAATCTGACTAAAAGTCAGTTTTAAAGATTGTGGAGAAATGAACGAGGCAGAGAGATTTGAGAGATGGGGAAGTAATGAGGCTTTGGTCTTCTCACACTCAGCAAAGATAGGGAAGAACCTCTGCAATGCCATGTTATAACCACCACTCGAGTTACTGGCAATCACTGATCATTTAATTTGAAGAGGGAATTTCTTTTTCCACCATTAAGTCTTTCACGTTTCCTCTTCTTTATATTTCTTTTCTCCCTTTTTCCGCTTTCTGTACTCAGCAATTTACCCACCCTGCCCCCTTTCTCCTTTTTTACTCACTGTGTGTCAGTCTCACTCATTCACTGAGTTTTTTAGGCTGAGTGGATGCCTGCACTTGTCTAATGAAAGGAAAATTAATCCTATTATTTCAGAATGAAACTCGCACGGCACAGTCTCTTTGTGCACAAAACGTTCAAAACAGCCATTATTAAAGGCTCTGGATGTATGAAAGCGTTATTCTTAGAGGGACAGCAGACAGTAAAGGCTGACTGACACCAGGAGAAGTTAAGGGGGGGCAACATACCGCATTGCATGATAAAAAACAAAGAATCAGCTGATATAAAAATTGCATGATTAAGCTAAACTAAATAAAATAAACCAACCCCTGACCCTTATTTCACCTGTAAGCTTACAACTCCTGATTTGCACCTATGACTCGTGTTTGTATTCCAACAACCAGACTTACCCACCTTGGGTGACTTCTCTTCTCAGCCCTCAGCTCAAGGTAAAAGTATCTCTTCTGGTATACTTCTCCCTAAACATGACCCTAAACTTTGACCTACCTTCTACTTCCCTACAGTGTTTTAGATTCTTCTTGTTTTGTCTCCTCCCACCAAATTACAGTTACATTTGTAGTGCATTTTGAACCGGGGACAGTTGCAAGACATACACACACAACTTTGGAGTTGCCCAGCTTTCTATTAAGGCAGCTGCTGCTCATCAACATGTTGTGAAAGCCAGCTGGAGGGAGAGTTTAAGATATCACTATATCCAATCTGCACTCAGCTAAAACCAAATTCACTGGCACTGCTTTTGAGTTTTATGTTCACCGTGCTTGTAGCTTTACCAGTTTCTCAGTTAATTAGCTGTCTAATCCATCTAAAATGTGATGACTTAGCACTGGTTTGGCAATTAGATTTTAGATGCACTTGTTATTTTCTAAGAAGTCCTCCTGCAACTCGTGTTACAAATAGTCTTGATATGAGGAGTATTTAGAAGTATTCACTGAAGCCTCACTCAGTAATATTAAGGCAACCTAGGCAGAGTGGTCTCCTTCAAACTAGTTTGCTGAGTAAAAACAGACAGATCAAAGCCATTATTTCTTCTTGTTTGCTTTGCTACTGATCAAGCAGGACATGACAATGGGATCACTTTCATGCCCTAAGAATATCTATTCCCTATTACCTCTGGTAGTAAAAAAAACAAATAATAAAAAAAAAGAAAAAAGGCTGTGCATAGGAGATGCCATAGGGTTGGGAAAGCTGTCATTTGGCAGAAAGTTCTATGAGTGTGAGGGGGTTGGGAGTGTGAGATATGGGGAGACTCCTTTCTCACATTTATACACCAGAATAACTGTCAGCCAGGTCTGAGAAGGCTTTTTCCAGAAGATGGAGCAGCCATGCCTTATGAGAACAGAGCAAATGCAAGACTGGCTCTTTTCTATCAATGTAATCCCCCATTTATTAATGTAAATTATTTTATTTTTGTTTTTATTTTGCATTATGTTCAAAGAAACTTCAATCAATCAATGTACCCCCCCCCCCCCCCAAAAAAAAACCCATCTGATTAAACTTTCTCTCATTCAGTTAAATTTTTGTCTGTACATGTGTGTCCTGCACATGAAACATGCAAACATCTGTCAGGTGCATATAAATGCACATTTATAAAGAAGAAAATGCGTTTTCTTCACGTTTCATGCTGTTGAAATAGTGCCATCTTGTGGTTTACTGTTGCATTACATAAAGAAAATAAAGGTGTGGTTCTGAATGCTCATCTGGTAATTTTGTATTTTTATTTAATGAAAGTCAATATAACAAGTGTCAAAGTGAAAGAAGCCAACAGTATGACTTGCAGCTGACCTCTTTCACTGTTGCACCTTATCAGTGGTATCAGTGGTTTGGTTGTCATGTGTAGATGGTTGCCTGTATTACGGCTTGCATCACACATGCGGATATCAACCTAAATAACAATCTCCTGTGTCTGTTTCCTGTTCTGTTTTCACTTCCCGCCCCTCCACTACATGTTTCTTCTGACACTTGTTCCTGTGGCGCAACCTCACCCACCCCGTCACCCTTTGTGAACCTGTGCTGCCCTGCACCTCCCGGCCTGCCTGCCCATCTTCATCGCTCATCCGCAGTGAGCGACCTGTCCAGCCTCTCCAGCCTCCTTCTCCTCTCGTTCACCTGATTGCAGAGATGCACACACCTATCAGCTCTCTTTGCTTTACCAGCTACTTTCACATCTCCAGTTTTAATTCTAAAATATGCTCCAAATCCCACTCTGTGCATTTGTAGATGAGTGTGAGCGTGTATGTGTGTGCAAGCATGCTTGCAGAGGCATGTCTGAGTGTAATGGTACAGGAAGGTACTGAGGGAACTGTGCCCACAACCAATTTTAAGGCTTTAATTTTTCATGATTTCCCATTTTGACCCCTGAAAACCTCATTTCTTCGTGCTCCCCCCCTACCCCCTCCTGTTTTCTGTGTCCCTGCTCTACTTGAAGGCCTTGGGGACCAACAGCACCGGCTGTATTGAACCATACCTCCCTGGTCTCAAAGCAGGCATTTTTTCAGGCCGAGCACCCTCTCCTGCAGCAGCGTTGGGCCCTGGCCTAAGGAAATGCCACCAGGAGGGGGCACTGCCCTCACTGACAGTCTCATCAAGCCAAGCAAAGGCCCTTCTGGCGAGCCTGTCTGCCTCCGGTCTGACCGCTGAGGCTTTGCTCCTCTCCTCTGCCCTCCGCCAGCGTCGCCTTCTACGTGAGCAGCGAGCATCCTCCCTCCCCAGCAGCCAGTCGTCTTCCCCCACACCCACCACTACCTCCTCCTCTTCCTCTTCACCCACCACCCCTACTCCATCCCTGTCCCCCTCCTCTCCCAGCCCTCTGAGTTCCTTTAATTTTTCATCTGGCGTCATCAAGCCAAGCAGACCAAGCCTTGTCAGCCCCAGCCTGAGCAACTGCATGGATGTGAATAAGGACATCACACCTAGCAGCTCTTATTGATGAACAAAAGGAGAACTAAGACATGGGGGAATGCAACTCAAGCATCAACACATTGTGAACCATTAAAATAAATCATGTATAATAATCGTAAATACTTTTTTACTCATATGGTCTTTCAGGACTTTTTAACACCGCCGTTTTCTTCTTCTTGGACTCACTCAAGTCAGCAGTCTTCAGAATTTCATTATAAATGGGGTCTCTAACCCTTATCTTGGGCAGGATTTCTAATCTGATCTGGTACCATTGTTCCTCTGCAGTTCTCCAACATGGTCTTACTGCCAGTTTCCCAGATAGAGAGCACACAACGGGCCTCCTCTCCCACCAGCTGCCTTCTGTAAGCTGATGTGGTCAGATGTATTCTCACATTAGTAGTATAGTTAAAATATCTAGACTGTAATCATAGAAAATAGATCTGCAATAATCACTAAGTGAGTCCAGTAGTTATGTATTTTCAAGATTGCATTGCTCTAAATCTGCTGAGAAAATTTAAAGAAAAACAAAACATGGTGATGTTTATGGTTTGTAGCTATTGTGTAAAA
>JBAMHW010000023.1:20153913-20164097 GCA_037177495.1 Rhadinocentrus ornatus
TTGCTCTAAATCTGCTGAGAAAATTTAAAGAAAAACAAAACATGGTGATGTTTATGGTTTGTAGCTATTGTGTAAAAAGGGCATTAGTTGCTTTTCTTGCATCACCTGAGTTTAAAACTTTAAATTGGTGCTAAATTTTTCCCTCTGTTTGTGCACAATTATAAAGATTTTACATGATAGTTCTCCCCTGTCCATCCTCTTGTCTTTTAGTCTGCTTTTAATTAATTTATATTTCAATGTTTAAATACACATCTACAGATAAAAAACACTAATTAGAAACTATTATAGACATTTTAATTAGGATATCACAGCATATTCACAAAAGCACATTGTAATGAGTGGCCCTGAAATGGCACATCTGTTTAAAATAGAACAAGGAAGCGCGGTTTCACAAACAAAAGGGAAGAAACGCAAATGATGACTTGTACAAATGTTAATTTTCTGTATATGTGTACTAATTAGATAATTATGACAATCAGGATGTGTTCACAGTAGCATTGTGAAGGTTGCTCTGACATTTTAGCACCCGGCATCAAAACCCATCCCAAAGATTCAAGCACACACAGTGATGAATAATCACACACAGTCTGTCCCACATGCACTTCTAAAGCCAAGCTGTACAGCACCAAATCAGCTAGTTTTCCTTTTAGCAAATCTTGTGTGATGATTTTTTTGAAGCCGCATCTGTTGCACCACTGATAAAGAGTATACTGGTAAAATACCCCATATTGACCAGAAAAGATTCTGATTTACAGACTGATAGAGGTTTTTCTTTGAGACACTTCTGTCTTTGAAGCAGCAAGTCATTCTGCTGTCAAGAAGCTCCCAGAGTTTTTAGTAATTTGCACATTTTTCGTCACGGTAGAGAGTTGGCGACGCTTGGTGTGTTTTGAAGATAAAGAATGTTAATCAGCACATGTTATATAATGTAAAGAAAGCACAGATTATTCTCAAACATGAAAGCCCTTAGCTTCAGCTCACAAAAAACATTAGAACCCTTTTTTTAAAGGGAAAATAGTGCAATGTTATTATCTTATATGTTGATGTGAAAATTTTTATTGTTTTTTTAAAGAAAAATATAAGCACATTTTTTGTTAGATTGGTGCAATTGTGATTCAGAAAACTTAGCACAAAGTCAATGAATAACTTTAAAAAAGACCTAAAGTAGTCTCACAGCAAATTCAGAAAACTGGCAACAGACAACTAAGAGCACCCAGAGTGGGTTGATCATAAAAGTGAACAACTTGTAACTTCATCTACAAACATGATTTTAATCTCTACCATGCTAAGGAAAAAAAAAGAGAAAAAAACTACATGAAAAGATAAATAAATGCTACTTCTGTCTGTGAAAGCGCCATTAATGCTGAGAAATAGACAGATTTAAAACATCATATGTTGCCTTCTACTGTTGTAACGTTTTTGGGGAAAGGTCTTTATTTCAGCAAGACAATGTCAAACATGAAACAACAACATGACTCTTGTAAAAAAAAAAAAAAGAAATAGCTCAGTTGCTAAAGCGACTGTCTGCAGTTCAGACCCCTCACACACTGAAAATATTTTCAGCTCAATGAAACAAAAAATAAATAAATAAATTAAACGTTTGGCAGCTACAATCTTAATTCATAAAAAAAATAATCCTAAACTCTCCTTTGGCACCAAATTCAAAATCTAATTTACTATTTGAAATTAGTTTTTCAAAATCCATATTCACAATTTTCAACATTGTTGTCTGTGTACTGTTTGTAAGAAAAAAGTTTAACTTATTTGCAGATGACTGCATAGTTTTTAACATTTACACACAGTCTCAACTTTTTTGAAAACCAGGGTTTTAATCATGACTTTTGTGAAGCTGGTTATTTCTAATGAGCACAAGTCTACAAACGCTAAGTGGCTAGCATGTTTTGGTTTTATTGCCAAATTTACCGAGCCATTAAAGCAGCCTGGTGCTTCTCTGTGACAGCAGCTGGAGTTATGATAGAAATGAACTATTCCGAAGTCGCCTGCCTTGAGTGTTTGCCTCATGGCTGCCTCTTGGGAAGGAGATGAGTTTGAATAGACAGTCGCAGACAAAGTGTTACTTAGCTGCTGTTCACCAGAATGACTGTGTGAAATCGACTCTTTGTGACACTAAGATTAAAACGTGTGCAAGAGGGGCTTGTGTCAAAGAGTTGACAGCGTGAGGAGATGGGATTAGTTTGAAGGCTACTTTAATAAGGCTGGCTTTGACTCGCCCTGTCTTCACGAAAACACATGTGATATAAGAAATCAAAGAAATATGAGGATGGGCTTGACAGTCAGGGAGACACTAATCAGATGTTCTTTCCCAGTCACTTTCAGTTTGCTGGTGTGTCTCTAATAAAATCACTTATTCTAGGACAATTTCTGATGGGCCTCATTTACAGACAATAAGTGCAATATCTAATTGGCACTCTTAGTTTTACCAAGGTAGTGCTCTTTGCCTTTGACATACTCCTGCCTGTTTCTCTACAAGGACCTGTTACCATGTTTTTCCCAGTGCCTGTTAGACTCTTGCCAGAAATCTGCAGATGGTCTAGTATTGTAGTATTAGATCACAACAGTACAGACAGAACTTTTACCCAAAGAAGCTAAGAGAGAACTGGTTTGTTTCCATTTTTTTTCACTGAAAAAGGAAATCAGCACTTGTAATGCAGAGTGTGTCTGGTTTCAGTGGCATTGCACTAAACTGACCCTGAGCTCTATAACAACGTGCAAAGCTGCATACTCAGAGCAGCGAATTAAGCCTCGACCCTGGGTGCTCTGTAGATCTGCCAAGCTGGTTCAAGCCCTTTGGGTTTCTTATTTGGTGAAGTCAAATGAAAATAATGCACTTACTTACACTGTTGCACTCTCAAATCCATAACCCTTCAAGTTAAATCTGCTGCATGTGTGTCTGGTGAGCGCTCAGGAGGAAGTATGCACGCATGGTCATTTTCCCTTAAGTAAAGTTGGAGACAGACCCCCGCCACACCACCTCCAGAAGTGTGTGACAATGCCCTTGATTTATTTTTTTTTTTTAAGACAAGTGTTAGCTGGCTGTGATTTCAACATGGCTGTAGGCTTCAGGCATGTCAAACCCATTAGTGGAAGTCTGGCAATCAGAAAATCTCATGCAAACTTGAAATGAAACAGGAGAACTATACATATATAAATATATCTAAGTGAGATGTTTGTGTATGATATAATTGTGAAGAAAATGTGATATACATATATATATATATATATATATTATATATATATTTAGGTCTAGATTAAATTATACACTGTAAAATGTCATCATCTCTTCTGTTTTATATATTAGTGACCATTTTGTACAGATTTTTCTTTTTTAACTCATTAAGAGAGATACTGCATTTCACACAGATTATTTATTCATATGCAGAACATTTTTATATTTATTTAAAATATCTGTATAGATAGCTGTTAGATTCTGTAACATACACAGACGTTCATTTTGAAACTTTAGGATTTTTCTTTACAAACAGTGATGTTAGATATTATGTAATTTTCACTTGTATAAGGCTTGTCCTTGAAAATGCTCATCCAGTTTATCTGCACCTTTAGCTTAAGTGTAGGATGCTGGAATGGTGCCTGCTTGTAGGAGCTTATTTTGCTACTATTATTTTTATTTGAGTGGATTGTCTTTCTTTTTCGGGGGGGTTTCAGCCCATTCTGTATTTATTATTCAAGCTGTATTAGTGACGATGGAGATGGTAAGATTCACAGATGTTGTGCTGTGAAATGGGCCCAAAAGCTTCAAATGAGGCCTCGCTGCTTTGATAAAAGAGAGTTACTTGGCTTTAATTTTTCTCTGTGTCATGTTTGCATGTGAGCAAGGATGGCGGCAGTATGGAGGATCAATGCAGAAGAGTTCAGACAACAGACAACACTTTTTTTTTTTTTTAGCTTATAATGCTGCAGTTTCTGGCTTTATGTAGCAGTTAAGTTAAACTTTCAAAGTTGTAAAAGCCACT
The DNA here is from genome assembly GCA_037177495.1 of Rhadinocentrus ornatus. Lineage (NCBI taxonomy): Eukaryota > Metazoa > Chordata > Actinopteri > Atheriniformes > Melanotaeniidae > Rhadinocentrus > Rhadinocentrus ornatus. Next base: position 20,157,906 of record JBAMHW010000023.1, read on the forward strand.
GAGATGAATTGATGTGGGAATAGTACAGTGTTGAATTGATTTTAAATATCTTTTCCTTTGCCATTGTATATTTTCTTTAAATAATGAATCTACAGTCTATAGTATGTTTATGAGATTTTTACATGGATGTGTGGATGTTCACAAATCTTGGCATCAAAAATACAAAATTGACTTGTAAATAGGCCGAGTCATTCCTAGCCAGTTCAACAAATTGTTATGTCCAAAAGATGTTTTATTAATAAACTAAAATGATGGGTACAAAGGTATATACAAAACAATGCATGTATAGTCTCGAGCAAACGCACGGTGCAGTTGATTTAAAAAAAAAAAAAAGTTGTCTACATGTTTTCTCAAAAATATGACAAAGAAATAGAGAAGAAGTGGTTCTGTGTTAGAGGTTTACAAACATGAAGAATGGCACATTAATTTTGGTATCTGTGACACAGGCATGTTCAGTCTTTCTGTGAAGTTATGTGATGATGACGATAGTGGCTGAGAGTGTTGAACGTCTAGGAATCCGAATGCTAGAACGCACCCCGACCAGAGAAGTCACCAGTGAAGACGTACTCTTTCCACAGAGTGATTCTCTTATTTGTAGAGTATTGTGATATAAGAACAAGAATAATACAGAAAATGGATCTATGATATAATGATATATAAATCTAAACAACTACTGATACTTAAGATACTAATTTATCAGTGTGGATGCGACGATATTCTGTGAGAAATGTGTGTGTTTTTCCTGTGAGAAGACAACAGGCAGTTGAACCAGCCTCCTTTTGTACATAATTTGCTGTGATTGTGTGTCCAATAAAGTGCAGCTCTCTTCTACAGTCTGATCTTGCTTTATATTTGCTGCTTTTACGACTTTACACCCTCACATCATGCACTTTTTAATTCAAATCTCTTAAAATGAAACAAAAACAAAGACACGATTGCTTCAAAACAATACTTTAAAAAACGACATGACCTTACTTTTTTTTTCCTTATTTAATTGGCAAATGAATATTAATAATAATAATAGTTGGAATATATAAACCCACTGAGGTACCACCAAAATACATAGCTAAAATTTGAAATCAAAATGGTGAATTGTATATTGTTAAAAAAGTCTTCACCTCTATTTACAGTGTAAGTATATACTAAAATGTTGGATGTACAGCACATTTTAAAGCTTTTTTATTTTGCGTGTATGTTTGATTGTTATTCCAGTTACATTTGTAGGAAAAATTCTCGACCAGAAGTGTTTTAAGTGTCCTGGCGTTGTGCTGGCCGGCGACCATCTGTTCGCCTGTATGGTGTGTTCCTCAAATCTGAGAAAGAGCAAGCATGGACAAGCTGACATAATTGTAGAATTTTATCCCTCATTTAGACATGAAATATCCTTAGTACAACTTAAATTGTAACAACTGTTGAAATAATTGCATTACAGTACCTGTAATGATGTCCTCCAGAGCACCATCCTTCCCCTCACGTACTGGAGGTTTTACCTGCCTCTTCTTCAGCTCTGCGATCAGGTCCATCTGAGGCATCTTGGGCATTATGGGGCCCTGGAAATGTCCAAAATTAAAGTTATTTTCCATTTATGAAGAGACTTACTTAGAAAGATTATACAGTACTTTATTTATTTTATTTTTTTTACCTTTTGCACTCCAGGCTTATTTGGAGATGGTGACTCCTTTACCTCACGGCTCTCGTTTTCAATCTTCTTCTTCTGCTCAATCTCTTGCTGTGCTGTCTATATTCAACCATGATAAAAACTGTTGGAATGCAATGAATTGATCATGACAAAATAATACAAGAAGCATACTCACCTTATAGGCTCTTATGAAGCGCCAAAACAAGGGGAAAAACATGGAAGGCTGAGTGGTTTTGGGGTTCTCTCCAAAATACTCCACCACAGAGGCATAGGCTTCCTGGAGAACGAACAGCAAATGCATATGTGTGAGAATGTGGTATATTTCTAAGACCGGCATGAGGGTTTGATATTAGTAAAAGGCCAACCTGTGCTGTCTTGCTGTCTTTGATCAAAGTTTCCAGCTGCTCGCTGTTTGTTTTGATGAATTCCTTCAGCACGGGGCTGTCATCCTGCACCAGGAACTCCTTCTTCGTCATCTCCATTCCTCTCTCTAATGAGCGGATATCTTGCAGAATGCTGTCCAGGGATACTAACAAAGAAATCTAAATGAGTTAACACATTTCTTAAATGAATTAAACGCTGCATGTCTTGCCAGCCTGATTGTGTGTATGTGTGTGTACCAAGAGCTGCTTTGTCAACAAAGTGAATGTCAGTGTGGAAGTTGGCCAAATCAGAGTATTTTTCCTGAATGATGTTGGTGATGAAGTGAAGTAGCGTCTGTGTGCGGTCAGTGGATTTAGTCTCCAACAGCTGAAACATGAAAAAAACTGTTAGAAATCTGATTAAAATTTTCCTCTGAGTGCAATAACATACAAAGAAAATCTACAAACAAAAGCTACTTACAAGGTCCAGACTCTGTAGCCTGAAACCGTACGCTGCACCTCTTTTACTGCTGTTCATATAGTTACCAAAGGCAAGAACAATCTGGGAACACAAGAGATGTAGAGCAAAATCACACATTTAAAAGCTACATCGCTATTTGTATTTAGTTTTACTTACCTCTAAGATCTTTTTCAGTTTGACTGAAGACTTGATAGACATGGACGCAGCAATGATGGAGTTCAGTTGCTGTGGAAGAAGTAAAAACATTAGCACATCACAATAAAATCTCTTCGAGCTAAATCTATAATGTATGACTAACAAACTGACCGGCTGCAGGCGTTTGACTGTTTCTGGGAAGTTGCCCATAAAGGTGAGAGTATTAATTCTCTGGTTGAGACGAGGAATCTTTCCAAAGTGTAAAATAAACTGGTCTTCATCAGTCAGCTCCTCCAGTGGACGGCCTTCTTTCTCGTAGTTAGCCAGAAGCTTCATCTCGAAGTCTGATGGTATGAAGGGTTCGAGCAGTTCCAGGAAGTCTATGGACAAAGACTGCTGGTCATACCTGTACAAAAAAAAATCAAGATTAAGGTATGCATGACTGTGAAAACAGTACTGAAGGGACAGGATGAGTATCTTTATGAGGTGGAAAGTCAAAAATCCAGCAGAAGCACACACGTCTTTATAGCTGTGCAGATAGCAGATGGGTTCATTCCTCCCTTGCGCAGAGTAATTGCCAGATTCTTGGCCTTGTTGCCATCAATCAAGGATGTCTTGGTGGGGGCCTTTTTAGCATTCTTTTTCTTGACCTTTGACATATCCACTGAATTACCCTGGGCTCTAGTCTTGAACTGCTCCTCAAAAATCTCCATGTTCAACTCCTGATATAGACAGAGTGAAAGTCAGAGAAGGAGAAAAACATGTTTTAATTTCATGGTTCACATCAAAACATTTGTTTTCTGTCAGGATATAGTGGGCACTGTGTGTGGATATTTGAGGGGCTCACCCCTAAGATCTGCTCATCGTCAAGCTCGTTGAAGACTGTGCCTGTAACCTGGTTTGGTTTTAAAGCCTGCCAGTTCAACAAAGGCATCCTGAACTTGGTCTGAATAGCCTTCTTGCTTTTAAGCCCTGGAGAAACACAAAAACAAGAAGACTGGTCAAACACAGGTCCTGCAGCTTATCTTTGTAGTTCTTCGCAGATTTACATTAACTTCCTCACCAGAATTATGGTCTGGTGCTCCTGGAGGTGGTGGGGGTCCACCTCCAGGTGGTGGAGGTGGTGGACCAGCACCAGGTGGCGGAGGTGGCGGTGGGGGCCCAGTGCCTGGTGGAGGAGGAGGAGGTGGGGGTCCAGCGCCTGGTGGTGGAGGAGGAGGAGGAGGAGGAGGAGGTAGACCTGCTCCGAGCGGTGGAGGGGGTGGAGGAGGAGGAGGAGGAGGAGGAGGGGGTGCAACAGACCCAGCTCCTGGTTGAGGAGGTGCTGCAGGAATAGAAGCAATTGGCTCTAAACCACCAGGAGGAGGAGGTGGGGGAGGGATGATGGATGCTGTGGAGGTAGTATCAGCTGAGCCAGGAGTGGTGGCTTGGGCGGCTGAGGGTGGGCTTTGGACGTATTCAACCACTGTGACAGGCACAACCTGGATGTCCAGACCTCCTGAGGGGTTTCGTCCCAGTCGAATTAGCCCCTTTTTCTGCAGCTCCTGGATCTTCTGCTCCAGTTCAGAAGGCGACTGGTTGACAGAGGAGGTCAGACGCTCCCTGTCCTTCTCCCTCTCCCTGTCCAGCTCCCGCTCTCTTTCCCTTTGCTGCAAAGAGCCAACCTGGGAGCATGATTCACGCAGGCTTTCCTGCACCACACAAATACAGAAATATGAACCTAACTTACCTCCACAATAAGAATACAGAACAAAAATCTTAAAGCTTCTGCTGATTAAAATAATACACAAAGCAGGATGTAATATTGAACAAAACAAAGATGAGGAGTTAGATCACAATGACAAACCATCATGTGATCGCTGTAATAAAACCTATAATCCACTCTGCTTTTAAATGTTCCATCCACACTTGAGTGTGTGTTGAAAATTTTTGCTTTCCACATCTTTCCATTAGCTTCTGATATTTCTCTCTGGACAAAGGGGATAACGTTACCATCCCCAGGTTCAGTCATTAACACAGAGAGAACTGCAAGGTAATTTAGAGATTTAACTAACAGGTACAAATGCTCTCATCTTTTGTTATTTTATACTCAAGATAATTTGATTTTTCATTTCTATTAAAACTGTTAAATCAAATGACAACTTTAATGACCTAATTTAAAAAACTAACAGTGATAACAGCAGACCTTCATTAGCTTATTAATCTTAATAAACTCTCATTAAAAGACTACACTTACTTTGAGCAGCTCAGCCTCCTTGGTGGCTTGCATAAGCTGAGTTTCAAGTTCAGATATTCTCTCTCCGGTCTGATTCTCAATGTCCTGAAGCCGGGCATTTAGCTATAACACAAGACACACATAAACATCTTTAAAGTGACTTCAGACACCAGACTCACTGCAACACAAAAGTGTATTTTTGTTTCTGACCTGTATGTTGTGCTCCTGTAGTTCATCCACCTGCTCCAGCACCCCTACTCTGTTTTCAGCATCCTCCAGCAGAGCTCCTACATCTAACACATTGTCCAGGTACGCCTGGATCTGGACGTGCAGCTTCTCACTTTCCGTTTCTTTCAAACTCTAATGCACAATAACATGGAATTTAGTGAATGTTAAAATTTAGACATTTTAACCATTTTTTTAAAAAGAATTATTATCTCACCTTACATATAACAGTGGGACAAAAAAAGGCTATAAAAATAAGTGAAAATACAGAAATTTGTCACAACTAATTAGAAACAGGTCAGTAACTTCAGTGGGTATTACAAAAAAAGAGTCTGTCAAAGAGAAAGATGGGGCAAGGTCCAGCAAAACGCAAAAAAAGTCTATCTGCAATTCGTGAAGAAATTTTAGAATAATATTCCTTAATGTAAAACTGTCATAAAATATTATTATTATGCAAAATATCCATAATTAAAACAAAAGATATCAAAATATTCCAGGGGCTGCAGGCATCTATGCAATCAAGGTACACAGCTGTAAATCAGTATTGATGAAATCATCATTTGGATTGATTTAAGTTGCATTCTGATGATCTTCAGGCTCTCAGAAAACACTATCAAAAACAGGCATGAGTCTGCCATAAAAATCACTGCATGATACCTGGAACACTTCCAGAACTCATCCTCTGTGAACGCAGAGTGTACTACCATCCACAAATTTAGATTAATGCTCTATCATGCAAAGAAGAAGCCATATGTGAAAAAGATCCAGACATCCTGCAGTCCTCATCTCAACTGAAAAATATATACAGGCTTTAGAGCAACATACGCTCTCATCCAGATGGCATCTTTTCTCAGGGAAGGTCTTGCATATTTCTGCCAAACATTGCTAAACAACATATTGCATCTTTTACAACACATGGCTTTGTGGTGAAGGAGACCAGGTACTGGCCTGCCTGCAATCATTGAATACAAAATACATCGAAAATACAGGACTGGTCAGCATCTAGAACCCTACATCGAACAAAAATGGAACGATATGCCTCTCCATAGGTCCAGTAACCCATCTCCTTAGTAGACATCTTTGAGGCGATGCTACATGGTGGTAAACATGGCTCTGTTCCAGCTTTCTTTGATCA
>JBAMHW010000023.1:20164165-20195218 GCA_037177495.1 Rhadinocentrus ornatus
GTTTTTTAATTGCATTACAGGAAATAAAGAACTTTATCACAATATTCTAATTTTCTGAGACAGTCCTGTATATATACTGTCATTAAATAGTGTTGCCACAGTTCAAAACTCTGCTAGAGATAGAGAACTTAAACATTAGACTGAGACATGAGGGAAGCACAGCTAAACCAAGACTTGTGAGTCATTTTGAGGCTCCCCAAAGACAAGAAGAGCTTCAGATTTACTTAATAATCCCCTGGAAGTTCATCACCTATCTGCAAACCTTTATGGATTGTCAACTGACACAATATTTTAGGAATACTTACAGAAGTAATATTAATATTCAACTTTTGGAGAAATCAGTTTATACCACAATTGTGGCTTTTATTTATTTATTTGTTTATTTATTTTAACACACTCACCTCCAGATACTTGTCCAGTCCAAGGTGAGTGAACTCATACTGCAGGTGGACACGGAAGTTCATGTTCTCCACCGAATGGACCACAATATTTATGAACTGCATGCAGGCCACCTGCAGCCAAACAAATTACAGTCAAATCTCAGTTACATGGAGTGTATTTGTGCTTCTGCATCGAGTGGAACAGGTGGTAAATCTGTGGTCCTACCATGAAGTCAATGTTGTTGTCATCATGGATGAAGTACTCCATTAACTTCTCAAAGCGGTTCTTTTCTTTGCTCACCTGAGAGAAAAAATAAGAACTTATTCAAATATGCATTTTTACTGTTTCCCACAAGGAGACGTAACAGCAAATTTTATACTTTTCTGAGTAATACCCAAACTCAGGGGAATAGTACACATAGTATACAGCTGTACCCCTTCAGTTAAGACTTTATTCACACATGTGTGACTGTTACACATGTGCTAAAAATATGACAATGGTGCATGTGACAACAGAAACTCTTGTGATGAGTAATATATGAGAGGAAGTGTGCAACAACACAGCAGAAGTTACATGCAACCATTGCAATATGGTGAAATAACCATTTAAAAAAGACAAATTTCACCTCTTTAAAGTTGTCAAAAGCAGAAAGAATGATGTCATGCCCTCCTCTGACAAGACACACTGCAGCCAGCAACTCCAACACAAGAGCTTTGGTCCTGTCACAGCAGAGGAGGAGCGGTTAGATGTGGATACAGACAGACGGTTAACACACACTTTGTTTCACACACATTCGCACTCACCTGGGATTCTTGCTGTTGAGACTGAGGGTGATCTCATTCACACAGCGTGGGTGAGTCATCACCAGGTTAAAACCCGACTAAAAGCAGAAGGAGGATAGAAACAGCTGATCAAAAGCCACTCGATGCATTAACTTATAAAGGTTTTATATAAAAATTGTATTTAATCTTAGATATCAGGATTTTTTTTAACTCGAAAAAGAAATGTGTATTACTTTTTTTTAACTTAACTTGCCCGCCCACCGGCACAAAAAGGAAGCCCTTTTAAATGACAGAATATGAGGTGAAAGACTTGCTCTACCTGGTAATTCATGATGGCTCGCAGGCACATAATGCAGACGTGTACATCATCTCTCTGGTTGGGTGAATGAGGTTTCTTATGCATTTTGTTTGCCAGGGTGGAGCTTATTCTATAAATAGATAACATGTATATGAAATAAATATTAAAAAAATACTTTAAAATGCCACTATTTGTGCAAATGGTTTAAAAGTGAAAATGAGAAATGCAGCAGTTAGCCACATGTAGCTGTGACTTCAAGCTCTATTTTAGAAAAACATCATGTCTGCTTGACAGCTGAAATTAAAGCTATAGGTGGAAGGAAAAAATAGAACAAAACGTGCAAATGAGCAATCAAAGAATGTGAAAGAATAGAAGCATGAGAAACTGAGGAAATCGTCACGGTCATGAAATTAAAACATTTTTATTACATTTCAAAGCCTAATACACCGTATTTTTTCACATTCTGCTAATGGAAAATCAATCATTTTGTCACCCTTTTATGAAATTTTCTTTTAGCCCAGCTCTTTTAGAAAAAGCACTGCATTTGAACACTTCACAAAGCAGCCATCACACCACTTCTACTTTTCATGATAGAACTTTAGACATTGACCGTATATATATTTAGATATATAAATGTATATATGTATATACATATATATATCACAATGTTGGGTACACCATATAGATTTCTAGCTGTGTTTCTTGTGACTGGTGCTTCCTACCTTACGGTCAGTGCCCGAGCAGCTCTGCTCATCCCATGGGAATGACCACTGCTGGAGTTCTTGGTCAAATCTTCCATCGATCTTTCTGCTGGCTTTTGTCTGTCTGACAAAGTGCCACCATTTTCCACATTTTCCAAATCAAATCTGAAAAGTGTAGAGACACAATCTCGGACATGAATAATTTCACAGTGAGAGTGCCAGCAGATTTTAAAGCTGTATATTCTTTCAGTACTCACGAGGTGTCACTTTGAGCATGAGACAAGTATTCCACCAGAATATCCAAACCTTTATTTTGCTCATTGAGAAACTCCTGGGCCCATCTACAGACAGAAAAACGAGAGCAAACTATGCAGTTATGAAAAATATTTTGCCATCACATAAAAATATGTATTCAGTTTTTAGACTTAATGTAAAACTGTGCAACTAGTAAGAATCTTGCACTGACAAGTGAAATATAAAATACAAGCGTGACACAAGTAGCACTCTTGCTAACTTCGTTTCACTCCTCTGTTTTCTTTTAAAGCCCTTTTTAATGCCTAATGGTTTCAAACTACAGAGCTGGGCTTGAATAACTAGTAATAAGCCATTTAACTGCTTCCTTGTGGCTCTTAATTAGATTTTAGAAGATTATTCACACTTCAGTTCATGCAATACTCATGTCCCTATAGTATGCAAATAAACCGAGAAAGTAAGAATAAAGAAACCTCATTATTCTGCTATGTAAGGAATTTTATTTTGACTTAAAAAAGTTTAGAAAAATGTTAACAATCTTCATTAAATGCTTATAGAAAATGGTTAATTCTATAGAATTTTTTTTTTTTTTCTTTTACAATAAATGGTGCTATAGCGCAAATTAAAACATGGTGTCTTATTAGTCTCAAAGCCCACAAATGTTACTACTAAAACATAGTCAAGTTGACATTTGAAGCTTTGAAGATAGGGAAAATGAAGTAATCTTTCTAGTAGCTGCATTCTGATAGTAGTAGTATCTGAATAGCATGAATTAAGTTGCAGCATGTTGTCAGTATTGGTACTGGTTTCACTACCTGTTCAGCTGGTTGATAGATGGTTGTAATGAACAAACTGTAGTTTTCTCCTAACTATCATATCTAAAAATTTATTTATATACAGAATGAGATAAACATTTAAAAAAAACATCCGTAAAAGGCAAATCTAAAATAAGTAAATAAATTAGTCATAAGACTATAAAAAAACAACAATGTGTAACTAAAATTACATAAAACACACTAATAATTGAATAATTGACTAAACACCAGACAGAGCTTGATCCAATTAAACATGCTCACCCGATGTGATTGGTGCGAAGGGAGATCTCCAAGTTTTTAAGGACCTGAGTTGCATCTTGGATTCTTTTCTTCAACTAAAGCAGCAAATTAGATCAGTTCAAGACTTCAAATGAGAAAATGAGTTTTTGAACAAATGTAAAACTTTCCACTGACCCTGCGAGACACCCCTCCCTGATCTTGGTAGAAGCTCCTGATCTTGGTCAGGTAAGTGGATGGGGGACTCTTCACTTGGAAACGCTCCTGGTGGAGAAGTTAATAATGTTTGCTTTTAACACCATGCATTTAATCAGAAACCCCTTAATGATGTCTGGAGTAGATGCACATCTCTCTGCACCCAACATCTGAAACTGTGTCTGTGCTACCTAATATAAGAAATGTATCAAGACACAAATTTCTGTTTTTATGCCGACACCTATTTCAGCTGCCACTACAGAAACTATGCTGCAAGGCTTTGACACGCATACACCACATAAACCCTCATTGGGTATTTTTGTACTTCACATCAACTCTGCCAAAGTAAAGGGTCCAAGAGCAGGACTCCCTATCAGAGTCATGATGTGTCTGACCTTTGTGCAACAAAAATATTTTTAACAAATTCTTACCTGATCACAGACTAATTCCCATTTCTTTTCATTGTCATAGTGACTCAACAGCTTCAGTTTATCAGGAGGCAAGTTCATGTAGCTCTGAAATAGAAGAAATGGGGAGATTCCGTTTTAGCAACACACTCACACACAAAAAAAGTTCTTTTGACAATGTTTTCTTAAACTTCTCTCCTGTCAAACTCAGTGTTGTAATTTCATCATCCTTCCTGCTAATGCAACAATATTAAAATGCACAAAGCCACACGCACTTCCGGTGAAAAGCAGGGCGGCATCTACCTGCTGGAAGTAGAGATGACTCAGTGTTTACATGTATGTATGGATGGTTGTCAGTGGAGAGCATGCATCAAAAAAACACATGTCTTTGACTATGATAAAGAATATCAAGAGCTTAAAGTCTCTGTTAATTTAATTTAAGGCCATTTTATTTTTAACATGTTTTGTTCTTCTTTTTTTTTCAGGCACTATGACCAAAGTTTGAACATACTGCAGTCTTTGTTAATACATTAACTAAAACTGACTTGAAGCCATCCTTTCTATAAATTATACATAATTAGGGAGAGTTCAAGAACCCCCACCTCCACAGTCTTTCAGTTGTAGACTGATACAGGTATTTGACCTTCTTGGTGTTGATAGTCAAAAGAACAGTTTCTATTTGACTTACTAAAAATGATGCACAGAGTAATAATCCGATTTCAGATATGAGTGTTATTCCTGCATTAAATGGGCTTAATAACTAAATAAACCAATCAAAAAGGGAAGACTGTGACTGAACAAATACAGTACATTTTATGTAAGATCTCCACAATGAACACCAGACGTACTGTCTGATCCTGCACCTGATCCAAAATAGCAAACACATCATTTATTGAGACAAATAATTTCAGTAAACCTTGGGTGTGGTTCTAAATCTACCCCTGTACACCCAAGAAACAGCTTGCTGTTTCTTTTCACACTTCTTTCTTTTTCTTTTTTTTAAAGATGCATAACAGAAATGGCTGTTTTTTTGGCGCTGAGGAGTTGAGCTCCATCCTTGGTGGGGCAAGGGCGTGGTCCTGCTGTGGGGTTTGTGGTACAAGTAAAACCAGAACATGATTAGCTGAGACAAACAATGTAGCAATGAATATGGCGAAAGTCAGCTTTCTATCATTTCTTTTGCAGTTTGTGATTGAGATGTTAAGTCTCTATTCTGACCATTTGTATTTGTTTAAGTTTACATTCAAAGTATTTTGGTGAGAAAGGAAGTGAGGTCATTTATTCATATGATCCCTGTGAGAGGGTGCAGCAGTCATGGAGTTGTCTTTATTCAACATCTGACAAAACACCATTTCTCACAGAATCTGAAGTAACCTCAAAGCAAAACTAGCAAGTTTTGTTGGATTGTGTGAAATAGCCATACAATGAATTCAAGGGTCAAAGTTTCAAAGACTGTATAAACTTAATCTGAAAAAAAAATTCTAAGTTGTTTTGAGAGTTTGAGTTGTAGAATTTCATAGTATGAAGGATGTTGGCATTTTAGTTTTTTAACTATGAAAAGTACAAGTGTCATGCTTCCCTCAGCTTTACACTGTTAAACACAAATTACCAAAAAGAAGCCTCTGAGCTACTATAAGAAGTTGGTATGCTGTGGTACAATAGGAATAAAAGGGCAAAGCAGGAAAAACAGGATTCACTAATCTGCAAATTATGTAAACTATTTATTTGAAAGTAGGACAAAGACAACAAATCCTTGGAGTTTTTATAACATAAAAACACTTTTTTAGTCTTTTGTTGTCGCTTTTCAAACCTCTTCAACCTTTTAGGAGAATATTGCTTGCATTAAATGTAAAAAAACAACTAAATAAAAGTACAAAACAACATCTAAACTTTGACATATTGTCTTTGTACTATCATATTTGTGGTATACTGTTCTATTGTTGTTTTTCCAGAGCATCCTGTCCTGATACGACTGAAAAAGTTTTTTTATTTTTCTGATTTTGACTTAGCTGAGATGTGTTTCTGAGTAAAAAATCAGGTGTTTCTTAACACCTGATTTTGGGACCAATTTATACACAGCTATGTGAATTAGACCAAGCTATGATATTCTTCTTTAATAAACTAGTGTTTTCTTGTTTACTTAATAAAAAAAATGCAGCACAAATAATTCAAAATCAAAAGTAGCCCTGAATTCCTGGATATTATTTAACAATGTCTTTTATGACACATTCATTCAGATTCTAGTGTTTACATTTGAATCACAAGCTTTAATGTCATTTGAATTGTTGCAGGACTGTTGAAGGAATGGTGAAACACTTGCTTTCCGGTCCTATGCTCTTTCATGTAAATGCCTTGCTCAACTTCCCCTTGGGGCCAGCACCCCTTACATTCACTAATCACCATGTTTTCAGCTTGAACTTTTCAAATCAAACAGAAGGCACGAATAAACTTGGTAAAATAGTTTTTTGACAGCACAACTTTTAATCATTGCTGATTAATTTTACTGAGTCTTATATTTCTGTGCCTACAAATCCATTGCATAATTACAACTCCTTCCAGTATAGCCTCTTTGTTTTAATATGCAGAAAGAGTGTTTGCCTTAGCCACTTACCAGCACCACATTGAAGCGCTCCTCCAGTTCCTCCTCTGGGGGCATGGGAAGTTTTGGGGCAGCCGGCTGCTTCTTCATAGTTGGTGTGGGGTCACTCATTGTAGAAGCTGTGTTGACTAAGTTCCTGGCCTCTCGCCCCTCAGCTGGTTCCTGCTCCAAGCCCCCTGCAGCCGCATTCCCCATCACTAATCTCCAAAAGTAATCCAGGAGGAAAGCTTTACACAAACCCCTTCTACTAAGAAATCAGCGTATTCCAAAGCAGAGTGACAACAGGTGATCACTCAAAACAACAAAAACAAGAAGGCCAAAATTAAACTAAGTCCTGGGCCTTCAAGGTGAGATACTTTGAGTCTCCCATTTACTAAATCCTCTACTGTCCTGAGGTCAGGGTAGGTGTGGAAAAAAGAAGGGTTGTCCTCATGTTTGCCCTATCATTAACTTCTCTGTCTGCAAGTAACCCTCTTTTTAGAATAAGGTAAAAAGACTTTTTAGGGCCTTTCAGGCCTACAAAAAGATTTACCTATGTCTCACTAACTACTCTCTACACTCACTGACAACTTCTGTGGTTAGTAGAGCACAGAGGCCTGCACAGAGGAAGGAGAGGGGAGTGTGACACACTATGTAACACAGACAGAAACCACAGAAGCACAAAAGCAGAAGAGTAACTTCCTGTGTATGACAGCAGCAGAACCTGGGGTGGATAACAGTACAGAAGATAAACAATGTTAACCGTTAGGCATACAATTTTTAGATGATGAGAAACATTAAGTGATACCAGACTGAAAAAATGCAATACGCAAGATTAAATAAACACAATGTTTACATCAGCTGGTGTATTGTGCCAAATTAAGATTTTCTTCACTTAGCCATCAAACCAAATCTCTAGCCCAGAAGCTGCTCACTTTTCCTTAACCTGTTCTAATATCTTCCTTCATATGATTGTAGGTTGTTTTTGTCTTTCAAGATAAAGTTGCTCCACTACAACCTAAAAATGTCACTGTCACAGTAAAGAGTTGCGAAACAGCGCACCTATGCGTTTGAAAATAAGTACTCCATGTTGTGATGCTGCATTTGAGACCTCCTGGGATTTACTGATTGTGACAGTTAATCTGTATCTACATAAAATTCTAAAATTCTAAAAGTGACTGCAGTGGACATGAAATAACTAAGTGCATACATATTTATACCTAACAGAATTAACACCATTTATATGCCGTTTTTATAAACTTTGAAATGTCTTTTTATATATTTTTGCTCTATTGAGGTACTTAGTAATTCGTTAAAGACTAAAGCTTTAACTCCTACACAGCTCAATCTATAAAGATAGTGAATACCATTCTGAGAAAATATCTTAAATATATATATTCCTCAATATTTGAATGGGATGCGTTCTGGTAGAAACCTTGAATGGTTACCGTTTTCCACAGATCTCTGAACAACAAAGTTAGAATGTAGAAACGCACTTGAACGCAACGTTGCTTTTAGTTATTTAGCATTCCAAAATGACGGATCCAACAACGTCTCCGGAAGACCACTGGAAAGTAAGTTATTGACCAGCCTAGACCTTTCTGCAAATTAATTTGCATGTTTTATCTTTGGCAATGAAAATAAGCGACAAATAGCGTTGTCAAAACACTGATGTTCTACTAACATAATGTAGGAACATGGCTTTGAAAGCTTCACAGCTAACTAGCATTAGCTAAGTGACGTTTAGTAACGCTGTGGTTAGCAAACTAGCTAAGTAAACAAAGCCCGATGACAGACTACTCGTGTTCACTCAAATAGAACTCCGTTTTTTCTTCCTTTTTGTGTGTAAAGTAGATATTCTTTCATATATATTATACTTCAGTTTGCAGAACTTCTTTTAAATGTTCAAGGTAAACGTACATTTATTTTAAAAAATGTTGCTTTAGAAAACGAACACTTTGTCCTGTCATTTTTGTGACAACGCAGCAGTCTCACGCATGACTTGGGTCGTGTATGTGAATATTTCTCTTTTAAGTTTGTGGTGACCAACAGTTAAATTTTAACCCATTTAAACTAATTTTGTTTCTAAGAAGTTCCACGCAAATTATATATGCATGCATGTATGTATGTATGTATGTAAGTAAGTATGTATTTTCAGAGTACAGTCTTGTCCGTTGACACTGTTTTAATATCCTTAGAGTACAGAAGTAATTTTACTTGAAAACGTGGCAGGATGCATTCTTGACGTAGATGACATATTATGTACCCCACCGGAAAATCTGAACCTAACCTTAGGAAACACAATTTAATGTAATAACTATTGTGTTTTGGTGCCCTAGATCAAGCCTGAAATCCATGATTGAAGCACTCATTTGGTGCAGCTTTTAGCCTTTTTTATACTCAAATTGAACAAATGAGGGCAATGCTCAGTGGGGGTTTAGACTGACTTGTTTTTGGACTTTTGTTAACATTTTTAGGGCGGCACACATTCACACACTTTGTTATCCTAACCTAACAGTCTCTTTTCTCCTTTCTCCATCTTCTGTTGTTTGGTGATGGCTGGGCAGACAGACGGTGCTTTCAGTGACAGTGGCTTTGACCCCAGTAAGTACTCTGATCAATGTATAACTTGTCTTTTCTTTTATCGTTTGGTATGTTTTAGGCCATTAATCTTTCTGGTTTGTTTTTTGGTAATTCATCTTTCTGGTTTGATAATAAAGATGATAATAGTTGTGTATCTTTTTTTTTTTTTTCCTACCAATCTTTTAATAATTATTTTAGGTTTCTTTGCTGAAACTATCAAAAAGGGAAGTGTTGTGTCCAGGGCCAACAGCATTGGCTCCACAAGTGCCTCTTCAGTTCCAAATACAGGTATTAGGATAAGTATTAGATATTAGGGTTAGGACTGAAGATCCTTGTTGGTTTTTAATAATGTTATTAGATTGTGATGTAAATGTTTGACTTGCTTCAAATAAAGAGCAGAAGGCAAATACAAATCATCAGAGAGGGTGCTTATTTATTTTGATTTCCCTCCTCTATTAAAGGATAAACCTGCCTTTTTAGTGAGTATAAAATGTACCATAAATGATCTGAGTGTCATTTATGTTACAGAAAATATTACCACTATGTAACAAAGAAGTTGCAAGTTATGAAATTATTATCACTGAGCTAACAGATAGTATTTCACTGACCTAGCTCAGTCACGAGTCCAGTACAAGTCTTAATGTTCCCAACTAGATGATGAAGACAGTGACTACAGACATGAAGCATCATATAAAGACTCGTATAAAGATCGACGGAGACAAGCGCACACACAAGCTGAGCAAAAGCGCAGAGATGCCATCAAGGTAAAGCTACAGAAGGTTGCAAGTTTATGTACATATATTTTTATATATTAAAGAGCTGTCTAATGTTAGATTTAACCTTTGAGTAGTAACTGTCTCTTCCTTTTTTTAAATTTTTTTTAATTTTAGAAAGGTTATGATGACCTGCAATCAATTGTTCCCACCTGCCAGCAGCAGTCTGAGTTTGCAGTTGGAGCACAGAAGATCAGCAAAGCAACTGTTCTACAGAAAAGTAAGATGTCGTCAACAGAAGCTGTAATATTGCTTTAAAAACATGCTTTAATGTTTTGGTTCTGATTTGTTGACAGAAATACAATAAGATATTAATAAATATGTTTTGCTTAGTGTAGAATTGTATTAAGATAACATTTTTGTTTTCATTACTTTAAAATGAGCTATTTATATCCAAATATGCGTCACCCTCCTTGCCACCACTGTGGTGCTACAGTATCAGAAGAGAAATACCAGTAATGGAAAATGCTTTATATGTTTTTTGTTTTTTTTGCAAACCATATTTTTGGGGTAGTCGGGGCTAGTCCGTTGGTTATCATTTGTGCTACAAGATGTTGCTCCATCTTTAGGACCCTATCTGTTTAATTTTTTTCAAATTGCATTTTATTTTTTCTAATCATGTGGGTGTATACAATTTCAACAGCTCAATAGGTAAATATCTTAAATATCCTACCTATTTATAAATTTTAATTTTTTTTTTATTATTAATTTCTCTTTGGCTCTAGGGGCTTTTATTGGACAATTGTTTGACAGGAAAGAGGGTCAGAAAAAGAGGGGGTGACATGCATCAAAGTGCCTTTTTTTAGGATTTGAAGCTGAGCCAGCTGCATCAAGGAGTTGTAGCCGAATATGAACAGGCTGTTTGACCAGGTTGTTTGTTGTTACTGCTACTTTCATAGATTAGATAAGGCCTTTCATGCTTCCATGCAGGATTAAGGAAAACATGTCAGACAAAATATGCTGGAGGTTTTTTTTTTTTGTTTTGTTTTTGCAGGAACAACAAAAAAAAAGAGAATAAATGATAATGATGTTCAAATTAACTTGTTATTGTAAATAGGTCTTAACTGACATTTGTTTGACTTTTTTTAAGCAATCGACTACATCCATTTTCTTCATAAAGAAAAGAAGAAGCAAGAGGAGGAAGTTTCTGTCTTAAGAAAAGAAGTGATGGCACTTAAGATCATGAAAACGTGAGACAATGCTTCACATTTTCTCAGCTAAGCATTTTTCTTTCTCGTGTTTTTTAAAACAAAAAAGCTTTGCAAAGTCATGGCTGCTTGAAATAAATGCAGATCATGCAGAAAGAGAGTTTGAAATCTTGACTCGACACATCCTTATCTGGAGGATTCAAATAACGTATAATTATTATTAATATTATAGCATCCCTAAATGTAGTGGTTTCTTTATTAAAGGGCTTCCATTAAATTGTATATGTTTGTCTTTCTTAATAGGAACTATGAGCACATCGTGAAGGCCCACCAGAAGAACCCGCAGCAGGGGGAGGATCAGGTGTCTGACCAAGTCAAGTTCAACATATTTCAGAGCATCATGGACTCTCTGTTCGTTTCTTTCAGCAGCTCTGTTTCAATGAGCAGCTTTCAAGAACTGTCTGCCTGTGTTTTCAGCTGGATCGAGGAGCATTGCAAGCCACAGGCAAGGACTATCTTTAACTGTGTCCAACCATTCACGCATCATTCATCTGATGTAATTTTTGATTTTCTTCTTTCTTTCTTAGACGCTACGGGAATTTGTTGTAGGAGTGCTTCGCCAGCTCAATGGTCAGCTTTATTGATCGATGGGAAACTTCTGGTTAACTCCCAGATATTGACTTTGGCACAGTATTTACTCACTTCGACCCATCGGTGCCTCTCTGACTACAGTTGGATTACCTCATCACACTTTCTGAGCACAGATGGGAAGCTGAAGTTATTTGCTTAAAGGGTCACTTTATGATTATGAGTCTGCATACAGATTGTTTTTGGCCCACGCTGGCTGTTATTCTAAAATGCTAGAAAAACATAAGTATCTTAAGATGATGAAGCAATTTCTGTTAAATTTAACCGGCAGGCCGAATAATGTAATTTGGCACTAGCTGTAATCAGTTTGTGCACTAACTGGAGTTGCTTCATCTGAGATGAGTTATAACGATGGGGAGGTTCCAAACAAAACTCTCAAAGATTGAGGAAGCTCATTGTATTGTCTGAGTGGCTCACATTTTCACATTAAACTTAGTAGCTTAATGCTGAACCAAAGGGCACCACTTGGTTTTACAAAACACTGAGTCACTCCTTGCTTTAAGTAAATACCTTTACCTTTAGTGCGACAAAGGTGAGTTCATGTAGCTATGACAAGCTGAAAAAGACAAATTATTGTGTAATCTGTGGCAGGTTAAATAAAGGTATAATCATTGGTTCTGAATTGGTTTAATAAAGATAGTCCAGGTTAATAAATGTACCTCAATTGACCTTGATGGTACTTTATAATTAATAATCCATGAGCAGAATTAAAAGGGTCACAGATGTTTAAATACAGTTTGGTAGATCATGGCGTTGAATGCAAACTTGATTTTTCAGGATTTATTTTTCATTTATTTAAGTGACTTAATATGTCATCAGCTGACTATTCTGTGGTTTTAAACCTTATCTGAGGAATGCTGTTTACGTTTGCTATAAGAGGATTTTATGATCAGTTCCACTTTATTCCACATGGTCCAAACTGTTTGCACCACTTTTTTATCTACTAGAATGACAATTGAAAACCTAAAATGACTCATTCAAAAGTTCCTGATTGGAAACGTCTGTAATGAACGAAAACAGGTGGTTTCTAAATGGTTAATTTTTAATGTATTTTGTTGTTTCAAAAATGGCTTTATTGTAAAAAAAATATTTTTCAATCCTGTCTTGTTTCTTTTAAGCATTTGAATAATTTCAGTCATATTACCGTAGTGGACACATTTTGTTACACTTGTAAAATATAATTCAGTCTTGTACTGCCTTAAATTCTACTTTACAAAGATTATGTTAATTTTGGATCCAGTTATGTTGGTGAAGGCTGGAGAACAAGCACACAAGTGGACAGAATGTAAACAAAAACGGATCATTATCTTTGTGAGAAGTCGAAAGAGTGGTTGCGTACAATTACACAGGTGTTCAGGTTAAACATACAGTGGTCAGTGAATGTAGCACACATTCAGAAAAGCAATGTATAAATTTATTTATTTAGATGTGTAGGAAAAAGTACAATGCTGAAAAAAGTGCAAGATAACCGAAAAGCACGTCATTGTTGTGCTGCTGTGTGCAGCCAGTAAACCTATGAAAACTCTTGAATGCTTTACAATCTTGTTCAGCATAAACCTGAGAAATTACGGCTGTTAACATTTAATAACCTGACTACTACCGATGTAAAAAAACTGATCATAAAAATAAACAATAGTCCAAGCATCTAAAAACCACTCATTCTTTATACATTGTGGTTAATGTTTGGGATGAAGGATTGGTGCAGAGAATTGGTACATGAAGACCAAACACTGCTCTAAAAGCTATGATGAATAATTTGTTCAATTTTTTTTTTCTTGTAAGCGCAGGCTTGCTGTAAAGACTAAAATGAAAAACAGACATCTGTGCTGTCAAATTATTTAGTGTTTAGATAAGGGTATTTTTGTAAAATACTCCCAAGTCAGGGGCTTTTTTCTTTGCAATTTAACATTTATTTAAGTTGTGTTTAGTCAAAAGAAATGCCATAAATAAAAAATATACTATGACTCAGACTTCTCTGGTGTGTGAATCCATTTTCTTGGTCAGTCACTGCACAGCCGGACATTAAGGTAACGGCACGGGTATTAAGTGCTTGGAAAAACCACCTTACAGTCCTCATCAGTCTCCACTCCAACTTCGTCCTGTTAAAAGGAAAAGGGAGCAAAGGGTTTGGACAGAAGTGTACTTTTTGTAAAGGTGTTCTGTGTCGTTCTACTCACCAGGAACTCCTTTTTGCTCTTAGGATATCCCTCCAGAATTGCATTCATCATGTCCGAAGCCTGACAGAAATAAAGAAATACCATCACATTGTCTTGTGCATTAAACCAGATGGCACTACAGTAGTTACAACTTCAAACAGTTAAATGTATTTTAGTCAAAACACATTACCATTCTCTTCCTTTTTTTCCACTCTTTCACGTAAACATCTCGCTCCTTATAAACCTGTAAATTAAAATGAAAAATGACTGAACATTAACGGCACCAGGAGAAATGCATCAAACTGGTATTTACAGTGGTTCCCACCTTCTCTTTCTCTTCTGGTGTGACGTGATTTGTAGCCGACTTTATCTTCTCCAGACGTGCTCTGTATCCAGAGCACTCAGCTTTTAGTTCTTGGAGCTCTGCCATCATTTCCTCTGTTGTGAGGGAGCTGTTCAGCTCCTTCAGCTCTGTCATCAAACATGTCACATTTAGTTGCAGTTTCCAAGAAATGCAGCACGTTTTCTAAAACTGCTTGCAGTGAGAAACAATGAACGGTGTGCTGCACCTGCATCTAGCTGTCTGCAGCTCTGAGTGAGGGATTGCACCTCTGCACTGAGCTCTGAGATCTGACTGTCCATCGTCTTTAGGTCTGATTCATTCACGTCTTTGAACTGAGACTGTAAGTGTGATTAACAGCGATTAGATTAGCATGCACAAGATTACATGTGCGCATCTTTCTATCCAGAGTAACACACATTTCAGAGGTACAGACTAACCTGATCGGCAAAATAAATCTTCTGCTTGCCGTATGTTTTCTCCTTTATCTTGCCCTCTGCAGCCAGCAGCTCCAGGGCTTTGACCACTGCCTGATGGAGGAAAAACGCAGCCCATCGTTAGGTTAAATATACACAGGGCCCAAGCCATTCGCGCTTCATCACCTTACCGTTTTGCCCAACCCATACTGCTTTTGTAGATTACAGAAGACATCCTGAGCACTGTAAGGACGGTTCTTCTCGTTTAGGTAGGCAAGGATTGATGACGCTCCTGCGAGGGACATGAAAACAACTAGACATTTTATTGGTTGTCATCTATTCTTTGTTGCCTTGACCATTTACCACCATAGATCTTATTAATTCATACTTCGGTTACAGCTGTTTTCCAAGACATTTTCCTCCGTTAATTATAAACAGGGTATCTAAGCTAGCGTTAGCTACTAGCTAACTTAGCTTAACCTTTTACCTGACATCTTACAAAGTATGTCCACACGATATGCATGTCATATAAGCCAGCTACTTTGTTCAACTTCGAAACATTCAAGTTGAACGTTGTCTTTTCTTACCGTTATCTTTCTTGCTCATTTTTAGCAACTCCGTTTTCACTTTAGCTTCTCAGATTGAGTTTCGCGCAAACTATGCGTCACAGAAAAGATAGACTATAATGAATGATGTATCACTCCACCATAATTCACTACCTGGCACGCGAGTCTGGCACTACCATGGACTTAGAATGACAACCCATTCCCAGCCACATATTGGCAGCATCGTAAACAATATATATGTATGTCTTATACCCGTTTGCTCACCATTTAGGTAGATGTTTAACCCGTTTTATGCGGTTGGCGAAACCCGAAAAGAAGAGCGTAGTGAGCCCTTTTGTTCTTTTTATTGGGCTAGTCTCGGAGCCTTGTCAATGTCCCCATTTGGAAAATAATTAAGATCATGTTAATTGATAAAGCGAATAAATCTACTTTGCAATGTAGATGAGAAACACTGGTGGAAGAAGAACACATCCCAAAAATAACAAACATCCATGTCTGCAATCAAGTAAATAAGTTATTTCCTGGACATGATTTTGCAGACCAGAAACTCCTCTGCTGCAGTTTTCTATTTTGAAAATAATTTAATATCCATTGTGGTATTGCATTGTGTCATAATATCCACTTTTTTTTTTAAATGAAATGAAATAACACAAGACAAACTTAACTTCAAATATTTTATTCAATACGATTTGCACTTCAAAACATATCAAAACCAAATAACAGAGAAAAAAATACAATACTTTGCACATAAAATTTTCAGACGACCAATCACATTGAGGAACTGACTCTTCGTGGAGCAGCTTCGAGGAACATTCAAACCAAAACTACTTTTTCTCGAAATGCCAGCAATGTCCCATCAGTACACAATTTTGCTACTTCACCTCCAGCAATTTCTTTTAAAATATCGCAGCTATGATTTTCTTCTCAAAAATAATTAAATGAAAGACACCTCTGTGTATTTCCTTAAGAAAAAACAAAACAGCATTTTTAGCCTCTAAAATATGCACTTCAATAGATCTCAACTGTTACTCATTTTAAGTTAAAAGTGCCACTTTCACATTCTGCCGTACGATTATTGTTTGACCACTTGTAAAGGGAATTAGGATGACGATTTTGATGTAAACATCGTTTCCCATTAAAACCTAAGAGCAAGGAACTGTAGAATATTTAATTTCTTGCTTTAAAAAAATCAAGTTGACTGTCAACTACATAACATACAAGAATGGTAAAATATAAAGACATCTTTTCCTTTGGCAAAAGAAAAAGCAGAGGGCTCGAGCAAGGTATGAAAACTTGGACACTAAAGGGCAGGAAAAGGAAAAGTATTTCAAACTTTTTTGCACATAAAGAGGAAGCACATATTACCTTGGGGCACATGTTCATAAACACAATGAACAAACCGACCATCTGTGCCCTCCTGGCTCAGATAAGACTCACTTGCCAAAAAAGCTTCCAATTATATATAAAGATGCCTTCTAATGTCAGTCAGCAAAATAAGAAAAATACAGAAAACCACACAGAAAATTGAAACTTTATCTGAATAAAATTAATTTTCATCTTCATGGAGAGTCACAATAAAAAAAAAAAAAAAAACTTTCATAAAGTTGGTAACCTGCAACACCCAACAAATCCACCTCCAATGAGTCATGCCAACATGTTAAGACAGAGGCACATTCACTACTATAATATAAATTTCTGGTTTTTTTTAAGGTTGATGATAACTGGAATAACTTAAATGTACTTTAACATTAAATGCTGCTTAACTGTCATTACCAAATATGGCTCAGCTCAAGCTATAGGAATGTGTTATTTGGTCCGATGTTAAGTAGCCCTGTATATCTACACCTAAACGTAGAAAAAATCTTATGGGCCTTTTTTTTGTAATCAAGTTGCAAACAAGTACGCCTGTAAGTTACGGGTATTTCAAGTTGCAAAACTGCAACAAAGTTCAACAATGCTGGTTTAGATAATGTCTCACTGTGATTTATTTTTCTTGTATTTTCCTATTGCTCAGCCTACAAAGTAAAAGTTTTCTAAAAAGAGTTGAAGAGCACAGAAGACAAAGTTAAAAATGAAATGCTTCACAGTGATAAACTGATGAGAAGCAGAGCTGCTGCAACCACACTCGTTCACAGCTCATCATTCAAACTCAGCCACTAACACAAGCACGCACACTTCACTGTGGTTTACCAAGCAGGCTCGATAAGAAGTTAGACCCCTGGCTTTCACCCCGTCTACCAACCCCTCCTCCTCCTCCTCCGAGGGGATCCATCTGGTTCAGTTCAGACTGATCCAGCATTTCAAAATCTTCTGTGTCCAAGTCCGTGTCCAGCTCAGAGCTGGACTGTTTCCTGTAGCTTCGGTGGGACCCGGCTTTGGGAGGCCCTTGTCTGCGTCGGGTAGCAGGAGGCTGAGGCTGCAGTGCACTAGCCAGCGCTGCCTGGATCATGTTGCTGGCAATGACACCAGCCAAGTCTCCAGTGAAATCTGAGGCAGGTGGCAGACCACTGAGAGAAAGTTCTGCATCCAGATCCTCCTGGTCTGACTCCAGATGAGCATCTACATCCAGTACTGAAGCACGGTGACTAGCTAGCGCAGATGGACCCAGGCTAGGTAACCCAATGCTTGTGTCATCGTCATCATCCATCAAAGTGGCATCAGGGTTTATAGAGGGGAAGTCAGGAAGGTCTTGTGCAAAGGATTCCTCAGCATCACTGTGCCGGTCCAAATCTGAGCAAAGTTACAGACAAAAAAAGAAAAAAATCAAAGGCAAGAACAAAGCAGAAAAAGAAACACTCCCAGTTCTAAATACATACCTTCAGATCCCTCTGTAAGCGGGGTTTGGCCACGTGATAGGTTAAATGTTCCATTATCAGTGTAGGACACCTCAGCATCAGAGTGCTCTGAGTCAGTCAGTGCAAGTTCCTTTGCAACAACAGTGTCATCAAACTAGAGAAGACAGCACATCGGACTGGTTGAATATTTTTAAGTCTTCTTTTACTTTGCCAGAAAGAGAAACATTCACTCTTTGCTTTCAAGCCTTTTGCAGGCTTCACTGCACATCCATGCAAAAGTTAACCAGCTTATTCTGGAAAGATCCAAACCTCAACAGGAAGTGGTTCAGATGAGGTACAATAACCAGCACTTTGCTCAAAGACAAGGCTAGATGTGTGGAGTTTCTTTGTAGACCTTTGTTTTTAAAATGATGTTATGCATTATGTTTATCATATGTAAGAATCAATGCTTTACTTGAATAGACTAATTGAAAGCACTGTAGAAGCGGTGCATAGAATGGCATCTTATACAGACAGAAAGAAATATTTTTACACAGACACATTGTGCCAGTTCACCTTAAATGCTGAGACATTTAAACAGACTTACTGTTGGGCAGAAAGCAGCCAATTCCTCCTCACTGTCACTGGCTTCACCTGAGGCTGCACCGTGTAGGGGCCTTCGCAGAACTGCAGAGTGCAGCATAAGATGGGAAAATGATTATTATTAATAGCTCTTCATTTAAGAAGTTTACAGTATACAGGAAAAATGCTCATTAAATTAAATTAACTGAAATGAATGAATGTGAGTTTAAAAGCTACAACTGACTTTTAGCAGCCTATTATTGCTCCATGAAATTCTTGTATGTGTTAACACACATCACTTATCACTAATAAGAGCAAAAAATTCATTATTTATATTAAAATTGAAACTAAACTTCAGTTGAGTATACAGTTTGATGCTAGTAGATGGCACTAAAGAATAAACCGTTTCAATAGAACTATTTGCCACTGGTTATTGACATTTTTCATTCCTACCAAACTGATTAGATGATGGAATTAATTGAACAGCCTGGTGGTGTCAGTTTTACTTAATGCTTGTTAAACGTCAAAAATATTTAGGTGTTTAAAGTGAAATTGGCACTATGGCTATTTTTTTGTGTAAAACTTACACTGATTATCTATGGGCTTTGACATCATGTATCCACGAACACTGAAGTCCAGCCGCTGCAGGACTGGCCCCAGCTTCTCACACACATGCTGAAAAACCCTGTGATAGGCTGCCAGAGGGGTCAGGAGAGTGGCCAACACTACACAAGTAAAAGAACACTAGTCATTATGGAGAAGGAGGAAATCATGTTTGGTACATGTGACAGGAGAGAAGAAAAAATAGAGTTTCTTTAGGTTATATTTATATCCATTACAGATTTACTTTGCTCACTGTAAAGAAACACCCACATGCCAGCTGAGACCAGTAAAGCAACAAAGTGAGGCTGAGGGAGCAGCAGGGAGCGCTGGTCCTTCCTGCTGAAATCTGCAGTCTACGTTGGATGAAGGTTAGGAGATTAACCCGCTCTCTGTTTGACCTCCTAAGCTTTCATCCTGGCTCCCTGCCCTCCCTCACTGCCATCTTCTGTGCCTCATCCCTGCTTTAATCACCTCACAGATCTGAGAACTGGTACTGGGGCCCCACAGATCTGGTTTCACCGTCCATCCAATTTTAATCAGACTAGTCAGACTGAGTTTCCCTGCCAATGCTGTCTTGTGAAAGGGTGTGGATATGTACTTAGAACTGGCTAAGCCGCTAGGACTCACAAGCAGAGTAGGAGAGCACCAATCCAGGAAGGTAGCATCCAATCACAGCCAAGCAGGTTAACACTACACAGGTCAAAATGCAAAACTGTCACAGAAACACAGAGAGAAAAGTCAGCAGCACTACATATTCATCATGAGCACTGATCCAGAGCTTACCACAGAATCTTGATGGATCATTCATTTCGCATTCATTTAACAGGGCTATGATAGATTAATGACACTATAAATAAACACTTTAAATGAGCATATTCTGGATATTATTCTATACTATTGTGTGTGGTCCTCACATTGCCGGGGCTTTTTTGTTTGTACTCCACCATGCTGCATGTGAACACTGATGCACTGACCCAGGCCTCTGCAAGATGGTGGCACAGTTCAGGCACACTGAGGATGCCGGGCTGCACCAGACCCCAACTAGACAAACGAATAGTATTTTTAACTTAACAGATGCATCATACAACAAATACTGTCAGAATACTGATTAATTAGAGATTACAGCTACAAACCTCTCATTTTCTGATTCGTCCAGTTTTCTGACTGTAGAGAGAGAGGATATCCATCACTTTAGGAGACATTGTCTTTAACAGTATGTCTTAATACAACCAATATGTATAGTGTATTAGAAAGTAGGTAATGCAGTGCACAAATTATATGACTCCACTCAATAATCTGCTGTCTTATCGAGACCTTGTACACTCAGTATGTAAAATACATTTAAAAACACTTGCGTATGGTAACTCTTCCAAATGTGATACAAATCAGTTCCAAAGTTGACACTACAAACTGCTGAGAGATGGCATTTCTATTTTAGTAAAAAAGTGCAATTGTTAAAATTGTGATAATGTCTTAAATATGAACCTCTAATCGTAGGCCAGATCTTATTCCTCCAGGTATCAACAAATACAAGCACAGCCAGTCCAGAAGCAAGTAAGAACAGCAGGCGCAGTGATGTGAGAGCAAAAAACCTGGAGGGGAAAAACCAGAAAGCACATGAACATACAGTAAATCCTCTGTCTGTTTCCTCAGGGCTACACACACACACAAAAAAAGGTTTTACATCTAATACAACAGTTTGTGCAGATTTCACTGAACCAAAAAAATCCTCCAGGGATGGTCTTCTGATTTAGTCAGAAGTAAGAATGAGGAAGTTCTTCCACCTGCATGTTACACCCAGTCAAATGAAAAGGAAATGTTACTTTTTCTTCTGTAAACCTGGTGGGATTTCTTTAAAATCAATAAAAATACTTGTGCAAAAATTCAAACAAGCATTGATGGATGGGTATCTCATCTATTATTAATGGGAAAGCTGCTAATTCTACATTTAAACTGGAAAATCAGTGCTGTTTTTAGGGTTTTCCACAGCTTAAGGATGTCTATCCACTTGTAAACAACTCCATTTCACTGCGTAGGATCTCACCATATAAGTCTCTCATTACTTTTCCAATTTCAGATCACAAGACTTCAACATTAGTTGATCGCAACAATGCTGCATGATTGGGCCAATCTGAGGATTAACCGGAGGAGGAATTTCCTGATAGGTCAAGGACTATTAGTATTTAGGTTAGTGGTGAAATTTGTTGTTACAGCACCTTATATGTACAATGCGGGGTCACAGCTAAATAACGGTGATTTGTTAAGAGAAATAAATGTTTAAAGTAATGGGCTGTTCATGGCATGCTGTATGTGGATTGTATTGTTTTGTACCCATCACCCATGTTTAAAGTTGTGATCGATGACTAAAAATCAGGACAGTCTTAAGAAAACAAAGTTGTCCATATTTCTAACATATTTCTGACTGACAGCTATTTTGTTGATATGGGTTATAGTTGTCTCTCTATGGGCAAAGGCTGGTTTGCACCACTGAGTGTGTGCTGAAACATAAGTAGAACAGAGACTGATAAAAACGCCTTGAAAAACCTAGAGGTTTAATTGAATAAGGTCTGAATGCCTGAACTCCACAGCTATACCCAGCAGCCAGGCTTTTCCATGTCCAAGACCTGTGCTGCTCACCATTCAACAAGTATTATCCAGGTCATTTAAACAAGCCAGGAATGGTCTTAGATATACACTGCTTTTTCATTTATTTTTATTTCAGTATAAGATGGGGTTAAAAGACAAAAAAACATACATGAATAAACAGAAACTCAGTTTATTTTTTTAACAAGAAACCTTATTTACAGAGCCATAAAGTGGTCAATCAGATAAACCGTAAAACTACAGTTTTCCACTTCAAATCAGGAGCTACCTCACAGTTAAGTTTTATTGACCATGGAGTGAGTCTATAAAAAGGACCACCTCTCTGCCATCTGCTTTGTCTTACATTTGTTTTGTGTAAAAACACAAGCTGCTTGCAGGAATTTTTTACTTTTTTGTCTAAAAATAAGTTTCTGCAACACACACATAGACAGAGGACAGGGTTTCTAGAAAAGAAGCACAAACTCACACAAGCTGAAAACTCACCAGAACACAACGTTAACTACTGTAAAGAGAAGGACGCTCTGGAACGGTCTTTCCCACAACAGGATGGACTGTAGATATGTCAGGACAGGCTCGTAGGGGCCCAGATTGGACAGAAGAACAGCTTTGACAGCCCGTACTTGACCGTCTCTCTCGCTGGAGCATGAGCGACTTCGTAGGCAGACACTAGAGCCCTGCTTTGCAGAGCAATCCTCCATTGATGCCACTTCGATCGCTCCAGTGGGCGCCATCTTTGCGTCTATCGTGAACAAAGTCTGTCTGTAAAATAAAGACTTAAGCTCAATGGAAACAGGTAAACAGCTTGATGAAGGGCGCCACGGAACCGCTCTCACAACACATATGCTAACGGATTTCTGGGCTAACAGCGAGTGACACCGACTGAACAATTCCATTAACGACTGCTAGTACACGTGTAGACATTTTTAGGAGTACGCGAGTTAGCCACCGTGAAAACGTTTAAGAATAAGGTGAGACTTACTATTTTGTCATCTTCACATAGATATGTTGCTCTCTTCGGAAACTGTCAATATGGCGTATACTGTTGTTTCGATTGCTAAGCAGCCCAATCAGAGTCCACGCAGGGCGCTGCGTCGTGGTGCGTTCATTAAAAATAGGAATATGTTGTAAAGGCTGACAAGCGTTGAAGAGCAACTCTCTTTCTCAACTCCATCTATAGTAAAATATGGAAATACAATTTCCTTTTTAAAATTCAGAAGCGGTTTATTTAAGAACAAATTTGAAATGAACCCACACACATCAGTAGGTCACCATGTCTACGTCTCATCATTGACAGCGTTTTAAATTTGGTAGACTTAAACGATAAGGATATAGTCATCCTACTTTTAGGTGAAGAGTGTGACCAATAGAGGGCATTAAAGCTATTCATTAAAAACAAACAATGCAAACATAAACTACAGAAAAGCAGGTGATGTTAATAGGAAGGGGTGTTCTTTGACGTGTTGACAACGTGCAAACGCTGCCTATGGGTGGCAGCACATAAAAAAGATGATTGTGCAAACGACTATCAAACCATAGAAGAAGTCCGTATAAAGCGTCACAGCAGCACCAAGCGGGAAGGAGCGGGCTGGTAGTGGTGAAGCGGTGTGAGCTGTACCTGTTTTCTTATATTATTTAGCTAGCAAAGTAGCTAGCAGGCTAGCTAAATAAGAAGCAACTGAAGACAACATGCCGCGGGAAATTATAACGCTTCAGCTCGGACAATGTGGAAATCAGAGTACGTAAGGGGCTCATATTGCTAATTTTAATATCTAAAGCTAGCATATACCACCATATTCCAGTTAGCTACTGAAGATGATCTCAGTTTTTTATTTTTTTATTTATTTATTTTTTTATGCTAGTTGCTAACGAGAAGTCTAACTGCCTGTAAAAGTAACATAACCAGGGACGAATCTTGTTTTTTGTACTCTGCATGAATAGCGACTCCATAAAGCTCAAATGATCTGATGTTTGCTGCCTGCCTCATCAACATAACTGCTGCTTTTTGGTGCCTGACGTCTGACGTGTCTGACCAGTATGACTTTATTGACTGCTTAATAATAAACATACATTAGCGTTTTGCCCACATTTCTTTCTCCGTTTTGCAGTCGGGTTCGAGTTTTGGAAGCAGCTGTGCGCAGAACATGGTATAAGCCCTGAAGGCATTGTGGAGGAGTTTGCAACTGAAGGAACCGACAGAAAGGACGTGTTCTTCTATCAGGTAAAAAAAACAAAAACAATTATATAAAACCCCTACTATGGACTGGACCTCTGTTCTGTGGCTTTGAACTATAATACACATGTATACATAGAAACAAGTAAATTTCACTGACCTTTGAAGCATGCGATTGCCATGTGAGTGAGTATACCTTTAGCCTGCAAACTCACAGTACCACACTTGACCGACTTATCTGCAGTTAGACCATACGCAACTGGTAGTAATCCTTTGTTTAGGCTTCTCATAGAGTCATGTGTTGAACTGGCCCAAGTTGTTAAATACTCAAAAATAAAATGTTTGAATAATATGTAAAACTGTATTTAATCATTTGACTGCAACGGCTGCAGGTTTTAACTACTGCTCTGATACCGAAACACAGGTCTGTTGACTGTTATATCTCTTAAAAGCTCTGAAACCAACACAAAATCAAAGCAAGGAGGAGTGATCAAGTGATTTTTACCTAACAGCTCACAGCTGTCTTATTCCGGTCGAAAGAAGCGGACTTAAGCTCTAGGGAAAAATTATAAACTTTTCCTAATTATGTCATAAAGTTGACATCAGAAACTGTTTAATCACAGCCTGCAGGATTAACTGATGTGCTATCCCTTCATGTTGTTGTATCTCACAGGCCCGTCTCTGCAGTAGCAGTAGTTGGTGGAGGAAAAACTATAGTTCTGTTTTGTAGCCCTCAGCACACTGAGAAGAAATGTGTCACCGTTGGCAAAAGGAAAGGATTTAATTGTTTTGATTTAGCAGATAAATACGAACACACCGATTTTAATGTAAAAATTGAGTTATTTAGACTTTGTGGTTAATACAGTATATTTGACAGTAAATTATACAATTTTCTTATTTTCAGATCATGTGTCCTAAAAATTAAATATTGTCCAGTTGCCAGGTTGTAATTTAAGATTATATACAACTATTTAACCCTGCAACTGTGCTCCTATAACACCTCTATCTAAGGCACCTCAGGCAAATTAACACATAATTATTATCAGGATATTTAATTTCTAATACACCTGGAAGAGAGAAGACCTGCTGGTGAAGCTGAAAGTGATGACTATTTATATGTTTATTTCATATCCATACTCATTTCTGCTATCCATTCTGCTTCAGCTGTCACATGTATTGTTTTTCTTAGTGTAATAGCATTTGTGTCAGCTGGTCTCCATAGTTACTTTTGATAGCTGGCAGCTTTGTGTTCATAGTTTTAACATGTTTTTAGTATTTTTCCTGTTATGCTGCTAAAATCTAGAAAGGCTAAAAAATTAACCAGGGAGCAGTGGTCTTAAACCGAGGTAATCAAAGAGCATTCCTTACAAGATGGTACTCCCGTCTAAGCAGCTGGTTTGGTATATCTATTCTCTACTGGATATATGTTAGTTTAAACTGACTGCTGTGAGGCAATGATATCTAATTTTGTTAAAATGATACCTTCATTGCTGTTGGCTTCTATATACCTAATTTCTCTTACAAACATATTCCTTGTGGTAATCACTAAGATGCAAGAAGATGAGGTTAAGCTGTACAAACTGAGAAATGGAATAAGGGGTACATGTCTGGTGATTCTCGTGCTTCTGAAGTACACTGCTGTTTTTATTTATTTATTTATTTTACCACTAGATGGCATGCTTGTTAAACTGAAACAACGCAACACTCTCTGCATGGATGCATATTAATCACCACTACCATTTAAAACCTTTTTTTTTTTTTTTATTTCCACAGGCTGATGATGAGCACTACATCCCCCGTGCAGTTCTCCTGGATCTGGAGCCCCGTGTGATCCACTCCATCCTTAACTCCCCTTACGCAAACCTGTATAACCCAGAGAACATCTACCTGTCTGAGCATGGTGGAGGCGCTGGAAACAACTGGGCTAGTGGATATTCACAGGTGATCACTACAAATAATGTCTTCACCTCATGTCATTAAGTCTAACTAAAATTAAAATCTAATAAAAAGCATCTACATTTTATTATTTTTTTTCCTTTTTTAGGGAAAAAAGATTCAAGAAGATATCTTTGATATCATTGACCGAGAGGCAGATGGCAGCGACAGTCTGGAGGTAAGTTAATCATCTACCCCATACTGACTTCCCCTGAGGGTTTGAGTTGTTCAGCCTGTGGTTGTGTGGAATTTAAATGTTTTTAAAAGTAAAGCAATAGCAGTATGACGTATGAATTACAGACTGACTCAGCCTGGTTAAATAAGGCTTGCAATTGAATCCTGAATCTAAACATGACTGAATGTTTTGGCTATTTTTCATTCAGAGTTAATTTAATTAATTATTTTAGCCTGTAAGGATAGAAGCAGTTTAGATGTATTCATCACTTGTGGTTGGTTGGTTGTATTTGTGTAGTCATTTGACATCTCTTAGTTGTGTCTGATGTTTGTTTGTTTTTGGTTTGTTTTAGGTAAATTGTGGTGATTTCCTGCCTCTTTGTTGAAGTTGCTTATCTATTTGTGGTCATTTTTAGTTTCTGCTGCTATTTTGTGGCATTTTAGATATTTGCAGTCTGGCATTATTCTGTTCTTTTGTAGTAATTTGGTGTTACTGTAATCATTTTGTGTCTTTGTGGTGAATTTATGACTCCTTAAGTATTTCAGTGGCTTTTTTTAGGCTCAGCTCAGCCTGAGCTCAGTTATTAATTTATTGTGTGAATAGGATATAGGATCCTTTTTTTTTTTTTTTTTAAACTCACAAAACCTTTTAACAGTTTAATTCAGGCATATTTTTGTGTCTGTTGTGTCGATGTGTTGAAATGAATAACTTAATGGAAACAACATGTAAAAATGGTGCTGTAATCTTAAAAACCAACAAAGTCCTGACCATGCCTCACTATTATTCCTTAATGTTTGTTTTTTGTTTTGTTTTTATTGATTTGTTTATTTTTCTGGGGGTGGATTATATGTATGTGAACTTATTTTAGCTGCCAGCCTTCCATAAAATAGCACTCACATTTACCCGCAAAGGTCTGCAATATCATTTAGTGTGTGCACTCATGTGTGCATTGGTGGGCTGAGCTACTGTTGGCATGTGTATGTTGGCAGGGTGTGGCGTGTGTCTGGTGATAATAGGCAGGCAAGTGTTGAAGGCAGGTATTACAGGGTTGTCTTGGGGGGGGGGAGGGAGCCATTTGTGAGGTGGGGCTGTGATACCATTTATATAACTGCTAGGAAGCCAGGCATTTGCTCACCCACACCTACAACAATCTGCACCAGTGAGTTAACTGTAGGTTTTACACACATGTGGCTCACGCTGCAGCTTGAGAGTTCAGATAAGATGTAACTCTTTGTCTTTTGTAGGGATTTGTCTTGTGC
The DNA here is from genome assembly GCA_037177495.1 of Rhadinocentrus ornatus. Lineage (NCBI taxonomy): Eukaryota > Metazoa > Chordata > Actinopteri > Atheriniformes > Melanotaeniidae > Rhadinocentrus > Rhadinocentrus ornatus. The sequence continues at coordinate 20,191,544 of JBAMHW010000023.1, forward strand.
CATTCCATTGCTGGGGGGACTGGTTCGGGGCTGGGATCATACCTGCTGGAGAAACTCAATGACAGGTCCATAAAAACCTAAGCAACTTGCTCACTTTATTTTATCTTCTTCTGATCTCATTTTTCATGTATATACATGTCTCATGTTCTTTAGGTACCCAAAAAAGCTGGTGCAGACTTACTCTGTTTTTCCGAACCAGGATGAGATGAGCGATGTGGTTGTTCAGCCATACAACTCGCTGCTTACACTGAAGAGGCTCACCCAGAACGCAGACTGTGTGGTAAGCAGCAGCACTCTGATGCAGAGGCTGATTAATTCCATTGCTCAAGAGATAAAAACAGACTCCAGAACCTGCAATTATTGTCCTCTAATGAAAAAACAAAATAAATAAAAAATTTAATGAAAAAATTAAAAAGCATCATAATTATTCTATACCAATATTATTACAAGAAAATAATGGTGTGATGTCAGACTTTTAATCAGGTTTGGCCTGGCAATTATCCATAGTATAGAAAGTCTTTTTCCAGAATATTGCATAACTATTGTGACATCAGCAACGCACGAAGCCTGAAATAAGTTTGATGAAGTGTCTTAGGCCTTTTGTGCACTGGTGAAGTAGTTTTGTCTAACAGTGTTTATTTTACTTTATTACTAAAAACTAGCGTTAGAAAGTTTAATAAGGAAATAATGTGACATTTCTTTTTAGGTAGGATTTCACTGCATGGTTTTGTGTGGTTCATGTGGAGATTGAAAAGTTGGATAGCACTGTTACTTATATAAAGCAAATTTACAGATCATTCATGATATGAGATTGTCAGATTGCCTGTTCCTAACAGAAACCATCCCTGCTCTGTTAGTTTGGTTTATTGTTGATTTAAAATTATTTAAACTGAAAGTTGGGCAGTTCAGCTGCCCTGTTGACACAGATCAGTTGGCTTTTAGTGCTACAGCTGTTTCCCTTTGACTACCCTTTGATACAGGCTTCTATGTTCTTTTTTTCTTTTTTTTTTTAACGCTTTTCTGAAGGTATAATCCTACATTATTAGTTATGGCCATTCTCTTGTGGAAAATGGGCTTTTTAGGCTTCTTTATTGCTTGTGTGGTAAACTAATAAAGAAACAAGCTGCATTGAGGCTTCACAAATCCAACTTATTAGATCTCAGTCTTAAATTGGTGATTGTATTAGTCTGAGATACACTGACAGTCTGATGGTGTTTCCTCTTTAACCTACTTCCTCCAGGATCTTGCATAAGACCCTCATGTTGATTGAATTAGCCTGAGAGTTAATGGAATCTGCTCTAAGAATTGGTGCCCCTGTTATAACTGTACAGTGTGTCTTTTATGTTCAGCTTTCTTAACAACAGCACACTGTGTGGATTCTTAAGAGGTTCCTTGACTGTGTCATTACTCCGATACCCTCTTACTCCTTCCTCAACAGGGTAGCAGTGTATTCACACTGTACTGACCTTTTTCTTCCTTTCATTTGTCTAATAATTGCACTCTGTGCGTCAGGTGGTGCTGGATAACACGGCTCTAAATCGCATCGCAACAGACAGGCTGCATATCCAGAATCCCTCGTTCTCCCAGATCAATCAGCTGGTGAGTGAGATATCAACCAACGTGACATCCTATCTGTTCTTGGCAGTCAGCTGGTTTTAGTTCATGCAGTTTACATTCTACCTAAGTGTATTGTAACAAGGAGAAATGTCCTGTTGTACTGTACAAGACACATATCACTTACTAAATTCATGAACTACATTAGTTTTGGGAGTGAGTTGTACATCGGATTGGATTTCAGCTTTCTCTACGCATGAACTGCACATGGCTGCCCTTTCAAATTGGTATGATAGCTTGCTCAGTGGCAGCCACTCTTGGTTCTGAATTACTTGCTTTCTTTAATTTATTTTTGTACACCAAACATTTAATGGTTTATTTTCTTTTTCATATATCACTAAAATGACGATTAAAAACGTGTATGTACAAAACAGTTGACACTACTGGGTTTTTACACATCTTGCACACACACTATAAATGCAAGATATCTCATTTGTTGTGTGTTAGCACACAGCAGAAAAATTAGCCTAATGCCCTTCTGTATCTGGGATTACGTGTTCGGATCTAGACTAAATTACCTCAATAAGATAAAATTTATGTTAATATAAAGTCTAAATGCATGCTTAACGTGATTTGTTGATGGTCAGACTTTCACCCTCCGCCAGGTGTAAATGTTATATGAGCAATGTGGCCGCAATCTAAGGAAAACACATCAGTCCTCAGTTTAAAAAAAAATCATTTTACTTTTCCTCCTCCTGCTAACTTCAACTTAACAAAAGCTACAAACAGATTGTATCTGTTTAGCTTAGCAGTGAAGGAAAAGAAATAAAATAAAATGGAGAGCTCACATGTATAATAAAGCTTCCTTGACTCTGGATACCACGGCTGAGAGCTATCAGCCATACCTTTTTTTTTTTTTTTTATGAGATTGGATCAAATTGCAGGCAAGGTTGAGATAAAGGGAATGTGTACCAGATGTATGTGCAAAGGCCCATGAGATAGATGATAATTGTGTTTTAGATCATTTCAGATCACTTTACTTTGCTTTTTCATCCTAACTACTCAAAACTTTTGTAAACTCTTCTGATTGTAGCTGACATAAAACTTTGGGTTCACTTGAACCTTTATACATGCAGGTTTCCACGATCATGTCTGCAAGCACAACCACCCTGCGCTACCCAGGCTATATGAACAACGACCTTATTGGCCTGATTGCTTCTCTCATCCCAACACCCCGTCTCCACTTCCTAATGACTGGGTACACACCTCTCACTACTGACCAGTCGGTGAGTTGTAGCCTCTTGTGATTTTAAAATCAGCAGTTGAAACCTAAATTAAATAATCTTATGATGTTGGAATGGAAATTAATCGCTTATCTGCATCTCAGGTTGCTAGTGTGAGGAAAACCACAGTGCTGGATGTGATGAGGAGGCTTCTGCAGCCCAAGAATGTGATGGTGTCCACAGGCAGAGAGAGGCAGCCCAGCCACTGCTACATCGCCATCCTCAACATCATCCAGGGAGAAGTTGACCCTACACAGGTGCCAGTGTACAGGACAGGCATCCATGTGAATGCCAAAACCTTTATGTTAGAGGGGGGAATCAACTTTTTTTTTTCCCTGTATTGTAGGTGCATAAAAGCCTCCAGAGGATCCGGGAGCGCAAACTTGCCAACTTCATTCCCTGGGGTCCTGCCAGCATCCAGGTGGCTTTGTCCAGAAAGTCCCCATACCTTCCCTCAGCTCACAGAGTCAGCGGCCTGATGATGGCCAACCACACAAGCATCTCCAATGTGCGTGCTCATAATAAATTTTTTTTATTTTACTTTTTAAATCAAGGGGCGGCATGGCTCCGCAAGGTAGAGCGGTCGTCTTGTAACCCGAGGGTTGCCGGTTCGATCCTCAGCCAAGTCAAGCTCATGTCGAGGTGTACTTGGGCAAGACACCGGACCCCTAATTGCTCCTAATGGCATGGCAGCTACCGCCATCAGTGTGTGAATGTGATAAAAGAAGAAGGGCAGTACGGTGGTGTGGTGGTTAGCACCAAATGTGGGGGGCTGGTGGCCTTTCTGTGTGGAGTTTGCATGTTCTCCCCGTGTATGCATGGGTTCTCTCCGGGTTCT
>JBAMHW010000023.1:20195318-20215953 GCA_037177495.1 Rhadinocentrus ornatus
TCCCTATCTATGTTGGCCCTGCGATGGACTGGTGACCTGTCCAGGGTGTACCCTGCCTCTCACCTGAAACACTGCTGCATAGGCTCCAGCTCACCCCGTGACCAATACAGATAATGACTGACTGACTTTTTAAAACATGAGGAGAGCTTAAAATAGGCAATGTCATTATATTAGAATATATTAGAATTTTAGAGGAATTTCAGGAAAGTTTAATTAGTAATCAGTTAAAATTTTCTTTTTCTTAAAGCAGATGTAAAGAAACAAAACAGAAACTCTGAAACATTCTGACAGTGGGCTTGTTTCAGTAATGATTGTGTTGTCTCTTTCGGCTGCTGTCCCACAGTTGTTTGAACGGACGTGCAGGCAGTATGACAAACTGCGTAAACGAGAGGCCTTCCTGGAGCAGTTCCGCAAGGAGGACATTTTCAAGGACAATTTTGATGAGCTGGACAATTCTCGCGAAGTGGTCCAGCAGCTGGTGGACGAGTACAGCGCAGCAACACGGCCCGACTACGTTTCCTGGGGCACACAAGAACAGTGAACAGACTTTATCTAGTGTCTCTACTACGATGCGGTCAGCACACATGCTTAGTCTCATATTAATTCTCCACAATATTTCCTACCTAGGTGTTATACAAGAAAGGTTTGACTATAGGTGCTTTTCTGAAAAAAATATTTATTGGCTTATTAAAGCATGTAATAGTGTGTGTCTTAAAAAGAAGACACCATGGGCTTAATATTACCAACTCATTATATTAATCAAAATGTTTTCCTGAACGTATCCTGGAGATTTTTTACCCCCACCCAACTTTTTCCATGTCCTCACCAAGTTCTTTAACTCTTGTTTTGTTCTCCTTTACTGCACCACTTGTAGATTACTTTTTCCATTATCTTAAGCGATCTAAAGCAACATGTTGCCTTGTTGTGGCCTATTTTTATACAAAGTACCGTAGTTTGGTTTTTGTGCAGGTGATGTACAGTGAAACGCCAACAGCCTACAAAACGACTGCCTTCATAATGGTGACAAGGAAGACACCGAATGCATAGCATGATGGTTAGTGTAGGTTTCATCATACCTCACAATTCTAACATTGTGCCGTCTGTCTGCTGCCGACAGTACTCATCTCACTACTATACATGAACAACAAGAATGTCAAGTTGAAGTTGGACATGAGCCACAAATGGTATTAAAATAACTGCCATCTGAACAGCATTGGTATTTTAACAGCTTTTGTCCTCAAGTAATAGTTTGCACAGATGAACACTGTACAAGGTTAAAACTGGTTTTAACACTTTGTCTATGTCTGTTAATCTATATTAAAGAGTTGCTAGGTAAAGTCTACGGTGAATGTTCCATGTTTGCTTTGCTTGTTGGACCAGTTTAAGATGAATAAACATTTTTCTATTGCTTAATTTTCTTTTTTACCACAAGGCTCGCTTATTTTATGAATACATCACTGCCTACCATTAGTCTTACTAAACATATGCAAAAAAGTAGGGGAAAAACCATTTCCCTTTCTCACCTGCAGCAGTCTTTTGGTGCTTGTTTATCTAATCCGGTTAAGGCTCATTACCTGAGGGGAACGTAAAGGCACTCAGCAATGCTTTCTTAAACAGCTGTTTTCAATGCCCTACTGTAAAGAAAATTCTTAACCCTGCTTTAAAAATTTGGTTCTAAGAAAGCGCAAGTTCTGGTAATCACAGGAGAAATAAAAGATGAGGTAAGTAATGACAAAGTGGTAAAATGGTGATTTTTTTATTAATTACATACAGTATTTATAGTTTTTATTGCACTCCCAAGTTAGTTAAAAACAATAGTGCAATTGACTATACATATTACATAAAAAGGTACCATGCAGCATACAAACAAGCTTAACACTAAGCAAGGGCATCTGCCTTTTTCTTTTTTTCCCCCCATTTTATACTTGTAGCTTTGAGCTGCCTGCAGCTGCAGTAGAAAAGACGAAAGACCTGCTTCTGAGCATAGGACATGACTGACAAGGCCTTCCGTGGTGAGGACACAAAACGGATTTTAAGCTGGTTATTGCGAAGGGCTGCATAGCAGACAACAGTGTGGGATCATCTTTACAAATCATATTCCTACATTGTCATTACTACAAAAAGTAACTTGCAAAACATAAAATAGGATGTCTGATATTAATATTTAAAAACGAATGAATAAATGTGAAAATAACTGAATATAACTTAGGGAATCTGTCCGCATTTGGATTATTATAAAAGCTTATTTAAAAAAAAAAAAAAGATCTTTGGTCCATTCTCAAAGCCATAACTTGGCAAAACTTTGGCTTCACAAGAATGTTTAAATAGTGAGCGCAAAGGAGCTACATAGGGTTTAATGCACAAAGTGCTTTAAGCAGTAGAACCAAATTAATTTAAGGCTCTGATCATTTAAAGCAAAAATATTAGAAAAATAGAAGGTTGGGTCTGCAATTTAAGACATGAACAGTTAATAAAAAAATGTGACATTGCATTAATCCTACAAAACATCCATGGCGTGATTAAAAAATGTTTTGCTTAAATAGCTGGGGACATTTGGGACAGTGAAAGGTAGATGTGAAGTCAGTTCTTAAAGGATCTGCATGTCTGATGGAGACTAAGCTTTGTGGAATTTCTGTCATTATATATACACATAGTGAAAATAACATTAAACAAAGCACCTGTTATCTTCAGCAGAAAGAGTTGCATTAGGATAGTAAATGACTAAAGCAAAATTATCCAATCAGTCAAGTGTTATCCAAGTTTCATGTCTAGGACTACAGCCAAGACAAGCAGCACAAAGAAGGAGGAATCAGAGCACTTGGTGGTATCATGTTGGAAAAGGCTTCTGAAATCCTTTGATTTTTCTCAAACACAATTAAGCCAGACCCTGAATGTGTCATCAAGGAAATGTTTTTCTGTGATCAGATCCACTCACATACCTCATTAGGTAAAGAGGCAGTATGGCTGTGGTAGCCCAAGTGACTTAGCTACAGAGCTCAACATCTGTTTCCAGTTCCAAGTTCACATGGATCACTGCATCAACAGTTCAAGGTAATGCAAGCCCAGCTGGGACCTTATGAAAACTGACTGTCTGATGAACGACTCAGCATAAGGGCATGTGAGAGAGAGCCTGAGTGTATTTGCCTGTGTGGCTGGGAGACAGAGCAAAGACAGGGGAGGGTGTGTGTTTGTGTCACTGAATGTTCTCAACCCTATTCCAGCAGTGCACAAGAGATGACTGCCTTCTAGAAAAGGCAAATCCAATATGGCACCCCTTGAGAAAGCAAGAGGGGGGATGGTAGTGTATTCACTCTAAGCTATAGCTTTATGAGGGGAGTACCACAAGTTTTCGTTACTGCAAGTCTCAACTCTTGCCATCTATCCCTGACGTGGTAAGGCCAACATCTCACATTGTCGAGGGAAGTGTTTTTTTTGTTGTTTTTTTTTGGGGGGGGGGGGTTGCCATGTAGGGTATGGTTGTATGACAGGATGAGGAGGAGGCATCCAATACCTCATCAGAAATAGCAGTTGGTTTCTGTGTGTTTTTTGGGCTCACTTGCAAGCCAGAGCCCCTTACATTCCCATCCCCTCCTTACCCCGTTTCCATTCTATAGCCAGCTCCTTCAGCTGGAAGGCTCAGCAAGGGTTTATTTTCATGGATGGGGAATGAAAACAGCCCTTTCTTTGTTTTGGCTGCTGCACCATTCCCAGCGGAGGAGGTGAAGCGTCCTGAGGACGGTGCCTCTTAGGAGGCCACAAGTAGGATGATGATGGGGGAGAAGGGGTTATACGTGTATGGGTTCTTCTCAAACGCGATGCGAGGGCAGCTCCAGGAGTGTGGGTGTCGGCATCGAAGCCAGGTGATGGAAGCCAACTTCTGTGCTTTCTGTGATGGTGATGTCTGAATCTTCCCCTTTTCCTCGCTGGCGATGGATGGCACTGAAATACGCATTCATCAGCTGCATGATGTCAGTCAGCTGGGATGGAGGGAGAGAGAGAAAGAGAGGGGTCAAATTGGTGGCAGTCTCAGTGTCTGTCTGGCACTGTCACAGGAGGGTGGAGACAGATGATTTCATCCAGCTGTTGGAAAAACCTCCAAAGGCAGAGAATGATGCTGTTTGGCATTTACAGGGGACATAGAGTACAGTACACGCTCCATCAGAATATTAAGAGTTATGTCTGAATATTTCATCATTCTTTAAAGTATTTTTGTGTTGTACAGCGGTTGCAGAAAAATGTCAGGGGAGCACTGAAGAGAATTTTAATTTCTTTAATGAATTTATTGACAGTTACTCTTCGGTCCTCCTAAAGTTTACCTTAACATGATCATAGCATGAGTAAAACAACTACCTGATCTTCAACTTTAACAATAACCTTTGAATCAGCAACTAATATTACATACCTACTTAACTCCAAGCCAAACAGTAATCACTCCCTCTTGCAAATCTTCCCAAAAAAGTATCAGCGGCTCAAAATCCTTCTAATGTCAGAGCAACTTAAAGACTCAAGTTCATAAAAGTAGAAGTCTTTCTGAGCTGTGCTTCAATTCGCCTGTGAGTCCAATAAATAAATAAAAGACACTTTTGTGCCCCATGAGAGATCACAGAAGGATTTTTTGTTCCGTGTGGGAAGATGCAAGGAAATCAGCCCAGTGAAAGGCAAGATTTGTTCTCAACAGAAAAAAAGGAAAAACTCTGTCTGGAAGAGCATCCATGTTTCTGAGAAATGTTTAGCCTAATATTTTAATTTAACCACCGCAATAAAACTCACCCCCATGCTATTTAATACCAGGAAGTTAAACTTGTGGTGGTTAACATTGGTTGCAAAAAAAGAGGCAGGTTGTGTGCTCCCTATTTAGATCAAATTAATGAGTGTTTTTAAAGAGCTAAAGGGAAGGAGGATGGGAGGGAGAGGAGGAGGCACAAGGGGGTGTATTATGAGCTGTCTTTCTCTCATGCTGCGGGTCTCTGCTTTGTGATAAGGCTCCTTGGCCCCGCACAGATGCTACAGCTATGCTGGAGATAGATTGTGAGCAAGTTTATTAAAGAAAAAAAGCACCTATGGATAGAAGATTTCCTTCTCATACCTTGGTGGTTTCAAATGTTAGATCCCTATCCCCAGCTGTGATCTTGAAGGTGTTGCTGTCAGATACCCCGTAAGAGCAAATTTGGCCATAAGGGAATGACTCCAGGGCCTCTGATTCACCCTGCTTGTAAAGGGACACAGATGTAGCCGCTACACCCAGCCACAGCTTCTGGGAAAAGCTCCCTGTTGAACTCTGCAGGCAAAGAGAGGCAATCAGGGCAGAGTTTACCTAAAGAACCCAATTGTTTTTAAGGACTAAGTTAGAAAAGGTAAAGAATGACTTTGCAAAACTTACAATATAGAAGTCCACTTCATATAGAGTGCATCCAAAGCCTGACCACTGGCGTGCAATTGTGAGGTAGGCAGCCATACTGTCTCTGCGACTGTAGCCAGCCAGACCTTTCCAACGCTCCAAGATGCATGCCATGACAGCAGCTGCCTCCTCCTTCAGCCGACTTCGCAGGCGCATGTCCTGCTCCACCTTCTGTTTATGCACTGCCGTAGCCGTGTGGCTCCACAACGTCCCAGTTAGGAGTCCCGTTGGGAAGCGCTGCGTTGGGGGACAGCCCTGAGCCGCCACCTGGCTTGGAGGTGTCGCTTGTGGAGCCGAAAGAGACATTAGAACCCGAGCTTCAAGCATGTCACCAGGGAAAAGCTCATCCAGGGACGGGCAAGGGGCGTGCATGCTGAAGTCCCCCATCAGACACTGCAGCCTCAGGGCAGCTAAAGCCTGAAGGTCCTCCTCACAGGCTGGCAGCTGGCCACGTACCACCATCTCATGGCACTGCAGCACAAAGGCCAAACCCAGGACAGAGAGACAGAAATGAACAGAAAAGGCACAGTTTGTCAGTAATAACCTCAGTCCTATCATCAATCCGTTTTACTCCACCCTGTTTTATTTGTCTCATAACTCTTTTATAGGTGTTCTCAGGAAAAATGTTATAGGGAAGCCAGTCTTGGCTGACTTTTGCTCCTGCTGCACTCTAGCCAGCAGTCTTAGTCATGTTTTTTTTATGCAGCACATTTTATTGCAATCACAGCCCGTTGGACAACTGGCTGTGATTGCGGATCGTTCTGTAAAAACATAAATAATACAATGAAATAGGAAGAATGAATCACAGCAGGGCAGTAAATTATATTTAATTATCAACACTATAGCAGTCACTCATAAAGACTTTGCTACAGGAGAACACAGCCCTTTTTAAGACTTTTGTTCTGCTTCATTACCTGCTCAAAGAGGAAGAAATACTCTATGCTGTCCACTGATATGCTGTCAGCATCCAACAGGCAGTAGAGCTTGAAACATAGTTTCCATTGGGATTTAGACTCTGACTCTTTGGTGGTGAAGCTGCAAAGAGAAGGGACACAAAAAGTTAAAACTGGAACAAGGAAAACTATTCTAATTTACACTGAAAATCTGAAGCTTCCTGTTAATATGCTACAAGAATTTCACTTCTGAATGTGTAATATTGTAGTTTAGTAACCTGCTGGTTTCATGTTTAACCCATCACTCAATGCTGCAAGGACACAGACGTCCACGCTTGTTCCATTTTATTCTTGGATGCCTTACTGTTTGATATAAGAGTCCCTTGTAGAAATAAATTACATCAGCTTCACCTTTTTTATCTAACTGCCGGATGGTTTTGCTGACAGTCATAATAACACAAGCCCAGTTTCCCAGCAGGGTGTCATGTTTGGCTGACGAGACCAAGCAAGGTCACCAGTTAACAAGAACGCTTGTTACTGGAATAGACTAGATAAATAAAATTCATTGTTGGGACTTCTGTGACAAAGTTCTGATTTCTGGTAAACGTTGCATGGTGTTTATTGTGTCTGACTTCCTTACACCGTCTGCTATGTTTTACAGGGGGAAGCGTGAATCACTTTTTAAACCTGGTCAGGATGTCTGCGATCAGAGCGCTCCCTGCAATCGCCTGCTCCCACACTGCATTCTGCTCATACAGTGCAAATGTGTTTTTGCTTTCTTGTAGGCCCAGTCTCTCTTGCATCCTTCGAACCACCTGATGGAAGAGGGTTAAAAGAAACAAGGCAAATCACTACACTGTAAGTCAAAACAGAACAGACAGAATTAAATATGTGATTATAAATGCTCCCAAACCTCATTGGCAGTAGTGTGTGAGCTGATGTAGATCTGGCACAATCCAGGGCCAGGATAGTGTACTGTGCACAGCATCTCCTGTCGGTTCATCAGCATCTGGATCTCCTCCCAGGATGGCACGCACTCCCGACACTTAGTCTTTTCCAAAGCCTCACTGATGAATGATGCATAGTTATCCATCTCAGACTCAGGACTTTGGCTCTGGATTCTGCAGGAAACGGTCAAAGTGTGAGAAAGAGACATAAGCAAGTGTGTGTTTGTGCAGAGTTAAATGTGTCATTAAGGCAAACTGTTTCAAAACTAAAAACAGAATTTGTTCATGCCAATGATTCATAATCTGCAGAGTGTTACACTGTGATTATGGAAATTGCATCATCCTTTTGATTCAGCATCATTCTTTATTTTCTTTTGGTTGGTACTGTTAAAAAGTCAATGAGGCGAGAACTGACAAATGTTCACACTTTAGCTGTTAAGGACTTAAAAGACTCAACATCCCTCAGTCCTTCAAAGAAAAGGAAAATGGCAAAGAAAACATGTTTGACTTTGGGTAGCGCATGAAATGGTTAAAGGTGTTTCCGCTCCTGCGAACCAGAGTGACCTGCCACTTCCTCCCAGTGGACTGTCCGGAAGTTGTCGGTGAATGTACGTGCAGTCATTTAATAATGAGAAAAAAGAAGCGGGAAGATGACACACAAAGGCAGCAGACATCACAACCCAACTGGAGCCTGAAGTCTCACACACTTTGTGAAAGGTGTGAAATGTAGCCTGACTGAGTTATGGGCTCTGCCTTGTGTAAACACAGAGACAAACAGGGAGGAAGCAATTAAACTCAAATGTTTATCTTAAAATACAAAACATGTGGGACAGAAAGAGGCAAAGAAACACTTTGCCAGACACAAGGAAGCCTACTTAAAAACTCTGATATCCTTCTGTCTCATAACTATATGACCACAGGGTGGGATTTGTCCTGCTGAAACATAACTTGGACTGTTCCGCTGGATCTCTGTGATCCTTCTCTTCTCTTTGCCCCCTTTCTGCTGTTTCCTGCTCTCTTGCCCCCTCCTTCTCTCCTCTGCTTTCTTTCTTCTAGCCTACTCTCTCTGACAGCAGACATTCCCTGGGGGTTTCTCAGGGCATTGGGGGAGTGAAGGAGGAGTGTTTTTGGGCCCACTGCCCAGCTCCAGTCTTAGCTCTGCCCAGCTGCAGCTTTAGCACTGATCCACTGAGAGAAAGTGCGTGAGAGCGACAGCGAGACGTATCAAAACACAGAGCCAGCAAGTTCCACAGTGTTATTATGAATTGCCATTGCATGCAACTATTCCATTAGCTAGAGGGTGATTCCCAGTACAGAAATATAGATAGAAAACTGTAGTGGTTTGATGGCACAGTGTTAGAAAATCTAGAGCGGGAGATTAGCACTGCTAACAACTTAGATTGCTAAGCTTGACAGAGGGGCTAATTAAGACCTGCAAATCCAGCCCTCAAACACTGGATCTGTCTGGGGAAGCATGTTAACAATGTGAATGCATATCATGCTACTATATCTAAATTGGTGGTTAGTGAAAGTGGCGCCTGCTTTTTGTCCAGTGTCTAGACTCCACATTCTCCCTGCTGCTACTCACCACCACTGGTTCACCTTCATCTCTAAGCTAAACCTTTTCTCCATCGCAGGCTCTGAAGTCACATTCTGAAGTTAACTGACAAATGCAGCCCATTACCTCAAACTGTCAACATTTGTGGGTAGGATGTAGTGTTATTGACCAAGTTTCCCACAAGGGCAAATCAGAGCCAGAAAAGCAAGGAAATGTCATTTTTCTTATTTAATTAAATGTAAGAGATGATGAGAACAGCTTTCTTCAGTCAGGAAGATTTATTTGTTCTAAATCTAACAAGAGCAAATCCACCCAAAATGCTGAACTCTTAGCAAAAGCAGTAGAAAAGAAAATTGTTTTGCCATTTTTTTCCTGCGATCTCTTACTGAGCAGTAAAAATTATCTAAATAACCACATTAAGATGTACTTAAACTATTTTTTTTCCCCCATTTCATCTGAGCCGAAACAAAAAATTTTCCCCATCTCACCTCTTAAGGTGGAATCGCAGGTATTTGAGAACGTTGGGTCCAGGCAGGAAGGTGCAGCTCATGCAGGTGAGAAGCTGCCAGTAACGAAGATGCGCAGCGGTGTACGGGGAGGGTGTGTAGCTAGTCTGCTTCACCAGCTGACAGTAGACCTCGTCGCGAAGGGGTCGCAGGTCTAGGCAGGTCTGAAGCACACCCTGGATGATGGGAACCGGTTCCCTCGCAGACTCTAGCTGCTGCAGGCAGTTGAAGAGCTTCACGGCCTCCTCGCGCACCGAGCCGTAGCCTTTCCCGCTGTGGTCTAAGTAAAAAGAATTGAAAGTGTTATTATGGAATGAAACACTTGGTTTGAATCATGTTTGTCACTGTCACTGAGGAAATTTTAAATGAATATGACATCTTACATGTGTGCTCCAGACTGCCATAGGGGAATGGCAGCAGAGGAGCATACAGAGGGCCCTGGGTGTACTTCAGGATGGGGTTGTGCTGGTAGATGTGTTCCACCACCTCGGGGTTGAACTTATTTTCCTGTGTACGCAAAAAAATTGTGATAGCATCAATAAACAACGCTAAACAAATGTCATTTTTTAAATTATGCTTGGAGTCAACCCGAGGGAGTCAGCAAGTGCATGATTGAATGAGTGTGTTTGTCTGTCTGGGGTGACCGAGGTCGATTTGACCAGGGTCACTATTCGGCTCTGGCAACTATCAAAGCAGCGCAAAGGTGAAGTGATGACCTAGCAAACCGCACCGGGCATGACTGTCGTGGTATATTTTATCTGCCGGTGTCAATGAGTTTACAGTGCGTGCGTTTCTGTCTTTCACTGCTTATGTGTTTAGATGCCTTCCAGAGTTACAGATGGCTTCCATGTTGCTGCCTTCCAGCACCTGTTGCTCATTAGTAACATTGCCACTGCCCTGGCTCTCTCCTGACTCTGCAAATCCTCTGGTCCTGCCACCCTTTCTATCAGGATACAAGACATGCCAGCTTTCCTAACTCCTTAGTGGGGTAAAGTTGACACATTCTTCTGAAGAACTTGGTGCACGCTGCAAACAGTCTGTTTGAACTGTGGGGATAAGATGCTGCTCTTTTGGAGAGCCTCAGTGGGATACCGAGTTACAATGTCTCTAGAGAGACTGCCACCAACGTCTGATGATATTCAAACAGGTTAGAATAAAAAAAAAAAATTCTCTTATTCTACTTTTGGCTTTGCCTGTAATTTCATGTGTTCCTATAATTCTTTTTAACCACATTTAACTTCATTTAATCAAAGTATAAGTAATTTTTTAAAATCCTTTCCAATTTAAGAACCCCATACAAAGATAAGCAAGCACCATGACCACAAAAAGCTACCTATGTTTGATTTTTAGAGCAAATGGTCACTTGAGAGCAAATACTTTGCTTATATGAAAAAGTTCCTCTTTGTTTTTAGGTGAAGAAAAAGAATAACACTGGCAGAAGGCTTGAAAGACTACTCAAATGAATAAAGTGCTTAAAAGGAGGCCAAGCTTGGCCCTTCTTGACAAAGCAGACAGGGGTAGACGAAGACAAGCAGATTAACCACTTTCTATGAGATTAGAGACCCTCCTTGAGAGATTACTGACACAGAGGGCCAGGCAAAGGACTGCTTATCTGGTCCTGCTGCTTGTTGCCGATCCCTCTTCCACCTCCTCTGCCAAAAAACTGCCCCTTTCTTCACCCTGGGCACTGACTGATGCAAGACGACTCATCTGTCTGCTCAATGAGATTCCAGCACGCTGTGTTCTCGAGTAACCCCTGGTCTAAACATATAGCTATCACTTATAAACACTCTCTTTGCACATGAAAAGGTTTAGGAAAGCATATTTTCAACAAAATCAACAAATCCAATTTTTCCTGAGTTTAATGACTGGAAATACCTTTATCTTCAAATGAAATAATTCTGTTTTGATCTCACATCCCAGTGTGATGTAAATACATGATGTCATTCAAAAGTAAAATACCACAAAAATAAACTTTTGACTTCCAGTCCAGTGTGATCGGTGGTTTCCATGGAAATAGAGAGGGGGAATAATACATAGTGACACAGCCGTTTGTGTTTGGTGGATGTTATCACAGGTAGTTTTGGAGTGGCTTTGTGTATGTATTTCTGTGCATTACGTGCCCCACCTCAATGTCTCGTATCAGAAGCTGTGTCGGTGTTTCCACAGGGGATTTGGTATCAATGATTTTCTGGATGGCACAAGCCCAGTGCACGGCTTCATTGAAGTGCTTGGTGTACAGCCTGTAGCAGTGTTTCCGTCCATAAACTGTAATGCTCCAGTAACCTGGAAAAAAAAAAATCTATATAGATATGACAGGCATAGTGACAAATGATGCACCTGATCAGTGCAAAACTTCAAAACAGTATTTGCATGGGACACCCTGCATATCAGCTGTGACTCCCTCTCCCTGACTTCCTCTCTCGATTTCACTGGGGATCAAAGGTCAGATCAAGAGGAACCTCAGGCTACACCTAACCCAAACAAGAACCGTTATTTAGCAGATGTGTTTGGACACAAATGTTAGCCTCCCCTGCCCCCTACAGAGTAAGTCTCCTCTACAACAACATGCAATAAAAGTGCAAGAAAGGCATACTTCCTCCTCGTATAGAGGAAGTATTAGACATACCCCAGGCAGCCTGGCTTGATGTGCAGCCCCACGGCTGTTATCAGGCTTTCCTGCTACGTGACTTGGCACCACATCATTCTTTGTTTGAGTTCTTGGTGAAGTACAAACCGAAATTAGGAGGTTTTATAAACAGATTTCTAACATGGAGTATTACCATTGTTCTTTTCGAGCATCTAGTGCCCTTAACTGCTGTAGATTGTCAATAATAATACAAATCTGGCTCTTATAGGGAACTGATGTCTTCTTTTGTAAAAAAAACAAAAAGAAAAGCAACTGAAAATACACAGAGGAAGTAAAGATTTTATGCAACTCTTATGTGACAAAATTCTAAGTTGCTTAGGAGGAACACAAAGCTATTCAGAATTAAAAAAGGCCAGTTGAGCTTGTGACAAAGTCACTGCTGAAAGCACACTGAAAGTCCCTTAGTATAGCGGGTGACATGTTTGAGAATGGCAGAAACTGAGAATAAGTTATTCCTGCGTATTTCCCCCACAAACCAAAGACTTTCCTCCTGATTCTTTTTACTCTTTTGTTTCATTCATCCAAAAAAGGGAAGGGAGATGCCTGGGCTTATTACTCAGATGAGCGGTTTCAAGACCAACCTTGAGCCACGTTTTTGGATAAAACTTATATGGGACTTTCCAAATTTACTCAGAGCTACAGCATACATGGGAAGGGGAAAATGGACCAAACTACGTCAGTTATAAAAAGAAATCCCAAAAAACCCAGAATGGCTTCCAGAAAAACACCACATTGGGAATTATCTTCTATCTGACTAGACTCTGAAGATATTATGGAAATGATCACACAAGTGCCTCTGCTACTTGCTCACCTGTTTCCTTGTACGTCTGCTTGTCCGGCCAAATGACGGAGCAGAGGTTGGTGAGGACCAGCGTGCCCAGTCTGCGAGCTCCTTTTTCTGGTCCACTGTAGTAGTCGAGCGAGTCCTGGCTCAGCACAAACCAGTACCGACGCTGCTTGAGCCAGCTGCCTCGCACCTCCCGTAACAGCCAACCTTTAAATAGGACACACACACCAGCATCATATGACAAATTAAAAACACATACACGAACTGCTTTTTCATCTTTTTCAAAAGACTGTTTTCATATCAGTAAATTTAATATATTTTCTTTTCTTCTTGTTTTTTGAGTGGTTGTTTTAAAAAAGCAAGATGTCAACTGAATGCACCACTTTCTCCTCATCCCAATTTATTCATCATGAACAGAAGCTGACTAAATGTTGCCTTATAACTGATAGACAGACGCACCTTGGAGCAACTTTGCATACACTCAGTTGTGAATCACAAAAAAACGTATACTCTCTCAGTGCTCTCTGGCACCTACACACAAAAACAAACATTTCCTTTGAAAGGTTTGGGCAAATAATGGAGCTACTAAAATCCGAGCTGCCACACCATGTCTTCACTAAGAATAATCCCCAAGGCATGTAATTGTCTATAAAGTTTGTTGCAGTCTGTGTGTGCCTGCTTTGTAGAGTAAATACTAGGGGACAAAAATACAGCTAATGGCGCAGACATTAAGTGCTGCATACGGTCATCAAAAAGTGCACTTTTGAGGTTGACAGTGTGAGAAAAGGAGACAGAGCGTGGAACAGTGTGACAAAGAGAAACAAAGAGAGTACAGCAGACATGCTTCTGTACTTGCCAGGCCTGTCTCTACAATGCTAGACTGTTGTGCTCCCAAAGTTCTGAGGGTTTGGAAAGATTGCAACAACCCAGATCCACTGTTCCCAAACAGTGAACTTTTCCCCCCTTAGCTAAGTGTGCAAATTGTTCCTAACAAGTATTTCATCTCAGGGTAGATAAATGAGCGAGTTTGGCAGAGCGCTATCCAAATGCTGCCTGTGAACAAACAGACAGAGGACAATTGATGAGTCCTGCTGGTAATGGTGGGGTCAAAGTTCATGTAGAGAGCTGATGGAAAGACTGCAGACTTGTTGCAGGGAATTCTTGGTACTGCTGTACACTGGTAGTGTGGCAAATGAGTGTACAAGGCTTGTGCAAGCCTGATCGTGAGCGGTTTTAAAGGAACAATTAGGCAACCTACCTTCAGCCTCTAACCCTGTGAAAACGGTAATGATGCCACGACAGCATCACAACTTCCTCTGCGGTTAGCAAGCTGCGTGCCACCTGTCAGCCGGCACTCATTTCGCCTGAATCCGACCCCACCCCCCTCCTGTTTTCACTCTCTTGCTATTTACTTTTATCTGCCCAATTTCTCCTCTCTCTTTGAAACTCTGCCTCAGAGTGGTTTTCCCAGGCAGCACAAAGATCCCCCTGCTTTTGCTGCAGCTCAAAAATAAAAATAAAGAGAGAGGAGTGAGCGAAAGTTAGGCCTCTCAGGCTACGTTTCCTCTTATACCTCTATATGATGTAAGTGGCAGTTTAGAACCTACCATAAAGACCTGAATAAAGCCCTAAGTAAAAACACAGGAGGTACTTAACACCACATCAGAGGGGGTCAGCATCAAAACCTAAGGTGAAATGGAAATATAAAAATCATGAGGTAAGCAGAGCTGTGCTTGCTGACAGACTGGATATGGGTCTGTGGAGCAGACAAACTGTCTGGGTAAGAACGTCCAGAAAAGGTCATGACTGTCACACTGTCACAGGACGTCCCACAAATGCTCTTTTTCGGAACTTTAAGCTGTGTGATAAGAAAATGTGAAGAAGGATAGAGTCAAAAAGTGACCAGCAAATCCTCAGACCCCCTGTGTACCCCCTCCCGTGGTTTTCCATCTGGATCCCATCTCTGTAGCCTGCTAATGTCTCCCCTGGGGACCACGGCTCCCCCTTAATTTGTTTCATTTGTGACCCATGACCCCATAGTGCCCTTCCCCCTCAAACATGGATTGAAAGAACAATATTTGTGCACAGGCATATATATATTATTTATTAATGATATTATTTATCATTATAATCATGAACATTTCTATAAGAATCTGAAAAAATTAAACAGCTATTATAATCAGGTAAACATTTTATGGCTTTCAAAAACCATCGCCAAATAACTGGTAATAGCTCCAATACTTTCTACCAACGATCTACAAATCCCAGGGGATGTCAAACGATTATTGAAAGTGTCAATATTTTCAGGGTTTTTTTATTCATTGTATCAGACATAAATAGTGCAAGCCACTTTAAGACATGATAAACATTTTAAAAGCATGTTAACCATAAAGTAGACCTGAAATTTAGAATGAGTTTAATGACTAACAACAGCAAAACCCCTAACTTAGCTTAAACATATCCAGACAGCTAAGCTGTAGTTTACTGGAGCATGCAAAGCTGTGCATCACGCAAGGATTAATTTTAACTGTAAATCAACAAAGGTATGTCAATAAACCAATGTCAACATGTCTTTCTGTCACTACCTCATGGGTTTTATAATTCATCCACACATCATTGGTCTACAGCTGCGTTGTTGGTGGCCAATTTAAGATACTGGGGCAATATTCACCCAATATAGTCTCAGGATGTCCTCCTGTTAATAATAATAATAACAATAAAAAAAAAAAAGAAGAAGCAAAACATACACACAAGGGGGAAAGTCTTAGTGGAGGCAGTCTACAAAACCTATTCTTGTGCAGCAAACAGAAGGGGATTATCTAACACCCACAGGTGCCCTTCAGGATCTGGTGTTTGGTGAACGGAATGGAAAGAACAGTGGTGTAGCTGAAATGTCTAATAGTTTCTTCTAACAATGAGCTAGGCAGAGCTTTGGACAGCAGTAAGAGAAGAGTCCTAGCCAGGGGGTCCATGGCAACTGCTGTCAGAATTAGGCAATCTGACTGTCGCCATTCCAAACAGGACACAACATATCTAAGTACTGCCATGGGGTGGGGGGGTGGGGGGGGGTTGGTGGATGGAAAATATATACATATTTAATTTATTTTAATATCATTTCATATTTATATACTATACTTAATGACAAGACGGGCTTTGCACAGCAAAGAGATCATTCAATGAATGTAGATATAGATTATCAATTATTCTTGAAGTTAATCATGTAGTCTTGCAGAATGTAAAAGACATATAGTAGCTCTTTTTCTCCAAACAATCCAAAATAAAAAACTTTTTAAAGAGCATCAATGAAAAACAAACATTTAAATGTTAAACATTTTTGATTACATAGTTAATAATCAATTTATTGACTAATCAATTCATCATGATCATGCTAATTACAGTCATATCATTGATTTGCAGCAGGTAAATAAACATGATTTAAGCAAGATTTAGGTGACCGTGGTGTGTTGCACTGTATTTTCTGTGCAAGTCAGACTCACCTTTCACCAACAACTCCGGCTCTTCCTCCAATCCCATCTTATTCTTCTCAATGATGAGGCTCTTCATCTCGTCAGGCGACTGGGAGACAGTGTGCCTGCGTGGAAGAGCAAAAAGAGAATGTAAATAACTCTGCTTCTCTCTCAACTCATGCCTTCCTTTAAATTCTCCCTCCCCTCTGGACAGCTACTGTAATTGGCTCAGAGACACTCTGTTGGCTGCGGCTCCAGCTGCTATTCGACTCCTTGCCAACTACCACCTTCTCTGATACTCTTAAGTTGGGGGGGTGTTACTCAGGGGGGTGACTGGCAGAAGTGCCACAAATATCTGTCCTCCAG
The DNA here is from genome assembly GCA_037177495.1 of Rhadinocentrus ornatus. Taxonomy (NCBI): domain Eukaryota; kingdom Metazoa; phylum Chordata; class Actinopteri; order Atheriniformes; family Melanotaeniidae; genus Rhadinocentrus; species Rhadinocentrus ornatus. The sequence continues at coordinate 20,211,891 of JBAMHW010000023.1, forward strand.
CATTTTCCCCACTTTCCTTCCCTGGCTGCACACAAGCCCGCAAACACACACCGATACATACCACGCCACTGTGGACAGCTCGTCTCTCTTTTATCACTTTGGCTGGCGAGCCGAGCAGGCGACTGAAAATAAACGTGACAAGGCGACGCCGGCCTGACTCCCAGCCAGTCAGTCAGCCAGCCAGCCAGCCCCCGCCGGTCAAAAAGAAGGCTGGAAGGGTCAAGAGGTCACAGTCTTGGCTAGTTAAAACCATAAACATCAAAAACATCTGTAAATCTGCAGAACTGCTGCTCCTTCTTTCTCTCGTTAATGCCTCGCCATCTTTGGAGCTCCCTCCACATGCAGTGGCTGCTCAGCATCTGGTCAGGCAACACTGAAGACAAATTCATACTCGTTATCTCATGCTAAGGCCCATTTCCAGTCTAACAGATTGTTTAGAGGTTTTATCTCTTCTCGTTTATTTAGCCAATTACTTGTTTATTTCCTTTGTTTCCTGGGTCTAAATAGCTAGTGAGGTATAAGTGACTAAACTCTTCTTCCTTCCTGTCCTCTTCCTTCTCCTGGGACCCCTGCTGCGGAAATGAATTAAAAACTAACCCCCAAGGTTATTGTCCTATAGTTATCTATTCCATCATAAGCTGATTTATTCCATATTCCATTCCTAATACTTCCAAAAGGTTCCTCCTCACAGAAAGCAGAAGTGATCAATAAGTTTAAATCTATAGCCTTACCTGCTTTGACTCAGCTTACACAACTACACAGACCATTTCCTTTCTTTCTGCATGCTGAGCTGAATCTGTCTCTTCTGTAGCTTTTCTGGTCTACACCTGACACAGCTTATCAAACACTGCCTATTTTGCTTACATTTTGGGCTCTTTATGAAGTGTATTTGCAGTTGGTGATTCTAACTGACCGACATCTCCAATTTAAGCTTACATTCAGCCAGCGAAACTTTAGATGGTGAGCAGATTTTTTCCGTATGCATGTATAAATTAAACCAAGGCACCACCAGAAAGCAGAAGAGAGACACTCAGGAATCTGTTATATTATACTAAGTCATGCTGTACAACTAAGCCATGCTTGCTATAGCAAGTAACCACTGCATGTACAGACCCTACTTAAATGCATTAAAATAAACACAGAAATATGAGGACATCACTTATTTAGGGTTGTTAATAACCCCTGCCTCTCACTCAGACAGGCGGGACTCAGATAGGATCTATATTCACAGAGAGCATGTTAATATTAGACTTCTTGGATTAATGTTTGCTATTGTTATGATTTTTAAAAAATTTAGGATACACTAATGTTTGACCAAAGCAGCCGTCTCTGGAGATTAAAAAACTGAGCCAGAAACATTTCCTCAAATGAATACTTGAAGCCGGGTCCAAAAAAGAGTCAATCTCCTCTTCAAGAGTCCCATGTTAACATTCTCAAGCAGAAATAAACATGTTTACAACCTGTTACAACAGCTTTGGTCTCTACATCCAATTTCCCTGCTCATGTTCACTCTTTTTTTAAATATATACCAACCACTCATTTAATGTCCTTTTTTAATCCAAAAGCATGACAGCAACAACCATGTGCTAAACTAGAGGTTTTAAAAGGTGGCACATCCATCTCTTATAGACAGTCTATAATTATAAACGGCACAATTCTAAACCTCTAGTCAACTGGCAGTTTTAGAGAAGTAACAGAAAGCTGTCTACTTTGGAAGAATATTCAAATAATCTTGGAACGTGTCTGAAGATTTTAAGATCTTTGTGGAAGAAAAAATCAGATTATCTTCCCAAAACAAGCCTGTCTCATTTTTAACTTTAAATAATTTCTAAACCAAAACCCCTGCTTTTTTGGGGGCCATGACAAGCAGAGAAAGAAGTAGGATTATGAGGGCAGAGAACTACAGCACCATGCCAAGTTTGAACTTTAAGCAGCACATAACGTCTGACCTTTAAACTAAATGTAGCCATCACAGATTTGATTGAACAATTCAAAGAAAAGAGGCCAATGTAGACCACAGCAGTGTTACACCTTAAGATCAGCTCTTATTACAAACTATTCTTGTTATAAACATGTCATAGTTTGCCATTTTGTCATTATATGAGTACAGAACCTACTGATAATGACACATAACATTACCTTCCAAATAAAAAACAGCGTTGAAATGACTATAAATAGCCACAAACAATATAATAATCGAGAGAAGATAAATTAATAAGTGAGTACTTTCTGATACCGAACAAAGAAAGTAATTCATACACGTCCATAAACTTCTCTAATTTTATTTTGCTTCACTTGATCAAATTTTGCCTTTGTAGAGACAATGCAGAGACACTCCTCATTTTGCATTTTTACTTTCCCAAGAACAATCTATGGTGCAAGGAAAGCTAGTTAAAAAATAAACAAACAAAAAGAAAAAACATGTTCTACAGCTTGAGGCAAATGTTAGAGCATAATTGATGTGGTAGCTTTGGATCTCCACAGCTGTCCAACAGCCCCACAACCCCAGCCCAACCTCTAACACCCCCTCTACCTCCCTTTTAATGCTACCACCCCCACATTCCCAGAAGCCCCGGCAGAGGCCGTGACGGTGAGGCCTTTAGTGGGCAACTTCCTGTGGAGTGCAGGAAACAATTTGATACAGGGATTAGACAGCATGAAGAATAGAGTGAGTTCACATCCACAGATAGCACCTCCCTCTTCTGCCAAGTCTTCCATTCTAGGTATATGCACTCACTGAGACAAGCATCATTTTAAAAAGTCTTGTTAAACTTGAAATATTTGGGGAAAAGAGTGCATTCTTCTGCTCTAAAGATGGACATGTTTTGTGTTTTTACTTTGAGAAAGACCAACATGCAGCAAAAAGGAAGAAAATTGACATTTATCAAAGAAAGTGGGGGGAAAAGTCCAATAGATTAGCTTAGACTAGAGAACCAACTTTACTTATGATACAAGAAGAGACAGTTTTTTGGGATCTGAACGCCAGCACACAGATCTAATTTTACAATAAGTCTAAATGATAGACCAACATCCCGTGCAGTCACTGATAAATATCCCCTACACAGAAGTGAGAGGCCATATGGTGTAGAGCCAATTAAGCTCAATGATATAGAAGTTTGTTAATGACAGAGAGGGGATAAACATTTATCCATCTCTTGTCCTGCACACCATTTTTATGGTCCGTCTTTGAATGGTAAATGGTCCGTATTTTATATAGCGCTTTTATCCAAAGCGCTGTACATTGTACATCACATTCACCCTTTCACCCACACATTCCCGCACTGATGGTGGAAGCTGCCATGCAAAGTGCTCACCACGACCCATCAGGAGCAATTTGGGGTTCGGTGTCTTGCCCAAGGACACCTCGACATGAAGTCGACCTGGTCGAGGATCGAACCGGCAACCCTTCCAAGATGACCGTTCTACCTTGCTGAGCCACACCGCCCACAAATTATAAAGTTATGTATGTATGTTTACTTTAGTCTTTCGTCTTCACAGACATAATTCTTTCCAAAACATCACAAAAAACAACATTGATTTTGGAAATGAATAATAAGGAAAAAAAAGCCAAGGGACTAGCAAGAAAAGGAACAAAATAAGACTAGGATGAAGAACTCTTCAACAACTTCATCCTTCACATCTTAAACTACATTAGTTAACCAAAGTGACCCACTTTATAAACTCAAATACAGATATCTTTTTAAAACAAAATTACACTATACAAATACATCTTAAATGATCCTGAAAACCCATGCAGATATTTGTCTAACTGCGTTGCACCTATCAGAGAGCACCTGCAGTTTTATTTTATCCCTTACAATCTTTCTAGATGTCCACAAAGATCAGGTTTGGTTGGAAGAAGATTTACTGGGAATTGCATTACATCACCAAATTCCATGTATTGAAGAAAAGAATGACAAATGACTGTAGAATAGAATAAAAGAACAAGTCAGAATGCTGTCCCGCTAAGAAGCGCAAAGCAGGAGTGTCAATCCTGTATGGTGTATGAATACCCACAATGGCTTTGAGAAGACATCTAATCTGCTAGAGGTGAGGACTGTGA
>JBAMHW010000023.1:20222731-20250443 GCA_037177495.1 Rhadinocentrus ornatus
TTGTTCTCCCTGGCTTCCCTGATAAGCTGAGTGACCACGCCTGTGTGCTCCAAACAGCCAGAGACCTTTGGAATCCCCCCTTTCTGGACCGAGGTGCCAATGTAGGAGTTTTTCAGGAGGTAGTCTGTCAGTCGCCTGGCGACAATGCTGAAGAAAATCTTCCCTTCAACACTCAGCAGCGAGATGGTTCGGAACTGACTGATGTTCTGAGACTTTTCCTCCTTTAGGATCCACACACCCTCTGCCTGTCTCCACTGGTCTGCTACCTTGCCCTTCCTCCAGATCACCAGTTTGTCCCCTTTCAGCTACTGTATTCAAAGATGACGATGCAACATGGCAGCCTCCAGTTGGGTGCACCGCCACCTATGTATTTATAAACATCTAATTCTTAGCTACGAGAACACTTTAATTTGGATGGGACTGTGATTAGACTTTGGTAAAATACGCATTTATGAAAGCAATTCTTGATTTTTGCTAAGAAAATACCAAAACAACTACACACTGTACCTATATTGTGAAAACTACATCATTTTATTGCCTCATACAATTTTTAGCAACTTTTATCACTTTTATTAAATGCCTTTTACCCTTTTCTGTTATCTGCTGGTTTAATGGGTTCTATGTGAAGGAATACAACAGCTCAATACCATTATAAAAATGTGCATTAGGTTATTGGTATTTGGCAGAGGAATTTGGGCGCAGTCTGGTTAAAATAAGGGATTGAGGAAGCAAAAATGATTATCAGCCATCAAAGTCACAATCTCTCGACCAATTTCTTACTGTTCTAGTCTATGATATAACGCACCTAAAAGCAAAACAAACCACTACACAGTCCTTCATTCCTTCTGCCTAAGCTATTAAACATATTTTCCACCGATTGGAGAGGAAAATGACAGATTTTAAAGTAGTTTTTTTTCTAATTTATGCATGAGACTTTATTTATGTAATTTTATTCATTGATTATTTTATAGATTTTAACTGATTCTAATGATTTGATTAACTATTTTACTTTTTGATGGATGCACTTCTTAATGTTTTTTTACTGATTACTGGTCATTGCACCGATTGTATGCAGTTGGGAAAGCTGCAAATAAATTGCCAATTTGGAATAAATAAAGTTTCCTGAACTGAACTGAACTGAACTATGGTTTTGATGGATCATATCGACATCTATAAAGAGACCTCTTCCTTGTTTTCCAAACACACCACTCATGTAACCTGCGACAGGTTAAGAAGTGGGGAGGTTCCCGACCAGCTAAACTAAAAGTGATAGGCGAGCCCAGTATCATGAAGTGAATTTGTGACTTAAAGGTTAGAAGCAACAGTACAGTACATTCTTTAATGCAAGACAAAAAAATTGTGTCAGTTATTATTTAAACACTCAGTTTGGCAGGAAAAAAATATTCTGAACACGTAAATGCTTGTTTCCATCTCATTGCATTATGCAGCAAAAAAAAACCACAAAAAAAAACTTGTTGTGTATTACACGGAGCATCTTAAGATAATGTCTTTTCATGCTGTTTAATCATACAGTGATGCCGCTAAAATCTCGGAGTTTTCTAATGTAGCCCACAACATTTAACTGTACTCCTGTAGCCATCCCTCTGTTTTGAATTGAAGCTGATCTGCATCCCTCTCTCAAACCACATCAGGGCTTGACTAATTGTCTGAGTATTGTCATGTTAGCCTCAGTTCTGTATGACGAACTCAGTTCATCACCATTAAATTTGAGTTATTTTTAGTGGGACAATCTAATGTCTCCTTCTTAAAAGTTTCATTCAGCAATACAGTGAAATTACAAAGTAAACCTGGGTTGGTACATGAGACTTGAAAATAAATAGATTTAGCACCACTTGTTACATTACGAGGTACTGATCTACCAAAACCTGGCCTGTTGTTCCCTCAATTCAGCTGAACTTCTGGGTGTGTCCTCTCATTAGCCAGGTAATGACCAAGCACTACACTCTCTGCACTCGGTGTGATGATTACAGCCAGGCTTTTAACACACTCCCTTCTAAACCAGTAGTTAATTATGCCATGTCGCCCAAGGCCACTGCACTATAGAAATGACACACATACACACACATCACAGCCACACCTCTTCTGGGAGTACTTTGAGGTAGGACTGAGTCACGGAGTCCAGTCTTCTCTTCCTACCCCCCAAGACTCTAGAGACAGCATGTACTGTATAACTGCAACAAAAGTCTCTGCTTCAGCTTACCTTTCCACTTCCTAAGGCAGCTCTATTCTTGTTGACAGTTATTGCAAGCCCTCGTCTATTCATTTGTGGTATATGATAGTCCAACAAGTCGAGCTTTGTGAATCACTGCCTGTGAGTCGGCAGATGTACAGCAGAGATTGTGGATTATGGAACGGGGGTGGGGGTGATAAGGGCATGATGCCAGAGATAGAGTGGAACACAGCCTGGCTACATCACTGTCTAAGATCACAGCCACGCACAAATAGTCTGGATCAAGCCCACCAAGAATCACGCCTTTTCATTGTCACCAGCAAAAACTAGTAAATAACATGACCAGCTGATTTTATCCCCCTCTACCATTTGGTAATTGTATTTAACAACCTGTATAAACCATCTTCAACTATCTAACTGCATTTACTGATGTAGAAGGTGGTGATCAATCACAATCTTCTCAGTTCAGGATGACAAATTGTTGGCAAATGCAACCCAAATGACAGCTGAGTGATAAAACTCAAAGAGTGTAGCAGGTAATAACTAAACAATCTGTAACACCCCACGAGTGCTGCCAAGGAAGTGAAAAATTAAGTTGAATGACAAATGTGACTGCCAGAGAATAAATGCAGAAATCCCCATCAATCAGGGGAAGTATACCAGCTAAAAAGGGAACTTTTACTTCCTAAAAGGTTTTTAGAGGAAATTACTTCTTTTCTTACCCATTTGTTCCATTGACTGTACAAGTTGGCTGAGAAACAATCACCTCAGCTGGAGCCTGTCAACACAAGAGAAAGAAATGCATTAAATAGGTGATAACGCGACACAAACGGTAGTCTGTCCTTAGAACTATCCACAGGTTGGAGAGATCTCTCAATGGTTTGCCTTCAGTGGCCATGTTATAGAAGAGCATGCAGTTGTTCCTGGCAGTCTCAGCACATAGCTGAACTGTTTCTGTAATGCTTGGCTTTCACTTGCAAGGGGTAAGCTGGTGGAAAGAAATATGGCATGCAAAACAGGCTAATTTAGTGTAAGAGCTTAGAACAGAGGGATCTTTTATGCTACAGCTGCATGCACCCCAATCTTCACACCCCAGAAAGCTTTAAATCTGACTGGTCATTTTTCTAAGGTTAACCTCAAAATAACCTCAGTTTTTTGAGATCACACTCATAACAGGAATGGTTGCCTTCATCTTTTCACTCCACAAGAAAATGGAGAAGTTTTGTTAGCTTGACAAAAAGACTACTGGGAAGAATGTATATAAAAAGCCCTTTCTTTAACACAGTGTCTGTTTTACTAATGATAATTAAGTAATGGACATATCTGCAATTCTTTATCAAAAGCTACATATCACCAAGGCTGGTATAGATAACATGTTACACTCACCCTTGGAAAATAGCATTAAGTGGCAACTCATTGATTAAACAAGGGTGCCACTGGCAGAAATCTAAAATAAGAAAAAATAATAAATCTAATTTTGTAGACTGAACAATGAACTTTTCATTCCAGGGCTCTCCTCTTAAGCAGAATGTAGAAAATTATGTTTCCTTTCACAGTGCTCTAGTCCCTAGATTCCCAACCTGACCTTGGAAAACCCCCATCAGACATCAGAGCCTGACTGTGCGCAGTTTGGACCAATTCCCTGGTGTGCAGAGCAGCACTGTGTGTCCCCGTGGCCTGGCTTGTTGTCTCTGTGAACCACAGCCTTGAGCCAGCTCCTGTGGCTGCCCCGACCCAACTTGGCCTACCTGAAACACTATCCAGGTCAGTTCTGGGCCCCTCACAGATCATACACCACACTTTACTACTGGGCAAACTATCCTAACTATAGCCAGTGCCCCACAAAAAGAGACCATTACTTCTTTTTAGGTGCCTCAAAAATAACAAAGAAAACATTAACGTCAGATTTATATGGCAGTGTGGACTCTTGTGTGTTATAATTGTAAGGCAGATAGCCTGGAAAACAAATGAGGAAATGATTAGGGTTTGGATAATGAAATTTCATTAATGTTTAACTCAGGGGAGGTTCTGTAAATGCCAAACCAGACAGCCAAGAATAGCTGAACAGTCTCATAAGATGACTTATGAGTAGATGAGGGCACGTATGGTAATTCTCTACCCCTGCCTGCAACCATACAGTAAACGATTTAGCCAAGCCAACAGCCCCAGAGAACAAAACTCAGAGGGCCATGACTAAAAACATAAATCAACATTAATAACAACATAGGAAAAGCTATAATTTAATAATATAAACTTGTTAAATGATTGACAAACAAATTGGACAGGTACATGAAGTCGGAAAATTTTAAGTCATTCTCCACAAACGTGACAATTTACAGAAAAACAGCCATCCGATACAGTTAATGGGCTGTGGGATGAGAAACAAGGATAGCGTGCGATGCAGAGCCTTGGCAACAGATTTCCTTTTGGATGGGCAGAGGATGAATCACTCCAGACTAGAGCAGAGCATGGAGGGAAAGAGGGAAAGATGCCGTGATGTGATGTGTTCGTTCCGAAGCTGACTTCCGTTCTCGCTTTCCCTATTCTACTCTCTTTCTCTCTCCCTTCAGCTCTCCTGGGAGGCTGAGTAACCAGGAGGAAATGCTTGGGCTCAGCTAGTGTCGGCCTGAAGACCAGATGTGTGGCCTGGAGGTGGTGAGGCAGAGACTCAACGGAAACCAAATATAAACCAGCGTACCGTGACACCTCTGTAGGCAGAGGCCAGTAGTGATGGTTAATGAGACCCACTCTCACCAGCGCTGGACTGAGCTTAATCCAAGCAACAGGATGCACTGCAAACCTCAAACTGCCTGGGTCTACACACTCTGCGGTGGTAGTTTATTGGTATATGTGACTTGACGTTACATAAAAAGCTGAATAAAAGTTTCAATAAAGACACGGAACGAAGAGTGAATGACGGATGTCCTGTCCTGAAATCCGTGCCAAGCTGTCCCAACACTGGAGGCATTCAGCTCAGTGTGACTGTTTGGGCAGCTGCTGAGGAGCAGTTTCTTTGAATGAGGACTGTAAACATGAAGGGGAAAGGTTCTGGCATGGCCTTGTGCTCTTAAGAGCCAAGCCTACGCAAGCATCGGTGCTGACTCATAATTCCAACCAATGTAAGAAGAGTCCTGGCGATGAACAGTGTGTCGCCTATGTCTGGCACCCTGGATGCCACACATCATGAAATCCACTGGCAGCATGTTGGAAAACAATGCAGCTTGTGGTGAGGCTTTTGGATGTCTCAAGAAAGGGAGACTCCACCAGTTGTGGGTAGCTGTGGTCATCCCTGGAGAGGGGCCGACTAAATGGAGTATTTCAAGTATTATGAAGCCCAAAAGAAACACATACACCAGGGGGGTCTGACCAGTGGCCTGAAAATCTCAACTGGTCAAGCTCTGGATGAAATAAAAGTCTGAGTAAATGATGGACTGCAGCCTCAAGAGCTTTTTTCCTGGAAATTATTGCAGACCATCTTCAACCCTCTATCCTCCCCCACTGTTTCTGTCAACACCATGGAAAGCCAAATCAGATCCATATATTCCTGGAATAGAGGGTCCATAGAGGGCAACGATTTACGATGGCTTAGATTGATCAGATAATGATTTTGACTTAGAGTGGTGCAGCTGTGTCCTTGATTACTGGCAAAGCATCAACTACTGGCACCGCGTTACAATGTCCAGCACAAACCGGTGACACAGAAACAGGACTTGCTAAAGTAGATCAAGTCGACTGTATGCATTAAGGAATCGATACTCAATATCTCCATTGCACCTGGGTATATTTATCATGCGGTAATCAGCCTTGTTGAGCCAAAAGAATGGCGCGCTGCCTCTGATTTCTTGACAAAACATATTCAATTGCAACAGTCAATGAAGTGGTCCCTTCAATTAGGAAGTAATTTGATAAACAGAACATGCCACATGACAGAAGACAGATATAAATCACAGAGATTAATTGAGGTATAATATAAATTTATGGCTCAAGACAAGTCAGTTCATATCCATAAATATCCAGGCCTAAATTAATAGAGAAAAAGGCTCTGATCAGTGATGTACCATAGCTCTAGGCGTAAAGGCAGATCTAAGGACAAAGAAGAAGTTTGTAAGTTTGAGAAAGCCCTTTAAAATGCAGCAAAGTCATTCTTAATTCGCTGGAGTTTTTTTTTTTTTTTTTAACTTAATTCAGTGAAAGAAGCAACAATCAGGCTAGTATTTGTGAGGTTTAGATGCTTCCATGCTCAGCTATTGTGGTCTCATGGTACTGTATATAAATATTATGCCAGTTTTGTAATGTGTCAATTTGGGTTTTAATTCACGCTGTCTTTGAGTCATTTTATACCATAAAAAGAAACAAAATTGTTAGGGTACAAGCACAGGGCAGGGTGTCAAAGCACGCAATGACACAAGAAACAAAAATGCTGTAATAACAGGCAGAAAATTATGGCCTGTTTTTCATGCTATATTTCATCAGAGCATGCTGTTGCAACTGTCATCCAGGCAGCACTTTGTTCTGTAGGCTTGGCTCAATATGCAGTGATAAGAACTGATGACCAGCAAGACTTTGGAGAAAATAAATATGCTTGGGCCACTTTCTTGAAAGCTAGACTTGGATTTTAATGGGCTATGGTGTGTGAATCACATGAGTAAACATAGAAAACATCATCTTTTTCTTATTCCTTTAGTGAAAGCAAAGAATTTTCACTATCACTATGTCATCTAATAGTACCTGCATTCAATAAACATTAAAACAAAGCCACCAAGATGAGCACAGTTTGCATTTTCATTAGGGATCCAGGATAACTACAGGGCAAAAAAATATCTGTATATCACTTTCAAAGGCCATCTCCAGTGGGATATGTTGTAATGATCAAGTATTGATTGCAGATATGGAGCACAGTTTGGTTCCTCTTACCACCAATGGCCAGCCAGATGGTACATTATGAGCAAGATATACTGTGCTACAGACCAACACCTCATCAAATAGCCCTGAAGAACAGATGTTGGCTCTTATCTAGGGCTTGTTGGTCCTGTTAAGACTTCTGTTGAGCCAATAACTGTGCAAACTTATCTGCCCCCAACGTTTTCATGCAAATTTCTGTGCTGTTGTACTGGTTGGTTGCAAGCACACAAAGGGGTGATAAATAGAAAATCGAGATATGCAAGTTGACTGATGGGGTTATTTAATTTGCAAAGTAGAAGGAAAATAAACTAATGCCAATGATGAAAAAAAAAAAAAAAAAAAAGACACATTGCACTTTGCTTGCAATGAAGACCATAATAAACAAGAGGCTATCTTACAGGAGTGAGTCTGATTAGTGGAAAATCACAAAGTACCAACACATATTTGTGACACTAATATTTGTAACTATATTCTAAGACACTGTACATAAATAGATGCATGTTGAGTTATACAGAAAGAGTCTACATCATTTTGAGGCAACAATGCCCCCTCACAAGCGGGTGGACAATGCTGAACTCTCTGTGCCTGATCAGATGACTAACATTACAGAGGAGACAAGGCCACAGTCTTATTTGCAATAGAGCGGATGGAGACCAAATACACAAGATCAGTTCAACTTAGTTTTACAGCATGCATCAGAGCATGACTGTGCTCAGTGTTGGCCTAGCCCCAAACCATGCAACCCTCAACGTACTACCACAAAATGGTAAAAGTTTGGCACTTAGCCACCTTGGTTCCCACGATAACAGCAAACATGCACACTTGTGTAAGCTCTGCAGTTTGTCACTTCAAAGAAACAATCTTAGGCGCAAAGGTTGCGTGTCCTATCACACCTTGAAATTCCAATATTTACCCTTCAAAAGGTAATAATTTTCCAATCAAGGTCTGTAAGCATAACTGAACCTTGCATTCTAGTATAGTGTGCTATATGCAAGACAAACAAAGCACACTACTGGTATTAAAAAATTAAGCTTAATCAAATTATGCCAGGTTTGTTTGAAGTGTTCATGTGCAGAAACTGATAAATAGCTCATGCAGAGAGATTTTACCCGTCCATTGGGAGTAAAGTCCTCCTTGTTGCGCAATTCAAAAGATTCTTCCTCTTCTTTCTCCCCATAGTCCCGTCCCAGCAAACTGAAGCCCTGCCTGCAGCACAAAAACCAGCAAACTCCTTGCAAAGGCATTCAAATCAGGTTAAGTGTGTCGTTTTGTGATATCCAGGTCGGTGGATTCAACGGTCACGCCGCAAGTGAGTCCAAGAGTTGAGTGAGAGCATACAGTGTACCCTCTCCATAGATATCCAACAAGAGGGAGGAAGGAAGGAAAGCATAAGCCTATACTCCCCTTTATGTCAATGAAAATATAAAATGTCTAGGAACTGTAAGGCAGACATACTGCAAACACAACGAAATGATTCAAAGAAAATCCTTCTCCCTTCTTCTGTTCGTTCACAACACTTGCTCTATTTGAACTTCAAACGACTGAAGCCCAAAAAAACAATTTAGTATCCGCAAAAATCCCTGTGGGTTAAAACTACATCAAAGTGTATTTGATAGAAGCGTCAAAATACTACGCAGATTAGGTTGGTAACGTGAAAGTGATCACCCCAGGATGACTTCTCAGTTTGAACAAAAGCGTGCAGCAGCTGGGTCAGGATGGTGTGGGAAATGAGGCCACGCCCACTGACCTCAGGTCTAACAGATGATTGGCTAAACGCAGACACTCCCCAGATTGGCTCGCCCACATACACGCCCATCCACGCTGACAGTATCACACGTCCAGTGAAGATGACAGTAATCATGAGTATTTCTTTATTCGCGTTAGAATCTGCAGAGATCCCTATAGAATTCATACAGTGTAACTCAGAATACATACACTGCTTAACTAAAATATTCTGCGTATAATTTTACAAGCATTTAAAATCACTTCATCACCTTAAGTTAAATATAAAAAATTTCATCCATTTTCTGTACCGCTTGTTCCCAGTAGGGGTCGCGGGGTGAGCTGGAGCCTATCCCAGCAGTGTTTCAGGTGAAGGCAGGGTACACCCTGGACAGGTCATCAGTCCATCGCAGATATAAAAAATTTATTTATTTATTTATTTAAATAATACAAACAGAGATAATGACCTTATCTTTTCTCCTTTGCCCAGGTATGCTGTTACATAAGCTAAGTAAGCTTTAGTGAACCCACTTGCTTGAAACTGAGTCCTCCTGGTGAGCATTTGTGGAGATGGATTTTGTGCTGCATCTACTAGATTGTTTACTTGGAAATGTTTACACAAATTCATCAAGATAGTTTTAAAAAAGAGAAAAACAACAAGATTTGTGAAGCAAAGTTTGAGTACTTTACATGGTAATAAACTGTCTCCTGACAATCACAATGAAAGAAAGCATAATTAGCAACAAGCATTTGGGTGTGACTCTTATTTTAAGAGCAGATCAGATTTGATTGTATATCACTAGTATTAAGAGGTTTCTCAGATTCAAATTTTTTGTATTTCAGTTTCTATCATTCTCCTTTTATTTTCTTCTTACCTACACACTTCTCTCTGTTTCTTCATCCACTTTGCTAGACAGTCCACTGCTCCTAAATCCACACACGTGACTTATCTAGCCCTACCAGCACTGTTGCTTATTTTCCTTAATATTCCTTCATTTCCCCTCTCTGCTCTGTGCACACTCCCCCCACACATCTCGGTCAGCTGGCTTTAACTCATTCCTCACCAAAAAAAGCTTTCAGCCTCTACAGTTTGCTTTTTACTTTCATATTGTAAATCAATAAAGGGACTCATGGATGCACCTTTTCAATAGGGATGTATTTAACTTTATGGACTGCAAGCATGATCACCCCTCACCCCACCACAGAAGGACACACAAAAACAACTGCTCTACATCCAACCCAAAGGTTAAATAAAAAAAAGAGAGAAAAAAAAAGAAAAAAAGGGTGCCAAATGTGTTTGTTTTGTTTTCTTTTTTTTTTAAAGTACAGCATATTATAAAAGAGCTTGCACATATCGGTTTACAAAAGAAAATATTCTATTCTTGCTGAAACTACATCAGCCGCTTTCCATCTCTGTGTCTTGCTCCAGGCCAGATCCTCCCTGTCCTCCCCCATATCCCAAAACAATACGCTTGGGGCCCCTGCTCCCACAGACCTGGAGGAACATATGTTTTATTTTTAGAGCTCACTCCCTCAGCCCACACCAGTAAAGTTAAAAAAAAGAGAAAAAAAGCCCTCCCTCCATACATGGTTTCTGAGAGCTTAAGTCAGTGCAAAGAGCAAAAGATTACCAATACAGTCCTCAAATATCAGTAAAACTCATTATCCTTGGAATATTTTGTTGTTGTATTTTTTTAAGCTGGTGTTAAATGAAGCACCTGGAAAAACAGCTGCATTTTATTTATCTTCCAAGCTTTGTCAAAGTCTTTTAGTCCTTTTCACTGTATTCCTCCACCCCCTCTTTTCAGAGGATGACACATGATTCTCAATTAGCACAAGCACACACACACACAGACACACATTTGGATGCACGCAAGATAACCTGATACACTGTGTCAGGGTGAGGCACCAGATCAGAAGTATAGGGCAGATAATTTGGTTGAGCTCCCAGTATGAACTCAAGCCAGGGTGGCTGCTGGTCTCAAGATAAAGGAGAAGGAAGTGGGAATCTGGTACAAAAGAGAAGTTAATGAATACTTATGATGGGATGGTGCAGCTGAAATGTGTGATTTTGCAATAAAACCTATAGAGGATCGTGTAATTATTGTTGTTACTGAGGAAAAACTTTACCCCAACCCCCTCACCCTCACCCCCACCCTCGACCCCACCCCCAACTTCCTGCCCCGCTATCCGCACAACACTGTCTGTTGAAGTTGGCATGTGGCGTTTTCCAACAGAGATGTATAGACACAAACGGCGCATGTCAGCTTGATCAGAGACAGAGCACAGAGGAGTGCTTTCCCGTCCACTCGTTCTCTGTATTTCTCTGTATCCTGTTTGAGTTTCTGCTTCTAGGATCCTGTTACACTGCAGCCTGCATCACAACCAGACTCCAGAAGTCTGGACAGCCAAGGATTTTCTTGGAGAGGATTGTCAGATCTAAAAGTATTGCAGAGATTTCAGCTTTTGAGACTTTGCTCCTGTAAGATTAAGAGAAAACCTCCAGAAAGCTGATTTGTCTTTGGTGATGCAGCTGCTCGTCAGAAGTCAGGTCCAAGGTGAAAGTTTATCTGTGACAACCCTAAAATGGGGATTTAGGAGGAGAACTGGCTCCCAGTGACCCTCACCTATGACTCTGACAGGATTTCCTTCCTGATAAGTTAAGTGTTAAATCTAACCCTCATCCTGCTGTGGCAACACCCCTCTTAACACCAGTCCAGTGTGTTTAAGTCCAACCAAAGTTTAGGCTAATGGGTTAGTGAACAGAGGACTGCTCTGTGATGGCTGTTGGCCCATGTAATGGGATAGGGCTGCTATGAAGCTTTTTAACTACCACAACACTTGACCTGAAGCTCCCACTGTGAAACATCCAGCTGTGCAAGAGGATTTTTTGTGACATGCATACAGTTTATGTAGAAAATAAACAGAAATAATAGTGTCAATCAAATGTATAATCAAGTTATTGGAAATATCTGTATTTTTTTATATATATGATTTTGAAATCAAACTACAGACAGAAGGATTTTCCCGCATATGGCTGGGCTTAAATCAGCACCATGTCAATGATCATCTCTCTTTCTGTTCTGATGGTGTGTAACAGCATAAGAGACACTACAGAGAGGGAGGTGTTTGTAACCCTGGCTCTGGGTACATCTGTTCCTGGAGACTGTGACATACTTGATCGTATTGTTGGCAAGCCAAGTGAGGGAAAACGTTTCCAGCTTGAACTTGTGACCCTCTCGCCCCAGTTAACCTCTCACATTCCCCATTTCCCCTGCTTGCCTAGCTATATTACAGTGACCTATAGCAATCCAGACTTTTGTAGACTGGCTCAGCCTGTCAATGCATAAACTGCCTGCAGGACTTGTGCAATGGATGAATAATGTGTTGCAACGAGGGCTCTCAGGTTTTAAGAGACTATGTGATATTCTATATCTGGGGCATCTGTCATGAGTACCGTTACACCATGGATCCATCATTGACTGTAGATTAGTTTGAGTCTGAAATGAGACTGGCAAATGCACAAAGAGCCTGTTTACTGGTTAGCCTAGCTATTTAAGACATGTGGGCTGTAACTTGCAAATATCTTTTGACAGGGAGACATGTCACATTATCAGACTTAAAAAGATATGCACTGAAATATTTTGAAATTCCAAGACCATTATCCTTTACATCCATTAAATAAATGGAGTTACACAGTCTTTACAAGCTCTGGACTGTAATCAACCCACAACTGGAATTTGGAAAGAAAACATTCCTCCAAGGAAAATAAGAGTAGACACAAAGCCAGAAGTCTTGTTATCTCAAACCGTCATCAAAATCAAAGTGAGGACGAGCTGTACAACCAGAATCAAACACGGAGAAAGATAGGAGATTGATAAAGATGTCAACCCGAGTAGATAAACAACAAGGGGAGCGGGGACTACAATGTGAAGAATAGACACGATAACTGAAATTGCAAACAAACAGCTGATATATGACCACATTTTGTCTGGTATATTCACATGGAAGAGGAGAAAAAAGGCCGATAAGACTTTCCAAAACAATGAAGTTTGATACACCCTAAAACTTTAAGGTAACAGTTTAACAAAACTTACCATTAAAGTGGATCTTCTGTATTCAACTACATTGCTCTTATTGTTACTAAACTTAATTTTTTAAATAACATATTATATTGTATATATAACGTATTATAACATGCTTTAGGCAGTTCAAGTGAAACTAATTTATGATTAACTCCAGGGTCAGAACCGTTGCTGGTTGCAGTGCTGTAGGTTAAACACTGAAAGTCAGAGCGAGACAGAAGATAACGTATTGACAGTTAGTGAGGCTGGGCAGCGAGCCAAAGTCCTTCAGTTATCTTAAGGATGCTGAGTGTGTGAAAGAACACTGGATGCAGAATTGATGACACATTGCCAAAATCTGTGCTGGATTATTTGTGTCTGTGTGCACATGCAACTATACATTTGTTTGTATGTATGTACATGTGCAAAAATGTGCTTTGGCACAAGAACATTGGTATACATATGCATCCAACGCAAATAATGCAGAACTGAGTGCATGTATTTATATGTGCATAGTAAAAGTGATTAGTGGTCACTAAGAAGAGCTCCTAAGAGATGGTTATGCAAAAAGGATTTCTAGTATCACTGGGAACAGCACCCACACTTGTGAAAGAGTTTAGCTCTGTGCATTTGTGCGTGGTCTTGCCCTTATTTCCTGTGTTTAGATATCAGCCTTGAGAGCAGCTCTTACCAGTACAAGCTGTATAATTACTGAATATGGAAAAATACCCACTGCTTTACCCCAGTCTGGGTAGCAGCCCTTCACAGAGCAACGGAGTAAACTTCTGCTGCTTTGGTCCAATTTGAAGTATGTGTATCTGGGTGTCTTCACAGAGAAACCTACAACATAACAGAATAATTCACTTTAGTGATCTTCTACACTTGAAACCTTGACTGCAAAGATACAGTTTCAAAGCAAGAATCAAGACAAACAAATCTCAATTTAAGCTATTTTTCAGTTAGATACTTATCTTGTTAGAGCCTTCTTTTCCATTTTAGTAAGTCCAACTTTCAAGAGAAAATACAAAAGGTTGTCTTTGGTTGGCTTTCTGATTGTTATCAAACTACTTAGACTCCCATGGAGAGATGGAGGAGGAATGATTTAAAATGGTACTCAAACAGGTTAAGGATATGCTGTATTCTCACAACACTTTTGCAAGAGTTTATAATTTTGTTTCTAAGCTTTTAGCCTAAGATGATGTAAACAATATCCAAGCAACCCTCAATATTGCGAGTATAGTTTTTCAGTTTTTTTTTTATTGACATAAAGAAAGTTACGTTTTTCTCTTTTGTTTAAGAAAAAATTGTATGTTACTCCAGAAAATGTGTGTGCACGCTGGTGTGTTGTCTCGTGTTTCCTTCAGTGCTTGATCCAGGCTGTTGCTAGGTGCGGTGACCTCCAAGAGCAACATTTAGAGAGGGTGAACCATGCAAGGAGGAATAGGGCTGTATTTTATTTTTGCACTTTCCCCTATCTCAAACACACACTGTACATCACAAACTCCCCCTGGATCTGGCCTGTGGCTAGGTTTGTTTACTAATTGGTTTATCAATATGAGCAATATCCATTTTATAGTAACTAATGATCTAATTTTCTATTCCTTAACCAGGGGAGGTAGATGATTTTCTTTTATGATCAGTGATGATTAAGGTTTTTGCATGAAAACTCTTCATATAGTAGATACTCCTTTAAGAAATAGGCTCTTTCTATTAGCTGCCTATCAAATGCCCCAACCCCCACACCACCTGCAGGCTACAAGTGGAGTGGGGCCCAGTATTGAGGGGACAAACTGTTCTATAACCTCTCTGCCAAAGGTACTTTACTGGAGTCCAACTCCAAGGAACAGAGCTGGGGAGAAAAAGGATACAGTTTGCATGTGTAGCCAGACATCTCAGAGAGTGCATCCATAACAAAGAGCTCAGTGGAATCTTTAAGAAAAGCAGGCCTTGTGCCCTGCTGTGATTTTTGGAATAAATACTTAGTCCGCCAGCCAAATCTGAACAGAACCATTCAGCTGTCACTTTAACATTATAAAACACAATATATTATGAAACTCATATTATATTGTGAACAATAATAAAACTCAATGAAACTCTTGGAAGAGTTGATCCTTCTCATTGAGACTCTTGGTAAATTATTTCCACCACACACATTACTGTTTATCCAACCTAACCAACTCATACTTTGTCACTAGGCGCAACCCTTTTCAGCTTCACTCATCATCTTCCCAGCTGCAGCTGTCATTAACTAGAATCAGCAGTTCACTTCAAACAAAGGCCAAAGCAGAGCAACAAAAGAGAGAAGACAGCGGGCAAACAAACCATGAGGCAGACTAAATAACTGTGGCTTGTTTGCTGCGTGAGGAAAACATGATCAAGTGGTGTGTGCACCACTGGCTGTGGCTATGAAAGTCTGTGTGTATTCATGTTGGCAGCAAACATTAGAAACAAAAGTGTCTCGGCTCCATGTTTCTCCAGTAGGCCACAGCTGTTGTCGTATTTAAACTTAATGCAGGTGGCTCAGCGGCAGTCTTTATGGATCTCGGTGTGTTTATGTCTACTGTGTCTTTCCTGCACATAAATCAATTTTGAACATCTCTATAGGCGTATGTCCACATGAACATGGGTCTGCATGTCTGTCTGTAAAGCTGGTTTAATGACAGCTATACTATAAAATAAATGAAAAACAAAAACAAAACTCTGGAGCTGAAATGAAGATACGGAACAATGCCCCAAATACCAAAACATAAATAACTAAAGGTATAAAACAAATACCAAGGGATCGTGTGGCTTATTGAAGGTTGTAAACAAAAGTAAAATTTCAAACTTATTCTAATTTATTCAGGCCATAAGCTCCCATCCCAAGGGATCTGAAAGACATGGTTCCAGCCAGCCTTGCTAATTGGTTAAAAGAGTACACACTCAATATGGAGCCCACTGTCTTTAAGTTTTATGCATGAAACAGTTTGTATTATAAATCTTGCCTATGTGGGAGATGACAGCATAAAGCTGTAATGTAGTTTAACAGTTCAGAGATTATGAAAGTGTGCTATTTTCTTAACAGGTATGGTTGCAAATATAAAGCCAATATTTTGCTAAGCTTTATGCAGGTTTAAAATGAACTCAGTTAACAGTGTTGTCATCGTGCTGAGACAGACTTGGTCCAAAAGTAAGTTATCTACCAACACATTAGCTGATATGGTTAACATACTAATCAGATCAGATGTAGTTTGTTAGATGTTAGTTTGACACATTTTCCCTTAAACCTAATGGGAAAGTGTGTCCAAACTTTTGACTGGTACTGTAGATTAAGTTAAATGCTAGTTAGATGTAGTTAATCCTTACAAAACTGGTTGTCTTATGGCAGGAAGAAGCTACAAGATAACTAGCAGACTACTCACCCTTGAAAAGTTAGACATAATAAATATATCCAGTTTCTGACCTTTAAAATAACTACTTTTGCCACTTTTGGACAGAAGCCAGACTAACTCTTCACCCCTTTTGCAGTATTAGTGCTAAACTAAGCTAAAGTCACCCTGCTAAGTTAAGCAAAAGGCATGGGTGTGGTATGATTTTACACTTCTGTCTATTCTCTTCTCAATTGTTGCTTGGTTTAAAAACATTTTCTTCCTTACCAGTTGGCATCCTAAATTACATGGTGTATCCATGTCGTAGTGTACATGGTCAAACAGGTTGTAGCAGCTGTCTGGGACACATCAATTTTGGCAACATGGGGGGGGGGGCATACTAGTTTGCACATCCCCTGCTGGGCTTATTTTCAGATGTGATTGGTCCTCTCTAGTAGGAGGTCATAGTGCTGTATACACCTGAGAGCAGCTTGTTCTAATAGGCCTGTTTACAGCAGCATTCCCACAAGTATGCAGCAACATTGGGTTCCCATAAGTGCTGTCCAAAATAAACAGCTGTTTCATCAGAGTCCAACTAGAACACAACTTGGTAAATTCTCCAGTTTCTGGCGCTCATTTTCAAACCAGCCACCTTCAGCATTATATGCTTCTGTTATGTTTGACGTGCAAATACACAAAAGTAAAGCCAGTGCCCATTACACAAACCTTCACACATTCCTACATCCATCTTCATGGATAAAATTGCTCTCACCCATGAAAACAGCTAAATTATCTTTTGGAAACATCTGGGCCTGAGTCATGACTTGACCCATGTGAATATATAGAGTAGGTGTTTGCATGTCTGCTGTTGTGGGTTTTATATTGTATTTCTGTTAGTGCGAATGTGTCCTATTCAGTATGGAGAGACACCCCTATGGAAAAAAACAGTGTTAATGTGGGCAGACCAGAATACAATCTGATCTTCCATCCCTCCTGAAAAAATTATCCCTGTGAGAAACAGGATCATTGTAAGTCTCCACTGTTTGTTTATATATGTGTGTTTTGAAAAGACCTGAGGATAACAATTAGTTTTTCACTTTTTATGACATGTGCTTTTGTTGTCTGTGTGATTTAGATAAAAGAGGATGTACACAAAAAATGTGACAATGTGTTTCCATGGTGTATAGATCACAATAATTTTATAAAGATAATTCATTCATTTTAGTATATTTTGACTAGTTTGACTAGATTAGTATGTCTAGAGCATTATTTAAGCAAAATAAATCAAAAGGATGAATAAACTCAGATGCAGTTGTACAGGGGTGAGCATTAGAATACACTTAATAAGCTATGATCTGCAAGGACAAATCTAACTTTGAGCTTTAGCTGACATCTAGTGATTGTTAGCTCAAACTGCAGTTGTGGTTTTGCTCTTCTGAGATTACAGTTGGGATAGTGGTAAGAAATCCAAATTTATTTCAAACACACATGAATGATAAAGTTATGAGCTGTGATTTGTCCTTTATTTGCACATTGCATGTTTCCTGTCATATTTCTTGTCATATAATTAATTAAACAGCAGCAAAAGCAAGCTAACACCCAAACAAAATGTAATTTCTATAACCTACAGAAACACAATAATATGAATTTGTTCCGTTGTGAATACTGCTTTATATTTGGTTATTTTAACATACTAACGAATGAGTACGAGTTTGAGGATTTAAAAGCCTCGGATGAATTTTTGTAAATATTGCCACTAATTGCAATTTTTTCACTGCTTTCAGTGTTGATTTGTTACAACTAGATCAAAATAAACTCATCAAATCAGACTTTATTTATAAAGTGCTTTTCATGCCATAGACACCACAAAGTGCTTTACATGATTAAAAACAGGTTTGCATATCTCAGTTCATGCATACCAAAAACAAAAAATAAAACAAGCCTTTACATACATCAAAGTGGAATTACATAACAATTAAAACACTGGCTTGATACTGCTGTAAGGGAAACAATATTGGGATCCATCCACGCCAGCAGCCAGTCCACCCATGTCCAACAGCAGCAACCACCCCCATCAGGACAGACCGAGGCCCACACCACTCCCATAAATATGCAGTGCAGGATCAAACGACAAGGCTGATCACTGCAGCAACAGCCCCCCAGACCGAGCAGGCAAAACCCTCGGCGTGAAGGATCCCCCCGAGGAAAACACTAGAGTTAAAATGAAGATTAAATAACCTTAAGAAACAATATGAACAGCTTAAAATGACTGCACGGATATATGAACAGACAAACAAACAAACAAGCAAATAAATAAATAAATAAATAAGAAGTAGCACAGTTGAGTAAAAATAAAATAAAATAACAGGAAATAAAATGATGTGAAATAATTTAGGATCAAATAAAATTTAGTTGAAAGCTAAGCTAAAAAGGTAGGTCTTAAGCCTCTTTTTAAAAACATCAACTGTCTCTGCAGCCCTAAGTCTCTCTGGCAGTCTGTTCTACAGACGAGGGCCATAACAATGGAAAGAAGCCTTGCCGTATGACTTGGTCCTCACCATTGGAACAACTAAAAGGCCAGTACCAGATGATCTCAGGTTCCACAAGGGTTCATGACTTAAAAGGTCCAATAAATAAGAGGGCCCAAGACCTTTAGACATTTATAAACCACTAAAAAAAAATAAGTCCTAAAATCAACCCTGAAATGCATGTGGATCCTTGACAGCCATATTGGATTAACTCTCCTCCAAACTGGTTGCTATGGTTACCACAAGGTCAAATGTAAAAGGTCAAAGGAAAAAGCAGATGGCAACCCAGTCCAACTGCAACACTCACATCTAAATGTCAGGTCCAGATGTGTGAGAGGGAGGATTTATTCCTGTGCTCATGTATTGTATGTTTTTCAGTCTGATGATGTTTAGCGTGTATAAGCCACGATTCATCTCACAGAAGAAATAAAGTCATAGCATTGTCATGTTGCTATTTCTTTGATTTTGGGGTTGGAAAAAACTATATAAACTCCATAAAAGTGTTGTTCTTTTCCCCAAAATGTGAACAACACTGCATCCTCACTGATGTTCCAGTTGGAACAACTCTGAAATAATACAAAAGTAGAAATACTCATGTGAGTAGTTTTCACAACAAAAGATGTTACTTAATCCAATTTGTACATGTCTATTGTTAAATAAATTACAGAGAGCCTGGGTAGAATGTCACATTTTCCCTTCTAGTATGTTGTCCTATTTTATTTTTTCACCTCTTTTCCATTGTCTTCGTCTTCTCTCTACAGATACACAATAACTATACTATGATGATATTTCAGGGGTTAAAAAAAAACTGGCAGGGAGCTTACAAACTGATCTGATTTGATTGAAACCTCAGCAAATCCCACACTGGCCCAGGCATTCAATCTCACATCATCACTGACACACTACCACCCCATAAGCCCACATCTTAATCCCAAAGCCTTTTTATTTTATGGTCAGTGTGCCATCTATTGCCCTCACAAATCCCTGTTTACCTCACCCCACCCCCATCTGATTGTATGTGAATGTCTGCAGGGATGAATCTGAGTTCAAGCACAGCTGGTGCCCTCATCCTTTTACCTTTTCTGCTCTGGGCATATTTGCGAATGAACTCTCATCAATCTGATACCTGGTCAGAGAGAAAACCAGCAGTGCTCTGCTGCTCATTGTTTGGTTTTGCTACGATCAAGAAATATTCAATAGTTATAGAATTGAATTTTTTTTTTTTTTTTTTTTGGGGACAAGTTCAGTTTTGCAATTCTGGACAGAGAGATCTTAACATCCTCTCACCGACGCAATACATCTCTGTGAATTTTGCAGCCATGAAATCTGTGCCAAAGGAGGATAGGAGCTGCAAGGAGGAACAACAGGGAGAGGAATAAATCTTTTTGCATTATGTTATCATCAGCTGCCTGGATGGAAAACTGTTGACAAGCGCCACAACGCTGCCTGAGGGATTAAGGACAACCAATATAAATCTTAAGTCCAGTGGAAAATGCTATCAGTCTGCAGCCGACAAAAAAAGTTTCTCTCCTTCCCCCATTAGGTCTTCTCTCCGAAAATCTAAACTCCAGACAGAAGGGACCCAAAAGAATCCCTCTCCCACCCGGCATACTAGCCACCCGCTGATTATTGAGCTCATTTACAAATACGTTACCCGGAGGAGCCACAACATTACATCACGATAGTGTAAATTAAAAGATTCAAAAGCTATAAAAGAAGTGCGCGTTCTCGGCGAAAGCAACATCAGCACCACCATCCGATGCGCGTCCCCGTCCCGGTAGAGGCTGACAAGATCCCGGGGAGAGGAGTTGGAGCAGTACGAGTTAAAGTTGGGCTAAAAGGGGGCGAGAGGATGCTGCAGAAGAATCTACGGTCTAATTAACATAGCCTATGCGGACAAACGTGCTCTAAGTGAAGGATGACTTGCAAAATACTGAGCATATGCCTCTTGTTTTTGGGTTTTCAACATTGCTCATCACGTAAGTCTTGTGAAACAGCAACTACCTATTCATCTGTAATTTTTGCTTAAATATAATTAAAATGTATGTTTCAAAGTGTAGGCTTATAGAAATGTCTTGTGTGCAAATTGTGTTACGCTGGTTCATATGCTGGGAAAAAAAGTTGCAGATAACATTCGGCAGCCTAATAAGCAAAAAGCCCACCAACCGAAGGCAAAATGTTGCCTGAGATGATGGGATGTTTGAAGGGCAACACACGGTGCAGACAGAAACCAGACATAGTCCAAACACGGATTATTGCATTTTCACGGCTTAGTCTGGACTATCGGAATGCCAAAGCATTTGGATGGCGGAATAACACAAAAAGTGCACAAGCAGACCTCATGTCCTGCAGAGGGTGCGCATGGTGGTCCCGCTCGCACTGGGCTGTCTGCATTGCAGTGCTTTCTCTCAGCCAGCACGCAAGTTTCCGCAGCGCACAGGCTCAACTCTACTCTAAAATGCCGCTTTTATCGTTTCTATCATGGTTATCTTAGATTGTGTTGACGAGGTTGGTATCTTTTATTGAGGAAAATCCACTTAATGCATTTGCATAGAGATAATTGAGAGCGCAGGGCTCAGTCCTTTTTAGGACCAGCCCACTGCAGTACTTTCTTTTGGGGAGGGATGCCTGCGTTC
Organism: Rhadinocentrus ornatus; assembly: GCA_037177495.1. Lineage (NCBI taxonomy): Eukaryota > Metazoa > Chordata > Actinopteri > Atheriniformes > Melanotaeniidae > Rhadinocentrus > Rhadinocentrus ornatus. The sequence goes on from JBAMHW010000023.1 coordinate 20,244,122, forward strand.
CCATCACCTGCTTATAAATCCTGCATCCTACGTTCACCTGACTGGGAAATCGTTATCCATTGCAAGGTCATTTATGTGGCGAATTTTGTGAGAAAGAGGTGGGGATTTGTGGGGGTTAGAGGGTAAGAGGCTGTATAAATAGACCTTGAATTAATCACCTGCCAAAGTCTCAAGATGACCTCAGAAGGTTTTGACTGACTCCCTAGTTTAGGAAATACAGATGCACTATCATGTGACTTCTGGACAGTTTGGAAATTCTATAGAGAGACAGTCCAAGTGATGGGTAATAGATAACTGATCACTGGTAAACATATGCAGTTATGGATTGTATTAGCACATAATCAATGTTACTTTAGTTTATTTAAGTTAAAAAGAAAAGCCAACTTTAAATTAATATACATCCACCTCTCACTTATCTTTCTTTCTGTAGTTAATGGAGGGAATTCATTTTTCAGTTTAACCAATGTGTTACTTTAACAATGATATTTGACAGTAAAAAAAGTTAGTTCTGTGTTGCTATCATGTTGAAGAAGGAATGTGACAGATAGTTGAAGATAAGCAATGTATGCTAACCATTAGGTAGAGGCCTGATTGTTCCTGTTGATGATTTATTACAGGCTGTCAGTATTTGTTGTGTTATATGCACAGTGGAGCTGTGCCAGACTGAAATGAAGCATCATACCCCAGATGCGACCACAACCCATCCTTGGGTGGGGCTGAGACACGCTCTGCGTGTGTGTTTAAATCAGGAGGGTGTAATCCATGTGCATAAATCAGAGGCTTTGTGAATTCTGTCACAGTTTACAGCACAAACAGCTGGAGACTGTCTGCTCCATTGAGCATTATTATCTAAAGAAGGTTTTCTTTTGTTATAGTATTTTAGACATGATAATTCCTGTGATTGCCATTTAAAATTCAAGTTTAGATATGATTATGATGTTCTGCATACTTTTGTCCCAGGCAGCATTTAGACACCACCCACTGTGATGCCAGCATGGGCATAAATATTTTATTCAAATCACTTTAACAGACCATGTTATAGTTTGCTACCTCTACTTTAAGTTCTATTGCTCTATTCTTCTAAAATATTGGTATTCAGAAGACATCTTGACTCAAACAGGGTTGCTGTCTGAATCCCAAACAGCCCTGAAGTGAATTCACAACCCAAAGAGGTTCTTTTCGGCACACTGAATGATACCAGCTGTAATGATGTGTCAGCCCAGACATACCAGCCTACAGTTAGAGCAGACTGATGATTCAGCAAGAGTGTTGCTATGGCCTGTAGAGCTACGCTGATCTCCACAGCTCCTTAATGATAAATGGAGAAAGAGGCTGCGTGGTGCAGAGAAGGGAGGGAGAGTGCAGAATCACGAAGAGAAGGGTGAAAGCCTGGAGACTGGATGCTCCGCTTAGACTTCAGGTACACTTTGACTGCTGCATAATGACAACGCCCACTTGGAGAGAGAGATGCAGCAAAAGAGAGAGAGGGAGAGAGCTGAAAAATAGCAAAATGATTACACGCAAAGATATAAGGTAATGGGGTTTGATTAAAGCAAGATTACTTTTAAAGTTAGGATGGAGATAAAGGGAGAAGAGGGAGAATGAAGAAAGAATATGAGGAACTGATTTAGTGGGGGTGCAGAGATTGTGACAGACTGGCCGTAAGGAGGAGCTGGGAGGCTAAGTGACCTGGGTTAACCTGATGCAGTTTGGGATAGAGCTCTTCCACCTTTACAACTACTAAAGAATTTATACAAATAAATACTTAATTCATCAGCACCAAGCAAACTTTACTTGTGCAAGTGCATCCTAAATCTTTTGAAGATTTTCATTTGACCAAGCATTGTAAATACAGTGAGGCAGCAATGCAGCTTGGATCTGTTATTGATCACGTGCAGCATAGGAGGAATTTCTGTGTTTTATAGACAGAGAAAGTCATCAAACAGGAGACAGAGGCAGAAAGACAAGGTCACATTTCCCTTGCTCAGCACAGTGGCAGTGTGCCCTTTCATGGAAGGTGACAGAACTCATGCATGAATACCATCATCTGTTCCCAATTCACAGCATGACTCATAAGGTTCATGTGACGTTTAATGAAATAGGAGAGTGGATGAAAAGATCATGCTTTCTCATTCATGTTTGTTCCTTGCAAAAAGCTGGTCTGCAGTCTTCTATTCCTCTGCAAAGTTATTTTAAATGTGAGGCTGTGCTGCACCCTCCTTCATCTTGCTCCATTTGCAGCTTGCATACTAATTCTACAAACATTCCCTGTTTTCAGCCACTAATGTTCCTTCTCTTTTCCCTATGACCCATGAGAATGTACATTGTAAGAACAAGAATTACAAAGTAAAAAAAGAAAACAAAACAGTAAAACAAAGAACAAATAAAAAACAAACATAAAACCCCACCAAATAATAAAAGAAGATTAAACTGAGAAAAGACAAAGGTCAGATAGGAGGTGGCTTCTTTTATGTAAATTCTAGAGTAGATATAAATAATAATTGCAGAGGAAGATGTTTAACTTGTTTTTGTGTAGACCTGATTACTCTTTCCAGTAGGACCCCATCCATCTCTATCTTTAGTTTATCTATATTAAATCTTAAGAGGATATGAAAAAGAATATTTTGGTACTTCAAATGAAACAGTGCTCTGCTTGCAGCTGGAGGTGAGGGCATCAGGCATTTATCCTCAGCTGTAGCAGAAGAGAGATTAGGTAGAATTATGGTCCCTTTTAATAGGCCTTGGGCTGGAGAGCGAGCCTGAGCAGACGGGTGATGGCCCTATCAGTCCTATAACCACATGTAGAATAGCAACTGGACATCTCAAAGCCACAGTCTCAAAACTTGACTCTAAAGCTGACAAAAATGCTCTTTTTATAAATAATAAAAGTATATCTAAAAATAGCACAGCATGCAGGCAAGCACAAAGAGTTGCATCATGAGATGCTGCAATGTTTTTGTTCTGTCTCTGTTGCCCTTAATAATACCAGATGCATTTTTGTCCTCTTTTGAAAAAGAAAGTTATGAAAACTGCATTAGATTAACCTCAATTTATCACAGAAAAAGTGTGCATTAACAGTAGCTACTCACCCTATTTATTTGGACTAGTCCCACCTAGGCTGCAGATAAATAAAGATGTGAGGATGACATAGTCCATTAGCAGATGTTAGGATGGTTGCTTAGATTTATGAGCTCTGGTCCACCTAGTTATAAGACTATTCAGAGAATGTGCATTACTGGTATATCATGAATCATTAACTTTTCCATCCGTATACTTGAAGGCTGAGCTAAATAACTAAATGTGTTTGTCCACAGCTTTGAATTGAAATGATCTTACCAAATGTGTGTTTTTCATTAGAGATCATTGAATAATCTCTAGTTAAATTCAGACAGGTGTTTTAGTATCAGTCTGTGTGGCAGTCTCCCTCAAAACTGAAATATTGTGTGTTGTATTCTGAAATGCTATTTTTGTATAACAACTGACCTCTGTACCATCCATTTTGTCGCTACAGGAGAATGTGTTGATCCACTCGTCTCTGGGCTCTATGCCTCCTCCTTCCTGGCCTCTTCCAGATATAATTTTCTCTACTCTGCCAATTTTGCCAAGCTATATGGTAAGTTCTAAATAGAGTTTGTCTATGAATTTATGCTACACACCACTGACATCTTAATTACAGCAAGCATTTAAACTGGTCATGGCTAGAAAGCACAAATGTAGCTAATAACATGGCTCTATTTAATCTATTTAGACTTGTAAACCATGCTAGCATGCACAATTCCCACACCATTGCTATTTTGATGAAAAACTGATGTTTTTTGTGTGAAAGTAAACAAATAATAAACTTATATGACTGAGTGGTGCTTTCTCAAATATGATGTAATATTTTAGATGAAAAAATTGTTTGAACAAAATCTCTTCATCTTCAAACATCTTTGTTATTTTTATTGTAATTTGTTATAAATCTTCCAGGTTTATTTCCAATTAGGACAATTAATTATACTACATTATAACCACCTAACACTTTTGCCTATTTGGCTGCCCCCAGTCTAGTTTCTTTAAAGCAGCTAATATAAATTTCTCCAAGTCACATTCTTTTCTGCAGCTTTCCAAAAAATCACTTTAGATAAATTTTCATTTAAATAGAAACCATGTGTGTTTTAGATGTCAGTAGGACCACCACAAGTGAGAGCTATTCCTAAAATGATTACAAAAAGTTTTATGCCACATTCAGAGTGAGGTAACTTGCAACTGAGGTAACTATTTCATTATTTCTTTGGCAGGGTGAAGCATTGATGTTGCTTTGTAACGTTTGAATGCATAAGAGCAAACTAAAGACTCACTTGTTTAAGGAGCATTTCCACACTTAGCTTAACTCTTCTACTCGTCGTAATGAGTTAGAAAGATTGGTCCAGCTCTTTGGCTCAACTCAGTACTGAATATGCTGCGTGCACGTATGCCCAAGATGATATTGTGTGATGAAATAATGATCTTGTATTTAAAAAAACAAACAAAAACAAACTGCGTCTAGCACTACATGACAGCACCTGGGTCCAACTCGGCTCACAGCAGTCTGACTACTACTTAATTATGATGTCTTATCCTGTTCGAATTCTTGCTTGTGTTGTTCTCAGATGTAAGTCGCTTTGGATAAAAGCATCTGCCAAATGACTGTAGAATAGAATAGAATAAATAAGCTTAGGCTTGCTAGCAAGTTAGTTTAATTTTAGTTTTATAGAAGACATAAAAATGATAATGTTTACAAGTTGTGTCTGCTTGGATCAGATACGTTATGTTTATGTTCCTTTCACAGGCAAATCTGAATTCCAGATTGCATAAATTAGCTGTTGATGGAAAAGTTACAATCAGGCTTGAAAATAATATTGCCATCCATTTGGCAAAATATGTGAATTATAAATTCATTATTCATATTCAAGGCATTATAACAATAAAGTACTACTACAGTACCTCTTCAATAAAGGTTGACAAATTTAAAAAGCATTTCATAATAGATTATGGTCAGACGTTTAACATCACCTCTGTTTTAGTCATGGTATCCTCTGCAAACGTTGTAATTCTTTTCTGTGTCCCTCAGGCAGCAGTGGTTGGTCCCCTTCCCCCAGGGACAGACAACCATGGCTGCAGGTAGACCTGGGCAGGAAGTATCGATTAATGGCAATCGCCACCCAGGGGACCTTCAACTCATATGACTGGGTCACCAAGTACACCCTTCTCTATGGAGACCGGCCAGATTCCTGGACGCCGTACATCATGAAAGGAGGCAACTCTGTAAGTGTTACTGGGCCATAATGGTTGGGGAGGTATGAGAGCCATAACAAAGATGATTCAAGGATTAAATGGTAAATGGTCTGTACTTATATAGCGCTTTTATCCAAAGCGTTTTGCATATACGCCACATTAACCCATTCACACACACATTCAGGCTCCCAGGACTACAGGACGACCACTCTACCCATTGAGCCATGTTTGACTTAACTAGACTTAACAAGTCAAACATAATCTTTATAGCCGATTTTAGATTAATGGAATGTTCCATTATATTCAGTGTTGCTGGCACTGAAACAAAGACAGCACAGCTTATTATAGCGATTACCCCTGGCAAAGCAGTAATGAACCTTTGTTTAATATCCTGACTGGATTTAGACGTTAAGAATTGTTCTCCTCACAGACACTTGAATCTCTCCAGAGAGGAGTGGGGGTCTGACTGGGAAAAACTCTTATGACTTGGCCACAGGTCAACAAAGGTCAACTTGCCAACCAAGACTGGGGGAGTAATCTTCAAGACCTTGGGAATTTTTGGAACTTTAACCTTTGGACAAGATACAATTCTAACATAACAAACTAAAATGTTTTATGTTTTATCACCCAAGAACGTTGTCTGCTTAGAACTGTCTTAGATGATAAGCAATTTTCCCCAGGTAAAACCTCCACGGAAAACATGTTGGAGATTGAACAGGACTGGTGACCCACATTCCACAGAGTCTTAAACGGATCCTCCCAGACTCGGTGTCTTACCACAGAAAAAGAATTTCTTTGTCTCAAAGAGTGAAACATTCTGCTATTACCATTTTAAAGTTATGTCATTTAAAATGATATATATATATATATATATATATACATATATATATGTGTGTGTGTTTTATTTTAATAGGGCATATAATCATTATCACTTTATAGGTTTAATCAACAAGCTTGATTAATTTGTGATCTGAAACTTATTAACCTGCGTTTCTCTTTTCAAGGTATGACACTTGTTTGATTTCAATTGTGTTATTTCCTTTTTAATGTGTCATTTATGGTTAAT
>JBAMHW010000023.1:20250543-20286543 GCA_037177495.1 Rhadinocentrus ornatus
TTCACTTCTTGAAACATTTCATTCATGAAATAAGATTCTGGTTTGAACATCATATTTGCATTTCACGATGTTGATTTCATTTCCCCATTCGAACCTATGTTCATATTTTCCCCTCACATTTATGCATGATTAGACTAGTAATAAATATTTAATATTTATCCTAAACTGGTTTGGTTTTGTGAATGCTCTCTTTTGGAAAATAATATGGGTCATTTCAAATTTAGAATTCACGATCTTAGCGTCCTGAGACTGATTGACAAATAACTGATTTGATTTGACTAGCTTGAATTAATTAGTTTATTGAATTAATAATTTAGTATTCTAATGGTGTCCACACAGCCATTAGATTGATCTTATAGCTATCTGTGTGGTGGTGTCTTGAGGTAATTAATAATTCATAATTTTATGTAATTATTTAAATTAATATTTTCATCCCAAACATTTGTAATGTTTATGACGCAAATCACAACATTATTATCTTTCCCAATGTTGACCAAACTAATCTGATCATCAGCTCAGCTCCCATAAGATATTAACACCATTTCAGTTACTCAATTACTCTCTGTGTTTTCCTTGTGTATTGTTTTTATAGACAATGCCTGGTAACTGGAATTATTATCAGGTGAAGAGGAATGTCTTCCATTATGCCTTTACTGCTAAACACATTCGTCTGCTGCCTCTGGCGTGGAACACAGAAAACGGAGGGAAGATTGGTGTGAGACTGGAGCTATTTGGCTGCTCTTACGGTAAAAACAAGTAATGGATGCTGCACTACTGATCTGGTTTTGCATTCATAAAACTTATAAAATTTCCGCCTAACCACTGCAATTTTTCCCTAGTTGATAAATTTTTGGTACAACTTAATTAATAAAGATTATAATCAAGCTCCAGCAAATGGTGAAACTGGTGAAACCAGCAAACTTTGCCCTCTCTTGCAGATTCCTACGTGCTGCAATATAATGGAGATGACTCAGTGGTCTATATGTACCCTGGAAAAAGATCTCGTACACTTCAAGACCACATTGCCATAAACTTCAAGACTCTGGAGCAGGATGGTCTGCTGTTACACAGTGAGGGGATTCAAGGGGATGTCTTCACATTGGAGCTGAAAAAAGGCCGTCTTTACCTTCACATCAGCCTTGGTAAAGCCGGAGTATAAATTATTAGGAAATGCTGTTGTAGTTAAAAGAAAATGTGATAAAAATATCTCTCTTACAAAGTAGCCAGCCTTAATAAAGGTTGAGTTGTTTGCATGGAAACCTTGTAATTGGTTGGAGTATAGTTAACAGGATCAATTAGATCTATGTTATGTAAAAAATGCATGATTTTCTCTCAGCAAAGCCTCAGTAACAGCACTTATTTTTGCTTTTTAAACCCTTCTGCACTTTTTTCCCCAGGAAGTAGCATTGTACACAAAGTTAATGGGCGAACCACACTGACTGCAGGAAGCCTCCTTGATAATCTGCACTGGCACTATGTTACCATCAAGCGTTACGGTCGACAGGTCAACTTCACAGTGGACAGTCAGACAGTGACAGCTATTTGTAATGGAGAATTTACTCAACTGGATCTAGATACACAGGTAATTTAATGTCTGAGATCATTACACAAATATTAGTGAATATAGGGCAACGCTCTGAGGTAATGAGCCTAACTGACTGTCTTAACACCTGCCACTTAGATGTATGTAGGAGGAGTAATAGAGAAAAACATGCCTCACCTCCCTACCACACCAAATTTCCGAGGGTGCTTGGAAAATGTCTTCATTAACGGCATCAATATCATTGATAAAGCTAAGAGAGAAGAACCTGACATTCGCATTCCTCGAAAGGTAAGGCTTTATTATAATCACAGGCCTCATTTAACAGTAGTACACTGTTTAATGTCATCACCTTCAGTACATTCATAGAGCAATCACGTGCACTGCAAATTGTTTCATCATTGCTACTGAGGTCTAATTTCTTTTTCTCTGTAGAAAAAGATGCACTTTGCCTGCCGTGACATTCTCCTCAAGCCAATGACTTTTGCTGGACCCAACAACTACCTGCAAGTGCCCGGCTTCTTCAGGAGGCCTCGCATGTTTGTTAAGTTTAAGTTCCGCTCTTGGGACTACACGGGCCTGCTGATGTTTACACGCTTTGCTGATGATCTGGGTGCCCTCGAGCTGGGTCTAAGTGAAGGTCAGATCAATGTGACAATATTCCAGCCAGGCAAGAAGAAACTCCAGTTTGCTGCAGGTGAGGTTTTGGCTTAGATTCAAACAACGCATCAATGTTCTTGCAGTCCTGAACAAAAGTTGCCAATCTACTGTTTACATGTTTGGGGCATCAAACAATGAATCTTGTACTTGCTAAATGTAGTTGTAATGTCACTGCATTATTATAGGCTTTGTCTTTATCTTTAGGATACAGGCTAAATGATGGGTACTGGCATTCAGTGGATTTGGCAGCCAGGGACAACTTGCTAACTCTCACAATTGATGAGGAAGAGGCCTCTCCACTCAAGATCACCAACCCTTTCACCATCCGAACTGGGGACCGCTATTTTTTTGGAGGTGAAGTGATGACCTAAACAGCTGCAGACATTGCTTATGGTCGAAATGTGTGGTCTTAAAATCATAATAAATGTGCTTTTCTACATTCAGGTTGCCCGAAAACCAACAACACAATAAGGAAATGTGAAACCAAGCTGAATCGCTTCCATGGCTGCATGCAACACATCTTTATAGACAATGAACAGCTTGATATTGACATCATCCTACAGCGTCAGTGGGGGAGATATGCTGAGCTGTTATTAGGTACTTGTGGGATCACTGACAGGTATGAAAAGCATATTTATATTGTCTCATCTTTATCATCAATCATTATTACAGCACTGCAATAATTATATAAAACAATAAACTGTAACTTTAACATCTAAAGCCTTGTGGACAGACTCAAAAAGTACAGAATCTGACACAGATGACATACTTACAGCATGTACTGAATTTACAGATGTACTCCAAATCCATGTGAACATGAAGGCAGATGCATTCAGTCCTGGGATGACTTCATCTGCCTGTGTGAGAATACAGGCTATAAAGGAGAAGTGTGTCACATGTGTAAGTGCTGACTGATTATCTTATTTCTGTTTCTTTGCACCTGGCTTGTGCAATCTTTTTTCTTAATAATAACAAATGGATCGTCTCTCTCTTTCACCAGCGGTTTATAAAGAATCATGCGAGGCATACAGACTGAGCGGAAAGTATTGGTCTGGAAACTACACCATCGATCCTGATCTCAGTGGGCCGCTCAAACCGTTTGAAGTGTACTGCAAAATGAAGTGTACGCAATTACAGTTATTACTGTAATACTACTTGATCAGTATTTTCTAGATCATCTGTTGGGAAGAAATGTTTTATCAGTTATAATAAAGCCTGACTGAAATTTCAAGGGAAATTTACAGGGTTTATGTAACAGGAGAGATGCAGTTATTTCTGTTTGTCTCTGTTTTTTTCCTCCAACTTTAAATTGCTATATAATCATGTTTCCTTTTTAATGTTTAACCATCCTCTGTTGATCATTTTTTGACCAAAATCTCTATCTTTAATGCTTCCCATGCAGCATATAAAGCTTGGACAATAATTATGCATGATCGAGTTGAGGGTACTAAGGTTTTTGGGAGCTCAATAGACCAGCCATATATAGGAGACATCAACTACTGGAATGCCTCCTGGGATGAAGTGACTGCACTTGCAAACACCTCAATGTATTGTGAGCAATGGATTGACTACTCCTGCTATAAGTCTCGTCTCCTCAACACCCCCAGTGAGTGGAATCAGTATGGATTTTCTTATAGTAGTCTTTCTGATACTAGTTTTGAATGACAGACAAATTCATTTTCAAATTAGATGGAAGACCTTTTGGCTACTGGATTGGTCGCAACAATGAGAGTCACTATTACTGGGGTGGGACATTCAGAGAAGTCCAAAAATGTGGATGTGCTATCAACCAAACTTGTGTTGACCCCAAGTTTCAGTGCAACTGTGATGCTGATTATAGACAATGGTAAGAGAGGGACATCTCACGTTTCACTCTAGTCTCTGATTTTTATGTTGTAACACCCCCCCCATGTGATGTTTTAGGTATTCAGATAAGGGATACTTGGACTTCAGAGACCATTTACCAGTGAGGAGGGTGGTGGTGGGGGACACCAACAGGACTGGCTCAGAAGCACACTTCAGCGTTGGGCCTTTTCGCTGCCATGGCGACAGTGAGCTAAAACATTGTGGATTGTACTAACACCTTTAATGTAGCGGTAGTTGCTGTTCGATTGATGCATTTTATTTTCTTTAGGAAACATCTGGAACACAATTGCCTTCACCAAGCCCACCTACATAACCTTCCCCACTTTAAGGCCGAGAACAACTATTGACATCTCTTTCCACTTCAAAACTTATCGTGGCAATTGTGTCTTCTTGGAGAACTCTGATGACCACCTTAAAAACTTTATAAGAGTAGAGCTCAATAGTGAGTAGATTTAACTGTTAGTGGCAACTTTTCTTCTCAACTAACTTAAATATTTCTCTAAAGGTTTTAAGAAAATTATTGTTTCTTTCTGTGTCTTCTATTCTAGCTACCCAGAATCTTGCATTAGTTTTCATGGTTGGAGATGGCATCCTTAACGTGACCCTAAACTCTCCTGTGCCTCTCAATGACAACGAGTGGCATTTTGTACAGGCTGAGCTTAACGTGAAGGTGGCCCGGATCAAGGTTGACTATCAACCTTGGGCTGTCAAACGCCTCCCAGGTCAAACCTTTGTCACCATGCAGTTCACACACCCTCTCCTTGTAGGTAGGTTGTCTCAAGGAAGTATTTAAAATTTTGATATGTTCACACTCAAAATGATTCCCTTACAAAATATTCTTCGTTATAGGTGCAGCCAACCGCACCCTGAGACCTTTCTTAGGGTGCCTTCGAGGGCTACGTGTGAACGGTGTTCCTCTTGATTTGGAGGGAAAAGTAAATGAGGAACAGGGTGTAAGAAGAAACTGCACTGGACAATGTCTCAATGCCACCATACCATGTCGAAACAGCGGGCAGTGTATCGAGGGATATGCCTCCTATACTTGTGATTGTAACAACACAGCCTTTGATGGCTTCTACTGCCATAAAGGTGAGTTCGTGTTCAATACAAAGTTCTTCATTCAAGATAATGAAAATTTAGCAAACATCTGCAACGCTATCTTAGAACAAACTCCTGATTTCACAATGATCTTTTTTAAGATATTGGAGCTTACTTTGAGGTTGGATCATGGTTGAGGTACAATATACGAAAGAAACCCATATCAGATGAGGCAGCCTGGGCAAACTGGATCGACCCGCACTACGACAACTTCAGTCTTGGCTACAACGACACAGCAGATGACATAGAGTTCGGTTTCAGCACTGTTCACACTCCAGCTGTGTTACTCTACATAAGCTCTTTCGTTCAAGACTACATCGCTGTGATCCTCAAGACAGATGGTAAGTTAAGCTCAGGGAGCAAATAGCTGAGAAAAGTTAAGCTGTACTACTTGCTGTACAGTGACATTTATAGGAGAGCATGAATTTTATTCACAGACGAGTCTCTCAAGACTAACTCTGAAGTTTTTCTGTAAAATTGAATATGCCACTGATGTGTTTTGTCACCTGTCTTCCCTTCCCAGGTAGTGTAGATCTGAGGTATAAGCTGGGACTCATAACACACAAGTATCAGCTGACTCATCGAAACCTGGCAGATGGATTCCCTCACTATGTCAATATAACTAGGCACAACAGAACCATCAAAACACAGGTACATGCTCTCACTGCTACTATTGTGTAAACTGTGATCTCAAGTTTATGCTACTTTTGCTTCAAGGATATCAAGCTTACTTCAATATTTTAGGATTATATTTGGGCTTAATTTGGGAAGATTGATGCTGCTTTCATATCTTTGGCTTAAAAACAGGAAACTATGGGACATGATGGAAATCCCCACCTGCGGTTGTGAGGTTAATAACAAATGTGTCTCTACCCTAAGGTGGATTACATGGAACCTATAGTGGAGAAAATAACATTGGTGGAAGATGCCAGGTTTGATTCTCCAAAGTCCATGTTCCTGGGCAGAGTAATGGGTAAATATATAATTAATGATTTACAAGTAAGAACAGGAAATGCATTTGTCTTGCAGCCACTCTTGATGTTTTAATGTTTGTTTCTTCTTTTTCAGAGGTTGGCGATATTGACTATGAGATACAGAGGCATAATGCTCCAGGCTTTATTGGCTGCATATCTGGGGTGAGATATAATGTCTACGCCCCTCTAAAGGCCTTTTTCCGTCCAAATGAAACAGACCCTCCGGTAACAACACAAGGCTATGTCTCTGAGTCCATCTGTGGGGCCTTCCCTCCTGTCCTGGGTTATGTACCTTGGGAGGTAGACCCTTGGTTTACTAGCATTGGTGAGTTTTGTGTTTGTTCAGGTATGTATAATGAGGCGGAGGGAAAAATATTTCATTATCCACTTAACTATGCATATTTCTCTTACAGAATATTTTTATATCCATGACGACCTAGGTCTATTTTGGATAACAGGTAGGATTTTGTTAATTTATTTTCCGTAATACTTTGATTAGACAGTGTCCTTAACAGCCCAACTTTTGAAGATAAGACCAGTAATCAGACTTTTTGAAGCACTTCACTTCTGTTTACTCTCCATTTTCCTTCTGTCCCAGTTTACAGTCATTTAAAATTCTCTTGGCCTTTTTCCTAATATCCCTTAATCCTGATAAAAGAGGGGTTGTCAGAGTTCAAGCAAGCTTTTAATGTTTACTAAACGGCTGACTACAGACTGAAACTGGTCACATAGGGACTAAACCAAACAATATATAGAACACTAAATTGTATTTAGGTGTAACCTGCTATTTAAAAAAAAACAAACAAAAAAACAAAGTTACTATAAAACAAACACAGAAGAAAAATGTATTTTATGAAATTAGATTTAAAGTAGCTTCCTGTAAGTCTATCTGATATGTTATGTTTAATAATGTTGATTTGATTCAAGCAAGTTTTAACTACAGAGAAGGGATCTTCGAATTAGAAATGATTACTTATACTGAGATGAATACCTTAAGCAAATTATCACAAACTGACTGAGGGCTTCCAGAAAACATCAGCATTTAAGATATATTCATGCTATATCCACATAACCTGGCACCTTTTTACTAGAGGACAAGCTGAGTGGTGAGAGCAGATGAATGGTCTGTGGCAGAGTCTTATGGATGAAGGGAAAAATTGGAGCAGGTCCTGCTGATGATGAGGAGAGTCTAGAGTCTCTGGATTAAACTGAGACTCCCTGCTCCATCCTCATCTGAGACCTTTACTGGATCAGCTATATTTAGTCTGCATGGGTGCAGCTTACTATTCATCACTGATAGATGCTTTAGCTTAATAGATCATTTAGCCTTTGAGATATTATGCTAATGCAGGACATCAGTGTGTTATTAAAGATTACCGCCCCATTCAAGGATACCAACAATGCCTTTCGCTGGATGTCAAACTCCATGTCTGATTTACTGCTAAAGATAAGATAAGTTATTATTAAGAAATTGCCTCTTGTTGTAAATATTGCTGCTTAGTTCAGATTACTGTAAGTTCATCTTCGTAGAAGAATTCAAGAACTGCTCAGACTGTATATTTCAAACAAAGCTGCTTGGCCACATCGTTCAAGCACATGGCTGCATCTAAAAACCGTATGCTGCAGAGTAAGAACTTCTATTCCCTCCGGGTAGAAAGGACCTTGCTCTGCAGCATATATCAGATGATGGTTTAAGTTTACACACACAACAGATCTCTCAGGTCACAATGCGCCAATACCCTTCATGTCTTTTCTAAATATATATATAGATGGTGTGAAATATTTATAACCAACCATTTTAGATTTGATTTATAATAAATAATTTTTATGCATTTAGAAAAAAATTGTAGTATTTGTATCTTATGTTTTAATAGGTTTGTTCATTTATTTGTGTTTGAAATATGCTTGAATTACTATTACTTTATACAACGTAATGATAGGCATGATAGTCTGGTATTTTGGTATGTTGTCATTATTCTCAAGCTGAGACCCACATTCAGAGTAATAGAGTCATTTTTGTTACTCATCAATATTTTAAAGCCTATCTTTCCTCACCGTCACACTTGTTGTGACCTTGCTGCTTTTCTCCCTCAGTTATCATCATTCTGGCGATGCTGCTGCTCTTTGGAGGCCTGTACAGCATCTATGTCTATGCTTACCAGCAAAAAGGCAGTTACCACACAAATGAACCCAAAAATTTGGAGTCTCCCAGCAGCTCCAGGCCGTTGACCGAGACCCTAAGAAGAGAAAAAAAGCATCTCCCTGAAATCGAAGAAGAGTTCAGGAGTGGCTAGCATCACCGGACCTATGGGACAGGGGGTGGGGGTTTGACTTGGGGGGATGGAAAAAAGGGAAATGCACTTACAAAAACCACAAATACCTGTAGTAAGTTTTCTAATTCTTTTCTTTCTTTTTTTATGTTTTCATTTGTGTTTCTTTACCCGGTTGAGTGGGATATGATGCCTGGTGCTCTACTTTACAAAGTATGTATTTTGGTAAGTTCTAGCTTTGCTGGGTTTAAAGTTAAAATCAAGCCCCGTGTTTCAAGTGTAGCCAACAATTCTCACACTGTATTGCAGGGTGAAATACTGAAGTGCCTCATCTGAGCAAGCTTGATCTGAAAGCATATAGCTTATTCAGTGAGAGTTTAGATTAGACACTGTGGGAAACAAAAGGATTTTATGGGAAGTTTAATTGGGACATTGGTTTCAAGTTATCAGGATTATATTGATTCATTTCTTTTCTGAGCCATTTTTGAGACCGATTATTGTTACTGACAGCTTTCTGTATAGATTTATCACCATCAAAAATATACCTTATGACGACAATCTCTCATGGAGCCATTTTTAAAACCATAGCTTGTAATCTGTCTTGTATTTAAATAGTGAACACATCAAAGTGCTGTTGAACTAAATCAGTGCAATAAAAATCTAAATGTGAGAAACAAAACTAGTGTTCATGAACAAAAACTACAACTGGAGAGAGAACATATTGATTAGCATGGAGCTTTACGCTTTGAGATGATACATGTTAAGATTGTAAAAGGTATATATGCTTATATTTGTTGTATTGCAGCCTATAACAATGCATCACCTATACAGAATGGCACATATAAATGGCTCAGAAACGTCATAGTGTCAGTAGATAGCTGCTTTGCCGAATAGTATGCTCAGATTCACAACATGTTCTCAACTATGGGGCTTTGGAAGTGAAAATGTAATGATTTTAAGACACAGTATCTCTGAGTGTGGAAGCTAGCATAGAGTTGGCGTAATGCAGAATAAAAACAAAAATCAAACTCACAAAAATGCCAGGGACAGAGTGACCTAAACATCCAAGTTCTCACTCCTTCTGTCTTAAATCTGGTTGCTAATATTATGGTCAAGTTGCCATCAGCTTGGTGCTACAGAGTGTTTGAATCAGCAGACATCTCTTATGACAGAACAACAAAAAAAGAAAAAAAGAAAAATCCTTCCTTCCACAATCCTTTCATCTTTAGTAATAAATACATTTCAGGGAACAGCTGCTCCTATCGCCATATGGGAAGCATACATATTTTCACATACACACACACACAAAAGTTCAGCGGACCACAAGAGTGTAAATGCTAATATTTAATTTCTGACACTGCTAGAATATTTTTGCATTTAATTTTGTAGGACAGTAGCTGATTACAACATCACCGCTGCTGCTTGTATAGCTGCTTTCAGTGACAAGTTCAAAATCCTTCCAACAGCCCAGTGAAATTTTCTTCGCTGGTAAGAAGAAATTTCATATGATATGTGGTGCAGCCAAAGCTTAGGGCTATCATTACACACTGCAGCTCTTCCTGAAACTAAAGCACTGTTGTGTTTGTGGAAAAAAAAGTTAAAAAATAATACATTTGCAACATATTAGCTAAGCATTTGTAAAGCATGAGCGCACTTTGCAGTAACATGCAATAATATGAGCTTCTTTCAGCAGCCAGTGATGTTAATGTCTTGGATTAATTTGCAAATGTATGATAACAAGTAGGATGCAATGAGTGTATACGAGAATATTATGAATAATGTGTTGAACGACTTCCGTTTTTTATTTGTAGGGTTTATATGAAGCAGGCCAAATGGAGTGCTTTGAATGTAAAGTTCTTTAACTCTGTAATGTATAAGCAGACACTACAGTGAAGACCTGTTCTGAAGTTTTGATTGTAGACTGCTTAGCATTAGAAGTATCTCTCATAACAGCTTTTTAGATTGCTCAGGATAAAGAAAGCACAGTACTTGCTCTTTGTAACACTCATACACCTCCAGAATTCAACACTGTTGGTTCTCTTCCATTACAGATGGGCAGGACTGTGCAAAACTGTACAGTGAAAGGATGTACAGCAGATGTAAAAACTGCAATTACTGTAAAGGCCAATAATGTATGAACCTGTACAGATTTGTTCAAAACAGGGATTTACATGCTATATTTTTAAGAATGTGCTATAATAAGATGAATGAACGTGAAAGGAGAGAAAACAGAGTGAAGCTGGTGGTATGTGATTGATGAAAAAACAGTGATTTGTGTTTTTGTTATATGGACAATCGTCACTAAAAGTTTGAATTAGACATAACAAATTTGGGTCAGATATGCTTTGTTACCTATTAGGAAAAAGTCGACTTCTATATTTGTTATATAAATGTATACACATCACTGTATTTGTTGGTAAATGGATCATAAAATGTTCAGCTTAGCAGTGTCACATTATTGCAACTAACAAGACAATTTGTGTGTGGTCCCTGGAGTGTATGTTGGTGTGATTGGATGTTTTGATGCCTGTGCTCTCATAGTTTAACCACCAAAAAAAAACCAACCTAATGATGTTAAATAAAGTCAAATGTGCACTGATGCCAACTATTCAACACACTTTAACAACACTAGCACAAAACAGATTTGGTGTTATTCATTAAGGATTTATGGATGGATTATAATAAAATGGCCAATAGAGGGAGTCAGTCAGCAGGATGTTGGCTCAGACAGGGTATCTGGTAAATCTTTCAAACATGAGACTAACTGAGCACTGATAGATGCTTCCTAGGGTACATCAACAAGACAGAGAGAGCATTTTTTTAAGTGCTATAGTTCTTTTCTATGTTTTATAGACACTTTAAAACCTACCAAAAGCATTAGTAAATCTGTAGACACCCTGTCAGTGGGGATGCAGTATGTGTGAAGCCGGATGAGAAAGCACCAGAATGAGCAGTAGGTGAGTTAGACCAGCTCAGACTTCTCTGCACCACCAAACAAAACCCTTTTGGAGCAAATACTACAAATATGTGTTTTTGATCACATAAATTCTTGGGATTTTTTTTTCAGTTCTTGTAATAATTTCACTGTAAATGACCATTACTGTGTAAATCAAGGCAAAGCCAATCTGTCATCTCAATAAAAGAAGCTTGAAGGAAGTTTCTAATGTGGCCTTTTAATCCCCAACATTTTATCATGTACCTGCTTCCGCAAGCCCACTCTCATCGGGACAAATCAGGCAGGACTGTGAGAATAAATTTTGTTGATTACTTAAGTGTCTTTAATACAGTTTCAGCTTGCAATGCTATCTGAGAAACCAAAAAACTCCAGGTGGATTTATGACTTTTATTTTTAACAGGCCACAGTTTGTAAGACTGAAAGATTGTGTGTCCGACAGAACAGGAGCACCACAAGGGACTGTAGTCCCACCATTTCTCTTCACACTGTGCACCTCAGACTTCCAATACAGCTCTGAGTCTTGTCATCTGCAGAAATACTCTTAATTACTCTGCAGTTTGGGGGTGCACATAAAAACCGGTCAGTCAGTTGGTGAGAGAAATGGTGTGGAGAACACACACAAACCAAAAGAGATGATTGTGGATTTCAGCCAGCTGCTGGGGCAGTAGTATCAGAGCCAGAGACTTAAAAAGACTGAACAAACTAATCACGAAAGCTGGATCTGTACTGGGGATAACTCTGGAGCTGCTGGAGCCGATTGTCAAGACACAACACAGTAAAGAAACAACAGTGTGTGTTCAGTCGGAAGCTTCTTCAATCTCACTGCAAGACAGAGAGGTACACAAGATCTTTCCTGCAAGCAGCCAACACTTTTAAAATAAAACTTTGATTGGAAACCAGAAATAAAGTATTTTTCATTAAATTTTCATTTAAATGAGACACTTCTCATGCTCTGATGAGTCACAAATGCAAAAGGAGGACAAAATTGATAATGTATAAAGTTAAACTTTTATTTGTATAGGCATACACTGTACACAGCATTAAACTCCATTTTTGTTCAGCTCTACTGAGAAAGACCTCCTTTGTAATTGGGCTTTAAATGTTTTAAATAAACCACAGAGTGAATGATACACATGGGCATAAAAAAATAAAGAAAACATGATCAATGATATTTTTTCATTCACATATAGGGGACTTACAATTTTATTTTTTTCTGTTGTCATATGCTTTAAAAAGCTATCTCAGACAAGACTGCAGATTAATGAGCACATGCAAATTACTTTAGCACTTTTTAGTGAGGCCTCATTTGGCGCTTTTTTCATTTTTAAGGAAGACATTAACTTTGTGACAATTAATTAGTTTAAATGTGATCATGTAAACATGATAGTTAATAGTTCATGTATATACACTGCTCTGAGTACCAATAGATAACATGAATAATGAAAAGAGGGGTGAGATCTTTTCACCATCTTCTACAGGTTACATTCAGTCAGTCGGTTTCTCATCTGGTTGACTATCTTTGCAGAACAATGATATAAATTCACACTAGCTTATTCTATCACAACGATGTGGTTGTGATGCTGGCTGCTGAAAGAGCTCACGGAGAAACATACCAATCTTTCAAAGCGGAGATAGTTTCTTCTGTGGAGCAGTCAACATCATCATCTACAATACTGACTGCACTTTAACTGAAGCTAATGCAGTGGTTAACATGTTGATTGGATGGTTTGTCAAAAGACAAAACATGCATTTCACTAATAATTATTAGAGCTGCTGTAAAAGGTTGCATTTTGTACTGAGACGTCAAACAAAAACCAGTCTATAAGTACAGAAACAAAACTACTGAGAGTAACACTGAATAATGGGTATGGTGGCCTCTTTCCTTTAAGAAATTAAATAAAAATCCTCTTTAGTGCAGTAAGCAATATGGATTAATAGTATTTCCACTTTATATAGTAATTTTCTTTTTGTTTAAGCTTGGCATATACAGTCTTGCAGCTAGGCATGTGGGTTTAGGTCGATGAAGGAATTGCTGTCATTGATGGAGGTGGTGTTGTGTTTGCAGAGCAGTAACACCTGCAAGCATCAGGGGAGGGAATTCTATTTTCGGCAGTGCAGCAAAGAGGGCAGAGAAAAACTTATCAGCTCAATGTGATACTGCAGAAAGGGACAAAAGCATTACTGGAAGGCTGAAGAGTTAAGGACAGGGTGTGCAGGTAGACAACTGGTGAAGCTAACTCAGGTCTACCTCCCTCTCTATTCCAACATACTTGAGGGCATCAGCTTGGCTGTATCTGTGGGAAGAGACATAAAGCAAAGACTTTCATATAGAGAATCTCTAGAGGCCAGTAATTAAGTTGTATCTTTCTTTTTTTTTTTCTTCTATATTTTTTCTTTTTCTTTTCTTTTTACTTTTAAGTTGATGTAGAGTCACAAAAAGGCCCGTGACTCTACCTGTAGTCAAAGAAGAGCTCTTCTCCTTGCAGGATAGCTCGTTTGGCAAAGATTCCAATACGATGGTCTCCATTCACCATCACCACTGCAGTGGGGGGGGGCAAGAACATTCAGCAAGCAGGTTTTCTGAATACAATAAATTAATTTAGTAAATAAAACAATCTTACCTTTAGCGTAGCAGTTTGGATTAACTGAATGATTTGCAAAGCGGATTTTATTCCCCTTTCGTGTGGCATCCACTACGAAGTCTATTGACAGACACAGAGCATATCAGTTTTTTAATATCCTGCAGAGGAATTAAGGGCTTATAAAACAAAAGCAGGAGGTATGAAAACTTGCCATTATTCAAGTTGAAAAGGAAGCTAGACATGTATTTGTCATAGATCCTTCCACGTCGATCTGCCTCATCCTGAGAGATCAGCTGCTCATAAGGAGGAAAAATAACACTCTTACTATGAAACTTCAGTCACTCTGTGATATTTCTGCTATGTTTGAAAATACAATCTGTATAGACTTGCCTCTCCGCAGTACTCAGAGATGAACTCATTCTTCTGAACAGGCTCTTTGATGAATGTACCCCATCCAGCAACATCTGATGGAGCCAAAAGCAGGTGCTTAAAGAGAAGACACAGAAGATTTCCACTTACCACCACCTCTCATTTTTCAGAATATTACATAAAAAAAAAAAAAAAAAAAAAAAAATCAACCTATAATGTACCTTTTTTAGGCCTCTCTGGATGCTGCAGTTTTTGCAGGATACAACTTTGCTGTCCCAGTGGTCTGCTGCACCACAGGTCATGCAGAGATCCGGGTCACACTCTCTTACAGCCAGATAGCAGGGACACTGTTTAGTGTTACACTGAGTCTTACACCTGCAGCCTGGGAAGCGGTTCTGGCCTGGAAAGCATTAAGGCACAATTCACTCAGAGAGACAAATGGCTGATAAGCTTTACAAGTAAACTGCATGCAGTAAAACTATAGTGCATCTCGTGAATTAGTACAGCACAATACAATGATAATAAATGCTTCTGTTTCTAAATGCAGCAGCAGCAAAGGAGATAAGTGGGTGTATAATGCTGAGAGGTTCATCTGTCAGAGACCTCTGCTGGCAGATATGCTGAAATACAAATTTGAAGAGTGTAACATAACACCCTCTGGGTAGATGAACAAAAAGCTTGGGCAAGAATAAACAAAATGTCTTTTCAGCAGCCTCTGCTTCAAGAAATGTGTCCTTAACAACAGGTCCAGACAGTGTTTTTCCCTCCATGGTGACTTTTAACCTCCCACTCCGAAACTTTGTGGGTTTTCTGTCTGTGTCATCAAGCTTTGCAAAGCTTGAGCTGTTTGATTCATACTGATGATGCTGCATATCAGGCACAGAGCCCATCACATCCCTCTGATTTCTGTCCAGGTCTTTAGAACATGCACATGTGGAACTGGGGGCTGCTTCCTGTTTGGCTCTGGCTCTCTTCTGCTACGGGAAAAGGCGGAATAATGAGGAGGAGGGGAGAAGGTGAGTGAACCACAACAAGTGGACAAATGAGGGAAAACAGTTCTTTTCTAACCACAGCTAAATGTTTACTTCATGTTATCTTCCTTTTTGTTGACTCTCCAGGGGACAAACTACAGAAAGCATAAATCCCCCATGTGGCCAATTTAGAAAGCACACTTCTGAGTCAGTGCTGCTGTAGCTTATTTCCTCTTTGTAAATGCAGCTTAGTGTCCCCACCAGGACAGTTTCTCATCTGAAAACCGCCAGAACACTGCAGAATCATATTGTATTCCACAGCTTTGCTCCGTTGTGACCTGGCAAAAAAGGCTTTTAGACTTAGACCTTTCACCTTTAAAAAGTGTTTTTTGTTGTGAAACGGGGATAAAAAAAGCTTGGTTTATAAGAGATTGGTAACAAGTGAAGAATAAAAGTGACACTCACACTCGACCTCACACTGGCAGAACTTCTCACAGAAATTCTGGGTCATTACACATGGGCAGGAGCTGTCACATGGGTGGTCGGGGTGGTCACATGGCTGATAGTTGTACACTTGATTGGATGAGTTATCTGGAGCAACAGAGGACAAAGCCCTCACACCAGCACATTAATAATAGTAATATTGTTGATGCTACTTGGGAGATAAATTTACCTTTCTTAAGCTGAATCTTTGCCCATAACCTGCAAAATGCAAACAAACATAAATAGGTTAATTTAATATTGTCAGAAAATCTAACTTCATCCATTCATAGATATAGAGTTCATTGTTCCTTAAAACCTAAATTTGACAGGGAAAATATCAGTCAACATAAAAAAAACAAAAAAGACACAAAAAAATATCTTGCCTATGCTTCCTTTTTTTCTTTTGGGGTGAGATGTCTCCATCCTCCAAAGGAACACGGTGGATCAGAACCTCTTTCACTGCAAACTCATACACCTGTGAGAAACGATAATAAAATATTGCATACTAAAGATTCATCATATGTATATGCAGTTGCAACTGCAAAATTTTCTTCATTTCAGTAATGTTGTGCAATACTATTCAGGCTAAAAAGAACATGTGCTCCTGCCACAGAACATCCTGCCCTCACTTCATCCTCTGCTCTCAAATCTACAGGGCAGAGGCCAGACACACAAGTACACACGCTCAGTCTCCACTGGCTGCCAAAACTCAGATTCAGCCTCCTCTTTAGGACGCAAGCATATATTATGTTGCAGCTGTTTTCAGCACTATTCCGTGATTGAAGCAATAGGTGGGGAAAACAAGCAGAGCTGTGACTGTCCAATGCAGACTGGACTTGTCTGCCTGTGGCCACCAGGTTTACTTGCAAAAAAGAGCAGATCTATTATAATTTCTAATGTGAAATAGATAAACTTCTTCTATTTTGGAGATTGGAAAACCTCTAACATTTTCAAGTTGTGACATGTTCTCTATCAGCCTTCATACGTGTGGCACAATGTAGTTAAAATGAAAATCAGAATGTCTGAAGACTTGCATCATGAGAAAATATGAGAAAAGTCCCATCTGGTAAGCATCCCTTTTTATGGTGCCACATGCCATTCTCTCTGTAGTCAGCCCAATTATCCACATCATAAAACCACAGACTCGGGATGCATGTGTTATAATACCCACAATGACGTAAATACAACAGAAATCAGCAACATAACTATGTTTTCTACATTATTTCAAAACAACTATGCATCACTTTCACAGGGATTTCATTGATTAAAAATACAACAGCTGTAAAGCATAGCTGATAGCTAGTTAACAACAGATGTCAAAGCAAAATGTGCAGGATGCAAACCATGAACATAGAGACTTAAGATGTTAGTATTTAGCAGAATTTATGTTAATGTTCCTTTTTATACCTGGTTTACCCTATTCAGGGTCATGGGAGTCCTGGGTAGTGTGGTACATCCTGGATAAGTTGTCGGTCCATTACAAAACCAATACGGAAAACAACCATGCATGTTCACACTTAATGATAGGGTTAAATTAGGGAACTTGCCAAACACTCATACCTGTAAGGGGTATTTTCTACTTGTCACCATTATATTATTGTAGTCTTTCTATTATTATTTTTCTTTTGTTCTCTGCTCTAGTCAAGCATTTTAAAATCAGTTTCTTCATATTTTTGTATGCCTGCTTCCAGAACCATAAAGGGAAACTAAATCAAAGACTTTGGACAATCGCTGTATACATGGAAAAAGAATTGGCTGAATTAAATCAGAAAAAAAAAGCCTCAAATGATGTGATTTAAATAAAAATGTCAACATCATCAAGGGTCTGAGGACAAGTTGCAGCTTAGCAAATTTTTGAAGCCTGCTACTTAGCTCTGCTTAATGCCTGCATTTTACTTCATTAGAAACACTCACATAACACATCATAAATCCTGAACCAAACCACTGATGCTCTAGTCACACTTTTAATTTAAAAAATTAAGCATTTACTATGACCTAACAATTGCCTAATAAATGTGGCAATTTGAAAAAGCATAATAAACAAAACTGATGGTTTTTAGCCATAATTAAAGCACATGAAATACTCACCTCTTTGCAGTTCTTTGTACCAATGAGGCGAGCGATGGAGCAAAAGTTATTGAAGTATGTGCCGTGTAGCACTCTAAACAGTGACTCCTCTGCCCCACTCCACTCAACCATGCAGCACGCCTGCGGCTCCCCATCATCATCACCTGAACGCAGCTTTGTGGGGGTCTGGCTGCGGGAATTTTCCTCTATTTCACATAGAGACACACACACAAAAAAATACCTCTTGACTCACTAGTTTTAGCAGAAAGTTTTCTTTGTGACACTTTTTGAGGCTACAAATAGAACTGCAGGCGCAAAAACACTTTTCTATGACTTGATGTTGGAAATGTTTCTAACAGGCTTTGTTTACCTTCACACCAAAGTGTCAGTAACCCTACAAACACAGCTGTTTCTGGACAAAATCTCTATAATATGACAACATCATGCATTCTTACTTAAGGTTATGGATATTCACAACTGATGCACAATGCATCTGCAGCTTGAGGCAGAGAGCTGAATGTTGCCTGGCAACAGGCTGAATGCAGCACTGCTGTGACCACATGCAAAGCTTCAGCTCTTCATGCTTTTTATTAATCTGTTCAACAATCTTTTTTTTTTTTCACATTATCTTCACACATGTGATAGAGACTGCTGAGTCACTGGCTGAGCACCAGTGGTTTCCAGGACTAACAGAGACTTTTAGTGAAGCACTGAGAAATCCATTGTGAATAAGAGGGAGGTAAAGAGCCCAAGGAAATTACTCTTATTTGTCTCCTGCTGCTCTCCACATAAAGATGTCAACTGAAATTAAAACAAGGGGGGGAGGGAGCAGGAAAAGAAGGGGAAGAAAGTGTTTATGTAGAGACTGAATCATGCAGAAATAATGGTTGGTTTATTTTGCTTGTCAAGAGATGGCTGATATTGGGGGAAGATGTAAAAGGAGAGGCTGAGGAGAAAGCAGGATATTACTTCAAAGCTGTCATCCTCAGCCAAGTTTCTCCTTCTCAAAAGAGGTGCAGTCAGTCAGGCCAGACAGCCTTCCAGGACAGGGGAATTTGGAAGAGGTTATGGTAAATGATGCATTTACTCAATGACTCAGTCTCAGAAATACATGAAAACAAATAGAGTCTGTACTCTTTGAAACCACAGAGGAGACAGCTTTAATTGCATCACAAGAAAAACAAAATAAAAACAAACACATTTATTAAAGTGTGGCTAAGATGAAGAATTTTTTTTTTTGTGGTTTGAAAAGCAAAACAGAACAGTCTGTGAGATCAGTGTCCTACCTGAAGAGGAGGTGGTTTCATGGTCACTATCTCCTTCTTTGCCTTCCTCAGCAGACCTAGATGGTCCAGGACAACTAGAACTTGTAGGACGCTGCTGCTGCCTCCGCCGCCGCCGAGATCTCTGTGACCGTAACATATTCTGGTCCACAAACTCTTTAGCCCCTTTCTTCACAAAAAATTAGGAAAAAAGAGTAACAAAAAAAAAAAACAAACAGTCTGCACTACTGAGTACAGAATGCATGAATTGGTTGTTTGCATACCTGTAACAGAAAGCAGTTTACACCACATGGCTCATTCTCCATGCGGATCTCCTTACTTTTCCTCTTGTAAACATTGGGTGTAGCACGAAAAGCTTCATGAACAGAGACAAACACATTTTGACTTTTAATTTACACATTAGCTAGGTATTTGCAACTGCAATGAAAAATGGCTATAATATCACCAAAAATAATAAAACAAGGCATTACGGTGGAGAAAACAGTCGTATTTGAAGCAACGCCTGCAGAAGAGCGTGTGAAAGGAGTGTAACGACTGCTCTCTCTGAACAGACTTTGCAAAAGGTCCATCTAGGTTGGGGGTGCAGAGGGGGGGCAGCTTCACAGGGCTGGGGGGCTCCAAGAGGTCCTTGTACCTGGGAAAGAGGTAGGGAAAAAACTTCTTTAGTGTCTCTTCTTAGGTTTCTATTCTCATTCAGATGCTGATGCAGCTACTCCTTTGAGTTAGCAAGCCAGTGAGGCAGCTACCATTCTAACTTTACCCCCTGTCAGCTTTCGTCTCCATGGTGAACACTAAGCAACAGACTAATCAGCATTGTGCGCACAGATCCCTGAGTTGACAACACTTTTCTTACTTTTCTTTCAGCTCCTCCATGCTGCCTTTGTAGGGGAACATTGAGGCAATGGCTGTAAATATCTTATCGTTGGGGATCCTCTTGCTACTGGACAAATCCCTCACTTTTGGAGACATAAAACACAGATTGTTATTCAAATAACCCAGGTCTCTGCATAGATCAGGTTTTGATAGATTCACAAATAAAGGTTATGCAATTTTTTCTTTTCAACATTTTGCAATTGCATGCCCCCCCCCCAATTCTCAGAGCCAGATGGCAATAACATATTCTGAAAACAGTTCTCAATTAAAATGATGCAATTTTGATGTTTTTTTATTTTATTTTTTTTTTATTATTATTTATTTATAAATCTTTGCATAGGCTTGGGAGAAAGTGGTTGGTTAGAGCTAAGTGTGAAAAAGTCTAGTTTCCCACAAAGCTGAGTACAAGAGGTCATTCAGTTCTGCAATTAGAGCCAGGCATTTTCAGTGTCATGGACAAACAGGTTCCCTCAAACACAGATATCATGTAAACAAGGGCAGCTTCAAAGCAACCATATCAGTTCAAGAGCTGCAGTGGCAGAGTGACTTTGTGTCAGCTCCACAGTGTAATGAGAGGGACAGAACCAGCCTTGTTCAGACTGCAAACACAGAAGCAATTGAAAACTCACCATCAGTAGCGCTTCTCCTTTTCCTCCTCACAAACGTTCCAGCTTTATTCTCCTCTGAACCCTCTGCTGAGCTCCTCCTCATCATCCTCTCTTCCTCTTTTTTCACTGCAACCTCCACCACAGTTGCTGCTGCCTCCTCTTCTTCATCCTCCTCATGGTCAGAGTACTGACTCAAGGCCTCCACGAGCTCTTTAAAGATCTCATCACTGATGAACCCACCTTCTGTGACACAAACAGCATGTTAGACTCTGAAAGCATATTCCTTAAGTACCTTAAATATCTTGATCTCACAGATTGCCTGTATAGTCATGTATATACTATATCAGATAGTCTGGCGTAAGATTAAAGGATTATAGTGCTGATAGCTTAATGGAACAGTGTTCATCACTCACCTCTGTCACCATGAACACCGTCATAGTTGTCAATAAGCTCCTCCAAGAAGGCCTCATCCTGCTCCAACACCTCGTCACCCATGTAGGGGATGTTGTGGAGAAATGTCTCATCCTCCACCTGGAAGACAAACACTCCCGTAAAGACAGGTAGAGACTGCCTCTATTGTGCAAGGACATGTGTGCCTATGCTGTGCGCATACGAACCGTACGAATGAGTTTTTCCAGTTTTTGTGCAGACAAATAAAAGCTTTAAAAACTTGAGTAAAAAAAACAGGATATATTTCATACCATAAAGTTATGCTGCAGAGGTGACCAGGAGTACATGAAGGGGATTCCTGCCACTGTTGACAGTGGTCTCATTGCTGTGGCTTGAGTTTTGAATCCTGGGAAGCCAAACTCCACTGTACACATCTGCAAAAGAAGCAGAGGTGGGCTGAGGTTCACCGAACTCTGGAGCAATCCTCGGTATAACTGGGCAGTTTTCCATCATTATAATCCAGTACAGATGCTGTTTGACCCCAAACAGAGAAAACAAACAGAATCTAGTGGACTCTAACAGTATGTGGGGAGAGAAAGATGCTCTTATACCCCAAAACTGCTTGCGTAATCAACCCCCACAGAGCAACAATTCACTGTAACACTGCCATACGATCCATTTAAGACACATTCACTGCCCTGGGATATTTTAGTAACACTTTAACGTCAGGTGGGAATCACACCAAAACTGTCTCTGGTGATGAGCAATTGACACGAGGGACATTAAGGAGTTTACTTGAAACATATTTACACTATAAAAACTAGATTGTCATTCCTCTTTGTTTTTAATTGGACCCACGCACCTTCTTGCTGGCCAGAGATCCACTATAAGTTGACACAGGGATGGACTGAATTCTAAGCTTGGACCACTCTGTGTTCAGCAGATTTGTCTGCTGCTCAATCTTTTGCCTGTTGGACATGAACAGGGTCTGGGAGCAACAGAAAAAGAGCATATTACACAAGGAACAATATAATTCACATAAACATATGCAGCAAGTGCACGCCCTCTGCAGTTAACAATCCAGGGTGCTGACATACCTTGACTTCATCTGCTTTTTTAAGACGTTTCAATTGACGAAGGCGCATATACTCCGACCTGACCCTCCGTTTCCATTCTAGCAGGCTGCGGGATGGGACGAAGGAGGAAGGCTGATGTTTTGGAGTTGATGGTGCAACACCAGTGCTGGGGGCTGGGGCTGCAGCAATGGTGTCATCCATGACTCTTTGGAAAAAGCAAACTTGGTAACAACCTTGCAAATATGTACTATTGCCTTATTATAATTACATTGTTCAATTATGAAGTGTCAGCCTTACAAGAACTACCACTACTACAGCTGAGCTGTGTTGTTTTGGCGAAATATAGTTTTTTTACATTTTACCATCCACTACAATTAGCAATCATCTTAATGTGGACCTAATAATAGTATTACACAATCTCCCTTTACACAAAACATTACACTTCCCTATTTATCCTGACTCAAAGCCTATTTGAAAGACTGCCCCCCTCTGTTTGCAAAACAAAACTGACATCTGAGAAAAAAAGGAAAAGAAAAAAAGGGAGAAAAAAACTACACCTTCGAGAAGGGTGCTTAAATGTGCTCTTGTTTGTTTGCTCGTCTTTTTTTAAATGATTATTTCTAGGGGAAGATAGATTGCAACTGACAAAGCAACTAAACTGAGACAAATAAACTGGGAGTATGTGTGCTTCCATCATAAATTAGGTTTATGAATGTAGCAGCACGGGGCAACCACATTGCTCATGGGTGGGCGTGCCTCGGCAGAGCAGAAAAGTGCGTAGTACAGTTTTTCTGTGTTTCGTAATCGTCTCAGTGAACATGAACTGCACAGTCTGAGCTAAAACACAATAAAAATAAGCACAAAGAAAATCAGAGTTCGAATAACTAAAACAGCCCTTTGTTTTTTTTTTGGCAACGAGGCGAGCATTTCAGGCACAGATATGAAGTGCGCTACGTCCTGAGGGCGCAGCCGCCTGAAGAGCGACACTACACCCATTTAAACGTAGAAGACTTTAAAGACGTGCGCACCGAGCTCCACAATGATTGCACGTTTCTCTGGCACACGCGTGTGCACGTCTCGATCCTTACATCCAGTGTCGCAGTTATTAAATACCTTCAAATCCGCGTCTTGCGTCGTATTTGTTGCGACAACAGCCCCGCAACGCGATCTAGTCCCTCTGCGTCTTTCTGGTAGAGAGATCCAGAGCAATTTCAGGCTGTATTTGCTACGGATCTGACTCAGATATCGTCACCACACGGCGAGGGGATCTCAGAGAAATCCCTGCGTTATCCATGGGCATGGTGCTGGAGGTTGTTGTTGTTGTAGCTTACAAAATAGCTGCGCACTTGGCTTGGTTTACCAACCCGAGCAGGAGGGTGACGTCTTTATTATGATCACAGCCTTTCCAAGAAGAGGAGAGAAGCAAAAGGATTTATGAGTATTCTTCGTCCTGGGAATAAAAAGTAGCGTGGAGCTGCCACAGCACAGCCATTACTAGCACACACACACACCCACACCCACACGCACACACAGGAACTGATGCAACTGTATAGCCATCTAATGCGTGACCATGTCACTGCATTTGGGTTGAGATGTTATTGCTAAGGAGAGGAATAAAATAAATAAATAAATAATAATAATAATAATATTAATAATAAAATTAATAATAATAATAACAATAAAAACTAACTGACTTCTGTACCCAACGCGAGCCCCCCCCTCCCCCGCAACTCGCCAAAATGAAAATACATCATAAACACATGCATTGCACAGTGCTATTAAAAAGAATTAAATAAAAATGAATACAATTCACAGCTCACACAGCAGGAACATTTTGCAAATTTACTCACGATGCTAGTATACCCAATGACCGTTAAATAATTTACAGAGTTTAAATGATTAAGTAATAGCTGGAAATAAAGCTCCAGTTTTCTAACATTCCAGTAAACTCATTGGACACCAGTTTAGCTGCAGTTTAATTTTTTACCTGCAGGAGGCGCCCAACAAATTTCATCTTCTGTGATGACTTCAAATAGATGTTTAAATGAACATGTTACTTATTAAAACGTGAATAAAGTCAGAGCAATCTAGAGAAATATAAATTCAAATGATAAATATAAACCCTAATAAATGGACATAACATGTTATATTGAAATATCCTTTGGTTAAATCTTATATTATTGCTCATTTTTATTATTTGGTAATTCTTCTGGCATTCTTTAATAATTCTTACTTCATATCTTATTTTACACTAAAGTTATTTTCTATAAATACTTGTGATATTTACTTATATTGAAAATTAAAAAGAAAAACAAACAAACAAAAAACGTGTTTACTCTGAAAGGCTACAACTACAATAATGTAAAGTTTTACATGAACCTCTCTGCTAATCAGAAGAACTAGAATTGTTGACTGGTGCAAAATCTTTGTTAGACTGAGGAAGCTGGTCACATCAGGTCGACAACTCCAAATAAAATATCTGTACTGTTTAACATGTGTTTAACATTAGTCCTAATTTGGTAACGTAACCTGATTTGACCTTAGTGTTGTTCACAACAGATTTCCATTTACTTGTCATGATGTCACAGATTTTCTTGAAAAAGATGCAAAAAAAGTTAATCTTATATTCATGAGATCTTTAAAACCCTAAGGCTCTTCTACAAATGTATATATATTATTGTGTTTATAATATATTTCTTCAACTGGTGATTTATTCAACACAGAGATAACGTCTTGTTTTTCTCTGATTAAAAAATCCCTACAGATTATTTGGGCCCTGAATCTAACAAAGGGTTTCCCACAAATTGTTATAATGAGATAATCCATGACATTAAGTTTTAAAGGATGTGTAAGTTAGCAAAATCCCCTAATGACAAAGAGCTACCATTATATCTACTGAATCATGGAGCTTATGCAGCTTTAAACCTTTTAACTAAGAATTAAATTATTTGTAGGTACATTGAATTACTGGCATTTCCCTCTCGGGACTGATTAAGTTTGTGCAGATTTACAGCAGTTTTAATAACAGCAAATTTCTGATCTATAGTGACTGCAACATGAGCTGGTTGATGTTTTATTTCCAAATGTGTAAATAATCTTTTAAAGAACTTTCTAAGAAAATTATATCTCCATCACAAAAAAAACAAAAAACACCCTATTATTCTAACAATGGTTGAACTGCATTCATATTTCTGTAGAATATTAAGAAGTACCATTTGGTTTCTGCTTATGTACTTTTTTGTTAATGATAAATGGAAGAAGTTTGAAGACAAAATAGTGTTTCATATAAATATCTCTACAAGGTGGCAAAGTGGTTTTGACTTAGTTGTAGATGCATATTTTTGCACCAAGGGAGCATTCAAAATTTCATCTCTCATAGACATTAGACAAGCAAATATCATACATGAAAACAACTAAATTTTGATTTTGTGCATTTTTGCACACTAACAGCAGATGATCCTTCTCTGACACACAAGGTGGCACTGCTCTGCTACTTTTTAAAGAATGAGGCATGCGCTTGTTCACACATTTGAGTTGGTCAAAAGGAAGAGATAAAAACCAACTTAGTGTGCTCTTTGGGATTGTTTTGTTGCTGTTGTTCCTCTTTGCTGTTTATATCACACAATCCTGATGACTAGCGTTCAGTGAGCAAGCGTAGCCATCTCATCTTATACAGCCTATTTGACGTAGCCAGTGCATGTTGATAGTGAGCTGTCAAACAAAAGGAAACATACAGGAAGATCAGTTTGGGGGAATAAAGCTGTTAATAGTTTTTAGCTCTGCATGTGTAAACTTTCTGTGTTGATCTTGACTGCAGCCTTGTTTCATTTCTCCAGATATAATGTGTTTCTGACAACAACTTATAGATAAAAATAAAAATAATAAAGGATTTCCCAAAGCTCACAAAATAACGAAAGGCCTTCTTAAAAGCCCTTTAAGATAAGAATTACGGAAGACAAATGAAGCCATTTAGCTTTTCTTGAACATTTGTAATGTTTCACGCACAACCATTTATCTTTGTAAGTCAACTTACATGGCTAGTTTCATATTTAGGTGTATATTTACTTGATTTAAATATTCATATCCATTAAACAAAAGAGTTTACGTAACCCGTGAGTGATCAAATGAGAAAAGGTGGTCTCTGGCGTTACACATTCTGAAGTGCTGCTGAGGAGACCTGATTAGAACTATTATATTTTAAATAAATTCAGTATGCATGGCTAATTTCAATTTAAGGGTTTTATTTCTTCAGTATTTTAGTCTCTTTTATTTGAAGTGGAGTTGAGCTGATGCAACTTTTTTTTTCCTTTTACTCTGCAAACGAATTTGTGCTATGCAAATAAAGCCTGATTGTCTGATTGATAAAATCACAGTTGCTCCCAGCTTTTAGTAAAATGAAATGGGGAAGCAATTTTGGCTTGACTTATCTGGCTTTCTTTCAAGCCCAACAGCTGAGCAAGAGCACTCATCCTTTGATGACGTGGACGATTGCTTCATTTTCATTTCTTTCGCTTCATTTCTTGTCATCAGCACCAATGATATACTGCAGCACAGATAGAGAAAGTACATTCCTTACTCACAAAGGGTTATATTTTCCTCTCCAGCAACAAGAACAGGGACCTGATATTTAGTACACATGCAGCCCCCCAAAAAATGAAGGGGGAAGTCTACAGACTTTAAATGTTTAACAAAGACTTTGCATCGTTTCAATTAAAAATAACTATTTAAACTTTGCTTTAACAAGTGCAGCCCAGTCTCTGAGGGTGAGTTCCATACGTTCAGAATGAAGCAGTCTGATGAGAAAGGTGTATAAATTGGAAAATGTATAAAAAAAATTCAGCTTTTTTGTATAATCCTGCTTTTACTCAAGTTGTTATCATGTTTTTATCAATATTTAAGCCTAACCAAACAGGTTTGGCCCCAAATCTTATCTATATATTGATTAATATAAAAACCATAGCCATGAGAAATTCACATTATCCCAAATGAAAGAAGTTATTTTTAAAAAGGCAGAGGTAGGCATGTTACTAAAAATTCCAAGATGGCTCTCATTCTGTTTCATGAACTTACAGTTAAAATCAAATCTATATTTGTATTGATTAAATGGCAAAATAAAGGGAGAGAGAGGAAAAAGAGGCACAAGGCACTATTTTTTTTCTTTTCCTTGTTCTTTCTCTTTTTATCTATAACTAAATTCTTTTGTAACAATAGATGGTGGAATAACAAGAGAAAGTATGAAGAGAAAAAGTGATGATGGTGTACCAGTTGGACAAGACAGTTCTAACATTATCTGAGGCTCTTTGCCCCATTGGGTGAATCCGCCCATACTAGGAAATGAGGGTTTCCTGTTGTTTTATAGAGCCTTCCTGCAAAAAGGTTGAGATATGTAATCCCTACCCACCAGGGAAGATGAACAGAACATTGTTAGGCAAAATGATCGTCACCAGATTCCCTCTTGTGATTTTGGGGTGTTCTGGGATCCTTCTCACCTGGGGTAAGTAGATTATTTATATTGTCCATTTCCTAATTCTTCTGAAGCATGTCAATTTCTCTCTCTGTGGCTCACCTCTCAGGAGGAGTTGTTGGAAGGTTTCAGTAATAGAGTAGCTTTTAGAAAGAAACTTATTGTTATGATTGAGTTTAATACTTAAATAGATTAAGTGTTTCCAGATGCTTAAGTTAGTTGGACCAACCGTTGATAAAACAGAAAAAATTATTCATACTGAAAGAAGATTTTTATGTTTCTTTGTGAAAATATTAACATAGAGGTGATTTTTTTTCTTCAACATTTCATTCTACGATTATCATTTTTCAGAGTTTAGTGAATAAAATATTGAACTTTGTTCGTGAGTGGACTTATTTTGCATTAGTTTAAATGTCCCTGAGCTGTTTATATTAGGACTTCCTCAAAGCAGTAAGAGACAAAGAGAGGATGCACTGATGTGTTGACTCAGAGCTTAGACTTTATAATTTTTCTTTACCTTTCTTTTACTTTTACAAGTTCTGGTAACATGATTATTAAGGAAAACTTTGTTCAACAGTGATTCACATAATCCACTGGAGTTTATTCATTCTCTGTTTAATTCCATTTTATTTCCCTTAAGTGCAGCATTTGGTAAACTTGTTATTTTTATATTTTCTTTCCAGGATCCACAACAGTGGTTTGTCTGGTTAACAACAACGTAACAGTGAAACCGGCCACTGTGGCAGGTATGCATTTTTATTTTGGGTTTGAAATTGTGCCTGATGTCCATCTATCTTGATACGTGTCTTGCAGTAACTTCCAAAGTGTGCACATTTGACTTAAGATAAACTGTAGTTTGCATCAAGCTTGGACTATAGTAACTGTACAGTAACTACAGTACAATACAGAACTGAAAGCTGCAGGCATCACAAATAATAAGAAATTTCCTAAATACATAAGAAAGTGAATTAACTCAATGTCTCACTCTCTTTGGACTGCTTGTCTAACATGACTTCTTATCTGTGCAGGTTATCTTTCAACAGAAAAATTACTATAGTTATGTTTATGATTTTAATTGGACTTCAGATTTATCTCTTTACATCTGTGTGGCCCTACTGGAACAAATTGCAATCACAAATCGAGAGGTTTTCATAAAATCTTAGTTAAACAATTTAGCAGAAATTGATAAATACTGTTCTGATTTGATATTTTTTCCAGTTCCAAATAGCGATTATATAAACGTGTCCACTTGGGGATTGTTCTGGATCACTTCCTTAAACTGATTTGCTTGGCCTGGAACAGACAGACCCCGAAAGCAGAGCTCAGAGATCCTGTTTCCTGCCAAGACATCTTCTTGTGTGTATTATCATAAGAATCCAAGATAAACTCCTGAGGAGGTCTCTACCAGAGAGGGTTCAACAGCAGTAGACATGAGGCCCATAATGGTTTGGGGTTAAAGGTTAACTGAAACCTCATTATGAGCAGCCCCCCACCTGGCTCAACTTCCTGAATTTGTTCGTCATTTACCCCATGCAACGTTCGTGATCAACGCATGAACTCCAAGTTGTGAAACAACTGGAACTTTGGAGCAGCGCCCCTTTCACTGTTCCTCATCCTGTGCCTTCCTTTTTTTTTCTTTCCCCGACTGTCCCCCCTCCTCCTCCTCCTTCCCCTGCCAACTCCCCCCAACTCTGAGCTCCTCCTATGCTGAAAAGACACATTTCCTTATGTTATTACTAA
Source organism: Rhadinocentrus ornatus (assembly GCA_037177495.1). Classification (NCBI taxonomy): domain Eukaryota; kingdom Metazoa; phylum Chordata; class Actinopteri; order Atheriniformes; family Melanotaeniidae; genus Rhadinocentrus; species Rhadinocentrus ornatus. Next base: position 20,279,814 of record JBAMHW010000023.1, read on the forward strand.
ATCAAAATGCTGCTCGGTAAACAGATGTTGTGTAAAGCCCAATATGTAAATTCTATGACATAAATTTACAAGTCAGTTGTGAGAAAACTGGAATGATAGATTTTACTTTTTATTTACTGCATGAAACAGCTTCTCACATACAACTTTTCACTTGTTCGTGTTGACAGTGAGAAACTACCCAACAGATGTGCCACACTCATGAGTTTCTCATGACATAAAAAAAAAGAAAAAGAAAAACACCTGTGATGGAAATTTTAAGCTTTCTTTATAAGTATGCAAGTTGACCCTTTAAATAATGGGTCAGTTCTAACTAGCTACTTATTCCAGGCTTTGTCAAATTAACCTAAATATGAAATTGTGGCTGTCTGTACAGCACACCCTACAGAGTCACGATTACATCCACCCCAAAATGCTGAGCCCTAAATGTTTACTTATGTTTCCTATTTGGCAGAGGCGGCCCAAAAGGCAAATAAATCACATGCTGTGAGCTGGCCAGGCCTTCGACTGTGAGAAACTGAGACTAAAAAGCAGAACAAGAGTTAAAGAGTAAAGGGTTTTCAGATGTGAGTCCAGCCCCAGCTTGGGTGTGCTCCTTTTATTTGGGAGAATGGAGAGGACAATCTTTGTTGCCTCCCCCCTTTTAAAAAAGGAAGAAACACTTGAAGAAACGTGTGTTGGAGAGGGGAAGAGCTGCTGCCAAGGCAAAGGGCCATCAGACAGATCTTCGAAGAACATCTGGTAACTGCGGGTAACATTGTTTGGACATCTGGTAACTGAAGATTACACCGCGTCTCTTCCGTCCTGCCGGGTTTCCTGTTATGCCTCGCTGTGCACTGTCTAAGAAGTTTGGGTTTTTTATACATGGTCATTTGGGAAAAGCACACCTTTATTCTTTTTTTCTGACATGAAGGGAGCACTTGGTTTCATTGGGGTATTCCTCTCCTTTCTCTATGGTGAGTGTGTGGTCTCCCCTTCTGCAGCTGCAAATGCCTGCCTTAATGCTACAGATGTAAAAAGGATTAATGAGCTGCAGTGGACAAAAATTCTCACTGGATTCAATTTTGATCGGAATCAGACACAGGCTGTATAAGAGGTTTTAAATGTGATGTTTTAATCTTAGTATCTAACCTTTTCTCCTGTTTTATAGATGTAACTGGGAACACTTCACTGCAATTTGGTAAGTGACATGTCTTATTTATTGTGACCATACAACTCTATGGGGCATTTAATAAAGACTGTGTCATGTAGAATAGAGTATGTCCAATTCATTCATAATTTTATGTTCTATTTTTATCTTCGTGTTTTTTCTCCTAACCCTTTCCTCTCTTTTCTAACTATATTTCCTGCAGCTTGTGGAAATCATTCCCACTGTACGGCATATTGCAACATCTGTGCTGATTTTTATGATGGACCAACAATGGATTGCCTCCTTGAAATGTTAGGTTTCTTCTGTCTGATTCCTTTTGAGAAAGCAATGAGTTCAATGAACAGCACAGACTGGTGCATTTGGTGTAATGTGAACAGGTAAGTGGTAACTTTACATTATGTCTAACATTAAAGATATTGCAGAAATATTTAGTAATATCTATCTTTGTATCTATGTTTTCCTTCCTTTCCTCTAGTTTGTATAGCAACTTAAGCTTATGCACGGAGGACATATCTGACTGTCTCGTGATCCCATGGCCCAACTGGCTGGTGGAACAGACATTTGTGGACATTCATTACAAGTTTTTTAAGGAATGTCCCACAGAGGAGTTTAGTGACCCGCCGCCAGCCATTGTTTTTGCCCTGGTGATAACTCCCATCTGCCTGATACCAGTCATGGTTGGCCTGGTGGTTCTCAAGACCAAAAATGGGGACGGCAGCTCGTGATTATTCCAAATCGCATCTCTGCTCATGGTCACTAAGATTGCCCTTTGCTATCCGTTCTTTCCCAACCTGTAGACTGCTTATTGATGCATTAATGTCACTGGGGACCTTGCAGAAGACTGAATTTCTGGACAATTTAAGGATGAAAATGAATTGATCAGCCACAGAAGAACCCTGCTAAGACACAACATGAAATTAGAGTCAATGCTTTCCATAATCACATCAATTACTGTCTATTGACAGACTTCATTCCCGGTCATCAAGACTCACTGGGGTAAAATCTACACTTTACAGTATTTCATTTACTACATATACACTTTATGTGAAAGAATTGGACACAAGTTGACCGACTGGAAATCTGAACCAGTTTGCACACAGTGTTTAGAAAACAGTCTAATTTATACTGGGAAACATGTAATCAGGGTTATTTGTGATGACAAAAGCTTGGAAGCTTGCAAAAAAAAAAAAAAAAAAAAAAAAGGACACCGATTGTGCTTATAAATGACAAAGTAACTTTTACATGACTGCTTAACTTTTCTAATGCAACCTTTTTGTCTTCCTGCTGCTTGAACGGAACTTGTTTTGAGTTATAAATTAGAAAATGATTGTCTGGACATGATGTGTGCAAAGTCAAGTGTCTTAAGTCCGAATCGGATAAAGTTGTCCAAGTTTAATCTACGACATCCTAGATTGTTAAAATACATGGATCTGGATATGTGAGTCATAGAGTATGGGAGGTATGGGGTTGGAGGTTACAGATGGGACACAACGATTGGGTGTGACCAGAGAAGTAGACTTCCTGGTGTTGTGTGTATGTGTTTTTAAACAGCATGATGTCTTTCAGCTCTCTCTCCTGTCGAAATAGCAGCAATCCTCACAGTCATGATGAAGTGCTAAGTGATTCATCTCCATCCAGACAAAAGTCTGTGCAGAATAGTGATGAACACTGAATGATGACAAAAAAACTAAACACATCTCTTGCTTATATAAAAAAGTGTGCCTGTGTATTGTTATGTGTAAAATGACGATAAAGCTTTTCTATGTGCTTTCAGACTGAGATCGAAATATGTATTTATGTTCTTTGTAGTAATTGTTATTGTCAGGACCTATTTGACTTACTGTACAGTTTGAGAGAATACATCTTATCTCTCACATCATGTACTGTACATGTATACATCTTTTTATTTTCAAATCATTAAATCTAGAGATGGACTGATATGTCATTTGTTTTTGCTCATCCGCACAGCTGAGTAAACGATGCTAACATGAAACAGAAAGTTCAAGTCCAGCTAGTGATCTCAAAGATACATTGATAGGGTTGCTGCATCATTCTGGTAAAAAGCCCTTTCACCTTTGTCATTCTTTGATTAAACACTCCTTTCCCTTGAGTATAGCACAGATGGCCTTGTTTATTTTTCCTTTCTTTCCACAAGGTAATGTTTCACTCTATCTTAACTGCGAGCAGTACATTGTGGTGCAGTTGCTGTGCTGTTCAAGTGCGGATGTAGTGAAGGAAGCAGTGACAGTAGTCATGTATCACGCCCTCATCTGGCACACACAACCCAGCACCATGGGCCTCTTTTCGTGTGTATGCAAGTGCGCATGTGCGTGTGTGTGTGTGACTGGGCTGGGCTGGAAAGTGTGTTTGGTGACCTTCTTTCTCTGTATATGTAGGGTCATCCCCATATTCCCACCCACTTCTGATCTCATCCAATTTCGTGTAACTCCTTATTGTTACTGAAAAACCAGACCCCATTCCTGATGTAATTAACATGTGTATCTCTACACATATGTCAGATAGCCCACCCAAAGTCAATATACAATAGGAGATTGTTTTAAAATGTTCTGGTTTGGAAACTATGCCCCCTAGTGGTGCTATATGGTAGCGTAGTGTACTTTTAATGTCATAAAAAAACTATTGAAATGGTATAACAAATCAGCCGGTGGAGGAGGAGGAGGGGGTGCATATATATATATATATATATATATATATTGTCCTTTATGTGAATACAGACATGTCACTTATTGTGAGGGCTTAAAATACAAGATGTGCTCTGATGGATCTATGTAATTCTAGGCTATCACAAGCATTCTGCTAAAAGTTTATTCTCCCAGCTATGCCACAGTACAATTACATCACACACTGAAATGCCTTAACATGTATCAATCAGCAAGTCTGAATGCAGAGTCATAGGCCCAAGGTCCAAAGCTGTGTGCTGACACTGAGGTGGGCAGGCTTAATTTTGGGGGGGCTGGTATTATTCCCTGAGCATATTTGCAGGCCTACATAGATATGTAACTATGCAAAAATCTCACAATGTTACTTTTGATTGATAAATCAGCACATTTAGGGATGGTGCAATCAGGGATAACTCTGAAAACTGTCTAGTTTACCAGTTGTGGGTCAAACATTCAGACACTTGCAAATTTTCTGTACATGGATTGGTTTTAATTTTTGTTGTACGAACTAATTTATGTACTTGAATAAATGTTTGAATAAATGAGACAAATATCACAAAGTGATTGCATGATACAAGAATATAGAGGACACCCTCCACCTGCTGTGGCATTACAGACCGGTGAGTCTCTGCAGCATTTCCAGCTGCAGGTGGTGGATTTTGGCCCGGTTGCAGAGTGCCTTTGGGTCTCCTCAACATGGGAAAAGATGACTTTTATGTCCCATAGATTTGGCAGTAGTAGTCGGCTGGATGGCAGGTAAGGGCATCTTATGCATTAACTGCTACTTTCTTTGGCAAGATTTAGCCAAAGTAAGGGTAGCAGGACTTTGGCATTTAAGTCTACAATGTCAGCTCTGTTGCTTTAAATGGAGCATCAGTGAAAATAGATGAACTTCTACAGCAGGATAAAGGAATAACTTAAGGTAATGTTATGTTATCACTGGTTTATTTGCTTAATGCACTTTAGTTTGTTAAAATCTTGTGCACATTGGAGTTCTGCCAGACCTGATGAAAATGAAAAGATTGCACCCACTGATGCGAGTCATTCAATATGACATGAGTAATTACTTTGTTGTGTGAGTGCCAGGCAGCTGGCACTGCTCTGTAGGAACTGACCCTTTAGCTGGCTGACATCACGCTGGCAGTAGATGACTGTACTTTCAGGACTGCTGCCTGATCAGTCAGAATAAACTCAAAATAATATAGATCATGGATTACTTTTTTCACTTTCAGCTACGAAACTGAGTGACAGAAAATTCAAATGTTGTTTCTCTGATTATGTAAAAATGCACTAGCCTGAAGGTTTAATGCTCTTGTGTTGACAAAAATAAAGCATGAACAAGGACTAGAGTAGGACAGCTTAAAAAACATCTCCCAAGTCTGCCTGAAAGACAACCAGAAGGAACAGGAGTTTCTCCTCCTTTGATATTTAAACAATGCATTGACATGCAATGCTATCTCACTTGTAATATTCAGGCTGAATTTCAGGCAGCTCTGGGTATTTATGGCACAGAAACTAAACTGTACGGATTACATATGTACTGTTTATACATTTATATAGTAGCCTATATACCTACATCTCACTAAAATCCGGTTGATATTAGAAACAAAAGAATGATATTAAAGGGGGTTTAATTTATGTGTACATACACAAACAAAAGTATAAATTGTAAATAGATATAGACTGAAAACATGAAACTGGATTTGTTAGTTTTATGGTAAGCAACAGAGCATGTAGCTCTCAAACTTGCGAAAACTTTTTATATTCGACAACCTAGAAAAAAGTATTAAATAACACTTTCACGATATTTGCATGGATTTTGTAAAGTTGTTAGAAAACAGCTTTTTACATCCAGCAGAGATTGAGCAACGTGGCTTGCTGAGGATTTTGAGAAGAAAACAAGATCCAGGGTCCTAAATAGAAACTGAAACGTGGATTAAAATGACCACAGGATGCTGTTAAACAAAACAAAATTTTAGGGGAAAAATGAGACGAAACTGGACCACTCAGATGAGATGAACTGTTGATTTTATAATTTTTTAATTTTTATTTTTTACTCTGTGGTGATCATTATAGAGGGGATTTTTACTGTAAATTTTTTGTTCATTGTATTTTGCCCTCAAAAACAACGACAATTCACTCTCTGTAGATATAACCAATGACCCTTGTGTCTGAGTCTCATTTCTTTAACTAGTCACTTCAAATGAAATGGCAACAGTATGACAATATGGGAAATAGGACCCTGGAGGCTTTAATAAAATATGTCAACATTTCCGATTCAAAGCTCATATTTAACAAAATGAATTAACTTAAGTCATTAAAAGATTTCTTGCTAAAATGTAAAAATGCTGTGAACAGAGAGTTTTTACAGTTCATTATCAAGTGTCACTCTGCATGCTAATAGAAAATAATAAACTAACATGGTGAAGTGATTCCCGTAGTCTGCCTGGAATAACAAAACTTCCCACCCTCATGTATCTGCTAAAGGAATAATGAAGAGTCTGCGAAATATAACCTGCATAAATTTGGAAAAAAAATGAAGCAAACATGCAAAACAGTGAAACTTCAGCTCAGCCTGAAAACATTTAACTTCTTTTTGTCTTTCTTTGCAGATTCCTCTTAGGTGAAGCTGAATGACATAGAAGCCTGAAACTGAGCTCAAGCAACGGGACCGCTGGCGCCTGCCTCCAGCCTTACACATCAGGTCAGACATAGAGTGAACTATCAAAGACTAGCAGGCCCTGCTGAATGTCAGGGCATATTTGGAGCTGGGGGTAGCAAAGATGAGACAGGGTGATGAACTATCTGAGACACAAAGGCAAGTTTTGCTCTGAGAACCAGCCAAGTACAGGTTCTTGAACACACACACACACACACACACACACACACACACACACACACA
>JBAMHW010000023.1:20286643-20302803 GCA_037177495.1 Rhadinocentrus ornatus
TCTACATACATATATATATATATATATATATACATATGTATGTATAGTGTAATTATTTTTTTAAAGGTGTGCACGAGTGTTTGGAGGATATCAACTGCAAATTGTGAATATTCTTGATATCAAAGGCTGCCTCTAGATGGCAGTATTTGAGAGCATATTCTGTAGCTGGACACATTTAAAACTGCCCCTTTTAAGGGAGAAGAAATTAATCTAAACTAATTGTACTGTTGGTGTTTTGCATGTTGGTAAAATTGCTGCCATTCACTCTTAGACACTGTTGACAGAAATCTCCCAGTCAACCAGCTTTTTTTTCAGTTTGACTAAAAAGCATATTATTGCTCTCATGATCTGTAGAAGTGTGTTGTATATTGTATATATTTCAAGGCAAACCGATTAAGTGAATAGAATTCAGATCTTGAAGAAGATGCACTTAGAATATAAGGTTTTATATATAAAGAAATTAAAGTGCCTTAACAATTTTCCCTTTGTCCCTGTACATACAAAGATGGGGAAACACACTTTTCAGTGATGCAAAATCTTTTACACCCATTATAATTAATTAATTTGTGATGCAAACATACTGAAATGATAAATTCCATCTATGAATGTTTGGAGAAATGGAAAAATGCTGAAATATGTGACATGTTATTTTATGCTTTTTTTTTTAAAGCTACACTGTTTTAAAGTAGTTTTTTTTTTGTTGATTTCTAGTGACCAGCTGACTTTAAACCATCTGAAAAAACACACACAAATTTGTTAACTAGAATGGTGTGCCTGCATTTTTCTGCCCCCTTTTCCTTTTAAAACCCTGAAAAAGCTTTGATTGCAGCTTTTACCAAGAAAAACAGCTATTCACTCCCATTTGGAGGTAAATAACACCTGTTTTATTCCACAGATGCTGAGCTTCTTAGCTTCATCTACACCAGAGAACAGTTATTACCATATCTTTCTGTCCCTTCTTTAAGACATCTAATCCTGCTCTGTTCTAGAAATATTTTTTCTTTAAAAATATAAATCACATAATGCACAAAAGAATTTGATATAAAATATCTACATGCGCAGGTGTATGTGTGCCTTCTCAGAAGAAGCATGCAAACACACACATACTGTAAATAGTCATGAATACAAATGCACACACTCACAAACACATGCAGTCAACAATACAATGAAAAATATTAAAATAGACTTATGTGCAGGTACAAACATTGAGAAGAGATAGAATAGAAAAATATGACAGGGTTTGTGTGGAAACTTATCCTCATTCTACAGCTTTGACAAAAGTTTCTTCTTACTGGCCCCATCTGTTAAAGCGAGTCGTATGTCATTACTCCAATATGTCACTCAGCAAAGCATCAGGGACTAAGCTTAAACAGGTTTAGTTTATGCCTCTATATTATGTATGGATTTTATGCAAATTTAATGGTGACAATGAGCAAAACCCTTGATCTGGGCGCCTTTGTGGCTGGAACACTTAATGCTGTAAAAGCACCATAAACCTAATGGGAAACCAAAATCCTAAAGGCAGTATTGAGACAGTGAATGGAATCGTTGGAACTAGATTTCATCTTGTGAGATGTAAATGAAGAGGTTATAGTCTGCCTCCTGCTTTAGATGCCCATGTTTTTGTAAGGGTAATGACTGTATCCATGTAGAATTGGATGTGGCATCATTGCAGAATAAGATATGATAAGATTAAAGATTGAGATGGTAATTTTTGTGCTGTTTAAGAGTTATAAAGGTGTTAGTGAGAGTAATGAGCTACTGAACAGTCGTGGTAACAGAGTCTTCACTCTGTCTTCCAACATCATTATCACCTTTTTTTTTTAGCCACATTTTTTAAATAATTCTTTTCTTACTGGTTAATTGTTTACTAGTTCATTACAATGAAAAGTCATTCTTCTGTGGACATTGCATGATTACTTTATGTAATTTAATTCTCCACCTTGGGTACCTTTAGATTAGCTTAGCATCCAATATAACTCAAAATGGGCTGTAATTATTGCAGAACGAGGGAGTGCCTTCCCTTCGAGGAAGCGTCCTCCTGAAAATTAAATGATTTTGTTGGACGTATCTGATTGGTTGAATGATGAGCAGAAAGATGATGGTGACTTGTAAATGCGCTCTACTTTAGTTGCTGGTCAGCAAACTGCTTCACCACTTATAAATAAAAAAAGATTTGACAAAAACACTGCATTTCAAAGGACATGACAACACTTTAGATCCAGCCTTAGATGTTTGAGCCAGAATCAGATTCAGAATATGTAGGTGAGCAACATGACAGAACTGCAACAACGATCACCTCAGAATGTCTCTGTTTGATGATGCTCACCACCAGTCTCGCAACTATCGTTTTACAGTTATTTGCCATACTTATATTTTTCTGTAAAGTCAAATGTCAACTGAGACAGAAGATTTCCTGCTGAAAATATCTAGATAGTAATAAATACTCTGCATCATTGTTATGTTAAGTTGCTAACTGCTTTCTTTCCACACATGTGAAGTGTGTGGGGTTTGGTAAATGTAAACTATGCTTACTATGGTTGAAAAAACAAGTAATTCATATTTTTGTTGCCCCATGAAAAAGGCAATGATTGTACTCTTTACTCATGATATTTGCTCTTTAAACCATTTGTATACTTAATGCTAACATTACAGAAGCTGAGAGCAGTCATGCTCACACGTTTTATTCAAATATTGCTTTTGCAGCATAATGAGATAAATCATCTGTTATCACAAGAAACAGGCTTTTGTAACTTGTTATTCTGAAACAACGTAAAAAAAAAAGTGCAGAGTACGGCTGCTCTGGGCTTCTATACCCACAGAAGTAGGAAACTGTTTTGATAATATAATATGAGGTTCAGATTTATGCTTTATTAGTGTTGGAACAGCCTAAACTTTTAGCTTCAGTCTTCCCGCACATCCAGCTTTGCACTGGATGTGTCACTCAAGATTCAAGCCATTCATGAAGAGCAAACAAAATCCAACAATTAGGCTCTTGATTAAAGATAGGAAAATATCCCATATTTATGTTTATGTCCAAGAAAAACCAAATTCATCCACAGATCCAAGATCGCTCTGAGTCTAAGTTTTCCCCACAACCATAAACACATTTCCTTGGAGATATCACCAAAAAAAATCCAAGCTGCTATGCTCTGAGAAGTAGTGGTGGGTCACTTCTTCCTTACTATGATTTTTATGCATTTTTTTCTGAATAAATGTCCTGCACAATCCTTCTGCATAAAAATAGAAAAGGTAGTCGGCATAAAATACCAGGCAGAGAGAAATGTAACTCTCTCCTGTGGACCTCACATTCTTAGTCTCACGGGACTGTGAGGTCTGCATGGAATAATTCTCCACCTTTACTAGAATTTTGGCTCCTTAAGCCTGGATGAAGTTTTGTGGAATAGTAAGAATTTCAGAACTATGCAGTTAAAATTCAGAAGTCTGAATATTACAGAGAGAGGCAGGAAGAATTTCTGTAATTAGAAAGGAGCAGTGCACTAAACACTGTGGGTGGCTAGAAGTGATGTATAACACAGCATAAATATGTTGAAGAAGCTGAGAAGAAGTTTAGTAAAAACCTCATGTTCAATAAATCCTGATCAGGTGGGGAACTGAAACTTGAGTGTGTTTATTTGTAAGTCATCTCTCATGAATCAACTCTAGTATTTTTGCAAGCACATAAAATGTGTGTAGACAATTTTTTTAAAACCTTCATTTTACTAGGTAAGTTTCATTGAAATGACAAAATATCCTTTTCAAGGGACCAAAGCTTTTGGGCTTTTGGCTGATAAAACATTGGTCTAACACTGCAGATAAGCCAGAAAAACACAGAAAAACATACCATTTAAGCTACAAGTTGTTAATTAAATGTATTATTTCTTTCAAGTTTATATATTAAGCATGGGTTTTAAAATGAAGTGCAACTGCTTTTTGCATGCATAATAAATCAAATATATTAAAAGATGTACACCTAAATATTTAACAAAATAGTTTCCATTTTTTGTCCAAATGTCAGTCTAATCTCAAATGAATCATCGCCATGTAAACAAACAGACTTAAGATAGTTCGCATGCACAGAATTCCTCCTTTTGTATTCAAATATCTTATTCAAAATTTCTTTTCTAGCACTCTTTTACTCTCAATCAACAGACAGACACAAATAGCTTCAGCTCAGAGGTTTATTTTATTCCTCATATTGCACTGTCAAGGTAAATTCAAACAAGCGCTCTGTGTATTTCATTAAGCTATGTGAGTCATCCTTTGATTCCCATTTCTAAAGATGCCAGTGTGAAACTGAATGCTAATGAAACACAGAGAGGATTTGGCTACAAAGGAAGGATTTCTGCCAGGATTAAAAACCTAACCAAACTCTGATCTTAAGCAGATTTATTGAAGGATAATACCCAGGAATACAGATGCACGTCAGCAACAACACATCTGTTAAATCATGCAGGCGCACTGTAATGGAAGCATTTTGCTATAAGTAATGGTTTCTGATCTCAGGGCAGAAATACCACTCAGAAGCCATCTCTACTTGCTGGCCCATGGTTGTGAAAAGCTTGTCCCAAACTTCCACCTTCATGATGGCTTTACCTATTTGACACATTGTGGCTTTGATATCAAGGTAACTGCCTACGTTACTGATTCCTGCCCCTTTGGCTTCTGCCCTGACAAACCCATGCTCTTGCTCATTTTTCTCATAGTACATTTCTTTGTACAAATCCTTATCACAGTTACGGCCCTTTTTTATAGATGCCCACTGCAAAGTTCTTGTTGTTGTTCAGGTTGTAGTACCAAGGAACTGAGAACATCACTGCCAGAGTCTAAATGTAGTCATTCTGGGATCTCTCGAAAAGGTCATAGGTTATTACACCAACACATTCAGTTGCCTTTCTACTGGATTTAGAGAAAGCGCAAACTTCTGTCTTTAGGAGACGCACTGTAGGTTGAGGTGGGCTGTATGTCTCTCCATTCTCAAGGTGCACACTAACCAAAACAAAAATAAAAACATACATTTAACTTTTTTTGTTTCTTTAATAACAATCAAATAACAATGTTATAATTCACAACTCCAACAGGGTGTTTACCTGGGGTTGATTACGCAGTTATTCTCGGTTAGATTTGTGATCTCAATTGTCACACTTCTCTTGCTGCTCACATCAGCTGCTACAGCTTCAGCCGACTCCGTCATGCTGCAGTAGTCTTGAGAGCCGCTTGTAAAACAAAGGTAATTGAGACGTCAGCCTGCTGAACCAGACAAAATTAACATGTAACTAGCATGTCGTTCCCCTCTAGAATGCATGGGGAATCATGAAAATTGCACTCATTACAATATAGAATATTTTCTTGACCCCTGCTTTGCTGACGTACTCTATCGGCAGCTTTACGCCGACCTTGAAATGCACACATCGACTACAGCTGAGAATGAATGAAGCATTTCACAGGCTAATGAGATTTCAAAACAGTTGTGAACAATCAGAGAACGGCAGCAGCCCAATAAGAGAGTGCACCACTTCAATTACAGCCTCAAGTACCATGCAATAATGAAGAGACCGAAAACATAAAAGAAAATGAGCTTCCCCTTTATCAACAAATGCAAGATACAAATCAACAAATGACTCATCTGACTTCTGTTCAACAAATTACCATCTTATGAGGCATATTTTAAAGAGGCATCCACTAAACTATCTCCCAATAAATGTATTTTTCTCTAAATGTAATGTTTTCAGTGCTTTACCTGCTCAGAAGCTCCAAATGCTCCAAGCCTGATAAAAGGAGCTTGTTTCAAGTTTTTCAACCAGTATGTCAGCCTCACCCATCAGTCACACCTTCTTTCTACATACAATTGTTAGCAAGCCTGATGGTGTCAAAGAGGAGGATGCTGTCCAAGCTAATAACTATACATGACAGCCCTTCCAACCCTCTCCACAACATGCTGGGCGACCTCAAGAGCACATTCAGCAGCAGACTCATTCCACCTCGCGGCATTACGGAACGCCACAGGAATTCCTTCCTTTCTCTGGCCATCACACTCTGATGACACTGAACTAGAAGACTAAGCTATAAGCATTTGTTAAATGTTTTAAATACTGTAAATATTGATCTATTTGTTAGTGTTCTTGTTGTATTATTTATATTTTATATTCTATGCAATTTTTCCTATTTTATTGTGTTTGATTTAATTTTTATTTATTTTTTATTTATGTTTATTTTATTTAAGCAGTAAATTCTAATTTTACTTGGACTCCTATTTCTCTATTTTCTATCTCTCACTGTATGTCACTGTATAAAGGAGCATTGCAATACAACAGTTTGAAGGCATAACCCACATAAAAACAGGATGTTGAGAGCAAATATTAGTTTGGTTTTTCCCTCTTTAATCCAACAACTACATCCTTCTGTGGAACAGTTTCCCAAAAATTTCCTACTGGATCGAAATCTCTTTCTTTTACTGGGTTTATTCACTCTGAACATTCACTTAGTCCTAAAACACTGTTTGATGTCTCACAAAACAAGTCAAGGTAGACATCTACAGAGTCTGATTCTCTTTTTTCTGCTTGTTTTTCTATTCTTAATTCCACACAATGGAGCAAAAAGGAGAAGCTCACAGTCAGTGAAGAACAACATAGTTATTGTGCCGATTAAAAAAACATCTAGGCAGATATTCCATCTGTTGCCACTCGTTAGAATTGGATGGATCCCGATTTGAGATTAAATAATAATTACTGTTCATCAGTTATAATGAAAGCATACGGAGACAAAATATTCCTCACGAAGTAACACAAGCATTGGGTCTGAATGTTTTATTATCATAATAAGAGAGAAGAGAGTGTTTAATGTACATGAGCCCAAGACCTAAGTTAATGGGAAATCAATGAGCTGGTTGTCAGATATTGATATCTTCCAGCAGACACAAAACACAGATGACAGCAAAATCAGTCTTCCGACCATCAATGTTTTTATTTTTTTAAGATGACATCAGTGGTCATGTCAAATGCAGTTTATTCACACTGAATACTAAAACAACAAAGTATAGAAAAAAATCAGAGCCCCACTAGACTGCATACTAATGACCTATTTTATCATAGAGCTCCACTTTAACAATAGCTTTCCCAAATGTAGACATTGTGGCTCTAAAATCAGCATTTGTTGATCTATATTCCAGTCCAGACCCATTTTCCTCAGAGGGGGTGAAGTTGCTGAGATCTTTCCCATCCCAGTAGCAGCCGGTCATACAGATGTTTGTCGCAGGCTCGCGAATGCTCAACAATGCCTACGGCCAGCCGGTTCTTGTACAGGTTGTGGTCAAAACGTGCAGAGAACATCATGGCCATGCACTCAGAGCTCTGCATACGGAGCAAGTCGTAGGTTAGCAGGCCGATGGCGGCTGTGGCAGTGTTCATCCTTAGTGAAAGAGCACACTTCATGTCTTCATGGTCCAAACTGTGGGCTGGGGTGGGTGGTAACAGAAGCCACTTGTCCTGAACACCCTATTGAAGAGAGCATAAGATAAACCCCACCATCACCACAGACCAGTTTACAACTTTTATGACAAACCTCTACTACTTTTGATAAAAAAGCAAAATCAAAAGAAAAAAACAACAACACCAACTTCACAAAGTTTTTGGGTTGCTTGTCAATATATTTTTCTGAGTGTTGAGCTTTCCAGGGTGAAACAGCTTATGCTGATGGATGGAGTGTGACTGGTAGCACTACTGTGGACTTCTAAGTAACAGTGAGTGTACCTGCATGCAATGTGCAATGAGGCAGCACGTGTCATTGTATGATGGATAGGTGGATGTTCTCAGCAAAGTAATGTCACATGTGTAAATCACCCATCCAAAGCATGGTCTACTCTGCCACAGCTTGATAAATGTTGAAGCATGACATAAATTACAATAGACTTGAACTTTTTTTTTTTTTTCAATAATTGTTTTTGTTTGTTTTTCTTTAAACAGGTCCAGACATTGATTTTTTAAAATCAGAGCTAAAAAAATTACCTTTACAAAACAAGGAATGTACTAATAGCACTGGTCATTACAGACAGTACACTTGCAATACCACTGAGCTTCCTTATAACCGCACAACTCAGTCAAAGCTAGCATGCGGTAACCTCCAGTTTAAAGATGCATTTTAAAATATAATAATAAAAAATAAAATAAAGCTATTACAATAAATTCATTGACACTATCCAACTAATTATATGTGGTTTTATAAACCCTTGCTTAGTAATCTGGTTAGCTGAAGGTAATAGTTTTTAGTATAATGGAATTTAATTACATGTCAAAAGTAAATGTATTATACACAAATATACATCCATTTAGGTTTTTATTATTATCTTAAATCTAACTTCCATTTCACCAGTTAATAAGTTGTAAATGTGCGTACAGATTTACAAACTTACTTGGGGTTGATGAGGCAGTAGTTACCACTGACATTGGTTATAACTATGGTGCGGTTTCTGTTGGTGGTAAGAATGGCTGACACAGCCTTTGACTGCAAGTGGAGCATGGCTGGAAGCTCACAAAATATCACCAGTTAGCACAGGTGTTGCATCATACATGTATATGTTTGTATTTCCACTTACAAATACTATTTAGGTCATACAGAAAGTTCTGTCTGGTGAGCTGAAGAGACGTTGAAAGCTGAATTACATCTTTGCAATGTTAAAGTAATTTTTTCCCCCTGTTAGCTGCCACCCTCCTGAAAAAAATTATCTAAACATTTAGATGGAGTGTGTTCATGTGAAAAGAAAAGAGAAAAAAAACCATTTTGTAACTGTTTTTTTACACAATAATTAAGACATAGAAAAGTAAAATTTTTGATAAAAGAAGGTGTGAATTTATTTACCTTTTAGAATTTAACACCAGCATTGAGTCAGACAGTAACGTCAAGTTTCTTTTGTCCTCTAGTGAACCTCACTACATGCATTTCATAAACATGCAAATGATACATTTCATGTTTTGTCTTGCTTAGAAAAAAACTGGTGAGGGTTAGCAACAGATTCCTTTGGGAACCTCCGAACATCACTCACACATTTCAACACACTCTCTCCATCTGAGTCTTACAGCTGACTCCGCTCCCTCTGGATTGTGGCACTAAGAGAGACACTTGCTTTGCTCCATGGTACTTAAAAAAAAAACATATTACACAACAAAGTGCAGTACAATGCCGCTTTATATCCATATTTATCCATATGATTTCAAGGTTAGAGATCTTTCCAATTTGGTGTGTTTTACCATGCGTTTGTTATTCCGCCAAGTAGCCTATGTGACAACATGGCAGCTGTTCATTTCCATTTATCAGATGCCTGAAACTTGATAGACATCCTTCAACACCATAGCTTGGAGTCACCAGATGGCACCAAACGTGCATTTGCAGAAATACATTTGCACTACACAGACTTTGTCAGTTGAAATGTACTGCCTGGTAATTAGCCAGTGGTGATGGGAGAAGAGCTCTCAAGAACATTATGTACATTATATATATATATATATAGCAATGATATAAATACTAAAAATAACAGCACATGTGAACCATATAAAGTTTGCCATCTTAGGTTTGTATTTTGTATGCTTTATGTTTGTTCTTTGAATGGTTATTTTTATGATTACTGCCTGTAATGAAATTTGGGCTGCTGCTGCCTTTGCCAGGACTCCCTTGAAAAAGAGATTTTGTAATCTCAATGGGACTTCCCTGGTAAAATAAAGGTTAAAAGAAAAGCTTAATATATGTAAAAGTGTTACAGGATTTGTAAACCATTTCTAGAGTAACTGAGTATAAGAATTACAGTCTCACAAGGCAAATTTTTGTCCAACGTGTTAACATGGCGCAAACCCAGGTTAAGTTAAAATGTCCTGAAGTGACTAACATAATGATTTCTTGCTGTTTGACTTTATCTCTGCTGCCACCTTTAGGTATTTTTGGACATGTTAAAAAAATAGCAAATAAATCATCAAATAAGACTCATGCGCTGCACTTGTAGGGGTCAACAGCTGGCATCCTTTATCCTACATGATCACATATTTAAGAGCAATATCTCAAGGCACATCCTCATTAATCAAGTCTGGTACGTTTAGTCACATTTGAGTTATCTTTCTGAGATTATTGAGTAAAGTGAAATCAAGAAGGCAATGAAAGGACAGAATATCAGCAATCTCTTTTCTTGTGAGGCTGACCTTTCTGACAAAGAAATGTATGCTGAGGAAAGGGACCATTTTTAATAACAAAGGCTGCCGTATCAGTATCTCAACATGACGCCACTCATGCTTTAGTCCATTAGACACCTTTCCTGACATCACTCTTTCTGCCTGTTTTACATGTGTCAGATTTTTTTCTTCTCACTTGAATGCATTTTTAAAAATAATATGACAGACTGCAGCAGAGACCTTCAAAACAAAATAAATAAATGTAACACTGCAGACTTTGTAACCAGAAACATGCTTAATTGCCCTTTCTTCTGTCCAGCCTTGATTAAACTGCAATGTGACATGTTGTGCAAGCATGTTGTCAACAGAGAACGTTTTGCTGTTCAGAAAACAGCTGAGGCATTGAGTAAACGGGTGTGCAGAGATAAGGATTATAGCACAATCAGCACTTTGTTGAATCATATTGTTTTGTTTGCTTTATAGCTGTGTGATAAATACAAAACTTCTTAAAAGCCATCACAGACAAGGCTTAAACCTTTATACTCACTTTACATGAAGACCTGACTTTGCAAGATTGCAAATAGCAGAATAAAGTGAAAAGGAAATAAAGGGGCACAGAGGTAAATGACACTCTAGATTAAAGAACAGTTACAGTCTGGAAAGGAGTGCAGAGGTGATGAAACTGCTAAACAACCTTCACTTGTGCACATGACATAGTGACAAATAAAGGGGTAGATGGTGAACTGCCACAACTGCAGAGCTAACTAACCCTTTATTTCTCTGGTTGAAGTGCTAGTCGATAAAAAATTGCTAAGTTTCTACAATACCTCCCCTGACAGTTACTTTTCCAGTGCACCATCATTCCTGTGTAAAAACATTTAATAAGATGCTTTGGATTAGTTTAGTTCAATCACTAGTTAAGCAAATCTGTCAAATTGAGAGAGGAACTGAATGTATATAGTTAGATCTGGCTTTTTTTTTCTTTTTTCTCTTTTAGGAATTGAAATACAAACAATACAGAAAGTGTTTAAATTAATTTTCCTTAAAAACAATATCTTAGCTTGCCACCAATTCACACAATTTCCAGCATGTTATAGCTGTTAAGGCTAATTACATGAAAAGCAGGTGAGCAGGTGGATGCTCTTTTGTTTATTTGAAGCAGACTGAAGCATAAAGAGAATGTAGGAGACCTGGAGGGCAGATGTGGAACAGCATGCAGGGGATTTTAGCAGCAAAACAAAACTAATGCATACAGAAGCTGCATCTGTGGCCCAGGCCTCTAAATCCATAGAACATTCTGACTGATATCATGCGTTGCCATAACAACATCTGTATATTGTTTGCAAATGGATTTGATAGCATGTTGTGTGTATGTGGAAATATGCAATGGGCTTCCTAACCTAACATGTTTATCCTCACTTCAAATGCTACAGTGAGAATATTTCATGACAGATCTCCAGCACAAAGAAGTTCATACAGAAAGAGAAGGAAGGCAACCTCCCTCAACTTATTTTAATTTATACAGTCAAATGTTTTAAAAAAGGTGGAGAGTTTCAATGTTTTAAAACACAGAAAATAAATCATATTCTCATTATGGTCAGATTAATTTAGTTTCACCAACTATTTTTGTTAGTTACCACAAACATGGTGTGCTGTAAAAATGGCTGCTGCCTCAGTCTGCCTGATCCTGTTTATGTTTGTATGTTGTTGTCTACTCTTGGACGGGTTTGTACTAGAAAAAGAATTTCGCTGCACCTGTTGCAATGACAATAAAGTTTTCATTTAACATCACAAATATTCTGATAGATTTGGTACAAATATTTGGCAATTGGCTGGACTTGAAATATTTCTTATCTTATAGGGAGTTCACTACACCAACAGGATCAGAAATATTTTTAAGAGCACCCTTTCCTTTCCTTTATTTCTCCCCCAAATGTGATGTCAACATTATGGAGCAGCTCTCGGATGCATAGTTGGCCACTTAGAAAGTGTGAAAACAAAAATCATTGTTAATTGCCTCTTTGTCGTTGGCCTTGACAGATGTGCCAGACAGGTTTTAGGTTGATATGAAGTCACTAGTATGAACCTGCAGTATACAGTGGCCCTTAGCTGCTAATGAAAAAATCCAGGAGACATTGCAGATTTATAATATATTTTACAAATCAATACACGAAAGGGTTAATGTATAGATGCAGTTGTTAAAAAGTGACTAATCACAATGCAGTTTTGCTTGAGTTAAACACTAATGCCTTATTCACATTCCTCCCCCTCTCCAGCAAAGCATATGAAGCCAGCTACTTTGCAGTTGTAATGATGCATAAAATCAGTGACATTTCTTCCTCTTCTTTAGAACAATTTAGTTCTGTCATAATCTCTTTATCTCTGCTGATACACCTGATGAAAGCTGGATTTTTAACACATTGCTCATTAAAGCTCTCTCTCTCTCTCTCTCTATATATATATATATATAAAAAGTCTCCAGCTAACGCTGTTATCATATTTGATTTTTTTTTATATGTAAAGAGAATATTTACAACACTTCCATTTTTTTATTTCTTGCATTTCTTTTTGATGTTGTGTAGCAGCATGGAAATCATATTGTGGTGCAGCTTCTGTACTACAACACATTTAAATACTGCACATCCATCCAAACAGTTTAGAAGGGATGCAGAAAAGGTTAAATTACTGTCATTTGTTTTTAGGTCAGTTAGTCATCATGCACTGGTTCATAATGTAGTGTGATGTACGTTGTAGTTTCTGCATAAACATTCTTAATACACATAAAACCTTATAATACGATTTTGTATTGAGAAAGTGTTCTTTTATTGATAGTCTTGGAATAAAGCTGATATTTATCTAAAACTTTGAATAGAAAGGGGATACTACGTAGCATCTGATTTGTGGTATTTGGCATATAGAGTATATCATAATCATTTGACATGCAGCTGTGGCTCTGAAGTTTAAGCGATCATCAGCCATTCAAAATGTCAATGATTTGATCTCTGGTTTCCCCACTTTACATGTTGAAGTGTTTTTGAGCAGGACATTGAAAGCAACATCAGCTCCAGTGCTGCATGCATGTATAAACTACAAAACTACAAAAAGAACAAAGCAAATGCATGCAATTTAACATCTAAAATAATAAAAGGTAAAAACAAGGAGTTAAAGGTCTTAAATGTTATGAAGTGCTTGTATCTTAGTATGATTTTATAATTGCTCAGTTGGGGTTACTGACTACATATTCAATAGCGGCAGCAAATACTTTCAACATTGTGCCTGGTTTCTCAGCATGGTTCAGTGTTTTTAAATATTTCAAAGTGCTGGAGATGGAAACATAAGGTAGAAATTATGAATGCAACATTTTACTTTAAATTTTTGGATAAAGCTATTTGTAAATGGCCACTGGATGCTGTTTATCACTTACTCTTAATCAAATGATCATCAGTCTGAGCATCTCTATAAAAATCAAGCATGTTAGCATAGTGCAAAGAAGGAAAGTCAGCAGCAAAGACTGAAAAGAAGCAATTACTGCATCAAACTGGGAAGAATTTTAAGACCATTTCTAAACTATTTGGAATCCATCATTTTACACGGAGAGAAAAAGGAAACATTCAGAAAGTTGTCCTCTCTTAGCAGAAGAGGATGTACATGCAAATTCACCCAATCATCATCAATCTCCGCTGTGTTCACTGTCCAAAAGAATAAAAGCTACATGTCTCAAAAGACCTCAGTCAGCTTGTTAATTCCTAAATTTCACATCAGTGTAATGTGAAAATGGCTAAACAAGTATTGCTTTTTTTTTGGGAGGTTTGGTAGGACAAAACAAATTCTCACTGAAAAGAAGATGGCAACACCTACAAAGGTAAAAAACAAACAGCAAGACTTCTGGAACAATGGGCCCCTTCACCACCCATTCGTACCAACAAATTTGTTTTTAAAGTGTAACTACACCCCCTACTTTTTGCATAAGTCCACCCACTGCTGAATTTGAAAAATGCCTGAAACTGCAAGGGTTGGGGTGGGAGGTGTGGGGTAATCAGGGCGTGGAAAGTGGGTGGGTCGGGATACACAGGCAGAAATGACTGACAGACAGCAGCTCAGCTCACTGGCAAAATGCAAAGTGAGATTCACAAAGCACCTACGTCACAGAGCTTTTTTAAAAGAAATGAATTATAAAAAAACAAATTAAAAACAGCAGATGTGGCGACTGAAGTTAAACAGCCAACATTGATGAAGAAACTGATAAAACTGATGATCTGGATTAAAACAGGTTTTTCCTTATCATTGACGTGTAAAGGTTTGTGCGGCAGTGATAAAAGTCCTACAGCAGCATCACCCAAAGTAAACACCTGTCGATAAATTATATTAAATTGTTTTAAATTGATAATAATCAGTTCAATATATCATAAAATTTAGACCTAAAAAAGGTCTCATTTGTCATTCCCCATATGCGGTAATGGTATAAAAAGTTTAAAAGCAATTAATTACATAAATTAATTAACAAAATTAACGCATCATTTTTGACAGCCCTAATATAAAAAACCAAACAAAACCAAACAAACACAGCATACTGATGCAAACACCTCGGACCAGCTGTCAGGCACAGTGGTCGAGTGTTGATGATTTGGGTTTATTTGCAACCACAGTACCTAGATACCTTGCAGTGATTGAATTGAACGTCAACTCCTCTGTCTACCAGAGTACTCTAGGGTCAAATTTAAGCCCCTATGTTAAAGATTATTTTTGTCATATATTAAGGTTATGCTAATGATGCATAGATCTTGTTACGCTCAGGTTTTTAATGTTTGCAATCAGATGCAGAGCATCTTTTCTATGTGACTTGTGTGTTCCTCATTTCTTAACATACTTTCCATATGAATGTTATCTTGACTGTGAGGGTGTATATGAATTTGTGAACAGTGTAATATTATGCACTGGAATTAAGAAAGGTCTCTCTTCTTTGGATTTTTTCGTTGAAAGTTTCCGTTCAGATTTCTTGCAAAAATAAAAACTTGCACCCACCAGATATAAAAAATTACCACACAATTTAACTAATAGCTAAACCTTGGCTAAAACTGGTTTATCTAGTAGAACAAGTAGGTCAGAATTCCCCCACAACAATGTGAGAGACGGATGATGTCACACAGAGTGTGAGCACTTCAGGTTATTGCTGCAAAAAAACGATTTTACAAGCTGTTAAATTAATGGGGCATTTAGCTGTTCATACACACACTCACTTCTCCTGCATTTGAGCAAAATTTTTGTCAAATAAATGAGGTCATGATACAATACGGCACGTGTTGCTGTTCACGGGGTTGCATTTAAATAATTTTAAGACCTGGTGGATTTGGATGTTTTTTTTTCAAGTTAATTTTATGTCCAATCATTCAATGTACTCAGTGAAATAAAAGTAGTGTCCAATGAAGGGAACATTTAAATGAAGAAGCAGATTACTCATATTAAAGCCCCAGACTAAACTTTGCTGCTTTTAACACTATGGCGCTAAATAAAAAAAGACTAATTCAGCATTGATCTTGCATCCTGTCTCTCCAGCCAATAAAAGATCTAGACTCTTGTCTCGTCTCTAGCGCTGTCACTTGCTTTCTCTTTCCTTTCCTTGAGTCCTCCAAAAAATGTCCTTTTGTGTTTCTTTGCTGAATCGGTCATGATGTGGATTCAAAACAGCAGGTGACATGGTTCCATAAAACAAAACTCCGCAGTCATGTGATGCTCCAACCTGGAAAAATCTCTGTTTGGTTTCTCAGCCTCAGGACACTGCAGGGCAACGAGGGCTCCAGGAATGTACATAATTGATGTCAGTGTGCCACCAAAATTAATCAAAAGCATAAAGTTTTGGAAAGTTGTGTAGTGATGGTTTAAAAACAAAAAAAAAGAAGAAATCTCTCTCTCTCTCTCTCTCTCTCTCTCTCTCATATATATATATATATATATATATATACAGGACTGTCTCAGAAAATTAGAATATTGTGATAAAGTTCTTTATTTCCT
>JBAMHW010000023.1:20315313-20336208 GCA_037177495.1 Rhadinocentrus ornatus
TAGTCCGTAGGCTCCTGTAGCGCTTCCCAGAGGGCAGGAGGGCAAACAGTCCATGTGCTGGGTGGCAGGAGTCCTTTTTTTTATATCATGACAGCCACATTTTTTACTGTGGTTTGACTTGAGATTTGTACAGAACATGCAGAAATCCCCATGGACAATTTGCAACTAAGCAGCTGAATGCTTTGCAACAATTAAATTAACAATGACAAAGAATAAATTGAAAAAGGGGCAATTGGCATATCTTACCAACAAAACCCTGCTCGTCCTCCAGGAGCCTTAGCACAGATGTCACAAAGCATGGTACAAAACAGAAATTGAATACAGAAAGAACTAATCTAAAAAAAAGAGGATGAGCAATTTAGCCTGGAGTCATAATAAAGACAAATGTGAAGCAGGACTCTCATGCTCATTGTATATGAGTCCAAAATGATCTCATGTTGCCTTTTAATCTATATGCACTAATTAGATGCAGTAAAGATGTCAACAGAACTGTCATCACAACTAAAATAGTGCCTGTGTAAACCAGAAATGTTACTGAATGCAAACTTTCTCTCACTTCATCTTAATTAGTCGGTGTTTTAAGAAAAATTTCAACAATAGAATCAAAGAATTATACAGTATCCTAACAGATTCTTCTAAAAAGGAAATAAATGAAAAAAAAGAACTAAATGCAGATGATCAAAAAAGAAGAGCCTCGCACCACCTTATCAACGTTCTTTTCTTGTTTCAGACTATAGCACCTGTTGACCTATTTGGAATTGTTTAAATTGTGTTAGGTAATCTGAAAAGTTTTTTAATATTCCACAGAATTATTAGAAATTAATTTAGGTTCTTTGTTAATGGAGTAAAAGTGGTATTATTCAACTTTAGATTTCATGTGTGCATCAGACAGTAGCTGCTGAGTGTATCACACAAAGAAGTTCTTGAGGAACTTTGCTTGAGGTTAATCTAGAGATCAAGATTAATCTAGGTATATGACTATATTAATAAATCCAGTGTATTCAATATTTTACCAGGGTTATAACATTTTTGCCATTTCTATATAATAGCTTTTAATGTTTAGTTTTTGTTAAAATTACTGCCAGTGCTACATGACCACAACCCATGTTATAAACATGTAACCGGTAACTATGTGTACCATGTTACTAATATGGAGTGGAAGGTAATTGCAAGAGGGGAAGTAGAAGTAGGCTGACATACATGTAAGAAAAACAGGATTAACTTACCAAATTCAGGAAAACAATATATTTACTCTAATTAAGGAAGACATCGATTAATATAATTTGTAGGAATAGTTGATGTCATGTCCATACACTTTATTTGGGTGAATATTAGATCACACAGTGGAAGCATGACATTAATATAACCTGACAGGCGTGGAGGGACCAGGAAACGTTCAGAATGTGAACCAGGGGTAGCTCTACAAGTTGTGGTCTCAGACACGGAGGATAATTCAGTTGGTGTTTGCCTGGTTCAGCACGGTCTGTGACCTTCTCCCTACGTGTGTGCTCCATAGGGCCTCAGCCTTCCCTTGTGATGGTATTGGTCCTGCTGGGGCATGCCGCCCAGCATGATTCTGCCTGCGGTGGATCCCTGCTGGGATTTGGACTCGATGTGAAGGATTGAAAATAATATGTGTTGGCCTAAAATCAGCCATCCTCTTCTCTCATGGTTAAATAGTGAGAGACAAATTAGCTGTGCACATTGCTCGATAATGCTAAACTTTCATTCTGATTGATAGAGTGTGATAGAGACTGTGTTACAAGATACAAACAATATTTCATGGGTAAAAGATTATTCACAACATTTGTGTAATGTATGCAAAAGGCAATACTTAATACTTACTACATACTTAATACCACATAAACCAATATTACACACTTAGAAATTGGATGTTTTAGTTTATTAGTTTAGTTTATTTTTCAAACATAATAAAAGTCATATGTTTCCCAGTAATGTATTTGTACTTTTTAAACAAAGTTGCTTCATTGTGGCAGCTATGGTTCAAATGTGACTCGTGCTTAAAATGTATGTTGTAGTTTCACAGTTACTCCTGTCTGATTTTTAACTTGGGTATCAGTCCACAAATCTGTGGAGATTTTGATTTTTAATTACAAACGTTTTTGTTTCAGCTTTTGAAACTTACAGTAATGTGTAATTTTTGTAGCATTTAACCCTTGAATTGCAAAGTTAAGCAAAGGTTTAGTCCTACCTAGCTTTGCAGAAACAGTGAAAGCAAAATCCAACATAATATGTCACCTAAAATTAAACTATTACATGTTAATTAATAAAGTGCTGATTTCTGAATGGATTGTTGAGAGTCTAGTGGATGGAAATGAATTCAGGGAAAATGGGGAAAAAAGGAAAAGAGCAGGCTCAGTGAGTAGCAACTCTGTGACACAAAAGGGTTTGAGTCTCAGCTTTTTGCAAGACAATGCACAGAGAGCTGGAGACTGGAGGAAGAGCACGCAGAGAGTGGATGCGGGAAGCATGACAAAAGGTTTGTCTAATGATGTCGCTCTCAATTACCAACCTCTGTCACCTTTCAGTGTCATTGACAAAATGTAACCATGAACAAAAAGGCTGAAGTGGGCATTGTCAGCCAGAGAGATGCAGTGTTGAACTGGGCAGATTTCTCTGTTGCTAACTGTGTAATCAACATTTATTTGTTGAGTTTTCTAAAAGTGTGAATTAATTACCATTTAGTGGGAAATTTCTTCATTCAGACCACTGTACAACACAGTGGGAGAGTGTGTCTCATTGTGTGTGACACTGGGGATTACAAGTAAGTCTTGTCTGTGCCAGAGCCTGCTGCTGCAGAGTCAGGTTGGCTCTAGATTTAAAAGCCATCATGCCAAGATGTCAAATTAAACATTGCATGCATGCCACCCTAAATCTGTGGCCTTTCAAACATTTCAAGATTGTGTAATTAGTCACATGGTGCGGTCTTCTTTTTTGAAGAAGTGACACACTGAACAC
The DNA here is from genome assembly GCA_037177495.1 of Rhadinocentrus ornatus. NCBI lineage: Eukaryota > Metazoa > Chordata > Actinopteri > Atheriniformes > Melanotaeniidae > Rhadinocentrus > Rhadinocentrus ornatus. The sequence goes on from JBAMHW010000023.1 coordinate 20,318,293, forward strand.
AAGTGAGGCAAGAGCCGGGATTATTGCATGTGGACAAAGTGTCCCATAAAGAGGAAAGACAATTATGACAGCTTAATTCCCAGCTTATTTCCCCAGCATGTCCTCACAGCAACTATCACTTCTCAATACATTTTCTAGCTGATTTCACTACTGCTTTCTGATATTCAAGATACCCGTCAGTTATAGTAAAACACATGCAGGGAGATGGTAGGGTATCTAAAGGAGACGTTGCAGAAAAGTTATTCTCTTTCTATGAAGCATGATAGCATAGTGCCTTTGAAGAAGACAGATCAAGATCAGTGCTTCTGGTGCCACAGAGTCAGAAGAGTCAAGTAGCCCCCTGTAGACAGGCCATATGGCTCAGGAAGACTTTCATGGGTGTATATGTGTGGCAGCAAGAACCATGCCAGTCCCTCTGCTGATTTCTCATTATTGAGGAATAAATAGAACAAGACAACAAAACAGTGGCCCTGTTGTGTCATACCCATTCTGACTTCAGTGTGAGACAGATGGTACAAACTAAATGGCAAGATTTGAATAGTTGGGAAACTGGGCAGCAGCACCAACACAACAAACAATACACTGTGATAAAGAGAGCATCCTAATCTGCACCTTTTCTCAGCATTTTCTGAAGAGACCCAGCATTCTTCTGTCTTTGTCACCTGTTTTGTGCTTCATAACCCAGCGTTGCTTTAGCAGCAATCCGAATTACTCTAGTCACACAAGCTCTTACATTTCTGTCTGTGCAATCGGAGTGTGTGTTTGTGGCAATGGCGTGGGAGGCTGCAGGAGAGTCACAAGGAACAGCAGGTGCCAGGTCTCCTCCAAGGTGGCTGATGGGGTGGGCAGACAAGGCAGACAAGTGCAAAATGCAAAAAAAAGTGAGGCAGAGAAGCGACCTGTAAATATAGCACAGTAGCTCAGGAGCGTCGGTTTCCATTAAATAGCCATGTATTTCCCAGTTCCTGGCTTTATTGCACCGTTGCTTCGGGAGTGGGAGCCCAGGAGGCTCTTCAACATTATTAGCAGCTCACAGTACATAATCCCACATCAGATTCTCGTCTATCTTCAGACCACAATGAGATATATAAAGAGAGACGAAGAGCGAAGCTAGTAGTGGGAGGGAGGTGGGCTGGTGGTCTGAAGGCAGGTTGTGACTGTTGTCAGTCTTCCTTTTTCCATGTAACTGATGCAACAAGACATAAAGAGAGTAATACATGCATTGCAAATGATCCATGTTATTCGTCAGGCTTATTCAATGGCAGACACCAGATGGTGGGTGGCCTCCAGAGGTCCCCTGATTCTCACTAAGTCATGAGGTCAGACCCAGTGCCAGTGCCCTCCTCTGCCATTCCTTTGGAGGGTGAAGCCACCTCAGTCCAGCTCCCCAAAGTCTTGGCCTGGTTGCACTTCTGTGATGCTAGATCCACAGGTGCTAATATCCGCTAGAGAAACTAGAGGAGGTAAAAATCGGCAAATGTTCAAAACACGACACCAGGACTTTGCCTTTGGAAGGATTGTTAAAAAATACTGGCTTTCATTCACAAACATCCTACATCTTCATGTTATTATGAACTTAATACACAATTCTCAAAGGGTTAAAAAGTGAATCTGTCTTTGCAGACCAGACACTGTATTATTACCTACAAATAGAAGGCAAAAATTCCTACTTATTATTGTTAAGTACAGACTGTATGCTTCTGGGTAATGATTATGTAATTAATGTTTTTTCTAACATTAAATGCACTTAAATGACAACTCAAAGATTCGTGTGTGGTTTGGTCTTAAAACCTCATACAAGTGCCATATTACAAAGTCAAACAACTGTCTCATCAACAGCTGTAGATACAAATAAACTGTAGATAAAGAATGTAAAGAAAAATTGAGCGTGATTGGTTTCATTTGCTTTTATAATGGAATCAAATAGGCATAAACAAGTGAGTTGATTCTGATATATTACTAAAACAACAACTGTTTATTTCTAAAAATATGAGGGTTTTGATATTAAAGGTTTATTTAATGGAAATATAAATAAATGGGCAAAAGAAAGAGGAAGATAGCACAAAGTAAAATCTAAAGCAACACCATCACATAAGTATGTGATGTGTTCTTGAAATAGATCAGACATTGCTGACATTCCACATGTAGACACTTTGCACATGCGCTCATCACACTTTGTTTTGTTGACATCTTGTGTCAAAAAGCAAAAATACAATCTTAATATCTTTCAGTGAACTATCTCATTACCATTGTTAATGCATATGGTATTCACAATTCGTGGCACCAGCCTTTCAATTATCTCTAGATTAGAAGCTGAGGGACAGGATGCTTGAGAACAACTCTGGCATCACAACATCTGTCAGATTACATGCTTTTTTTTATGTGTCGATACTGCACAAAACCCGATCTTATCATTGTGAAAGTACTTTGTGTGTACAATGTGATTACAGCCCAATGATGGCACAAACATACAGTGTAGCGCCCACCCCACTCCCTCTCTATTTCATCATTTATTCTCCTTGTTTTAGTTGATGTGTAACAACTGAATCTTCGTCTTGTAAGTTTGTCTTTCTCTTCTCCTGATCTTTTAAAATATAAAGAAAGTTGAATGTAAAAGTGCAGCATGAGATTTGAACTGTTTAAAAGTAACAAACTGGATGGTCCTTGGAACTCATGATCTCTAATGAAGCACCCATGAATTAAATTTAAAAAAAAGTTTTAGATTTGCATTCATCAGACTCCACTTTACCTCTGTCCATTTCAAATGAGCTTCAGAACATAATGGTGCTATTGTGTACATTTATATATTGTTAAAAATTGCAAAAGAGCTGTTGTACACTAACAATCATTTTGACCACAACTAAACGTCTATTTTTATGCATCACTGTCTAAATGTCCTAAATTCTTGTTCTTAGCTTTGCCTATTGTAAACTTGATATCACAACAGAAAGTAAAACAGCAGCACCGGTCAACACTACAAGATGTTGCAGCTTAACAATACAGATTTATCTGCTCTCAACACAGGTACAGCTTAAATTTTGCTTAGTCAACATGTTACTGTTTGACGTCTATGTATTTCTGTAGATGCTCCTACATAATGATGATAGTGTTGACTTGGCCACTAATACGAGGACAGTTTGAACATCTCTGTACAAGAAACGTCTGGTTTCAGATCCATTTTTTCCCCATAATAATTTCACTATTCTACTTTCCTCCCTTATTCTCATTTATGAAAAGATGGCATTAGCCATTAAACATGCTCAGGTCTACATGCTACAACATACAGGAGGCCTATGTTATATATAGCATCCAGTTATTTTCACAGACAATTTCAACTTCTTCTGGGATCGCAGGCACTTTTTTAAGACAGATGGATTCTGCCTGAATATGTCAGGAGAGAGGCTGTTTGCCTCCAACTTGTTTTATTTTCTGAACAGACACTCTGTTCCCTTCGACAAGGACTACAGTCAAGAGAGACCAAAACAACGTGATAAGACAGAGCCTAGAGGAAAGAGGAGAAAACACCACCTCAGCCCCCTCCTGAAAAAACCCCCAAAGCTTCCAGCGTGGACCCAGCCCTTTCATCTCATCATACTCCATCCAGGTCACCCTCCCTCTCCCCATCCTTCCCCCTCCTGGACTTCACCTCCCAGGTGAAGGCGCTGGTCACTATTGCGACCAAACTGACCCCATGGCCCAGTCCCATTTTTTCACCCCGAGACATACCACCTCATCCTCCCCCACCAATCCCCCAGCGAGCTCTGACACAGTCGTCCCAGCCCCAGCGCCCATCCACTCCCTCCACGACGGAACCAAACCCATCAGCTGTCTCCACAGCTGATAACAGCACAGCATCTAATTGATGTGTGCTGGGTCCAGGCTTGAACTATGTGGGTACCCATTGTTCTCTCCAGCATTAGTCGGGTCCCGAAATTGAAGTAGTTTCTTTTATCCCTGTTTTAATAGGCAACAGAAAAAGACTGATAAATGTTCAGAAAAGCAAGACTCAATTACCAAATCTTGTGTTCATTCCCCATCAGTCTCAGCCTGCCCATAACAAAAACTGGACAGATAATGTTTTTAGCACACTGAAGCTAGCTTTATTAAATGTCAGATCTTTGGCTGGAAAAACATTTTTTTTTCAATGATTTTCTTACAAAGCACAAACTTAATTTCTTGTTTATAACAGAAACCTGGTTGGACAGAGATTCGGTTGTTCTTATGGAAGCAACCCCTCCAAACTTCAGCTTTGTGAGTGAAGCTAGATCACATAAGAAAGGTGGAGGAGTGGCTGTTTTGTTTAAGATTCCCTCCAATGCAAGCAGATATCTTATAAAAACTTTGCCTCATTCGAATATGTGGCTCTCCAGATGACCTCTCCCTCTTGTGCGTTGCTTGTTGACATTTATCATCCACCTAAATACTGTGCAACGTTTTTTGATGAAATATTTATGCAAGCTTTCTCTCCCCCCCGTTTTTTAGTTGATGTGCTTGTAGATTATTTCAATGGTAAAATTACAAGCCTTATTTATGTCACTGCTCCCACCGAGGCAAAAGTGATTGCTGCCAAAAAGAGAGCTCCATGGAAAAATGCCACGTTGGTAAGAGCTGAAAAACGAGAATGTCGAAAGGTTCAATGTGAGATCTATAAAGAGACACTAAGGATTTATAATCTGGAGCTGAGAAATGCAAGATGATCTATCTTTTCTGAGATAATTTCTAAAAACAGCAAAAATGCTAGTGCCTTGTTCGCTACTGTTGACAGGCTAACTAATCCTCCTGTGTCAGTATCTCCAGAACTTCTATCCAACCGGGCCTGTAATGGGTTTGCTTCCTTCTTTCTTTACTGACAAAATTCCGAAAATCAGGCAGGCAGTCAGTGCTTCCATGCCAGGGGCAGGACATATGTCCCTGTGTCCACTCAAAGACAGGATCACCAGGACACATTTTTCCCCCAATCAGTTCTAAAAACCTGTATGAAATTAATGGCCATCTGAAAACCACCACTTGCTGTCTCGACGCCCTGCCAAACGTTTTTTTTAAGAATGTTTCAGGATGCATGGCCTTAGACATCTTAAAGATTGTAAACATGTCTCTGATTTCAGATGTCTTCCCACAGACCCTAAAAACAGTCGTTATCAAGCCACTACTGAAAAAGAAAAACCTAGACTCGTCACTCGTGAGCAACTACAGGCCAATATCAAACCTCTCCTTTCTTAGTAAGATTATAGAAAAAGCTGTCTTTCAACAGCTACACAACTTCCTGACACTAAGCAACTGTTTTGATGTCTACCACTCCGATTTTTGGCCACACCACAGCACTGAGACTGCTCTAGTCAAGGTCCTTAATGACATCCACCTGAGCACAGATAACGGAAACATTTCAGTCCTGGTACTGCTAGATCTTAGTGCTGCATTTGACATGGTTGACCATAACATCTTACTAGACCGGCTAAAATACTGGGTTGGACTTACTGGTACTGCCATTAATTGGTTTGAGTCCTATTTAAAAGACAGGGATTACTTTGTGTCCATAGGTGACTATAAATCTGAGTGAAACAAAATAGCCCATGGGGTTCCCCAAGGCTCGATCCTGGGGCTGTTCAACATCTACATGCTGCCACTTGCTCAAATTATGAAAAACAACAAAATATTTTACCATAGTTATGCTGATGACACACAAATCTACATAACTATTTTACCCGTAGACTACAGTCCGATCCAAACTCTGATCAACTGCATCGATCAAATTAAAGACTGGATGTGCCAGAACTTCCTTCAGTTAAATGAAGACAAAACTGAAATAATAGTTTTTGGAGCCAAGGAAGAAAGATTAAAAGTCTCTTCTCAGCTTCAAACAGCAAAGTTTAAAACTAACAATCAAGCCAGAAACCTGGGAGTAATCCTGGACTCAGATCTGAATTTATACTATAGTTACACTGAAGCTATACTAAAACAGCTGTGAAGTTGGCCTATTATCACTTAAAGAACATATCCAGGATTAAAGGACTGATGACTCAGCAAGATTTAGAAAAACTTCCATGCATTTATCTTTGGTAGACTGGACTACTGTAATGCTGTCCTTACAGGTCTCCCTAAAAAGTCCACCAGACAGCTGCAGTTAGTCCAGAACGATGCCGCTCGAGTCCTCCCTAAGACCAAGAAAGTAGATCATATAACTCCAGCTCAGTTCTTTACACTGGCTTCCTGTCTGTCAAAGAAATGACTTAAAAATCCTGCTGTTAGTTTACAAAGCACTGAATAGTTTAGGACCAAAAATTCCTTCAGGATCTTCTGGTTCGTTATGAACCAACCAGATTCCTCAGGTCATCAGGGTCAAGTTTACTTTCTGTTCCCAGAGTCAGAACTAAACATGGAGAGGCAGCGTTCAGCTTTTATGCTCCTCATATGTGGAACAAACTCCCAGAAAACTGCAGGTCTGCTGAAACTCTCAGCAGTTTTATATCAGGGTTAAAAACTTTCCTATTAGTTTCCTTTTATCAGAACAACTGTTAATTAACCTTATTTTGTCCTTTTTATCTATTTCATTGAGGTCTTTTCCTTTCTGTTTTTCTTTCATTTTTCTTTAATTTCTTTGAAATTTTTTAATGTACTTGTTATTGCTTTTGCACCCCGCTTTTGATGTTTAATGTAAAGCTCTTTGAATTGTCTTGTACATGAAATGTGATATACAAATAAATGTGCCTGCCTTGCCTCTATGGTAATACACTTACATGGCTAACGCCTAAACATTTTCATATTCATGCGATGGGATTCCCACTATAACCAACTATGCCTGACATGCAAAAACAACATTTGAGGACATTACCATCTCATAATTTCTAATAATGGATTCTGATGCTACATTGTAATTGAAAATTAAAGAAATGTTCTCAGTACATGATTTCTGTTAGAATTAAGCTGCCCTTGTACAGAGATATTTATCTAGATTCTCTGAATGATTTAATATTACTATACTTAGCAGAGACAATTTAATTAAATAACAATTAAAACTTTGTAAATTTAAATGAAGACAGATTATTTTCACTAGACTGATAACTTTTTTGCCCCACTTTCAGCATTTGATGTAATAACTTCAAATGATTTGAAAATCTAGTTTCTTTTTTTCCCAATGTATTTCAGTTACATTTACACAGTATTCCACCTTTTTTTTCTTCTCAGTCAGGACACAATATTTTAAGTTACAGTTTCTCTATTGACTGCTTGGACTATAGTCAGAATAATATTTATTAAAGACTGTGCCAGCAGGCCACCACACAATCCTAATAAAGTATTTGGATATAAATTCACATGAATAAGAGAAACTGCTATGCATAATAGAAAATGCTGCTCATCTCCCTCCAGACCTACATCACTATGTTTGAATTTAATCTGCCCACAATGGTTGTTTACAAACTAACTGTAGTCACTGTGTTGCTTTGCATACTTAAGGCTACTTTTTTCATGAGGTCTTATGTAAAGTTTTCTTCTCTTGACTTTTCGAAATAGACCCAAATAGACCATGTTTATATGGTGATACTGCAGAAACAAACAGTGCACCCAGAATCCTGTTAAATTGGGACTCTGAAAAATTTACAATGTCTTGCATGACATATTTCGAACAGTTTGTGCATACAAATGGATAATATAATATATGATGAAACAAAATCTTACATAAATGTTTTATTATGGGTATATATCATATAAACATTGTGATGCACATTTGGATCACAGTGGTTAGCATGTGCCAACTGTAGGCCAAGTGTAGAATCTAGAATGAAAGAGACCTGTACAGCAGGAGCTACAGAAATGATAACAAGAGCAGCTCTTCAACAAAGAGCAAAAAGTTCAATCAAATGTTGGATGCACATAGTTCTAGCTGGGCTCAGCTTCTTGTTTCTTAGAGTTTCATTTTATAGTGTAGCATATAAGTTATGATATTTCTCAATGACATTGCAGGCAGGGTTAATTACACACGTGCAGGAGTTTGTAGTTTAAAAGATATTTTTTTCTTTCACAGTCTTGAGTCGACTGCTGTGAGGAGCCAGATGCTGAATATTAGAAAAAGGTTTGTAGAAATGATTAATTCCTTAACTGTCATCATCTGCAACAATTACAGACTCAACCTGCTTTAAATTCCTCAATGACAGGTTGTGATAAAACTCAAACTTTCTTCATGCCACTAAAGGATAGGTTCTTTCTTTTTAAATGCATCAAGTTAAATGTAGCGAGTTTGACACAAAATTTTAAAAACTAAAACATGAAAGTTGTTTATGTGCCTTTTAAATAAATAAAACCAGTGGTCTTCCTCAGGAAATAGGCATTCAACCTTTTGTATATTCATGTCACTTGCGTTGTGTCCCCTGGCTCCCCTGCAGTAAAACCCCCAGCTGCCTTCCACTGGCTGCTCTGCAATTCTGTTTGGCATGATCACTATCACCACTCCACACTCACCTCTCAGCATCTGCCCAGTAGCATCTCAGCCACATTTCATGTCTTCCCCTCTAAACCTGCTTTTCCTCAGCCTCCTCACCCTCCCTTTGCTCTTCATATTCACTTTACCCTCCCATTCACCCGTGCTCTTGTTTTCTGCAGCCTCTTTGCAGCCTTTCTGCTGGCTGGTGTGACATTTGCCATTTAGACAAGAGAAGTGGGATACTTATCCAAACGCTGACCTTTTTCTCACCCATCTCTTACTCTCTCTCCCTCTATTAACATGTTTGGAACCAGTTTTCAGTGAAAAGTAATTTCCAAGGATTAAAATCACATTTTCCTATATCTCACCGGTTTGTGTTTTGACTTATTTTGAAATGGGTTTCCTAATTTGATTATTATCACTTGGTGAGCTGTCTGACGACTGTACTTAACTGCCTTGTTTAATTCGGATAACTGCTGCAGCTGCAGAAAAGGTTAATGAATGCTCATCGAATGCCACATGCAATGGGTGGCTTTTTGGCATTATATATTCAGCTTATTCAGGGGCTGGCCCCCTGACAATCTACTGTACATTTCCCATCCACGTAAAGTTACTGGAGGTGTTCTTTTGGGATGTTATAAATATCTCATTATATTTAGCCTCTATGTGAAGGACAAGTGCCAAAAGTTCTCATCTGCCATGCCATGCAAACAAGCAAAAGTTAAAAACAGACTGTCTGTTGCTATACAAAAAGGTTTTCTACTATTTTAAGCCACACAAGGGCTCAAAGAGTTCAGATGACTTACCTGACATGTCAAAGCAAGCACCACCCAACAATCACCTTGTCAAAGCTGTGATCTCCCTTTCTTTCCTTCCAGCAACAGCAGCAGGGTGCTAGTGACACATATGGCCAATTATAAGTGGATGTTGAGAAGATGATGTGAGCTGAAAGCTTGTTCACACGTGGTGGGTGTCCAGACGGCCAGGGGATGTATGTTGGAGGGCTGTGTGAAAGAAAAAAATTTCAATAGTTGAGCTCTCTCCTCTCCACGCCATTCTTCCATGGATCTGTGGTATATCAAAGACTACTTTTTAGCTGATCAATACTGCCCCTGACTTCCCTTTATTACTCCACAGCCAGAATATGGGTTAGAGGGAGGATGAAATATTCAGTTCATAAATCATGCAGTAAAAAAATGTCAGGGGGGTAATTGTGGTTTTCTAACACACTTTAGAGCAAGGCGGATTTTATTAGTAGGTTAACATCAGCGGGCGACCCTCATACCTTCTCATTATGGGCTCATGGAGGCATCAACAAATCTTAAATGTTACCACAGTTCTCAGTGGACCCTGTCTTCATCTCTCAAATACATCTGCTGAACATAAAGCTGCACAAACAACGTGAGTGGTATTAAACATGGTTTATGGCAATGTGATAGTCATGTTTATTTGTCACACACAGCAGAGTTGTTACGGTCAAACTCATCATCTGGGTTATTTTATTCTTAATCATCTATTTGTTTTGTGTATTACTTTCTTTAGAGCTGGTTTCCTGGACAAATAAGAAGGATCTTTTCTATGTATGAATACGTTGTGCGGATAAATGGAATGATTGCCTCATTAAGGTGCTACACAGAACTGTGCTCTATAAGTCCTTTGCCCCTCTCCGTCCAATGAATTTCAATTGGCCAATAATTTCCCACCATATCCCCGAGTTACAGCGTTTTTGTCACATCTTTTAGTGATTAAATGGATCGATATCTGTTCTTTATAGGTGATTAATCCCACAGGGTTAGAGAGATTACAGAGAGGGAGCCAAAGAGAAACCTTTCGAAATGGATTCACACAGAGAGCCTTCCATTCATGAGGCTAATGATATTGGATTACAGGGCTGGGGCTTCAGAGAGGAGAGGAAATAATCACAAGAGCTAAGAAGCAAGATGAAATAAAAAGGAGGGTTTATGATGAGAACAATCTAGGGTCAGTGAGTTAAAAATGACCTTGAATTTCTTGCTGTCTAACTGACCCATCCTGCTATTTTTCTGACTGGGACTGAAAACGCAACACCTGCTTGGCTGGTGGGGAGTCACGTCTCAGCTCTAATGTCAGGTGATATTTCTTGCAGTGAATCCTCATATATGATTGATCATAGTTATTATTAGTCAGTGGGACCAGCATGCAGTGAAAAGGCTCATTGTGGTGCACCACTTCAGCCACCACAGTCATCAGGATGCCCCACAGCCCAACTGTTTTAGGCTGGAGAAAAAACAGCTATGCTCCAGTAGTGAGTGGTAAGTCATGTTAGGGTGATGGTAGTCAACGCTTGAGACATTCATATCTCCTCTCCGCAGCTGTAATTTGGGGCAATGAGCGAAGTCGAAACTCTTGTGGTCCAGAGGACTGGAACTCTCCCACAGCCTGGCGTTCTGTGTCATGCCACAGCTTTTAACCTCCCCCAAATCTCTTTCCAGGAGGAAACAGTAGTAGTCTAAGCCAATCCAGAAGAGAGGGTTGAAATAGGAAACAGGTGGTAAATGGACAAAAAGGCATAGTGTAGGAAGGAAAGCATATTGTTGAGTTTTAAAACACATATATGACCCATAGCAGGGATCAGAGGCCCCAATCACAGCTGGAGGTCATCTGAGTTACTGAGAGGGAATAAGAGAGGAAGCCTGTCACTCCAGGTCACTGCTCAAGCTATAGCCCCATTTCATCTGGAGTGTATAGACTACATGCCTACAGAGGGTAACAAATTATGAAGCAGAAACTGTTAAATCTTCCTCCCCTTAATGGATATCCAAGTGTGATGAAATGCGTGAGTTTGTACATGGTATTTGGAGTATTTTTATTTAGATGTTTTCTTCTTCTTTTGACCTCACTGAATAACAGCGGTTTTCACATCTGTATAGGTACTACTGAACTCTGATAAACAAAAAGAAAACACATTTCTGTCAGCAACAATTAGCTGGATTTAGATCTGTTAGAGAGAAATCAGTCATTCATTCATTTTCTACACCTGCTTCATTTTGTTCAGACTTGTAGGGGTAAAAAACTACAAGTCTGTCATGAATCCTATTGCATGAGGCAGGGTACACCCTGGACAGGTCACCAGTCCATCACAGCTATACGGGCATAGAGCAAATGAATTAATGAAGTCTGTGGTGCAGGTTTTGAGTCAGTCATATAACTACATGCTCAAATGAGTAGTGACAGGTCAGGAGGGAGCAACACAGAAGCAAACAGGGTCTTGAGGTCCAGTCTCTCATCGCAGAGCAAAGGGCAGTTGCTGTCAGGAATAAGAAAACAAGCAAGTGATCACAAGCCCAAGGCATAAAGTCACACACTGTGCACAACTGTCTATCTCAGCCTGGTTAGGACACTCCCTACACCACAGGCGGTTTGGGGGTGTCCAATCCCTCACATGCACAACTCTCTTGTCTTACAACATGGGGCACTGGCAAGGAAAAAGAAAGATGGAATATAACATTTTCTAAGGTTGTGTCACATTTTTAAGTTTGGCTTACAACTTTTTATAGCCAAATAACCTGCAAACAAAGTTGCAAAAATACTTTGTTCAGGCAATATTTAATTAGATCTTCAATGCTAATTATTAATTTGGACAGAATTCTCTATAGGATGCAATTCATTAGTTAAGTTTAACTAGGCAGATATTTGTTTTATAAATTGGACTAATATTGGATTGGATCGTGTATTTCTTTAAACTGGATTATAATTGGACTGCATCGAATTGGCTTATATTCAACGCAGACTCTATATTTAAAGTGCCTTGAGATTACTTTTTCATAAGTTTGTGTTATACAAATCAAGCTGAATTGCATTGGTGGTTTGGGGATTTTCAATCAATGACCAAGCAGTGATTCATTTGAACAATACAAATTTCACTATAGCTGTAATCATTTTCCGAACCAAAACAGCAACAACAACAAAACAAGGATTCATTTAAACACTGGATGAACTCACCTTTTTTACTAACTAGACTCTAAAAATATCCAAAATGCCAAAGTTAAACAGCTGGAAGCACAAACACATACACGTAAGCACACTCAAAAAGAAAACATTTGCTTTTAAACAATCAGAAAACTACTTAGCATATTCCCTGGGGTACCACTTAGAATGTGTAAAAGAAACTTAGAGAAGCCCTACTGACTCACATGACTTACAAATCTGGGTGAGCTGTGCTTGTGTGCTAACCCAGGGTGATTTTTTGGAATCCAGTCCAAGGTTAGTTTTGTGTCACACACTTCTGACGTCAGACAGTTGCAGTTATGGGGGCTAATTATGGACCAACACAGGGGGATTTCTGCCTCCAGTGAAAGCTGTTCATGTGGAGAGAGGTTAGTCGTGCTGCTGACTCCTTCAAAAACTGTCTGTCTGAGTGAAGCACTCATATACCTTATACCATATATATTTATATACACACACACCATACACACAAACTTGATGTAGCCTAGATTTTTTGCAGTGCAGAAACTCTCCAGGTGGAGAGGCGATAGTTTTCCCTCAGTGCAGAAGCCATTAGTCAGAATGGAGGTGATTTATGGGTTGTCTCCTTGCAGAATTTAAATTAACTGCCATGTTGTATGGTGGTAGGAGGGAGGGAAGCACTGCTTTTTAGGTTGCTCCCCTTTGCACTCCACCTTTCGTTCCCTCCCTCCCAGTCCTGCTCTCTCTTTCTGTCATCCTCACGGGAGAAATTTGTTGTTTTTTTGTGTGTTTGTGTGTGTGTGTGTGTGTCCAGGTGTGATGTCAGGTGGTCAGCTCACTCCTGATAAGATTTCACTGGAAGAAATGCTCAGTCACATGAAAACAATCTCTCTCTCTTCTTTTTTTCTCCCCCTTCCCCATAAACGGAATCTTAAAAAAGCAACAAGCAAGGTCAAGATCAGCATTTACTGCTGAGAGGGCACTACGTCTTATGGGCCAACGCACACTCCTACATCTGTCCAGAGGCTGCAATCAAGGTTTTCACAAACACAAAATATGTAAATATACATGCACACAGTGTTTCCCTTACATATTTTTGAATAATTAATAATACATGTGGGTACACAGCTTCATTATTTCAAGAAGTGTTCACCCCACTCCCAGATCCATATTAATGATTTTTATATTAATGATGCGTTGCATTAAAGTCTCCTCCCTGATGGCTATATGATACACAAAGCGAGCATAAGACACAGAAAATTCTTGACAGTTCATCATCAATGCTCTCCATGCTGCATGTGGTTGACCAGATACGTTCATACAATCATATTGTGCAACACTTGAAGCTGTGTGGATGATCAGAGCCACGAGACAGCGGCTGCAGGCTAGAATGAGTAGCTGGTTGGACTTTAATGCTGTAGGTTGGGGCCTCTTGGTGACTGGCAAGGACAGAGGTCTGAGCGTAGATGATGTAGGGGGAGGTTAGAAGATAGAGGACTTTACATTTTTACATCAGTGCTGTGTCTCACAGAATATACTTCAAATGTAATTATTGGATAATTATATAGATACAGTATACGTTTGTTTAGCTGTATTAGTACCTCTAGAGATGCTTAAACAGCAGCTTTATTACTTCTACCCCCCCAAACACACGCGCACACAAACCTCTTGATTTTCTCCTGCTTGATAGGCTTGCAATGAAATATGGGGTTATTTTATTATGCATCTGTTACTCGTATAGCCTTGACCTTTAGTGTTCTTGTGCAGTAGTGTTGGAGTGGAGCTCAAAGCAGGAAGCAATTATTAGCTTATGACTTAGTGAATTTATTATTAATATCACTACAAGGTACTACATTCATCATTTTGCATAATTTATAATAATTTGCAGTTTAATGAGTTTTACTTCAGGTTATTTAAAAACAGGGGCACACTAGTACTGTAGCCTCCAGGTGGAAAAAAAAACAACAAAACACAATGAAACAGTAATTGTTATAACACTAGTTTGGTTGTTGTGTTTACTGTTGTATTGTTTAATGCTACAATGATGCTCATTTCTATTTCTCATTGATGTTTGTATCCTTTGCTTTGACAAATGTGGTGATTTTTGAAGAGTTGTGTTTTCTATTTTACCAACATCATTTAATTTAATAATTTTTAATCATTATAATACCATACTTTGGTTGTTTTTTTTGTGTGTGTGTTTTCAGAAATGTTTTTGTATTTTTGTTTCTGTTGTGTCTTTCTCATCAAAATCACTTCACACTATTAAGACAACACACATCATTAACAAAAACCTGAGTTTACTGTAGGAGCTGGAAACATGCCACATTTCACTTTTCTGAGAGTTGGATTAAAAGATTGGAATTCCCTTAATGTCTGCATGAACAAGTATGAACTAAAAGCTGACTAACCCAAAATATTATGATCTAATAAAATCAAACAGTAGTAATTGAATAAAAACAGGAAATTTTACATCGCACTGATAACACTCTTCATCTACTCCACATCATCTCAACTTCAGGGCGGTTGTCAATTTCACAGAATCTTGATCCTCTTCCCCCAGGACTGAATACTCCTCTGTGATTTTTCTGCTGCTGCTCTGCCATGCTGGGAGCTAGACCGGACCACAGAGAGCCTTCTCTGGACTCAAACTGTGGTTTTGACAGACTCTCAGCTTCAAGGCCTGGATGAAGGAAATCACCCAGGGACGTCCCTGTGGGTCAGACAAGAAGAAGGCAAACAAACAGAGAAAGGGAAGAAAGCAACAAACACAGAGAGAAAAACTTCTTTACTGAAAGAAACCCCTCAGTTAAGGAAACATTTTCAGAACTGAGGTTTCAACACTACAAAAACATCAAATACAAATGTCGTATTTATAAGAAGTAAATGAATAGTTAGTCACATTTTGAGCTCTACTGTGTCCACTCTACTGGACATTAAAACTAAAACCACAAGTAATGAATTCTTTAAATGTAATATATCATAACAATATAGAAGTCTGACCTTTATTGAAAGGCAAATCAGATGCAAGTGCAGGAGGAAAGCAGAGCAAAGAGCGATGGGAAGTGTTTAGCAAGATGACGAGTTTTAATTTCAGGCTGTGAGTGACACCTCTGCCCTGGCAAAGGTGGAAAGGTCATCCCTTCATTTGGGAGCCTGAGGGGAGAAGAGACAAGATAGAGTGAAGCTACAACCAGCTCGCTGCAGGCAAGGCAGACTGGGGGAGAACGAACACAGACCACACACACACACACACACACACACACACAATACATTACTTTATCACATTAATTATAATTCCTGGATATAACAGCTGTGTAGGTCAAAGAGCAGGTCTGTGGCCCCTCACTTTTCTTTAGTTTACAGACTGGAAGACAAAGAGTTAAACCTCACTTCCCTGCAGCTCTGCTGCTCAGCCAGGAAGAAAAAAACCCAAAACATAACAAAAAAACAGACAGGAAATAAATAGAGATTAAAAAAAATCGAGCCTGAAACAAAATCTAAGTACCCTGAAGATCTTCATAGCAGTTTGTATTCTGCTTAAAACTGATATGTCTGTGTAATCAGCTGGTGAATATTTCATAATCTTGCAAACAGAGCATGCAACTGTAATCAGCAAATTGCAGAAAAAGGCGCATGTAATAAGGCTGATTTGACTGCACGTGAAACATAATGTGCAAAGTAATTACAACATGTCATACTCACTTTGGTATACAGAATTACTATAACCCCCCCCCCCCCCAAGCTTGGAGAAACACCATGTTGGCTGGTGAGCTCTGATCTGCAGTCACAATTATTACGTCTTGTAAACAAGCAATTCTGTCGCATGCCTTTGTAAACAGGGCAAATGTTAGGCTTGATAGAACCATGGCTATTGCACTGAGAAGAAATACATGACTTCAAGGTATTTAATGGGTATGTGTGTGTTTGTGTGTTGCTTTTTTTCCCTCTGGAGTCATGTCCTTCACTGTCTGCACTCACCTGGATATTCTGTGTGTTGCAGTGTGTGTCAGCAAGAAATGACTGAGGCAGAGACGGCTTTAAGCAAATACATATTCATTTTCTCAGCACAGTCAAACATTTTCTCCGCCAGCTCAAAAATTACCCTCTTTCTCCCCTCGCATTCTGTCATAAAACAAATCAACACACACTTATTTCTCAGACTCCTTGGAGAGGCTGAGGGCAGTTACCCTTCTGAACTCCTTTTTTCTTCCCATTTTTCTCTAAATGCACAAATGCACAGTCCCCTCCCATCACCTTCTTCAATTTTGACTTCCTTTGCCTCTTTTTCTATGTTTTGAAGCCCACCCCTCCCCTTGCCATCTCCAAACCATCTCAGTGGGTGCCAAGCAGTCACAGCAGTGGCTTGATCCTGGCACTTATGAAAGAAGCTCTTTGATAAGCCTCAGCCAGGAGCAACACAAGGGAAGCAATCAGAGACACAAACTCAACTAGATATAGGCTATCTAGCATGTTTGCTTGTGTGTTTGTGATGTTTTTTTGTGTTTTTTTGACCCGTTAAACTTTCCTTTAAAAAAAAAAAAAAAAAAAAAAATCAAATCCATACAAGTCTTTTTTCACTCTTTTATGTTCTGCAGTTTTTCTCCCTTGTGCACCTCTGAAACTCTTGGAAACACATTTTTTCTGCTTCCCCATCACTTTGTAACCAGGGAGAACAACAAAGTGATTAAAAGCTTTTGAGATGTGTTTGGATGTGGCTGATGTCTGGACGCTGTGGTACAGAGGTTGTAGTTTCCTCGCATCTGCTCACTTATTGTTTTTCAAAAGCTTTCTCTCTCATCTTAGTATGATCAACCATAAAAAGGCTGCCTGGGATTTAGATGAATGAAAATTAGCCTTTATTTTCTTACAGCCTATATATTATTTTATATAATTAATTATGAGTGCTTTTGAGCTGTGTAACCAAAACTCAGATGTGTGTGACGTCATAAGTGCTATTTAAATGTCTTTCAATCGTATTGCATGATCCTTTTTCTTCTATCAGGAACTGGGCTGATTTCTCTTAGTGATTGGAATATATCCCAGTAAAACACTCAAGTTAACTGCTGAGTTTGAGTAAAAGAATTGTGATTAATAATATTAAATAGCAACACAGGCTTGTGATCCAACCAGTTCCCCTCAGATCTACTGTATGGATACTTATCAGATATCTTCAGCTCAATTTTTTTAAGTTCTATAAAAAAAGTTTCAAGCCCAGTCTTACTAACAGGCTGACTACAGCCTACCAGACAAGCAATTAGAAAATTAATTGGTAAATTTAGCTGCTATAGTGACAATCCAAGAGTCGGAAAAATGCATTTAACCAACACAAATTTGGTCAATTTTGAGACTTTGGTGCCTCCAAAGAAAAACCAATGTGATATCCATCTTGCATCTTATCTGTTCTCTGAGCTCTCTCCACTCAGTATCTCAGGCAAATGTTGACTCTCGTCTTATTTATTGCCCTGCCCCTTTCTCTTTGATAATGTCCTTTTGGGTTGTCTGCTGAACCAGACACATGTAAAAAATGCCAAGTGGATTGATATCCAGTCGCT
>JBAMHW010000023.1:20336308-20347470 GCA_037177495.1 Rhadinocentrus ornatus
GTTCTCTGAGCTCTCTCCACTCAGTATCTCAGGCAAATGTTGACTCTCGTCTTATTTATTGCCCTGCCCCTTTCTCTCTTTCTTTTTCTTGCATCATTTGATAATGTCCTTTTGGGTTGTCTGCTGAACCAGACACATGTAAAAAATGCCAAGTGGATTGATATCCAGTCGCTAGCATGTGACGCAGTGCTGTAAAGCAAAACACAGGGGTTGTGATTTCCCTGGTTGAAAAAAAAAGTGGTGAAGTGCAGTTTCTCTACCTCTGGACACTGCAGAGCAATGATTGCTCCAAGAATGAGCATAAAGAATGTCAGTGTGTTATCAAAACATGTCAAACGCACAGAGTTTTAAAGTTGGAAAGTTGCGTAGAGATATTTTCAAGGATCATATATACTCTACTCAAAAGACAGATGTGGTGCCTTTCTTTTGTCTTCTGCACCATTTATGTGCGTACTTTGGTCTGTTTTTGGGGACCTTGTGGATCTGTACCCTGATGAAACAAACAAAGTAGTACCACTGGAAACCATGGGGGTTCTGTTGAGCAGTATAGCTGAGGTACAACCCACGACAGGAACAAAGAAGACAAAGATTAAGATGTGACATATTTAATGGTCGCACAGACCATCACTGCTCTGACTCTTGTTGTGTCTCTTCTTGAGGATGTCCATTATTGGCTTTCACTATGTTTGTTACTGACTAAAACTGACCAAAAAACCCAGAGGTGAACTCTGAACTCTCCGCTGCTCTCCTGTGGAAGTATTGCCTAACAACCATGCCAACATAAAGGATGCAAAGAAGTATGAAAACAGTGACATTTCAAAACGGACATACTTATTTACAGTACGTACATAAAAGGAACATACAGTATATGGGCCTTAAAGGTGAAACATGCACAAAAATCTGTTAATGAAATGCTAGTTTTTGTGTGTTATTGTTGTTGCCTTGAAACATATATTTCCTCCTTATCTTAAGCTGATAAAGAAATGAAATAACTGCATATCTGAACAAAGTCTCAGAGTATTTTGTGAAGCTGACTGTCAAACAGGAGAGACAAGTTCTATGAGTTCCACTTATCACGATTAGGTTAAAAGTTATGATTAATTGTTTAGAAAGCATCATGGTCTGCCTTCAAATACATACATTCAAATTTTTCTGGCTTTACAAATACAGAGCCCAGCCCCATCTGTAAGGGGTGTAAAAAGTAACCTCCCACTCAGATTCATAGCTTTCAAGTCAGATGCTACTATATAAATAAATGAATAGATTAATAAATAAAAAAATCTGCAATCCACAAAGGATTGACCTCGTATTCTGGACAATGTGCTGGCATGACACAATATTCGGGTAACCCCTGTCAGGCAGATTGGCTTTTGGATTACTCACCAGCATCAGATTCATCCAGCAACAATTGAGATCTTCTATAGGATGTGAAGATATTCCCCATCAAGTTGCACACTTGGACAGGAGCGCCATCCTGAAGAAATGCTCTCCCATTGCTTCTGTTTACAACCAGTGCTGCTTGGTCAGATGTTGTTTTGCTTGACTGAAAGTGGTTAAAATTAAGGAAAGATAAAAAAAAGAAAAAGAAAGAAACCTTAACAGGAGTAACTGAATCGTATGGCTGATTGCAAGATCTGCTGACTAACAAGCCAATATTGTGCTAAAATTTGATCCACAACAAATTAGGCTTTTGGCAAAGCTAATAAAACAAACAGACTATTATTCTTCCAAATGCACTCAGTGTTGTGCCTATTTTAATGGAAGCATTTGAAGCAAATTTTTTAACTAAACATATCTGATCATTTTTAATACTGAAACTTTTCTTTTTTTTAAAATGCAAAGGACAGATATGATATATATATGATTGCGAGGATTAGGAATGGATAGAGTTGGGATTTTAGATTCTGATCCTGAAGTTTGAGTGTAGAAACACAATGTTTAAGCAGTATAGGAGTATAAAGTGGCTTCTAAACAAACATTGACTTCACGTTCTCTGTTAGGAGAATGGATATGTGCTGAAGCATTTGAAGAATCCCTTCTTTTTATCTCAGATACCTGAGTTTGACTCCTGTGGGAAACTATTCTTGCTCTCTTCTCTTAACCTGGATATCACTGCTTTACTCTGTGTTGATAGCTATTACTGTCGTTCTTCCGCTCTTTCATACCTTTACATTTGATTATTCAAAAAACCAACAGGTTAGCTTAAAAAAAAGTACCTGTTATGCCAAAAAAAAAGAAAGAAAGAAGATTAAGATTAAAAAAAGAGACTTGAGAGAATTTCTCACAAAGCATTTATAGTGTCACACAATGTAAGAGAAACTGGACTCGCACATTAGACATCCGGTTGCAGTCTTAACACATAAAGTGATGGCATATTTCTAAACTGAGCTAAAATTGTTAATTGTTGTTATATTGCAAAGAATATTATTCTAAATGAGCGAAAATATTACCATTTACTTCCTAGATGTATTATTTTGTCTTTTAAAATTCTACCAAAGGCTAAATATCTTCCAAAATTTGAATGGCATTTTCCTTAACCTCTTAACATCTGATTTTTATTTATGTTTCCAATCAAAGAAGCCGTAAAAAATAAATTAATAAATAAATTTGTCATTTGTAGGATCCTATACATGTGCCATACAAAAACTCCTCTCATTTCATGGTTGTAAACTGTACCTTTTTCTCAGCCAGTGGGGTATTTGCCATTTCAGAGTTTGAGCTGTGACACCAAATGAGGCAATATCTTGATATTTAGGAGACAGACCAGTTCACTTTTCTTTCCTGTATGAGTTTTCCACTTGATGTTTGGTTTGGAACAAAGTGAGGACTGAAGAAAAAAAAAAGAAAGCAGTATTGATGTATGAAGTCCTGGGAGTTTTAGAGTGATATTTATCTGTTTTGTCTTTTTCATTCTTTGTCTATAAAAATGTGGAGGAAAAAAAGACATTCCTATTTTTATTTACTCTCCAAAACTTGGACCTTTTCACGTGATAGTTTTATTTTAAAAATGTGAAATATGAAACATATTAAGTTTTCATCTTTGAATGAGGAAAGTGTACTTACAGTAAATCAGAGAAATGTCCAACTTATAAAATTAAGTTGTACTTCATACTGGGCTGAAATATGGTGAGACTGCTGTTACACCTTGGATGACACAATGAGAATATTGAAGTTGCACTATTAGACCAGTCAAGACTACGTCATTGTGTTGGCAACTTTGTTCTCCCCACAGTGCATATGTATAATTCTTATTTTACTTTTCAGAAGACAGACAGGACACAGGTGTAACAACATGTAAATGTTAACCAAGAGCAAACCATACACACAGATACGCACGCCTTGTATTACTGCGTGTTACTAAATTGAGGTAGAACAATTAATCCTTGACAAAAGAGCTAAAATGTTTTGTGTATTGTTTTGTGAAATGTATTGTGCCCCAATATTTCTATTTTGTTTCATGTTCTATAAGTTCTCAAGTTCTAACGCCACATTTTTGGTCCAGAAAAGTTGACGCATAGATAAAGTAACTCCTCTGTGAGGCAATGTTCTACCAGATACCTTTTGCTCTTGTTAGCTATGAGAATCACAAGATAATGGTGTCCCATATTTATCTAAATATCACCACCATACCCAACTGAGCAGCAATATAAACAGCCACTAAGAGTCAAAGATGCTGCAATAGGTTGTGAATGCATGTTTGGTTTTACACCGGTGAACAATTCCAAATAGGTTCACTGGGTAAAACTACAAGTATCAGATGGGATATCTGGTTTGGGATATCTGGACATAACACTGAGTATTGAATAGATCTGTCTCTGCCATGTGTAGCTGTCCAGCTTTCAAAGTTTTTATCACAACCAAAGTGTTGCTGGCACTCGTGAGTTTTCTCTGAACATGTTGGATGCTCTCCTGCAAAGCAAACCATTTAATCGGATGTTAAGACCAGCTGTTACAGCATTAAACACCTCTATTTGTATTTCTTCCTCCTCTTTCCAATGTTTGCATTTCCATTTTTTCTCATTTCTTTTTCAGCACTATCCCTCTGTTTGTCCTCTCTAGTGTGCATGATCTCTGTGGTTCAGACATGTAGAGATTTGGGTCACAGTGATATGACTGGCACATACAGCCAGCAGGTGTGAGGGACAAACAAAGACCCCCTAAACAAACTCTCAAACCAATTTAGGGCTTGTGTGCTTCCACATATAGACAAACTTGATGACTGTTTTGAGGAGTAAAAAAAAAACAGACAAATATGCATCACAGTCGCACCTGGTGTGCCGGTTATTTGTGTATCACACACTCTCCTCAGTGATAAATTAGACAATCGCCCACTGATGCCACAAGTCTGCAACTGAAGTTTAATGATGATGAAGAATCGAAAATGCAGCAAAATAACTGGTGATATGTCATGTGTAGTGGTGACAAATAATCAGGCATCCGGCTTGTTGATCCATCTCAATCCGTCACAGGAGCTCCGTCCAGCTCAGGCACAAAGTGTCCCAGCCAGAAGTACTCGACTATGAGGAAAACTAGTAGCTGGCAGATATTTTAACAGTCAATGACCATGCAAGCTCACAGTAAACAAGGGTTTAAACAGATTGGCGACAATTTATTGGTAAAACACATAAGCAAAATATAAAAACAGACTATTCATATCCATGACGATACCATATCACCACACCAGATTTGTTTTTAAGAAACAATTAATTTCTATACAATCAAAGCACACTGAGTCACTGGTATTGTCATATTTCTGGGAGCTTCAATCATAACAGAGTAAAAAATATACTGTGGTCAACACTCATGATAAAGGTTTAAAGGTTTAAAAATCCTGTAATTATCATGTTTTCCTGACTTTGTTTTCCACAAAAACACAACTTCACTTTCATTTGAACATTTCTCTGTCAGCATGCCAGCAACCTTCAATATATCTGCACACATTTTCCAACATGATGACGTCTACTTGCAATGTCTCATTACTGTTTTAGCCGCAAATGTTTACAAGGAGGAGCTGACAGAAGGTGCCAAACCACTATTTCTGGTGAAGCTCTTATGCAACATACATGTGCAAAGGACTGCAAATTCTAAATGGGCATGCACAATTTATTAATTGTAATTGTAATTATTTTTTTTCTCCAGTCATATCCTCTAACTTATCCCAGTTTCCCCCACTGGTTTGGTTTAGGCATTAAAACCACATGGTTATGGTAAATATAAATGCACATGGGTATGTTTCCATGATATAAATACATGCACAGTATAAAATTTATACGTACAATTTTTAAATATGATGTACATGCCACAGCTTACCCATTTTAATAGATTTGCATTGCCCTTCACTTTGGCTTCCTCTCACAGTCCAAAGACATGCATGTTATATTAATTGGTTTTAAATGTTCCCTACGAGTGAGTGTGACTGCGAGTTGTTGTTTGCCTCTCTGTGTTGGCCCTTTGATGGACTTGTACAGCGTGCATTCTGCCTGTTGCCCAATAGCTGCTGCCAAAACCCTGCATTGGAAAAAATGGATACAGAAAATAGGTTTATTGATGGATGCACGTCCCATCATGTCACATCAACGCTACACTACAGTAAGGCGTCTTGGAATATATTACCATCTTTAAGTTTGCAACCATAGATTTTGACACAGCTGCGTAGGCAAAAGTACTTATTGCAAAGTTTCTGGTGAAACTGGGCTCAAACAGCTCATGACTACATTAGGTGCTATGTTGAATTATTACATTGACTGGACTACTTTTGTGATTCAAACTCGCTGCATTTATACAAATATCGCTGCCAAAAAAATTCAAACCTCAGTTTTTTTCTCCCTAATCATGCGCTCACACAGTTATGAACGTGACAAATTCTGTTGTCCAGCTTGATGTATTTGTCAATACCATTTTCTTAACTGTATTAGACCATAAACACTATGAACAAAGCCTGTGTAAACACATCACACCTTTCATGATGAATGTTTGCCATCTACACACTTTGTCATTTGCTTTCTTAGTTTGCCATTCATCACTCCGAGGGATGAAAATGTCAAACAAATGACATCACTGCTCTATATGGATTTTTTTCTCCCAAACAGGGCCCTTAATTTGATATAAACCATTGAATCAATACCCCTAAAAAAGACACCAATAAGAAATCGTTTCAGCATGTTCAGGTGGAGTTGCAGAGTTATTGACAAGGAGAAAAAGGGGGAGAAAAAAAAACCCATAACACCAGAGAGGTGTCCGTTTCTGACAAATATAAGTTTAGAATGGCATTTTAAAAGTTCTCATTCAGTTCTTTTCATGGCTGATTGTAGATCTAACTTCTTCAGCAGTCAGTCTGTTGGGTTATGAATTTGTTTTTGGCATTAAGCTCTGTAATTAGCACCGTAGAAGCTGCTAGCATTTCCTGGCAGATCAGATTTAAGTGTTATCTTGTGCCTCTGCACATATATGCATGAAGCTTTAGAACCCACCTCCAGGAAAAGAAGAAGAAGAAGAAAAAAAAAGAGATTGTCTTTCCACAGCTCCATCTTTATTTTTAGAGGCTGGATGCTGATGAGAGAGAAGACTAAGCATGAGAGTGAGAAATAACAGTAGTGGGGAAAGGAGGGAGAATGAAAGAAGAGGCAGAGCAAGGTGGTCAGAGGGTTGCTCTTGTTCTTCTGTGTTTCAGGAAACTGGTAGAGAGCTACGCAGTATGATGAGAGTCCTTCCTCTGACTGAGCCGGAGAGAGAAGGGGACGTAACCACACCAACCTCTCACTCGATGGGGGAGCAGAAGGAGGGGAGGCTTCATTGCTGCCGCCGTATAAAAAGCCAAGCCTGAGAACACATCACCACAAACTCACCACAGACACACACACACACACACACACACACAGATCCAGTGGCTGCTCTGTATCTCTCACGCTCACCCACTCTCATTATTCTCTCCCTCTCCCTCCCTCTGTCTCGCTCCTTCTGTCTCTCACTCCATTCCTCTGGGCTCTGCATACTTCTTGCTTCTTCTCACAAGTCACATTGTGTTTGTAAGTATGCGCTGAATGTCTCCCTGTGTTTGCTCGGGTTTCCTTAAGTCTTTTTGTATGTGTGAGTGACTGTTTGCCTACTTTAGTGTGACTGAGTGGAGCAGTGAGCTGTATCAAGTGTATGTGGGTCTCTGTCTCACCCTCACACACTTGCCGCTCCTCTTGCAACTCTTCCTGGGATCTTTTGGTCCCGTTCCTCGGTGGCAGACTCCCCACACCAAGCAGTCACCATTTCTGCCCCCGGGAGACCCACGCTGGCAGCGCAGCCCCTTCCCCGACTCAGCATCGGGAGGAAGACCCTGGTGGCGGCTGCTGTGGGGGTTATGCTGGTCCTGGTGCTGGTGGTGCTCATACCTGTGCTCGTCAGTTCTGTGGGTACAGACGCCAGCCACTATGAGATGCTGGGTACCTGTCGTATGGTGTGTGACCCCTACCTGAACAAGGGAACTCCAGCCAGCAGCACAAGCTCCACTGGTCTTCAGGCTGAGGCAGAGGCGTTGAGTGACCACAGCAACGTTCTTCCACCATCCACCTTGCTACAGGGTCCACAGGGGAAACCTGGCAGGCCAGGCAAGCCTGGACCACCTGGACCTCCTGGACCACCTGGAGAACCAGGACCACCAGGACCAGCTGGGCCACCTGGTGACAGAGGGGATCAAGGGAGGACTGGGATTTTGGGTCTGGGCAGTAACGGAGCTATCAGCACAGCTATGTACAGCACAATTCCTCGGGTGGCCTTCTATGCCGGTCTTAAAAACCCCCATGAGGGCTATGAAATCCTCAAGTTTGACGACGTGGTCACCAACCTGGGCAACAACTATGATGGTATTTCCGGCAAGTTTATCTGCAGTATACCGGGCACATACTTCTTCATCTACCATGTTCTAATGAGAGGAGGGGATGGCACAAGTATGTGGGCAGACCTCTGCAAGAATGGCCAGGTCAGTACTTTAAAACTCTTTCTGACTTTTGTGTTTTTAACATTAGCGCACCTGTCAACTCTGGATGCTTACTTCCCTCTTCCTCGCTGTTTCTTAGATGGTTATCCCGCTTTAAGATGCATATCTTCCGAAAATTTATTTATTTATCTTGACAAAACATCCAAATATAAAGTGACACTGTGTGAGGGAAGGTGGGCATCAAAACTCAGAGCGCACAGCTGTGGCGTACAGCGCCTGGAGGTAAAGGTGTGTTGACTGGTGGGTTTGCTAAGCCGCGTTCCCTGTTCTAGTGATGCGTCCTTACAGAGCCCCGTGCCGCGATCCACAGGACGGTCATAGTCGAGGCTGATCGCGGAGTACTTTTTTTTTGTTCCTACAATTCACTTTTTTTTTAAAAGAATGTTATACTTTTGTACCCATCTTCCTCTCTCGCTACAATGACAGGAATTTAATAGCACTTTGTGGCGAGTTGTCATTCACATTGTTTGAAAATGGAAAAGCTGAAGTGGAGTTGAAAATTAAATTGAGGGACATTAAAGCGCTTTAAACTGCAAGAATGTCACCAGCTGTCAGCCGATCAGTTTGTGTGTTTATTGTAGGACATTATTATACTGCATGCGCTGCTATTATATAAAAGATTAAACACTGATTAAAACTGGACACAATTCTGGGATAAATTTCTTTCCGAGTGTACACCATACGTAAAGGTTATACATCAAAATTGCGCTTTAGCTGCAGTTTAGTAAAGGCTGCGCCGACTTGCCGGAAACCATTTCTTTTCCTCACCTGCATTTATTTGCTTTATCAGTTCTGTTAAATGCTTCTACGTGA
This sequence comes from Rhadinocentrus ornatus, assembly GCA_037177495.1. Classification (NCBI taxonomy): domain Eukaryota; kingdom Metazoa; phylum Chordata; class Actinopteri; order Atheriniformes; family Melanotaeniidae; genus Rhadinocentrus; species Rhadinocentrus ornatus. The sequence continues at coordinate 20,345,106 of JBAMHW010000023.1, forward strand.
TCCAGTTTCGATTTCTTTGATGCATCATTTTCTAATATTACTGTGCGCCCTGGAGGTTCCTCTCTTAATGCGTGTGCCAGTTGTTCCGACTTTCATCCATCCGTCAGATTTCTGAACTTCAAAGTAGTTCCTTTAAACTGCAAAAATACATTTATACATGCAAACGTATATTTTATTGCACATTTATTGTAGTTATAACCTTGGGGTAGTGTTTCCTGTGTTCATTTTGCCTAGTTTTATCCAATTTGGTGATTATGTCAATTTATTTTAATTCTCTCACTTGCTTTTACGTTTCCTGTCAATAATCTGTGACATTAAAGAACACGAAATACTTTCAAACACTTTTAGGATTTTTCTTAGCATATATGATGAAGCATGAAAAAAGTAAGATGTTGCCTGTCTTGCACTGCCAACAGTGCACCTCTTTTGTGGTATTTGATGCTTCACAAACTCTGCTGAACTTAATATATTTTTTATTTTGTTAATATATTTATTTATTTGAGTGCTAAAAACGGGAGAATTAAGTACATACACTGAAATCAGTGACATTGTGGGAAATGCAGGTAGTGACAGACATTTCATCTTTTTTTGAACACAAACTGTTTCATTTAATTCAACACCAGCCATGCAAAAAACACGATCTTCACATTAGCACTTTGTGATTTACAAATGCAAGCTTAATTTACAGCTAAAACAGGAGTCAGACAAGAGTTTGAGATAAATCAAAAGGTTTTATAAAAATCTTCAACTGGCATGAGAGTGAAAAACTGGGCTTGTGTCTGAAAATTCTCTGTGTAAATTGGTAGACATTGAATAAGCACAGAAACCTTTTGAGGGCTTACACATTCTTAAACTGTAATATGGAGGTGAAATAAAATCCATAATGTGAACCTGCAGCACCAATGCAGCCAAAGGTTAATCATTTCCCCCTCACTAAATTCAAGCCTAGAAAGAAATGGAGAGTTACAACTATCACATCCTATATATAATGTCTCACTCAACAGTAATGTTTATGGGTGGGTGTAAAAGCTTTGATATATAGAAGAGGAAGAAGAACATATGTTCCTATAAAACGCCTTCTGTTACTTCTTCATTGTGCCCTCAGGAGGAGGGTGTGGAGGTACTTAAGTAAGATGCACACAGTGTTCATCTCTGGAGACCAGAGTAATGTTTATAAAGTGGCAACAGTTCTTTGTCTTCCTCTGTCCCATGCACAGCTTATGCATAAAGAAGTAGTCCTCTCATAGTGTTTATTACAGTATGTGCTTTGCTGATGGAGAGGACCCCAGAGTCTTAGTTTGTGTAAATGACTGTGAATGGTTATAAATGTTGGTCTAACTTATGCTACATCACTGATAAGGTATTGAGAATCTAACCAAAACTCCTGCAGTCACACTGGTGCTTTCCTCAGCTCATTAAAGCTGCAAAACGCTACACTGTAAGTTGGGACAGTGGAGGCCAGGGAATTGTAAACAATAGTAGTATTTTATCATCTTTTGGCCTCAGTGAAGTGCTGCGCTTCCAGGCCTTTGCAGTGCTGTTTCACCCCAACATGGGCTCCTCCCATGCCAGGGTTTCTTATAAATTGTGAAGCGCATCAGTATCTATAGGTTACATTAGTTCTCCACTTCCTCCACTACCCTTTATTTCCTGTTAGGAACAATTCAACACAAAATCCAATGTCCCCAGAACTTTGACATTTTTCAAGCTAGACCGGAAAGTGAGCGTACAATAAACAAACTAGTAAAAAGTCTTTTCTCAGCACACTAACATTCCTCTCCAAGCACTTTTTAAAATGTGTCTTTCAAATCTTCCTATCAACCTGAAGTTGCTTCAATAAATCAATAAGTTTCTTTAACCTTTCTTTGACACATTTTGAGAAACGTGGCAGTGACAACGAGAACAAACTTAATGCACACAAAGGATGGCGGGGAGGGCAAAGAAGACATAGTTATTGTGCTATTGTGCCATCTTGTCTATTTAATTGTAATTAAAAATCTTGAACCAGATCCAGGATATGTTTGCGCCTCTTGTCTCAGTTCCCTTCTTAATATTGTTATTAATCCGCAAAACCGTTTCAGAGTTAATTAAAAGCAATGACTTCAGCGTCAGTCTCTCAAGAGGACCATAGTGAATAATCACTCTGTCTCCTCCTTTAATAAGCTTCAACGTCCTTCGTGCACATGGCTCTTCCCTAGCAATTACCGCTGCAGTCTCTTCCTTACATAAACACACATACTCAGACACACACTCGTATGCGTGAGCAAAAAGAAAAAAACAAAAACAAAAAAACCAACCACACCAAAACCCACACCAAAACCCCCCCCCACCCCCCTGACACCCAACCGCCACTTCTCCCCCCGTG
>JBAMHW010000023.1:20354982-20374314 GCA_037177495.1 Rhadinocentrus ornatus
TTCTAACAAGATTTCTTCTACATTACCTCTACTTAATTTGTGGATTTAGGTTCTTGTAAAATGAATATGCTAGCCATAAGGGCATCTAGAAAATTATAGCCACTTTTGCACATGACATTTATTGCAATGACTTTTGCAAATTTAGAATTTATGCCTAAATTTTTGTTCAAAGGTTCAGAAATGTAAGCTGATAACAACAGATATGTACTTGGTCTAAATGTTGCCTGTCCATCTGGAAATTACATAAGATTTCTGTCTGAAATATCCCTCCAAAAATTGATCAACCACATACATCACTGTATATTGCATTTTTTTATATCTTCCAATATTTATATACTTTAGTCTTAGGTGGGTTTTAATGTGATTGGTAATATTGGTTCTGTGTTTGATTATTATTTTTTTTTTCATGTTGGAAACAAGGTAGATTTAGCCAGTTTAAATTATGTGTGGCCTCATATCTGCATTATTTGGTTTTCCTAAGCTAGGATATTATTTATTATGACATGGCTTGTGTGAATACAGATGACAATGAATTTGCTCCACCTGATTTTTCTGTAAAGGCCCTTAGATGACACTGTTGTGATATGGCACCATACAAATAAAGCTGAATTAAAATTTAATTAAATACAAACACAAGATTGCTTTAAAGGAAAAAATATATGTATATTTTTTAATCTATGTGTGGCCTTTATGAGCTTTTGATCTCATTTATTAGGATAACAACTACAAATTAGACCTTTACTTTTGTCAAAGTGGCTGAAACTTGATATATAATTGTCCCATGGTCTGAAAGAGGAGATCTGTAATAAAAATAATATTTTATTTGAATAAAAAAGAGACCAAATATAGTACAAACTTGTATGATAAGAAAGTTGTCAGAATCAGAGCTAGACTGAGCTAAATCCCTGATATGTGTAACAGCTAACAAACCTCCATTCTCCCACATTTTTCTCCTCCCTTATTTCTACAGGTTCGTGCCAGTGCTATTGCCCAAGATGCTGACCAGAACTATGACTACGCTTCCAACAGTGTCATACTCCATCTGGATGCAGGCGACGAGGTTTATATCAAACTAGATGGTGGTAAAGCCCACGGAGGAAACAACAACAAGTATAGCACCTTCTCTGGCTTCATCCTTTACGCAGACTGAGAACAGACAGACACAGAGACCATCAGGCAGGAAGAGACTTAGAGAAAGAGTTGTATGATGGGGGGAGGGTGTGTATGTATTAAAAGCCGGAATGCTGTCTAGTTTTCCTAATCCTCAACATCACCACGGACACCTCTGCTCAAATCCATCAGCCAAGACATTTAGGCTCTGCCGCCAAGCCTGGACGCAAAGCTCCTGAGGACGCACGCACTGTGAGGGGCTGGCGGGTGTCGTGGGAGGAGTGGGATGTTAGATAGGCTGGTTTCTCTGGACTCCTTGCCACAATACTGACGTGTCAGAAGCTCCTCACTTTCAGTGTCTCTCCTCTTTAACCCTGCTCCACTGCACAGAAATATCAACAAAAATTAAAACCCTGCAAAAGTGGATGATCTCACCTCTTCTATCAGCAGCAGCAGCAGTCAGCTGTACCTTCATTCCACTGGACGACTGAAACTTGTAGTGTTGTTCCGTGTTTTTATTTTGTAGACATGCATAATATTCAACCCAAAAGTGATAAAAAAAAAACATATATATATTTGTCCCTTGTGAAGATATCCCGCTTGAATGAAAGATGTTTTTTGTGATGCAATTCACAGATCTAACAACTGAACAAGAAATATTTAAATCAAGACTTTCAGTATTTTATTGGAGTGGGTGTTTTCTTCACCCATGGGTATTACAAGGTATCTATATATTATTCATGTGGAGAATGACATACATTCCGCACTTCTAATATATATGAAAAAGGAAATATCTCATAATGACAGTATCCCTTCCACAAACCTCCTCACACTGTTTTTATACTGTCACATAATGTCCTGCTGCTTTTCGGTTTAAAAAAAGAGTTGAAATAATCTTTTCATTGTTCTAGCTTCATGTAGATGCTTCGCTTGGCACAACCAGTCATGTGAAGAAGCAAATCTTCAGATTCAGAGGTAACCCGTTGAAGAGCGCTGATCCTTTCTTCTTCTCTGCTGTGCTGACCTCCAAGCTTTCTTGAACGGCATTAAAAAAGAAGAAGAAAAGAAAAATTAAAGATAGAAAAGCTGGCTTTGAGCAGAGGGTGATGGGACAAACACACAGAAAGACAGAAATGTGCAAGATTGGGAGGTAGAGAAGGCATTTAAGCACAGTAACAGTGAATGGACAATTTTTCTGTTTCACTGTCTTCACTGGATGTCATCCATTCATTAGCTGCATATTCAGTGACATACAGGCATTATGGTAATATTTAGTCAACATAGCGGCCTGACAGCTTGCTTGAGAATGAAACTGATTGGGTGAGTGACTTTGCTTATTATGACTGCACGTTTGAGTGTGTGTATGTGTGTTTGCGTTTGTGCGTGTGAATGTGTATGTGCATATCAGTAAGTGTCTGCATTTTAGCATGTGCTGTGCCATAACTACATTGTTCATTTCCAGATGTGGTGTTCTGTGTTACAGCCAATGACAGACATTTTACTCAGCAGCCAATGAGATTGTGCAATGTAGGGTGGAGCCTCTATAGACATGATGAGAAGAACAAACAGCTTGTAATTGAAATCTATGACTTATCTTTTGGAACTGTTGAATACATTTAAATAATAAATGGGGTTTTTTGAGTGACTTGTCTCAAGAGAATTCTTGAATCCAAAAAAACCACTAATTAGGAAAAACTGATCTGTAAAGAATCCATTTCACACTGTGAGGATAACTACAACTAAAGCAAACTACATGACTGGAAATATGTGGTTTTGTTGTTTCGTTTACACAATGAATCTTAATAATAGACTCTTACAACAAACAATAAAAAAGAGTCTATCAGCAAGTCTCTCATCTTTCTTTTCTCTCAAAAGAATAAAGTATACTTAGGGTGATGGGCATCCAGAGATAGATTCCTATGTTTATCCCATCCTAAAGTGTTCCTGTGGAGCTTTTCTCCATCTGGAAAGGTGCACTTGGAGATAAAGACCTTCCAACTTTAGTAACATCCAACAGTGGAGTTAAAAGCACTTTCTGAATGCATATGAGTCCCTAAGAGAATGCAGGCTATTCCTCAACAGGCAATCACAGTGTCTTTTAGCAGATTCTCATCAACATAGGCATAATATACCCAAAGAAGAAGTGAGGATGGAGGAGAGAAGACAAGGAGAGGAGAGATTGAGGGAGATAGGCAAGGAACGGAATATAGTTTGACAAAGACAGATGGAAACACAAGAGAATGAGGAGGCCACAGAGGGAAGTGATGGGGAGGGGATAGATAGGGAGGGAGAGGTAACGTGAAATCTAAAGAAGACAGACAGACAGAGGGGCGGACTGGTGCTGATTTGAGGTGAAGAGGGAGGAGTGCTGGATTGTTTTCAGGGTAGAGTGATTCCCTGTCGGGCGGTGTAAGGTGTCAGGAGAGATTAGCTAGCGTGAAGCTGGAGGGGAGAGCTTGAGATAGCTTAGATTGGACAAGTGTCAAGGGCTGGACATCCCTCAGACCTGGCAGGAATGGGATGTGACACTGGCTGCTATACGCATCTGCACTACCTTGCCCCTGAGGGAGGCACTCATCGTTCTGTGCATCGTTTTAGTCATTCCCTGGAGCATACAACAAGCTAATTGCATACAAACCAATGGGAAAGAGAATGTTGAAGCATGCTAGTATCCATACAATTTCTATGTAAAAAACAGGGGGGGGGTTTCACTTGGTCAGATTTTGTTTGCAGTCCTGTGGTTTACAATGCTATCCTGCCACTGGTAATTAGATTTATTTTTTAGGGTTTACCTACACATTTTGAATTACATGAACAGTAGTGCCATAGTTTGTGCCTTCAGAGATGGTCCACTAAGAGTTTTAAAGTATTTTTTTTTTAGTTTTTTATCCTCAGGTTTTTCAGATGGTATGATATTGGCTGCCAGATTTTCCAAGTGTTTTCAGTCACTGTGTTCTATCATCTGCTAGTGATAATGTTCCCCTTGCTACAGACTGATCCATCTCCTGACACAATGGTTGAAAAATTGTTCTTTAAATGCAACCTTTTTACTCCAACCATACCTTTGTTCATTTCAGCTAAAGCTTGCTTCCAAAATGCATTTGATTTGGCTATTAAAAATAAATATATAAATAAAATCTCTTTTTAGGGCAATTAAAATAAAAACAGATGTCTAGTCCAGTAGTGCTTGACGCAGTTTTTTTTTTTTTTTTTTTTTTTTTAAAATACAAGATCATGATTTCATCACACAATATAATCTCGGGCATAAGTGCATGCAGCATATTCAGTACTAAGTTAAGGGAAAGAGCTTGACCAATCTTTCTAACTCATTCCGACGAATAGAAGAGTTAAACTAAGTGGGGAAATGCTCCTTAAACAAGTGAGTCTTTAGTTTGCTCTTAAAAGTGGATAAAGACTTTGCGGATCAGACGGAGTGTGGTAGACCATTCCACCACCGGGGAACAACAGAGGAAAAGAGTCTAGCTACAGATTTTGCGCAGCGTTCTGGTGGGAGCACTAGGCGTAGGCGAAGGTGGCGATCCTTCATCCATGCAGAGATATCGGCAAGGCATGCTGATATTCTCATTGAGACAGTTGTGTGGTCAGATGAGAAGGAAAGGAAAAGCTGAGTGTCATCTGCATAGCAGTGGTAAGCGAAGCCATGAGAACGGATGACTGCACCAAGCGACAAGGTGTATAGTGAAAAGAAAAGAGGGCCGAGCACTGAGCCCTGAGGCACCCCTGTCATGTAGACACTGCCCCTCGCCAAGATACTTTGAAGGATCTTCCTGTGAGGTAGGACCTAAACCACGCACTAGAGGACAGAGTTTGTCCAGAGAGGATGCAAGAGAGGTGCTGAGTGTTTCTGTAGCCTCATTAACACATAGTAAGGAGAAGTCTGTGTGGGAAGGGAGGGTAAAGTAAACCTCATCAGACAGCTGCGTAGGGCTGAGAAATCACACATTTCTGCGGTAAGAGGCCATTTTTGGAGCTGCTTGAGTTATATGAGGAAGGAAAACAGAGATTTTGACCAGGAAATGGTCTGAGAGGTGCAGTGGGGTGACGGACAGATCGCCTGTGGAGCAGTTTCTGGTCAGCGCCAAGTCAAGAGTATTGCCAGCTTTGTGTGTTGAAGGAGTCTGAACCAGTTTGAGATTAAAAGAGTAGATAAGAGTCAGAAGGTCAGTTGCCTGTAAAACTTTATTAGAAATTATTCTTGCACACTGAAAGGCTTTAGTAGCGTTAGATTGCCTACAACAAGCCCAAGTTAGACTGTTAGGTATTTTTGTTGAAAATGTAACACAGCAGACACCGAGTTCACACAGCTACCTCACTAATGATTAGTTTGCTTCTCTATTCTAGGAAAATTTTCTCTTAATTTACCCCTTAATTTGATTTGTGCAACAGCTTTTTATAAATTTAATGGTGTTTTACACAAATTTCTTTTCTTCTCAAGAGGACACCTGGCTGCTATTTATGTTAGTTTTTTTGGTTTACCTTTGAGGAATAAGCAACTGCGAAAAAATCCTGTGTCGCTAATGTCACCTGCACATCACAAAAGCGTGCACCCAGGTGGGTTCCATGTGGATAAAGAGGTCCTCCTGCATTGGGTCCTGCCCCTGCTTAAGAGCCAATAGGCTGGGCTCAGTAATTTTCCATATTCAGCTCTTAGATACACCTTATGGTGCCCCTGGACAATATATATACAATATATAGCGCAACAAATGTACTGTCTGCAGTTTTATGTTTGGAGTCCTGGATGTAAATTTTATACACAATGGATGAGTTTATCAGCTGAGAGCTGAGGGGAGGAGACCTTCATGAAATACTGTGATAATGAAATGAGCACTACTTTTTGTTAACAACCCCAAAATGCAGTGTCACATTTTAAAAATGCTATTAATGCTGGCAATTTACAGCTCAATCCTGAGTGCATTATTAAATTAACCATTCTCTATAGAGTATTGAGTTTGTACATTTGCATTGTGTATCATGTGCATGGATGTGACATAATATTATATTAATGTGCTGCATGTCTTAGCAGGAGACAATGAAATTATATGAATGGCTTTTGTTAGACAAATATATCTTAATCTTGGTCACTTGTTTTTCATTATGGAGGTGAAAATGGTTTGGCACATCATTAGGCTACAATGGCAGCAATTAAAGGTTCCCAACACTTTTCTTATAAAGTGATATTTTTTACAAATCTGACGTGCATGCACTTTGCAACCATTCTTTTTGTGTTCAGCCTGACTTTTTCCTGTCTATCCTTTTGCATCTATTTTCTTTCCTCCTGACCATGACCTACCTTTAACTAATACAAAGGTGAGAAAAGCTGACATGTGTTAGTAGGCTGAACTCCCATTGCAAACCTACAGCTTCAACTAGATGCACACACATGCAGAAAGATGCACAAATCTCTGCATGATTGTATAGTCACACATCCAATCTGCTACCGTTGCTCTGTTTTCTCCTAACGCCACACATGATTCTCTTTGTCAGATTTTGTTGCGGCCGAAAAAAAAGCTTTCCCAGTTTTCCCTGGATGGTTTGAAGATGCCAGGCCAGGTGTACTCTGCAGTCACTCTGTGAGCTGTGGGGTGCTGGCTGAGCCGTCCAGCCTCTTATCTGCAGGCTAACCCCCAGTCAGTGTTACTGAGTGACCCCAGCTCGCCGCTGCACTGCCCCACTACTTGTTTAACACTACATCAACACATTCTTGGCCATAGCAGAATGAAAGTTCACTCCCAGAACTTCAGACTCTGCTGACAATTTTTTCTTTTTACTGGCTTTATTCACCACATTTACTGTCTTATACACTGCTGTCCTTGTATTTTTATTTTTTTTTTTCCATTTTTGTAAATGTCTGATTGGGAACTGTGTGGCCTTTACATACTGCAAGCGGGAACAGACGAGATTCGGTGAGGTAAATGTTTATCATTTTCTCCCTCTTCCACCCCTCTCACAGTCAAAGTACCAAGCTATCTCCACACGTTGTAGCGCTGCATCTCCAGAGAACTAACTGTAAAGAGAGATAAAAAGCACAAACAAACATCCAACATGCCTTTTTTCCCCTTCAGCAGCCTGAGTGCATTAGTGACCTTTTAAAGTGCTGCTTCCCTTGTGCTTTGCACACATCCCAAAGAAGAGCAAACTACTAATAGGGCTAAAAAGCTGACACATTTTAAACAAAGATCAAACAATTTCTTGGCTATGAGGCAGTACTTGCCACATTAATGGTATTCAGTTATGTGGCCAAGACAAACAAACCTCTTTGTAGTCAAACAAAAGCCAAATGTGTGAACGATTGTGCTGAATGATCAACACAGATATGCACGAATACAGTCTTACTTTTTGCATATAGCATACGTTCAGAACTGTGGTTGTGGCTCATTATCTGCAGCAAACCCCCTGAATTTTGTATTAATCTGGTTCAGATTGAATATGTGTACAAGCCAGAAATAACACTAAGATCCTAAAAAACAACAGCAATTTTACAAAAGGACAATGAATGCAACATTATTAAAAAAAAAAAAAAAAAAAGCAAAAAACAAAAAAATTAAAATCACTCTTGTACAAGGAAAACATTAAGCTGCAAAGTACATTTGCAAAAATGGCAACTTCAGGTATTGGAAGTATTTGTTTTCTTCATCTACAAAATGACCTTATTGGGTATATATCGTAGGAGGAATTAAGCTCACACCATGTTACTTTAATTGCAGAAATTCTGTGTGTGTGAGTGGGCATGTAAGTGCACACGGAGAGCAGTTGTGTTGCGTGAGCGGGCATCAGACAGAGCTACAGGGTCTAAAGTGGGAAACTGCTGAAAGATAAGCACAGAATTGCAGGGGGCAAATGTCAAAGAGGAGATATTACCCTCCACATTACTCCCACTCAAACAAGACAGGCCATCACTGTATATCAGATATTAGCATACAGATGAAACAGATACTGAATAGTGAAGAGAAGCAGCCACCTTCACTGGCAAATTAGGACAGCAGCATTTAAAAAGTGAAACCTCTACAAGTCACAGTGCAACCAGATAAGTTTAAGTGTTAGATCTGGAAAAAAAATGCATGTAATCCACCAGATTCTGTATACTTTTGAGCAGTCTGCTGGCAATGAGTAATAACTCTCCAAATTTAGCTTAGTTTGGTCTCCTGCTGCTTCTCGCAGTCTGATGGATGTGTGGTGTGCTAGTCATGCCGCCTTGTGTCACCTGTGTTGCACTTGCTCTGGGCAGGGAGACAAGGGGAAGAGCCATGGGAGGTCTGGAATAGGCCAGAGTGGGGGAGAGATAGACATCTGTGATTAACACGTACAGACACATGTCGGTGTGGAGCATTCACTGAGAGGTGAACTGGGAAACGCTCACTCACAACCTGCTCCTGATGACAGAAGTTTCTCTAAATAAAGACAAAGCCCGAGGGAATTTGGAGAGACCATGATGAAAACACAGACATGCTCACACAGTCATGTCAGCACCAAACAAGCAGTGATTAATTAATAGATAAAGCGCAAAAAGTTTCATGCTGAACTGAAAGTCTTATGGCTGTTTGCACAGCAAATAACACATAACCACATATAGAGAGCACATGCACAGAAGCATCTCACACCTTCCTTTGACATGTGCTGTAACAATGAATTGTTTATGGAGCTATTTAGAAACATGACAGGACCTCTGGAGATGTGACAATGAAATGAGGAGGCGGGGTGGTTTTTTTTTGGGTTATTTAACAATTCAGTTTCAAATAGCTCTTATGATTACTGTGCTATTCAGAGAAGCACCAGTATAACAGAGCCTTAATTTACGAATTCTACAAATAATAATAATAAAATTATTCTCATGAAATTCATTGCAGAGATTCAGGGAAGCAACAACGGCAGGGCCAGGGCAGGAAATACATCTCATAACACAAGTTTCAACCAAACATATCCATCCATCAATAAGTCTGTATTTGAAAGTTGGAAGGTGGAGCAGCTGCGATAGACTGGCAGCCTGTCCAGAGTGTACTCTGGTCCTGTCCTGGTAGCCTCCAGCCCCCCTGTGACCTGCACTGGAATAAGCGTGTATCGCTTATTTGACGACTGATAGATGGAGGGTAGAGCAGTGGAATACGTCTAATCCTGTTTTTGTCTTGTATTTTGTTGTTAGTGTTTAAACTTTACTTTACCTGCTTCATCAAATTTTTTTTAGTCATGTTATTATTTTTTACTTTTACAGGCTGTTAGGTTTAAACATTTGTACATAGATTCCAAATCATTCACATCTGCATAGTGATGCAGCTAAAGAAATTACATTTATCCCACCCCTAGCAAATAGGTTACTTTCTCAGCATCTGTGTTAATGCATCTCCAATCGGAAATTTTATATATTTTTTCCCTTCTTGTTGCTGTTTAATGATTTATCATGAGAATAGCCAAGTTCAGATTTTATTCCAAATGAGTTATCTAATAGCAAATAAAATAACAAACAATGCAAAACTCACTACACAACTTTTTGTTTTTTTCAACCCATTCAGACCTGTTGCAACACATACATGCTGGACCTTCATGCCTGTTGCAACGCTCACATTGGGTCAATATTTTTTACACAAGGACAACTATATATCATAAAATATTGTAAAATTTTTGGATGACTTTGATCATTTAGAATAAAAGGGCTTATCCGCTCTTGTTTGCATTGAATGTTTCTGGTTGCTTTAGAAAATCCAACTTACAAAATTTTAATTATCAAGTGAACACATTTTGTCAAAATCTCTCTATTTGTAGCAGGCTTTTACAAAGTAAAATGTATGCTGAACTTTAATGCTACTTTAAACATAATAGAACCCCGAAAAAATCTAATGAATTTGTTATTTTGTTTTTTTGAAACCGCAAGTAGATCTAACCTAAAACCCAAGATCACTGTGTATCCACTTATGGTAGCCACTCGCCAGCTCCAAGGATATTCCCTAAAGAACACTCAAATTGATATTTTTATTTATTTGCTTAATTCTAAATGGGAAGATAATTTATTAAATGGCCATAATATTGGATTGAAGAATTACAACTAGGTAGACTGACCAATTCATGCCCAATAGATTCATCTGTTTTTGATCTATTTTTAAATGAGTACCATGTAAGAATAATTTGTCTGCAGGCAAAATAACCAACTCACGTGGATTTTCACGACTAAAAGAGACAGAAGCCTACCTGTACAAGCTGAGGGAAAGAAATTACATTCACAATGGGTACTAGGTGATTATTGTCCTTCTGGAAGGGAAAGAACGGGTACAGCAACAAATTTTCAGGATGATATCTCCTTAACTGAACACATTAACATGATGACTAGATTGAAATAGAATGAGGATTCAATAAACAGTGGAAGTAATGAGCCCTTGCAAGGTGAAGGAGGAGGGCAAAGACGCAGCAAAGAGAACAAAACAAAACTCACAATGCTCACGATCATTTTGCAATTTCAAACTTCTTGTGCTGATCCTGATGTAAACTTGAATCGTTAAGAGGACGTTTTGTCTCTGAGGAGTTACACGAGCAGAAAAACACACTACAGACACACAAACAACACACACACACAAACTTGAGGGAATGGCTCTACAGAGAGATTCAGTGAGCCATCTGCCAAATTAGGCCATGAGCCATGAGCCCACAACTTCACTGTTCTATTCAATTTTCAATTACTGGGCTCGAGGCTTCAGCACAAGGTCTGCTCTCTCACATTTGAACAGATACATGCGCATTGATAGTGCAGAGATTTTTTCACACATGCATTCAAAATTAGATAAGATGAATCAGTTTTTGAGAATGTTTCCATAATAGATAACTTACAAAGTACAGCTAATGTTTGGATTTTGAATTCGACAGTTGGCATGAAATGCATGGAAAAGGACAACTTAATTGAGAAATCAGCTTTGGATTAAAAGAAACACAACAGTGTTCAACGAATTGGATGTGTACATACTTCTATAAAAAAAAAAAAAAAACTATTCTGTTCATAGCCTGACAAATAAAGACAGAGGCTCCTGAGCCAACAGCAGAGCTGATTCTGTACTGAGAGCCAGACACACTCCTTCCAAAATGTCATACATTGCAGTGAGACTGAGGTGATAAACACACCCAAATGAATGTCAGTGTCACCTGTTGCCATGACAGCCAGCAAAGTTTGGCATGAGCTAGTGTGCTTCCAAAGGCCAAATTATTTGCTGCAGCTAATTGAGTATGTGTATCTGGAATAAATACATAAAGGAGAGTACTGTGTAAAAAGGCTGAAAATTCTGTATTTCCTTGTACCAAAATAAAAAGAACACACCACTCATACATATCTGCCTTAGATTCAGCCAATGACTGGAATCATTCGGACAACATCAATCAGAGACATCAAGTAAGCAGTTGAGAAGGATTTGTGGAAAAAAAAAAAAGAGGGGGAGCTAGCTAAAAAAATATTTCTTGTCTTTGTTGATCAGTAAGCCCACCATTAGGACTCTGAAAAAAATAGACAGTGAACAAAAGCTGCAGTTAAAATTACCCTGGGCTTTTGCTTGGAACCGATATATTTTATACTTTGGTTCATGATTTGTAACCTTTTATTTCACTTTTTGTTATTTAACACGCTTCATAACTCTATATGTGATTTAAAGATACCTTTACAAGAACATTTAGTCTTTTCCTTTGAAATTAGACAATAAAATAATTTGCCATTGGATTCATTAAGTTAAAATTGCAGTATTTAAAATGTGTGTGCATGGTGTGCATGTATGACACCACAGTCTGTTTTCATTTTCAAGTGATAAACTGTACTTTTTTAGGATGACAATTGTCAGCCAGTGTTTTTTCTTTGGTGCTCACTGGCTGTGTGAAGCAGCTGCTGATTGTGTTCCTGGAGGCGGGCATGAGGCTCACAGTTGACTAATTATCGTGGAAATGTGATAAATTACTATAGTTAACTAAAACCTGGTGGAGGCTGACAGTAAGAAATGTTATGTTCGCTTAAATGCTCTTTAAAGTCGTAACACTTACATAATTGGACAACATAATTTAAAGGAGACAATTTGAAAATAGTTTTTGTAGTCAAGGAAAGCTGTTTGCTTGAAATGCATAACATATTTCTCACTAAAAAATAAAGTGAAACTTTGTGCTAAAATAAAAAAAATAAAAAATGTTTTATTGCACTCAAGGGGTGCCCAGAAAACATTAACAAAGGAGCTGAGAAAGACAATTTTTTGTACTCAGGTCAGAAATGTCTCCTCTAGCCATATTTAATTTTACTTTAGACAGTGTTACATGTAGCAGCTAATGATTTTATTAAAATACAGGAATGAAATATATATATTTTTTTTATTCAGATGGTGTTGTCATCCAAATATAAGGTGGCTGGATAGATTGCTAACTGGGAGCTGTTGCAGTCTGCTCAAAGTTGCCACATTTTACAGGCATCATACCAACAGTGCTTTGACAGGTGAGACAGGTGAGAAGGATGGTGAGGGTAAAATAAGATGTTTGATTTGGGATAAATTAGGTATTTAAAATAGCACACTACAGTTGAGACAAGCAACAGTTTTCTTTAATATTTAGGTTTAAATGTAAAACTTTTTTATTACTACAGGATATAAACTATCACATAACTGGCAACAGTGCTTAGCTGCATAGTTTGCCCACAGTGTCTGGAGCTAGCTTGGCTATTTGTGATTCATTTATTCATTCATTTTCTACCACTTAGTCCATTACGGGTTGCAGGTAAGCTGGAGCCTATCCCTGTATTTAACAGCTGAGAGGCAGGGTACACCCTGGACAGGTCACCAGTCCATCGCTGGGCCAACATAGATAGGGACAAACAACCACTCAATCACACACACACTCCTAGGGAGAATTAACATTAACCTAACATGCATGTCTTTGGACGGTGGGAGAAAGCCGGAGAACCTGGAGAGAACCCAAGCATACAGTGGGAGAAAATGCAAATTTCACACAGAAAGACCACCAGCCCCTGAGGTCCGAACCTTCCCCCTAGCCGAGGTCGAACCAGCAATCTTCTTACTGTGGTGCTAACCACCACACCACTGTGCAGTGGCTATTTGTGATATGCTCCTAACATGGACCAATTCCTAATTAAATAAAAGAAAAAATTAGATGAAGACACAACATGCTACGGGAAGTGAAGAATATAACAGAGCCTAATGCAACTGAAACCAGATGTGAAGATGCCAGAGATGCAAGTCAAGGCAAATTTTTTGTATAGTTGGGTGCAGAAGAAGAATGAAATCGTAATCATAAACAAATGTTAGGAGAAACAAAATCATATAAAGATATAATTACAACGAGCTATTGCTCCCATGCCAGAGAGGAGAGTAATAGATAGACATGAGGAGAAGCAGTGATCAGTGAAAGTTATCTGCCTCTACTTTAGGTTAAGGTTTGGTCAACCAGATAAAAGCAATAAAAGTAGAATTGACAATACTCATTACTAATGATTTGATAATTGCTGCTCATTAAATCTTAAATCTAAACCCTGTGACCTATAAGACATGTTTAAAAATCTAAAATATCTAGCATTTAAAATATGGTTTAATATAATCTTTTTTGTTTGTTTGTTTGCTTTTTTCATTTAATATATGAGCAGCAGATCTGGCTCAATGAATATTACTGAACCTTCTGTGGGAAGTGCATGCTATCTTGGTGTATATATCCCATTACTCATGCTGCCCTGTGCCCCTGAAGAGACAGACAAATGCAGAAAATGTATCTTTTACAGGAACATAATGCTTGGAGCACATATTCATACAATTAGAGGCAAATTTCTTTTATATGAAATTTTTACAAATAAAGTAAAAATACGAGTTAAGTTTATTGAAGGCCATATCTTTTTTTTGATTTTCCAGAAACGTGTAAGAACTGGAGTACGGCCTTATAAAATCGTTGGTAAGTTCAACTTTTCTCAGATCTCTTTGTAACCATGATGACTATTAGTAAAAAAAAAAATGAAAAGAAAAAAAAAAAATTTGTCCACCTGTGCTGTATAAAGAGAAATATTCCTATTTCACTTGGGTTGGAGAGGATGGAGACCATTCAGACAAAAAGTATGAAAGCACATCTTTTATCCTCTTTATCCCTGTACTTGTTTGCTTATGATTTGATACAAGTTGACTCAGCCAAAGTAGAATCAATTATGGGGATTTGTATGTTTTGTTTACTTTCTTCTCAGAGAACAGACATGTGTTTCCAAGCTCCACTGCACCCCTGGCTAATACGGGTCAGTGTTAGTGTAAAGACAGAGGCTTTTCAAATCCACAGGTCATGGAGACCCTGACACAGTGAAACGAGCAAACAGATGACTGATATTCTGAAATCTTGTAGTAACTCTGCAGCATGCACCTCACATCCTGCCATCACACTTGCTTGCACAACACAGTCAACACAATCACCAACTGATCAGCAAAAGGCCAAGTGTCGACTTTGACAAAGGCCAAGCCGCGTTTGAGTCTCTTTCAGTCTCTTTAATTTCTGTCTTTGTCTTTTACCCCTGGGCTGTCTTTAATCTTTTATGCTTCCACCAGTAGCTTACTTATTGCTCTTTTAATACTTTGTACAAATTTCTGGTGGTGCACTTTTATGCCAAAAGTTATTACTTTGTGCTTGTTGATTGATGGATATTTTCTTAATTATTAGTAAAAAAGAAAGTCAGAGTCTACATCTCAAAAGTCTTGCTTCCTCAGACCAAGAGCTTAAAATACTATATTCAAGCAATTAGCAGTGAAACAAAAAAATTCCTAATTTTTAGAAAAAGAAAGTTTTACATCATAAAAAAAATCTTACATAAGTGAAAATAGATTTTATAAATACATGTAAACAAAATGTTTCATATCTCATGTAAACCAAAGAGTCAATAATAGTAAGGAGACAAATGCAAAGCATTTTGGTTTTTCCAGCTAAAAGAATCTGGTGGTGAGACGAGATGAAAACACAAGTTGGCATCAAAGCCCGGAGGGAATAAATGTCCAGTGTACCTGAAGCTCTCACTCTGGCTGGCTTTTACCACTCTGTGCTTCTGTGCAGGCCACTGGATCCCCCCTGGATAAAATCTCTTCTCCATGTCCGTTTCTCCAGGGCTGTTTCTCTGTGACGCCACAGGGGAAAGTGAGACCAAGAGTGAGCCTCTGAGATCAAATTATGTACATTTAAATGAACCGTTTCCTTGAGTCTGCTCAGCTCAGCGTTGAAAAATAGTTCAGATGGAACGGAGCTGGAACGAGAGGTTCAGAAGATGTGTGTGTGTGACAGAGAATGTATAAGGAATACACATGGAGCTAAGAGTAGGACTGTAAAACTTGAGTGGACCCCAGGCCCTCGCTTAGCCTTAATAGCTTTCCTGTTCACCTCCTCCTGCTGCATTAGAGTTACATTTCCACTCTGGGGTGGATGTTCTTTCTTTTATATATTTATTTATTCTATTTTCTATCTCTGCCCAAATGCACCATCTTCATTCAGGCAGTCACTTCACAGAGGTGGTGCAGCAAGGCTCACTTCAAATACCACCCAAACACTCCTACAGGGGTCTGGCAGCGACAGAGAGGCAAGGAAATCATCAGTTCTGCTCGCACACGCAATCCCACACACAAACACACACACCTGTGGCTTTGTTTCACATTCAGACAATGCATCATGAAGCCCCCTTTGTTTGTCAGGCTGTTCCATTATTTACCTCCTCCCCTTCCTCACCCACCTGATCCTTTGAATGCCATTTATCATCCCATGGAAACCTTGTGTCCAATAGAAGTTGAAAACCTGATGAATAAGTAAACAATTTCCTCCACACTGGAGCACACTTCCTGTTTTTTTCACAGGAACAAAGATGAAGAGTTGGTATGCAGAACTGCAGTCATATTTCTGAGTGGACAACTGAATGGTACAGCCTTTTGACTTTCTTGAAAGAAAGAAAATGAAAATATTCAAAAAGAAACTCTTCCCTGACCTTAAAAAAAACTTTCATTATGACTCCCTAAGCCTTTCAAATATTTTCAGAATTTTTTACAAGACATTAAAGTCATTAAGCTACATGATTAAAAGAATTGAAAATGCTGTTAAAGTGGGTCTCTTGTGAGATTACGCTGCCTCTTGCCCTATCCTCTGCCATTGCATTACCTACACAGTGGCTAAGACTACAAGTACAACGCAGTCATTCTCAGTCTTAAACTCTGGCTTTCTCCAGCATACAGTCTGCTGTTTGCCAGCCCACCACCCAGTGCTGTCTAAGCATTCCTGTACATCTAATGAACTGGATAAAGCCAAATAGTGATATGCTGTTAATTATTTAATTACTTTACCCAGCTGGACTTCACTTACTGGGGCTGCTGTGTGGAGCTGTCTGCTCCCTGCTGCACGATGGTCATTTCACACCAGAGGAAAATAGATTTTGCGACTTAGAAAAAACAAGTTGTAAGTTGCCATGTTACATTCCTAGCTGTTTTAGTTTTCTGTTACTTACAGAGGATGTGCAAAATCAATCCAAGTGAATGCCTGTATGAGTGTGTTTGCAGATGTGTGTTTGAAGAACTGTTAGTTTGAAAAACTTCCCATGTGGACTGTAAGCTCCCAACAAGTTTTAAGCACACTAACACCAACAGGGCTTTAAGCCGCGGCATACCCTGGATGAAATATTTGCTGTGTCTGCCGGGAGACAAATCTATTCTCTGCTTTCAGTAAAATACTGTCTATGCGGCAATATCTTATTTGTAGGCTGAGACCAGAGTCTCTCAGGGACCAATTGAAGCTGGCTCTTTCCATCCTTGTGCTTTGTGTGTTAATTACAAGAGTCAAAAAGAGTAATGGTTTAACAGAGAATGTTATGAGATTAGGCTATTAGTTTCTCTCTCTTCCTGTTTTACTTTCTTACCTTTTCTTTTTTTTTTCTCGTCAGTAGGGCTGCAGCTATTGATTATTTTCATTATCGATTAATCTGCTACTGTAATCGATTAATTAATCAAATAATCAGAAAACATTTCCCTTTCCTTTGAAGATCTTGTTACTGAAATGCAACAGAGCAATAATTGTACAAAAGCCAGTAACAGACACAAATATATTGAAATAAACTTTATTGCATTCAACTCCATTTGCAGCTACTGCACTATTTTTTTAATTTTAAACAATAGCAACGAATAACAGGTCATTTTAATGACATTACCTAGTAATATGATTACAGGATAAAACGTAACAAGCTGCATTTTGCTTAAATATATACAATAAATACAAAATAAAAAAATAAAATAAGTGTTTTTCTTTATTTTTTTCTTGTCTTTAATAGATAAAACTACAATGTTCCAAATAAATAAATAGAACTGAAAATTTAAAACATTGTGGGGCATTTTAATAAGTTGAGAACATTAAGTTTGTTCCACGTACCCAAAATATTTATATATTTTAATTCTCTTTAAAGGGAGTCTCCATCTCATTTATTTAACTTAAAATAGGTACAATAATATCTAAATTCTGTTTTAGACTGGAACTTTCAGAATCCTGCTTTCCTTTATGCAATACAACATATCAGTGTTTTATCTTTTTTTATACTGTTCTCCCGCATTTATTTGTTTATTTATTAAGACATCGAAAAACTTAAATGATGTTGTTCACATGTAAAATGATAAAGGCTCTCTATTGTTACATGAACCCATAAATTTGCATGAGACTTAACCCGCAACACCCCACAGAGGGAAACAAAGAAAGAAAACAAAGAAAACAAGGAAACACTGGCTTGCTATTACCAGTACCTTAACCAGAATCTGCTACTGTCTAAAGTGCCTTTTGCTTTCTGCCAAAATGATGTGACTAAGAAGTTGTACTCTTGTGGAAAGCTAGCCTGGTGTTACAGTGAATGCACTTTAAAGCCTTTTCATTTGGTCTGAGTATGAAATGATCCTACACTTGGCACTTTTTGACATTTTCTCTGTATGTCTTCTTATTTTCCTTTGCTCTGTTGCTTTTCTCCTTGGCCTGTTGATTCCAGGAGTAAGTTACAGACTGGGAGTGATGTGGTAAACAAATTTATTTTTTTTCTTTGTTTGTTTGGTGTATATTTTCTTTGTATAATGAAGGTATATAAAAAGTATGGGTTTTTTTGTTTAGTTTTTTTAAGCTGGGGGTGTCATGATATGGTCAGAAACAGCTAATTCAACATAGTAAAAGAAAATTTTTTCAATTTTGGTAAATTCTAAAGGTCTCTAAAAAAGTAGTGACATGTGTGGTGTTATCCGCCTGTGGGTCAGACACACGCACACAGACAACATCCCACCATTCTCCCTTGTGTACACAAACCTTTTGCTGAATATTGATGCATTCTGAGTAAAAAATAAACCTTGACATCTATAGATAAGGTTTGAGTAAGATGGTATCAGTTTCATTGACCATCTTGTTAGTCATGAGAACGATATTGAGGACAGAAAGCTAAGCAAAATTGAAAAGGATTTGTAAGAGGAAGAGGTTAATTTTTCCCATTTTCCTGAACAAGAAGATATATGTGATGAACTGGAGGACCAAGATGACACAGATGTTCAACCTCTTTAAATCTAGAAATGTGACGTGACATGGTCATTGAGCCTTTGTAACACCTGATGTGTTACATGCCTAAGAAATCAATGCGATTGATCACCATCTCTTAAAAAGATTTTGCTTGAGATGACCAACATGGAAGGTGGAAATGTGTGAAGCAACAACTGGACTCAACTTAGACACAGCTGGATGCTTGCATGGGACTGTTGCTTTGTGTTGGGTTGTACAGACTTTATAATGAGACTAGTGGCTGCTTATGGAATGGAGAGTCAGGACGTTTACTTTTCATGGTCTTCATGCCACTTCAGACATTTCATGTGCTGTCAAGAATAATCCAACCTTATAGTAGAGAGAAAAGATGTACTTGGTGTGTGAATTCAAAACTTGCTCCTATTAGGAATGTTTTGGACAAATGGGTGGAGTAACTGTCTTTTTATCAAATATCACCACACATGTTAGAAACATGAACAAGGAGCACGCAAAAATGATTACATACTGTGATTCATACATGTAAACACACACAATCCACAATTTTGGGTAAATTTTAAATTTTCTCATGTTCTTCTGAGTCAAACAAAGTTGGTTTTAGCTAATAATATTAAGTAAAAAACAAATCAAATCAAATCAAGTTTATTTGTATAGCCCTATATCACAACAAAGTTGTCTCAGAGGACTTTACAGAAA
>JBAMHW010000023.1:20386776-20399221 GCA_037177495.1 Rhadinocentrus ornatus
CCTTTCTGGACCAAGGTGTCAATGTAGGAGTTTTTCAGGAGGTAGTCTGTCAGTCGCCTGGCGACAATGCTAAAGAAAATCTTCCCTTCAACACTCAGCAGTGAGATAATTCGGAACTGACTGATGCTCTAAGACTTTTCCTCCTTTGGGATCCACACACCCTCTGCCTGTCTCCACCTGTCTGCTACCTTGCCCTTCCTCCAGATCACCTTCAGGATCTTCCAGAGCTTGTGGAGTAGCCTAGGACAATCCTTATGTACCTTGTATGGTACTCCACTAGGCCCAGGAGCAGAGCCTACTCTTGCCCTTTTGACTACCCCCTGGATCTCTCTCAGGTCTCTGAACTTCTTTGGGATATGATGTCGATTCAGTGCCTCTTCGACCAGCTTGTGGGGCATGGACAATATATATATAT
This sequence comes from Rhadinocentrus ornatus, assembly GCA_037177495.1. Lineage (NCBI taxonomy): Eukaryota > Metazoa > Chordata > Actinopteri > Atheriniformes > Melanotaeniidae > Rhadinocentrus > Rhadinocentrus ornatus. The sequence goes on from JBAMHW010000023.1 coordinate 20,387,192, forward strand.
TTTTTAAAAAACTGAAATTACTCATCTTTTAAGCATGGTTCCTTATGAGTCAGTAATGTGATGAATCTGCCTCTGAGTTCATTTAAATGCTTTAATGTGACTTTCAAGCCAATGTTCAACCCACATTTTGCCCTTTTAATGTATTGAGCATATATGAAAATCAAACATACCATCCCACAGATTGTTCTGTAAAGTTGGCCACCACCACCTTACTTGGATGTAAAAGAAAGTTTCTCCCATGCAGGATCTTTTTTACTTTTTGTTTTTACTGTGACTGTGACAACACAGTTCCCTGATTACAAATATTTTGACAATGAAATATAAACAGGGGATTTTGTTTAAATGAACCCCTTTAATCGTGAATTACAGAAAACCTTTCTTTGATATTGCACAATCAAATAAATTGAGAGGAATCTTAATTGTTTGAATCAGCACTATCCATCCAATTCTTCTCTTAGGCTGCGGTAATAGAGCTAAAATCTCCACACAATAGCTTTAGTCTGACACGGACACAAAACATAATTAATTCACTTTTTATTATAAGTGGCAAAACAGTAGATACTGAGGTTCATTGCTGTTATTCAAGAAAGGCGAATCCTTGTAGCAAGGTCCCATCATCCAAGTAGCAAGAAAACAAGAAACACAAATAGGGGGGCCAAGAGTGAGGGCCCATTTTTATTTTAATCAGCCAGCTTGTTGATTCAGTTGGCTCTGAGCACTCTTCAAACAATACCAAATGGCAGCTCCTGGCACTGTCTGAAACAGAAAGGGTTTGGGCAGAGATGAGAGAAGACACATACAGAGGAGAGGGTTTGGGAAATCAGGTTTCATTAAGCTGGCCGAACACTAAAACACTGTACCTACAGCCATTTTAAAGCTGCATTACTGAAGACAGACAACTGCTTAAAACTGAATGTGTCTGTTCTGCAAACTCTCCAATGGCACAGAAATAATCTGAACACACTGCATAAATGAAAGAATCAGAAGCTGCTAACAGATGAGGTGTGTTTTATTTTCTCACATAAAGAACCCAGGCAAGGCAGTGTCCTTATTGTCTTTTTAAACTGGTCCATATGGTCAATAAAAGAGGAAACAAATGATCTCTGAATGACATGTTCAGAATGAAGATAAATGATCTCCTTTAAAACTACTCATGTCTAATAACCCCTAGTAATAAAAACAGCTTCATTAACCTGTTTTCTCCATGGATCTAAATGTTAAATAGAGCCACAAGTCCTTCTTCGCTAATATAGGAGCCAAGCTGGTGACTGATGAAGTTCATGGCAGACAGCACATGTGTCAATCACCACACTGCCATCTACAGAACGCCAGCGCCAGTCATTCTACTCAGCAATTTGACTACATGTTAACAAGTAGAAAAAAAGCTGCATTTGCACCTGTGTTTAATTGGGAAAACATCAAGTTCCTCAGCTGAAAGCAGCCTGACATTTTACTCATATTACAGTCTCATTCAAAGGCTTTTCCATTATCTAGGGCATGTCTCTCAATCTCTTTCCTGTGTCCTCTCACTCTTCTCCCCATCTTTTACATTTTTTTTCCACTATGCGGCTCCAGCACTCTGAGATCTCTCTTTGCTTCTCCAAGAGAGAATGCAATTTAATACACCTGAAAAACAGAGATGGCAAATTGAAGAAGTGTATTCATAGCAATATTAGCTTCATAATGGTTGGTTTTAATTATGGGCTCAACTTACAGGGCTGATTTGATAAGAATAGACAATCACAGCTCTAACGAGGCCTACTAATTAGACTTCAGATGGAGAACTCCTGCATGCAATCTGTTGCACAAAACCGTTCCGTCCAGACTTAATGAACTGTAGCTAAATTAAGACCATTACCAAAAAACATTTTCTATCAAGACACAACTCACCATGGATGGGCATTACAGCTTTTTGAATTGTTTATTGCTGCACAATTGGTGGCAATCAATAAAGTAACTAAACACCCTGTTGTCTGATGCCACCCGTTCATCTCGTTCTCTCATGCCTGTGTAGGATAATCCTGCTAAGTGCTGCAAACAGAAAGAAAAGCCGGATCCCAGAACTGCAGTCAGCAGCTACTCCAGTCTAGATGCTTTACCATCATGGTGTGTGCTTAACTCTGTTGGCATGAATCTCTGATGCGACAGAAGTTAAAATTAATCTGGCCATTCACACGTGACTCTGATGAGTAATCACTGATGATCGTGCAATGCTTTTCTTAAAAATTACTACACTTCATACTAGTTAAACTTTGAACAACTAAATATTAATTTGATTCTCAGACATATTTAACCAGTTTTGCAAAGCAACAAACAGGGATATCAAAACAATTTGTAGCTAATGTAGCTGCTGGCAGTTATTAACTTTGCCCTCTATCACAAGTCTGATCTCCCTATAAGCACTGTGTGCCTCTGTGAGAAATGATGTACCTCCATGATAACACTTTTAGACTTTGAACTCTTTGATAAGCAGCAAAGTCTCTGGAGTCTGGGAGCCATTTATGTAACCGTGTAACACGAAGACAGGTAATTTGTTGGGACAGATACATAAAATCCATGCTGATCATGATGAATTTGAGGCAAAAGCATAGATCCTCCTCCTCTGATGATGATTAGATAGGATTGTTTTCATGCTATAGCATATCCTGCCAGTCCCAATTTATTCGGTACAACTCACTCAAAACTTTTGCTGCAGCAGTTTTATAAATTAAAGGTAATATCATGGAGTGTCTCAAATGAACTTTGCATATAAACATGGTTCATGAATCTATATGATGACAAATTGTCATAGCTAATATGTGAATGTCATGCTACTCAAGCTGTTCCAAAACTGCTATTATCAAGTTTCAAGGTAATTTTCCAAGATCACAGCTCTTGGGTGCTTTGGTACTGAGTACAAAGGATAGAGGACATGCTCTATTTAACAAAAAGAAAGAAAGAAAGAAAAAAAAAACAGATTCTTACTAAGTGCTTACATGTGTTTACATTCTTCACAGAATGGTTGAAAAGACCTTGGGTCTTTTCGTTTGGCAAAGCTTGTGAAATTGATGGCCTTTTTCTTTTTGCTCTTGGTCACTGATAATTAAATTCTGTGAAGGTAATGTTTGGATCACACAATTATACAGGTTTAAGCAGATACAACCAGATTTCTTGTTCACTAGAGAACAAAAAATCTGGTTTAGTATGTAAATGTATGTGACAGAATGACTAAGGGTTGATTATGTTTAGGTATAAAACGTATAACATAATTTAAATATCTGCCCATATCAAGCTTCACATTGCTGGTAAAAAATATCACACATTTTGTTTCAAGCCACAGTTACTCGAGTTAAAACACATACATACGCTTACACGGATGAAGGGGATGGGTGAGGGTTGGTATTTGGAGAAACAACTACAAGTGTGTAGTCGTTTTTTGCGATCTGTGGGAAAGTGGAGTTGAACTGTCCAAAACCCACCCACATCCAAGTGAACTCTCTTATGTAATAAAAACTGCATCAAAGATATGACTAAATAAAGTTAAACAGGAAGAGGAAACAGAAGATTGAAGCCAATGCTGCTGGACATGTCAGTGAGACTTTTCTTTGTAAACTGATTTAATATTATCAGGTTTTTTATTAATTTTACGGGTGCAGTGTGTAACAAGATTAAAGATCAATTAAAAGCTGTTTCTATTTTAATCTAATCACTTTACTAACATTACAGTCATTTAGCTGATACTTTTATCCAAAGGAACTTACAATGGTTAGGCAGTAGCATTAAGGGTCTTGCCCAAGGACCCAACTGAAAGGTGTTAGCATTCGTCCCCTGGGGAATTCAAACCCTGGTCTCCCACATGGGGGACTGATGCTCTACCAACTGAGCAAACCAGCCCACATTTACTAAAATAATTTGTGTTTTTATTATTATTAATGCCTGATTTTTTATCTTCACGTGTGAGGTCTCGAAATGAAAAAAAATCTCACAAAATTAAAAAAATCCTTATGTATGTACAAGGCTTAAGCTTCCCTGCACTCGCTTCCCCTAAAAATCTCCATTACAAAATCCTCACCCCTACATACAAAGTCTTCAATGGACAGGCTCCTCCATATTTAGCTGATCACCTCTCTTTCCACCATCCTGTAAAGTTACTGCAATCTGCTAAAGCCCTACTACGTTGTGTCCCACACAGCAGGTTAAAAACCAAAGGTGATAGAGCCTTTTAGTCCAGTGCCCCAAAATTGTCGAACTCCCGTCCTCTTGAGTTAAATGCAGCCTCTTCTGCTGATATTTTTAAACAGCAGTTAGAAACACATCTGTTTAGGCAGGCATTTGAACTAGCCAGATGCTGCATTGTTATGAAATGTCTTGCTGCTTTTATTTCTCATTTATCTTGAATACTAAGTGTATGATATCTGATGTATTTTTACATTTTTATCCTGTGAAAGACTTAGTGAGTTTTCTCTGTGAGAATGCTATATAACTTACTTAAAGGGTTAAGTTATTCAGGTTTATGAAATGAAATGGTTACAAATATAATCCCGTATCTATTATTTCAGATAGGCCTGATTTAAATCGGGATTATTTAGTTGAGCCACATGTATAAATTCTTTCAAGACTTTGTTGAGATTTGTTGAACCTTGTTGAACTTGCAGAAACAACTCACTGTGATTGTTTTCAGCAAAACAGTCACATCTTGATCAATATTAACAATATGAATATGAAAATTATTCATGCTTCTCTTTTAGGCCCTTGAAACCATTAAAGGTTAAATAAATTACTGACAAGTCAGTCTCTATAGAGAACAATCTAATTTTTAATGTGTAATTGTCTCCCTCAGTTTGGAGAGAAATAAGGACTACTGTCTGATACATCTTCCTTAGGCCACAGCTGTGCTCACTCAGTAGACTCTACTGTCTAAAGAAACTTTTAACTGACTTGACACTTTGAAGGGATGCGAGCTGATAGAGGATGGTAGAGACTTCAGGCTGAGGCACAGACCGACAGTTGATGGACACTTTGTAACCCCTTGGGGACTTACTTCAGCTTGTTCTACAAGTCATTGTTTTATTTGTTTTTTCATCATAAATTCAGAGCTTATGCAGTTTCATTGCAATGATTCATTAACACAAGCAGGCATTAAGCTTATCTTAATCTGTTGGGATATTGTGAATTTAGTGTTGTGATGTCTTTTATAGTTTTGTATGGAAACATTTGACTTACAATTGTAAACTAGACCTTCTCCTATAAATAAACTGTATTCTGATAGCTAAAAATATTTTTTCTCCACCTTGTAAGACAATATCAAAAATAAGCAAACAAAAATATTAGGTCAAGAGGCTTTGTCCTCTGGCAATCAGTGCTGTCATGCAATGGAGATACTCTGAAAACACAAAGAAGCACACAACAAAAATACTCAGTTTAATGTACACCTAACTACATGATAAATCCATTTCAGACAGTGTGCATTATTAAAAAAACAAATTAAGTAAAATTTTGTGCAGACTGTACATTTTCAGCAGTTCTTCACAGCTCATTAGCTAAGGAAAAAAGATTGCATCCAGTGAATTATTTGTCACTTACAATTTTTGTCCTTGGGAAAATTAAGAGTAGCAGTCATAGGGCTTTACAAAATTGGCTACATTTTATATGCATATGAATTTAATGCACAGACACTGACTTTGTTAGACTTTATTTCACTTTATAGTTTTCCCCCCACTCTTTTTGGATGCTGCTTTTCTCTGACATCATGCAACATGTCTTTCCTCACACAAAATTTGTTCATATACAACATACTTATAACTGCATCTGAAACATTAGTTAAGCTATAAACAAACAATACAAACTTAGCAAATATTGGCAACTGAATTGGTTTAGATTTTTATTTATTTGTAGCTATCATTGTGTACATACAAGTCATGTTACTTCTCTTTAAGTAGAACCTATTTTGGCAGTGATTCAGCATTTCAGAGACACAGACAACATAACTTTTCAAGTATCAATTAGCAAACATTTCATAAGGCAATGAGACATCCTCAAAACTCCACACCACTTAGTGTATGCCAGATCTGGCTAGTTGTCCACATTCTCTAAAAATATGCCCTATAATGTCCACAATAGTCAACATGTCTTAAATGAGAACACAATAAGAGCAGTTATACCATCAACAAATATGTTTCAAGTCCCAAAAATGCATCTGTATTCCTTGAAATAATGTAGTTTAAGTATACTTCAAAGGTGTCATAGCCTTAAAATCGCTTGGGTAAGATTAATCTTAATTTAGTGAATAGGACTCTATATATATACTTTGGCACTGCCCACATCTTGGCCTGCCAGCAGATGCCTTATATATATAAGGCTGGATGCAAGTGGAAGAATCAGAATGGTTATATACTGACTTTCAATTACTTTGAACACTATTAGAAATCTAACAGTAATCAATATAAGGACCCTTTGGCTGGTCATATTGGTCAAACACTGGCAATGATGCTAACCTGAGCTGATTGCCAATATCTGCTGCAGCCTATCTGTTCCTCAGCTCTCAGCTCCTTGTGATGGGGAGCCATGAAGCAAGGCATCTCTCATACTGGTGGCTTTAGGTTTGTATGAGAAACTCACCAGCTGAATGCAGAAATTGCAAATGAGTGTGAATCAGAGTGAAAACACAACATACACTCACAAAAAGTTACCAGCTGAGCTGACAGACATGTCCAATCATACTCAGTGTTACCTAAATAAATAAATTCACTTGAAACACCAACTATTATGAGTTTAAAGGTAGAATGCAGACCCCTCTGGTACTTTCTATTAACTGCAATGCCTCCAAATACACTGGATATAATTCTGTTGCTTTTTATAATCTTTGGGTAAAACATGAAGGTTTCAGAATCTGACTTTATAAAATTGCAGCCATAAACAGAACACATCAGGTTTGCCATGTTCCCAAAAAGAGCATAACACACCAAGAAGATATGCAGCTTAAAAGTTCAGCTATTCAACTAGCTTGTGCTCACTTGTCTATGTAGTCTGTAATCTAGCTTCTTATTTTTGATTGGTTTCTCATTGTACATGCAAATTAGCTGCAAAGCCCCACCCAGAAAATAGCCATGATTGCTTCCTCCAGTTTAACCAGTAACCAACCATCAATATAAGGGTTGTCTGACTTCTCCTTTCTGAGGTTTGACATTCTTCAATCAATGCACTGATGGCTGATTTTGCTCAATCCATGTTTTGCTTTTTTATTTATTTTTGACACATTAAAAACATACTATGGACATGCAAACGGTTTAAAAAATTGATTTAATTTGAGGGAAACCTTAAGAGAATTTTTTTACAAACCTGACATTTGTGACCTCTTACAGAACTTACTGAGCCCTGAATAAATGTCAAACTCTCAATTTTTTCTTGGTATTACCCACTGACCCATAGATAGGCCCCTCTCACAAAACACTCTTGCCTTCAGAGTGGGACTGTTAACATGCTGGAATGAACATCAAATTCCTTTTAGCGATATAAAATTCTCCAGTAGTCCCATAAAACGTGTTCTTTTTTTTAATGACTTTCTTTATAAGTAACTATTTCCCTGAGAATGAACCAAGCCAACAGTTTTTCCTTGGACTTCATGTGAAGGTGTGAAGGCCTTTGGCTATTATTTTTATAGGAAGGAAACATGTATCCAACTGAGAAGGGCAGGACTTAGTCCAACATCTGTAAAATCGGCCTCAAGACCCAAGCAGTTGCTTGAGTTATTTATGGAAATAAGAACCAATTTACTAATTAAGAACATCACTGTCAAAAGACAATAAAGGCTCACACATTTCTCCTTTGTCTTAAGGTGGCAGAGTGGCACAATATTTTACCAGCCGCAGGTTTGTAAGTTCGCTTAATTAATATGGAAATCTTTGTGGTGGATATTTTGATGCTGACGGTGGATTTGCATGACCACATGCTCCTCCTTAGCCAATAACCATTTCTGCTTTGACAAACCACCAAAAAATCGGAAATATATTCCAAAAGTCATCTATAACTATTTTTTTTTTCATGTGAACATTATTGGGTATAAAGTGTGTACGTAGATGTTCATGACTAACCTAGCTTAGACATACTGTACTCGTAAAGAGTGTAACAGTGTGTGTATTTATCCCAAACCATCAGACATGGATTAGGTGTGTTGTGTTACACGGAGGGCACATGTAAAAAATATTTATTTTGCAATAATTAAAATTCTGAATAAGAAAACGTTAAGTACCAAAATCAATCATTTTTCCAACACTTACATGGCGAACCGTGAACTTTGTGTTAGTACATCCCACATAGTCATGCCTACCTTTTAATGAGCCACTATAAAAAAAAAAAATAGTTGTGATAGTGAAAACAAAATCAGACTAACAAAACTCACACTAGTAAAGCATTAATGCATTTTAATACAACTGATTTTCCAATGTAGCTGCTCTCATTCACATTTATTTTTTTTCTTTTGTCAGGTGACGTAACCTGTCAGAATTCATAACTGAACTATTATTCTATTCTATTCTACAGTCATTTGGCAGACGCTCTTATCCAAAGCGACTTACATCTGAGAGTAAGAACAATTACTAACTCAATCTATTAAGACTACATGTGTTGTGGTTGCTGAAAGGTGTAATCACCTGGTCTTTTCATGTATTCACTGCCCTGTAAGTGTTTAAAATTTTTTCTTTGAAAACTTATTAAACACAAAAAAATATCAAACATAGAGTTTGCTCTGACCCTTTGCTCATACCACAACTTTGTCTCATGAGAGTTCATGCAAGCTTTTGACTAATGTTAATGAGGTGCATGCTGATTGGCCGCAGAGAGGTCAGAGTAGAAAGGGGGGCTGGCCCAGTGCATGCACAGTACACTCCTCATTAATTAATATTAATAATTAATAGAAAGAAAGATGTCTCGAATTATTTTCACATAGTCATCGTGATCTAACATTGGACATAACTTGATTCCCCACATACACATGGATACTAGAACGAGGAAAGTAGTCCAGTTAAATGGCCATGCTGAGCTGTGACCATAGCTTGACTTAAATAATAATACAGACTTTATTGTAGTATAACTCCATGATATTAACTTTTCATTGGGAAAACATTCCAAATAAAAAAAAAGCAAACCAGTCTATTACACTCATTTGTGTTTCTGTACCATCAGACTTTAGACTGGCAAATGTTAAGCAAATTTTTAGCCCAATCACCAAGGCAACAAAAGGTAGCAGTGTTTATACTGTCTGGTGCCACAGACTAAATAGAGCATAGAAACTGAAATAGAAGATAATCTAGCTATGTGCACAATGTTCACTAATCTATGATCAATTATTGAAGGTTGACTGTTGTGTATTGGAGAGCATGGACAAATTTAATCACTGCATCAGAGTCAGATAAGGTAGGTGCACGACAGCAACTAGAGCAAGCAATAATCAAAGTGAAGTCAACTGCAGACTACATTGCTGTAAATATAGCCAATGTGTAGGTGGTCCAAACTGCTTGCAAATGAATAACAAGTACAGAGATGACCTAAGAAAATCAGAGAAAAAGTATGAAGATACTGCTGTATGAAACATGACACTGTAACAGCTCACAGGTCTTCTCTGTCACTGAAAGCATTGTGCTGGCGCCCACGAACAACATCCTTGTCTATGAAGTTTCTTCGAAAAATATGGAAAAACAGGAAACAAACAACAGTCTCATGACAAACCGAACTTTATTGGCAGCATCCCCCTGTGGGCAATGGCATCACTCAAGCGTCTAATTGGTAAGGTCTGACATTTGCAGAGCAGGGTGTTTGGGCGTTTGGGCGAATGCAGAAGCCCAACTTGCTGCCATACAGATGCATCACACTCCAGTGATTCATGAGGCACCATTACTCTACTCCGAAAAGTAAACTCACAGTCACACTCCACAGAACCAAACAGGTTTGCTCACACATTTTACTTAATGGCCAACTTGGAGTGGCATCAAGGCGTGGCTCAGTAAAATTAAATAAGCTTGTTCAATCAGCAAACACACTCTCACCTACCAGCGTATGAGGACATTAAGTATTAACCACATACAAATACCACAAGCTTCATTAATCAACTTAATAGATATTAAAGTGTTCCAGACTTATCAGCTGTATCATTTTGTAATTAGATTCATTATATCAAAGATGACAATGAAAGAATGCCAAACTGTCAATGGTCTTTATCTCAGTTAGTATAATCAAACAGGCCAGAATAGACCCTCTCCACTACATTGACTCATTTATGTTGTCTGACACAAAACTCATCTTAACCTTGAACCCTAATGCTGCAAAGAAAAATAAATTAATAAAAATTAATTATTCTTGTATAGTTTTTGTATTTTAAACATAAAATGCAATCTTTAGTCAAGAATACTACTACGCGGCGTGGCTCAGCAAGGTAGCGCGATCGTCTTGTAACCCTAGGGTTGTCGAGGTGTCCTTGGGCAAGACACCGAACCCCTAGTTGCTCCTGATGGGTCGTGGCGAGCATCTTGCATGGCAGCTTCCACCATTAGTGCGTGAATGGGTGAATGTGATGTATAATGTACAGCACTTTGGATAAAAGCGCTATATAAATACGGACCATTTACCATTTACTACCACACTTAATTTGTTTAATTCATGGTTTTTGTTTTGTTTTGAGTTTTTTGCGTGAAATAAACTGTGAAACATTCTTGAAAGTTGATATCAGTATTGCATTTAAAAGGCCACATTAATTACAACACTGGCAGTATTAGAGATTCACATTTTGTCGAAGCTCTTATTATTAAAAGAGATACAATAGATTAACACAGTAGAAATAATGACTTTTTAAATTTAGGTTGTAATTACAGATCATACCCTCTTGGTAATTCTATTTTCCTTCTCAGGAGAATCATGATTAACCCGTGGATTATCATCACAAACAATGATGGGGGCCACCGGTTGAGTTTAATCCATGTAACAACTCCCGTATGAATGCTGCTATTCTAATCTCCTCTAGAGAAAGAAATGATAAACAGAGAAAGTAAAAGACGGGGGGAGTAAAAGAATCAGCTCAGTAGAGAAAAAGGCAGAGCAACAGACACACCAGTAGATACATAATGACATCTAGGTGTTGTCTGTGAATATAAGATGACTCCGTGTTTTCACGAGTAATTCTTTGCCAGAAAACACTGTTATTTGAAAGTACATTAGAACCAATGAATATAGCACAGACACAGGATGTTATGATAAAGTTTACCTTTTCCTATACTTTACCAATGTGTTACGTCACATCTATGTTTATGTTTTGCTCCTCTCTCTTGATATTTCAGATATTTTAGTTTGAATTTAATTTCAAATTAGAGCAAATACTTTTTGTTTGTTTTTTTATAATGAGTTTCAGGTCTTGACAGCAAGCGGGCCGTTTAGCTGATTTTGCTGTCATACTTGCTGAATGTGTCTTGGCACTGTCTTTTTTAATCAAGCAAGAGTTATTCTATACAAGATGTCTAGATGACAACATATGTTGGTCCAAAGCCTGCATATGAGGTTCATCATTAAAAAAGTCTAAATTACCTATTTTCTAGATCTTAATGTATTTGTTGGGGTTTCAGCTATTCACTGATAAAATGTATATATTATAATCTTTACTCCAGATGATGCAGTGTCCAAAATGTCCCAAAAGATTTTTAGTTTTTAATTTAACCATTACTAATAACTTTCAGCCTTGTTCTTTGACTGGATAATCTGAGTTTTTAAGGATATCATGCACATGAAATGTCCAAATTCTTTTTTAATCCAGGTTGAGAGATGTAACTTAAATAGTTTTTTACTGTCAGGATTGTTGCACTGCTGAACCTGCTACTTCCTAATCAAGCTCATCTGCTCCACCTGGCACGGCCCTGATTATCACACCATCGTCACCTGTCCTCCACCTTAATTAAACCCTTTCTTGGAGTGTGTCTCAAACCGCGCAGTTACGTGAATGCACTGGAAGGTAGTGCGTAGTGCGCACTAAGCACTACCCTCTGTAGTGCACACTATCGTGGGTAAGTGCTG
>JBAMHW010000023.1:20405675-20416065 GCA_037177495.1 Rhadinocentrus ornatus
GCTTGCACATTTCCTTGAGGCAAAGAAAAGGCTTGTTGTTGGGGGCAGGGGTTTTTTCCCCTTTGGGGTTTTCTTCAGTTCCTTTTTTTTTTTTTTTTTTTTTTTTTTTTTTTTTTTTTTCTATTCCCGTACCCACACTCAAAAAAGCGACATCCCACCTTTATGTTTTCCTCGATGTATTCACTGTAATGCAGAAAATGCATATATTATGTTCACGCAGAAGGAGCAAGATGAACAGAGTGTGGGGGGTTGTGAGGAAGTGAGACTGAGTAAAAGAAAAGACAGGGGTCCTGCATTTCCAGCCCTCTAGGGATCAATTGTGCAAACTTCTCCATGAGTGCTCTCCTTTGCCCCTGTACATTCTGAACCAGCCAAATCAATTCCCAGGCATGTGTGCATGCATGTCTGCATGTGTGCATGTGTGTGTTATTTAGACAGGAAAAGAGAGCAGGTAGAGTACAACACAGAGCAAGGAGGAGGTGAGAGAAATGGATTGATTAAGAGAAGCAGCAATAAACAATAAGAAAATCTTCTAATCAGATATTTTCAAATGTCACCAAGCTGTAGTGTCTCTGGATGGTGTCATATGGAACATAAAGGCATATTAGTGGTGGGGGCTCCTGTGATTGCTTTTACTCCTGCATTTCACACTGTGTATTGCTCCTTAAGACAAACTTACATGTCTCCAATTCATCACCATCGCTCCTCTATTTTTAATGAGTTTGTCCTAGTTAAGAAAATGCTTTTGTTTGGAGAACCAAACCAACACTTTGAAAGAATGAAGGATGTCAAATTGCTCTGGAGCCTCAAACAGCATGAACGTTTCAACACGTCTATCACATGCATCTCACAGCTGTAGTGTTACTGTAACACTAAAGGGGACGCATCTCTTTATCCTGCTGCTGAATTATTACACAAAAATGTTTAGTGATTTATAACTTATGAGTTACTTATGAGGGTGGTAGCATTCATCTCTGCATGTTTCCACTATGAACATTTAAAGGAATTTGTAAGAGTTTTACATCAAGTTTGTCAATTTGCTAGGAAATCTAATATACTCTATTTCAGTTCCTACTTTTACGGCTACCTCATATATACTTTTATTTGTTGTCTTCCTTCAACTTTGCTTTGATGTTTCTAGAAAAACTTGAGGGGTGCATATATAACACATTCTTTTTTGTGAATTTTACAACTTTTCACTAAAAGCAGAAGACGATAGAGCAGAGTATTTCCTTTATTAAGGTCCCTCACGCTGGGACTTAGTGGGAGATTTTGGCGTCACGCCTCCCTGCCGCAGTTTCAGTAAATCGGCTTTCTGTGGCCATGACAGTCATTAGCCTTGCCCATGGCAGTAATCCTTCAGTTTCTGTCTCTAATGGAAGCAGGAAGGTTTAGTGGCATTCACTCCTTTACTGCCTCTGCCGCTGAGCCCCAAAGAGAACCCACGGGGTCTCCAAAGCCAAGAGCATCTACCTGCTCTAAAGTACAAAGGAATACCTCAAAAGAAGCATAAGAACTTGTAATATTCTCACCGAATTACAATAAAATTAAAGTGATTGTTGTCTTAATATTGAAATACCAAGAAGATAATCTCGATATTCCATTATCAATGTCTTATAAACGGCTGTAGGTTACCTGGTAGTAACCCAAATAATAACATAAGTAAGTGGCGATACATCAACAGTGGATGAAAACTTAACTTTTGCCAGACTTTGGTAAGACATGTAAGACACTATAAGCCCAGATGCTTCTTGTGAAGTAAGACAAATGCAAAGACAAAGACCCCAGATTTCAAAAGTTCTGTGGGGAATCAGTTAAAGCTAGCACATCATAAAGCTATCACGACTTTATGCTGCATTTTCTGGGAAAAAAAGCACCCAGAAATTGTTCTATTTCAACCGAAGCCTAATTCAATTTAGTGGTAACGCTGACACGTTTTGAGCTATGAAATTTAGCTAAATAGCTATGCTTAATGATTGGACCCCCAGGGTGGAAACCAGTGTTGAGCTCCACATTTTCCATCTACAACAGTAGCAGCTTGTACACTGTTTTAATTAGTGTAAAAAAAATATTTTAATAAAAGTAACAACTAAAGAAGGATTTCTGTCAAGGGACATAATTTTGAGTCAGATTACATCCCTCAGACAAATGTTGGAGGTTGCAGACTTAAGACCCAGAACTGAGACAAGCGGCTAACTCATTGGCAGTCACCAATCGCTATGTGTGAAAACATGTCCCTGCTTCCAATTGAATGTATACCATGCTAAATAATCTGGAGTAGTCAGTGAAGAACAGAAGTGGAGCTATTACTAATTAAGGTTTAAGCAATGAGGAAGCCTGGATAAGACAACACGCATGGCAGAGAGCATGGTGAAGATAGCATTTGATACAGGAATCTATTTTTAGAGCACAATATCATAACAGACACAAGTGACAGAGGACACTGCAGAGAAACTACAAGTTCTCTACAACAATTGGGTGAGCAAAACAGACTGATACATTGGAAGTTTCTTGTAGTTTTTAATGGTGATTATGATGAGAAAGACTTGCATCAAACCTGTAGTCAGGGGAGCTCATTAGGATTTAAATTTTGTAGTCAAGAGAGAATTGCTGTGTATATTAAACAATATAAAGATCCAGCGACATTGGAAATCATGTAGATATTTTTACTCTGTGAGTAAAAAATCAATGAGAAATTACCCTAATCTGAAATATGTCTCATGTATTTTGTTTGTGTTGATGCTGGTGAACATAATGGCAAGTGGAGGGAACCAGTAGACAATAAAGGCCAACCAGACCCAAATTTACATTGTGTAATCAGTAAAGCCAAAGTGGACCATGATGGTTTTCATTTCAGCTGCCATCTTAACCGATTATTACAACCACACCAGCCAAGTCAATTCTCTCAAAGGTCTGTGACTAAAATCAGTTGGAAACTGCTTTTGACTGGGAGAATAAATTCTAAGTGGCTACATGTATACACAATAGAAAAGATTGTTGGCTATCATATTGACTTAAATTCTGCATCATTAACCTTTTAATCTTACATTCAGCGTAGGCAAGATGTCGTAGATTTCAAAGATACAGCTGACATGTTATTACTGTGATTAATGATGATAAAAAATGGTTTTCTGGTCTTTCAGCAACTGAATGTCACCTTTCTAAAGTTAAAAGCTGGGTAACCTGTATTTGCTTTCCAGGTCAGACAAATTGTGAATTACATAAAACTGAGTTTATTTATGGCCATTATCAGAAGCATGCTGTGTTAAGAAGGACTGTTCAGGCAGTTACAGCACTACAGCAGAAAGCTTTTTCATGTGAATACAAATATGCACCCACAATGCAGCAGCATAACAAAGTGCAGGCAGAGCAAATGCTACACTCGTAGTGTAAAGCTAGCTCAAGCAATAGAATGACAAAAGCCGAAGATATGTCAAATAAATAAAAACTCATACTATATAATATCAGTTCTGGTACTTATTGTCATTTAACATCAACATCACTACTTCATAAAAATCACAATTCCACTAAATTTCAACCAAGAATGCAAGAAATGTTAAGCTAAACTAAAAAAAAATAATAATAATAAAAAAAATAAATTAAAAAAATAAAATTAAAAAAAAGTCTGTAGTACACAAAAGTGGAAGCAGTAATAAATTAAGACATAATTAGATGCAAATTCATTTAAGTGACATTGTCCATTGGAGCACACACCTAGGGCCATAAACTGATGATGTTGATTTGAATTGCAGCACATGACAGGACCTTTACTGTCTACTTTGTCCAACCAAGTCCACAAGCTGTCAGTGAAACCTACAGTGCACTTGTTGACAAGTGCAAATTGCATGCAAGAGGGTCCAAGGATGGGTCAGAGCTGTCATCAGATATGTGATCAGGCAATTACTTCTCTCACTTAGATAACACGCATGGATAGCAGCCAGCTGTGAGAGTATGGTTACTTTAAAGGTGAGAACAGCTTATTTTCTCAATTAGATGGTTATTTTAAATAATTAAATCATACATTATCCTATTGTTGTCCACATATTGTATTGTGGACACTATATATATAAGACTATGTAATAGTCTGTTTTATTACTTCCTATTGTATTCCTTTGTTTATTTTATTACTTTTTACTTATCCTAATACTACCAGTAGAGTGACAACATCTGCTGGCAAAAATTCTTTGTATGTGTTCATACTTGGCGAATAAAATTGATCCTGACAGTTTCTATGGACTTCATCGGTCTCCCAAATTGAATCATGTTCATAATATAAGTTTGAGTTAGATCCAGAGTGACATTCAAATAGTGATTGATTGTTTTAAAAAAAAGAATGAGAAAATAAACTTTTAACATATGACATCAATCACTACCCCTGAACTGTTGATTTGAAGATAAGTTGGGTTCATGGATTTATTCTGTTAGTTCAACATTTCATGCATTCTTTATAAAGGCTGAGGCTCAGCCAGAATCCTATTTTGGTGAGCATGTGGTCACTGCGGCCTAATCTTGCAGAGTAACATGGCTCAGTGTGTTTATTAACACTTATTCAAAGCTTTATGTGTCTATGGCATGATTGGCCGATTTTACAGTAAAACTGCATGTCAACAGGACTTCATACATGTTGAACATCGAGCAAGGCAAATGTGATTGGCAATAGTGACATAATCTGCAGTCCTGCTTTGCACTTATTGTTGCCCTTGAGCAAGAGTCTTTAATGTTATTGACAAATGTGTTGGGTTTGAAGCAGTTTCAGTTGCTTTAACTTCTATCCAGAGAGTGGAAAACTTACCAATGAGCCCTGTATTTTTACGGCATGCTGTTCTGCAGCATCAGTTCGTGGCATCTGCTGGGCCAGCAGGAATCCATATTTAGGAAGTGCATGTTGGCATCACAGAGTGCAGGCATGTTTTTTACTGTTTCATTTAAGGAAGAAAACACTTAAGAGGCACATTGCATTGAATGGTGTACTGTCTTGTATGATCTTTAACTCCAATTGACTCTTGTCTTTTATGCTGAAAAATGTGGGTATTTTATGTATTATACTGCCACCTTTAATACCAACAAACACATCTGGAAGTGTGTGGCTGACAGATGGCCATGATATGTGGTGTGTTCATACATCTCTCCCTAGGCTGTCAAGGAAGAAGAAACCAGGAAGCATTAATAAATCTAACTGGCTATGAACCTTTTGGACCTTTCCAAGAAATGTACAGTGAAAAATACATATGAAGATTGAAAACATTTCAAGTTTCTTTAAAAAATTTGACCCTCTATCTCCTGGCTGCTTTACTCAACACTACTATTGTCAGTTTTGAGTACATGAATCTTGGCTTTTGCATACTAGTAGAAATATTAAACAATAGTTATTTCTAATTACTTGATTGATAATTAAGTAATACATCCAATAGAACTGAGTTGGTGATGAGTTTAACACAAACAGCCTCTTATATTCATTGAGTTTAATAGAGTAGGGTTTACATAAATCCTAATTAATAAGGGGTAAAATGGTCCAAGTGAAATATTTCATGTTGATTCTTTTTAAAGTAGAAATAATTAAAGTGTTTTTTTTGTTGTTTTATTTAGTTGTGTTTTGTTTCTAAATCTCCTGTGAATGTAAGAAAATCAGGGATGTAAGCATCAAAATTCTACTCATTCTTTTTCTCTATCCTTCTGGATAGCTGGTAGTTCCTGAATAAGAGTTGCAGTTTCTCTACATTACAATTCCCTCACTCTGCCCCCAATAGGTCTTTAGTTATCATCTTGAGCCTTAAGCCGGCTTTGAAGGACTTGGGGAAATACTGAAGGGATATGCCAATGCACATCTGCAGGTAACATCCACAGCATGGATGATGACCAACTGTTTGTGCTGTGGGGGATGATATGAACAATTTCAGTTATCAAAGATTAAAATACTGTTTTTAATTAAATTTGAAATTATTAATTAAATTATTTAATAAAAATATATTTCAGGGAGATTAACTATTAACTGACCAAATTTCTTAAACAGTTGGGGAAATATGTGCAATGTGAATAGAAACGTTCTGCAAGAAGATGAGAAATCTTTTGTACTTATTTTTAATCCAAAATAACATCAAATCAAGCTGTCAAATATTATAACTAATATATTTTTTATATTTTTGTTCTTTGAAAATACAGTATATGCTTATTAGTCTTTGAGGGATTCAACCTGTGTGGGCAATTAGCTAGAAAATGTAAAAATGGAAATCTCTGTGTTAAAGGGACAAGATAGAAAGCAAATGCTGAAATCCTAAAACGCAAGTTCACTATGACAAATCAATGTCATGTGATAAATCCAATTTTTATATTTCTTTAAATTATAAGCACTTCTTCTAAGAGACAATAAGTAGTTGGGACTACTATCAGCTCACGTTTAAAACCTGGTAGCAAGGGGAGTGCATGATGGTGTCATTAATACTGAACAAAATTCTGTGATCAGGTTTTGAAACAACCTCTGAAGAGGATGCCTCTCCAAATGAAAACCTTTATTGCTTCTGAAAGGCAATCCCAAACTACATGTTCTGTGAATTAAAGGTTTAAAAGACTTTAAAATTTAATTAATCTTGAATCAAGTTGATTAAGTTCCAACTAAAGATAAAAAAAAAGTTCACACCTGCACTCTATGATGTTATATAATCATGCAAAGAAAAGTGATGAAACTAAGATTATAGTAAATTTATGCACATTTACATAAAAACGACTTAGACAATTATTAAAGATAGTTTCTAATTTTGTGAAAATAAATCAAGCATCTGAGCTTTATTTCTATAAAGGATTTAATTCTTAAAAAAAATTACAGTTAAAACTGTCAGATGAATAAAATACAATAAAAAAATATTTCCCTCTAAGGTGGATTAGAAGAGACAATATTAAACAGGTATCCCAGTTTAGTATTTTAGGGTTGCTTGGTTTTGTAATCCAAAAAACCCTAGAAATTTCTTTTCACAGGGAGCATGCTCCTGGACAGTTCTGTCTTTTTTAAGAACACAGCTTTATACTTTGACCATCAGCAGCCATAGAGCCTTTAATATAAATGACTATGATTCATCTTAGATTGATGGCTTGTTCATAGCACAACAAGCACCCTCAATCTCAGATGACTCAAACTTAAAAGGTAAAATGAACTCATATTTTGTTATTTATTTACCTTGTAGGACGCTGTTTTCATTTGAAAATGACAAGTCCACTGTTTATGTGCTTGTTTGTCACTGTGTTTAACTTTTTCTTGTCTGAGTTATGAAATTGTTTTTACTTTTTTTTTTTTTTTTGGATCTCTTTTTTTTCAGTTTTCTTATTCACTGTCATATGTGGACAGTATGTCTGAAATGGGGTCACTCATTCATTTTTCTCCTCTCACTGTCACATCATGCCTCTGTTCTTCTTTTTTTGTTCTGAAATGTTTCCATTTCCTAGAGTGGGCTCTATGAGTAGCTAAGGCTTTGAGGTTTCTGAGGAAGTCTTTGTTGTTTCTGCTGAATTTTACCGATCTGACATTATTGAACACTTCCCTGGCAAAAACAGGACATACAGAACTCCAGGCTCTGTGTCTGTGTGTGAACACAGACACATGTTCACTGAAACTGGGGAGAAAAAAACGAGTTCTGGAGCGATGACCAGGGCAAGGACAAAATGTGGCGCTATAAGCTTCACCGCATAAACTGGAATTCATTGGATAAATCAACAAACATAGGACAAGAGCCACAAGAGGTAACCTCTCACCTTGCAGGCTTTGACAACCCGACTCCGACCCACTGCTGGCTACCCATAATCAATCACATCCTAGCCAGAGCCAACAATTAATCAATTAATTAAAAAAACACAGCTGTGTAATCAATCAATCCAGCCTCTGTGGCCGGCTATTATAGAGCGCCAAACATCAGATCTGTAAAGTTCAGCCCCAAGATGCTACCAGTCTTAGTTGCACCCTGTGTGCATGGAAGGGAAAAAAAGAGGATCAGAGGGGTGAGATTAAATCTTCGGGTGTGATCCACAACTGGGTTGAGAAGAGGCTCCCGACACTCCCATCATGCACCACCAGCACCTGAATATTCATGCTGATGAATCAGGTAGCACGGAGGCACTCAGTTATTCATTATGCTTCTGCAAAAAGAAACACATCATTGTCCCACTGTGATGGAATATTAATAGTTCATATTAATAAAATATCTTCCTCCTCATCTTAAGTCTTATCTTCAACTTTCTTGCCCATTGCACATATGAAGGTCTGGGACCTTTGGGAGGTAACTCTAATGTAACTGTGCAAAGTACCAGACAGTTGTTAGAGACAGGTAAGGACTGTTTCAATACCACACCTTGATCTTTTTGTTACAAAAATAAGAGGGAGGACCTTGTCATTATTTTGAAAACACCTTATTTTTTTTAGTATAGGTGGGGATGGCAAAACAGCTCCATAGCCAGATACTTAGATGAATGTTTAATTTAGAGCTGCCTGGAAGTATGCTGACATTTCTCCATTGTTAGGAGAGATGAGTACATGGCACACTGTCTGCTGGAGAAATGAAAATGTGCATCAGTGCTGTTAAAAATTCAACTCCCTCCCCAGCCAGACATGGAGATCTAGGCTCAGACTACAATGAGTAATCTTCCATGTTTGGAATTCCAAGTCTCCCTTGATTTAGCCAGTGGATGTTATTGTAATCCCATGATCTTCATGTAACTCCACATCAGTAACAAAATCCATGTTTATGCAGTTTCTTTGCTTATCCTTGGAGAAGAAATCCATCTCTCCTATAACTCTTCTTCCAATGACCTTTGACATGAACTAACTTAAAAAGTCTCTTGAGACTTTACCCTCTGCAATAATGCACCACAGCGGGCCAGACTGCACTCCAGAAAGATTAACTCTGCAACTTATTTAAGGCTTATTTAGTTGAACTTACTAAAAAATACTCAGAATAAACAAACACAAGCAAAGCAAAGTGAACGGGGACTGTTAGCTCACTGACAACACCCAAGAGGCTGGGGGGTGAGAGTGGTCAGCCAGTGGCAAAGCAGTGACACCGAGAAAGAGAGTGTGAGACAAGTGCGAGGGAAAAAGAGATGAAGTGAGAGTTAGAAAAAGCCAGAGAGAAGGTCAAGTACCTGCCACTCCTGTCAAACACTTCTTATAACAGCTGAGCTGTGTCCAGCAGGGTGGCTGGCTGCTTTCAGGGCCTTTCATCTCACAGAGGTGATGGGTGATGAGACCTGCTCTTCCTCACATTTAATGTCTGTCACAATGCATTCTGCAGTCCACGTAGCTTTAATACTCTGCTAGAATCCGTTGATCTATGGGAAAATGTGCATCTGGTGCTGCAAAATTATGGAAAAAAATTTGTTCAATGTGCACAAGAAGAATGTGTGTTCTAGTTGCTCTTGGTTTTTGCTTTGCAAGGTTTTTGGATATAAATGAAAGAAGTCATTTAGCTCTCATCTATGCTACTACTCTACAACTGGCTCTAACTCAGCTTTTGTGTAACACGTGTACAAGTGTGAGTGCGAGTGCATGTGATTGCCTATGCCTGTGTGCAAGCAGAACTATCACTGAGCTTACAGGCCTCACCTGAAGGCAGATGAGCAGCTGGAACAATGGTGTGACAAGTTCAGCTCAGAATCACAGTCCTGGATCAGAAAAACAGAGAAAGAGGCAGCAACTGAGGTTTCAGAGTAGAAAGAATTGTCTGGCCGTCAGAGAAACATTCAGACGATGACACCAGAATGGAGTGAACTCCTGCCTGATCACCGGAGCTGCAAACCAGCAGACTGTGACTGACTGACAAACTCTGAGACGAAGATGGCGATGCGGTCACTGCGCCACACCAAGCCAACTGGCTTGCTGAAATGGGATGTGATTTTCCGACCCCGTGGGGACTCAATGAAATACTCACTGCCATCCCTATATCTGAACCCGTCCCTGGGCTAGTGCACAAAGGAATTAGGAAGAGAGGTTTAGTTTTGGTGAATTGTGCCACATGTCAGCCAACTTTTTTGGTAGAGTTGAAAGCAGAAGTTTTGGTAAGACTTTCTCACAGTTGTAGTTCCAGATATCCTCATCTTCAACTCTCCCTTCCTCCCAAGACAGAGTGGCTGAGGACATATGGTTGAGTGAGAAGCACCTGGCAGCCTCTTCAAACCTGCAGGCAGATTGAAATTAAGCAACGGGTGCTGGAGCAAGAATAAAGTCTAGAGATATCTCAAAAGGATGGTCTGGAATTTGTGGGTTTACTGCCATAGAGAGCACAGGGATGAGAGTGTGATGATGGGATACAGTAGGGGAGGGCATAAAAAAGAAACAAACTAGGATGGAAAGCGGTGGCAGCTAAGAGAGAGTTTAGATCCAAATTTATACAGTTTGTGACAATAATATATA
>JBAMHW010000023.1:20417642-20436310 GCA_037177495.1 Rhadinocentrus ornatus
TATATATAGGTGGTGCCAGGCTTTAGTTTTGTGTTGTTAGAACAACACCAAGAATCAGTCTAGTAACTGCTTAGCAACTCTAATGATGTAATTAAAATTATTTTAAACTATTTAACCATTTTTAACAAAACATAAATCAAATTAAATATGTCAAAGTGGTAATTTCAATTATAGTTTTGCATTATTATTTTAATTTATTTAGTTACTGGGGGTAGAGAAATTAGACATGCTGTGAGTAAACCTCACCAGACAGAAAGGGGTTACTATCACAACCCTTGACCCAATCTTGTGAGGTGGTAAACATTGTGTGGATAGCAGGAAATGGAGAAGTTTCTTATATGTCAGTGTAAATGACCACAAATTGATGTCAAAGACGGACGACTCAGCTACTTCTAACATTGTAGTAAACAACACAGAGGATCCTGGTAGCATTGACGATCATGAGCGGGTCAACTTTAATGACCATGAGGAGGAATGAGACGGTGAGAGACAGGATGGTCATGCTGTTTGACCACTCGCAGCAAGAACCATTTACCTTGAGCAGGTCTTTGAGGAAGTACAAACTTCCAAGGATGGGAGGATTCAAGTACATTTTTTCTGCATTTGGTACCGTGGTGCACCTAATGACATAAAACTTGCTTTTGTATTTTGAAAACATATTACCAACTACTTACAGTCACAAAGCAACTATTAAGCTACTGCAGAGAAAAAAATATTGGTGCTGCCCATGTTTCACAGTGTGGTTGGATAGTTGCCAAGTTGCTATGGTAATATTTCCTATTTTTTAATGGTTCAAGAAAAAAACAACAGACTATCAGGAATACAAGGAAAGCTGCAAAGAAGAAAAAATAGTCAGTTGTATAAACAAAACTGCACCATGACAGCAACAAGAGTTTAATTCTGCCATTACATCACTTATTGTATCTTCCTGTTCTCTACCACAAATGCATTTCAATCCTTGCATGTTTGCACTTAATTATATCCTCGACAGCAGCTCTGACTGTTTCTAAAAAATCCAACACGCTTTCACAAGATCAATGTGCAATATGACTTTCTAGGTTTTTGCTTCATTGCTTCTTTAAATGAAAAGTATCCAATGTGCTCTAACTAATAAGATGGATGACAGCTAAAAAGACTTTTTTAGCCACATCTCCACCATCTTGCTTCCATTTAACCTATGCCTTGTTTACTGTTACTCTGAATGGTGGCAATACAGAAAATCACAATGTAAATGAGTTTAAAGGCTTCAACACACAGTATCTCAGGGAAAGATTATATTCCTGTTTCAAATGAAGAAAATTTATTATCAATACATATACCCATAATACTGTACAGCCTCCTCTGCCATGCATCATCAGCATCACTCCCTGCTGTTTAAAATAGATTACTGTGTATACTTGTCATACATGATGGATTGTCATGAACTGGATCCATACTCTCACAGACATTTTCGCTGATGGGAATGACAGAGGAAATAGATAAACACAATCAAATTGACAGAGGAGGCAGTTTGTGAGAGTTTGTCTAAGGGATCCACAGACAGAAGAAAAAGATGTTGCATTGCATCCTCTGCCACAGCTGTTTTATTGTTGCTAAGTGGTAAACGCTGCCAATTACATAAGATTTTATTATCAGCATGTTGTTAATACACTGAATAGATTTAATGATAAAAAAATTAAATAAAACAAATAAAAAAAAAAACCTGGTGGGGCAATTTATTGTAATTTTGGATGTTGTTAAGGATTATGTCACCTTTTGTGATGATGTGAAGTCACTGTGCTTGCACCACTGTGCTTGCACCACATAGTTTAAATATATATGAATACATGAATAAACTACTGTTATAATCATTTTAAAAACACAGATTTAAGGTTATTATTCTCATTGGAGATATAGATTTCTTAATATAAAAGAAAGACTGTGTTATTGCTGTTGTGTTACTTGCACAATACATGAAAGACAATGTGCTGAGGACAGCTTCAGTGAGGGACAGCTGTTTTGCAGCCTGTTACACAACATTCAATTATTTCACAGCTTTAAAGTGACTACAATCCATATTTTTCGCAGTAACAATGTACAAAATCCCACTGTAAAAGCTGTTTCAGAGTCTGAAAGAGGTTGCTTGTGCTGATCAACCTGAATCTGCCCCTCAGAGCGCTGCAGCTCATTGTTCAGCTGTCTGCCTCACAACTCCATTGTTTTGGGCTTTCTCTACTTCTGTTGTAATAACTCTTTCTGGCTAAAGGTGGTAACAGTTTTAGTAGAAAAAGGTTATCAAAATCCACTTTAAAAATGCAGCAACCTGAAAAAAATGTGAAGCCTGCCAAACATAGGATAAGGTGTCAGTGTAAAAAATCAAAATAAAAAAACAGAAATAAAGGGTATTTTTTAAACCTGTGATACCTTTTCTTCCTCCCCTGACCAAACCTTTCCCTCCTTTCTGATTACATTAGATGTGGAAAGAAAAAAGACATTTATGAAGATCATCCTTTATAGACAAAAGATGGGATGGGGAGGACTCTATCCTCCTCTTTATAAGAAAACATTCCTATAAAGTCATGGCTATCCCCACTCACAGATTGCCTCAGACTGTTTGTCACTTCCTTTTCCTCCGGGCCTCTGAGTGTATTACTAAACTGAGAGACAAAGGGAATGAAAGTCTTGAGACTGAAAGTTTTAAAAAGGAAGACCCTCGTTGCTAAGTTCTGCTTCTCTATCCCTCATTCCACTCCTACAAAACGCTTCACTTGTCACCCCAGTCTCACAAACTCCTTTAATAAAAAACGAAAGATGTCTGGCTTTGAGTGGCAGAGTGTGACTGTTTAAAACTACTGGGATTCTGCTGTAATCCTACAGAAGACACAAGCGTAACCTGACTGTAAAGTCGCCTTGACGCTCCACATACAACTGAAGAACCTGGAGAGGAAAGGCTAGGAGTGTGGGGAGAGATATCTATTGTACGTGTTGGCTTTCCAGGGAACCAGTTTGTATTTGATACATGCCGAGTGTAGAGACCCATATGTTTTGGTGAGACCTCATATTTGGCATTAAGCTTAAAATAGAGTGAAATGTGGGTTACTTCCACTGAGGGGGTCCGATGGATAAAACTTGAGGACTGTCAGTCAGCAGTTGCAAATTGCATTAAGCGGACAGGTTGCTAAGGAACCGATCAGGTGGAGAATACTTTTATTTGGTATTTGTCTGCAGAGCAACATCACTGAAAGGGCTGAAATTTTGCAATATCCTCTCTTTTTTTTTCCCCTCTTTTGTCTTTGTACCAGACAGCTGTCTTTGACAAGATGCAGCTTCCACTGGAGACCTCACTCTTTTCACTCACACACTCTCTGGCTCATAGTTGCCATGGAAAAGCCCAGAAATGGGGCAGATAACAGTTCAATGAGGGAGCAGAGACTGAAAGGTCTGGAGGGAGGCAGCAGGCTTCTAGGGCCTATCCTGTCAAACCATCAAGCTTCTTTTGATGCGTAAAAATGGTAAGGAAGACCAAGTGAGGAAAAGAGTTAGAAAAACTGAGAATTAGTGGAGGTTTAAAATGATAGGAAGAACCTAAAGTGTTGACAGAAGTCAACATGGTGTGGAGACAGAACGGTATTTAAAAAAGAAATGACTAAAAATATAGATCTAGCTGTGTTGGGAATACTGTACGAAGCAGATGTATTAAAAAAGAAATCAAGGAAGTTCATATTTTGCAGCCAGAAAAATGAGTCATTGCAATATAGAAGAAATCAGCTGATACCTTGTCTCCCATGTAAGAATTAACTGTCTTTTACCCAGGTATTAATAACCCCATGAGTACAGTGTTGGTGATTAATAGCTGCACACAGTCAGTCAGTAGAAGTAGAAATGAGGCCAGCTGGCATCAATGGCCTATCTATCAAACTAACAAATCAAAACGTGATCATAAAACTAGCAGAAAGGCCAAATGTTCTGAGGGACTTTAAGCAAACACCACTTAGCTAAAGGATGGTGTGTCAATAAATTTTTACAAGCCAAAATATCTGTAACATTCAGCAACTATTGTGGTTAATTGTGAAGATCAAAGATGAGCAATCGTGCTTGCAGTTAAAGCATGAAATCATCAGGAAAAACTGATTACAACTTGAGAATTAATCCACAACCCTCTGCAAAGATACACTCAGTGATTGGGAAAGTTACTCTTGCCACAAATAAAGAGCAGGCTGCATGAAATATGCAAACAAACAGATAAGGTAAAGTAAATAAATACAAAAAAATCTGAAGCTGCGTCACACATAAGTGTATAAACTTGCTGGTGACAGCTCACCTCACTTTTTTACAAACAGTTTTGAAGTAGCACTGTCAGGAAAAGGCTCTCGGAGGCTCTTAAGGAACACACCTGTCTGAAATTACATTCCCTACCTCCCTGAGACTGTGGAGCAAAGACAAGGGACTCCATTTTCTGTTATAAACATGCAGCAATAATGAACACACAGCAGTCATTTTGTACCAGATCGAAAACTAAAAATTGCAAACTGCAAGATCTTAATTGTTTAAAAATTGCATTGCATCTCAGAGTTGAAGCTGTGTGATCATGACTGAACAATTGTTTTAATCGAGTGTGGTTAATTCTCTGGTGTGTTCTTCCTTTTTGTAAATGCAACTTTTCTTTAGCTTTCAGACTGTAGTGACAGCCTTTTTGACTGATGAGTTCTGTGTGTACTTGAGGGAGAAATATAGCTGCTTCTTCTACACATGTAAAATGCATTACTTCCTGTGCACAGCAGTTACTTAGATAGCAACTTTAAAACTTTCATGAGCTGGGTATAAGCACTTGTCTTATAATAATGGTCAGTATAATAAAAGCATACTTTATGTGACACCAGGGCCTTTGGTTTACAGTATTGATGTCAGTGTTGGTCTGTCAGTCTGTTTGTTCAGACAGAAATATCCAAGGATTGCCATAAAAAATTGCACAGATTGGTGTTCAGCCCCAACACAATTTGTGCATTTGAGGCTTGGAGTGAGATCTTACTAGATTTAGCCAAATAAAAGAGTTTTGCTAAGATGTAAAACCCAATTCAAGATTTGACCTAAAATTTTGGAGTGAAAAAATGGTTTGATTAATGTCCAACTTCTGGTAATGATTAAGATAAGAAGACATCAAAGAGGATGAGTGGGAGGACAAAGTTGGATGATGAATGACACAAGAAGATTAAGTACATTTAAAAGTGAGGGAGACTGATTCTTCTCAGAGATGGAAGAGAGTCAGGTGGCTCCTCCTCTGACACTGGAGATCCTTCAATTCTAGCCACATTTAAGCTCTAACAGGCCATTATAACCTATGACTGACACAATCCTTCCATTTTAGTGATCACAGCACATTTAGCTAGTATCTGTCTTCTATCTTGTGTGTGTCCTAAAAGCAGCTGTCTGCCAGGACAGGCTCAGTCCGAAGAGGAAAGCCAGCATCATGTTGGAAAAAAATGGCCAAGTGTGATTAGACGTGCTGTGACACGGAGCCTCTGAATTTGTCAGTTTGTCACCAACACTTTAACCTACAACCACCAAGCCATGTCAAACAACACAAAGGCTTATGCAGCCTTAAAGATCAGGTTAGCCATCTATCATGAAGAGGAAAACAGCAAATGACAGTCATAAGAACTCAATTTCTTAACACCCAAACCACCTTTGCTGTCCTTAAATCAAATGAAAGGCCCTCAAGCTGTGGCGGCAAACTCTGGGGGAAACAAACAGAAAGAAAGAGAAAATTTCATGAAAGACCACAGACCAGAAGAAACTGACAGATACAGATGAAAGAAAAATGTCACACTCAGTTCTCATGGGACCATCTAACCAGCATACAAGTCTAGCAGGCTTGGTGCTCCATGTGAGGAGAAGATGGGGTGTACAACAATGGCCTCAGAGGAGCAGCCATGCTCTGGGGGCAACAGCAGCCACAATGCCAAATCCCAACAGTGCTAAACAACAATACTTCCCTCTGGTCTCCTGCAATTTGGGGGCATTTGAGTGTCCAAATCAAGCTGCCTTTGAGTTGAATATAGTATTGGTTAACCAGTAGCTGGGCATTAATTCTAAATGTAGAAAACAGGTTTGAAAATACATTCCTGCAAAAGGCTTCTTTATGTTGGCTCCAAAGTTGTTTTATTTACTATATATAAACCTTCAAACTTTTATTTTTTTTAGATTAAAAAAACATATAAATCCAGAATTATTAAAGAAATTTAAATTCTCCCCTACTGATTTAGTCATGGCATATTACAGTAATTAATTTCTCAACTTGATGAAGGATCATGAATAAACCAAAGGTATTGCATGTTTGCCAGTGTACATGCAAACCAGGTGGTTTCCAGATTCTCTCTGCTATTTTGTGCTCTATGGCAGTTTCACACTGCACCCAAAGTTCAAACAACTAACAAGTAAAACAACAGTGCACACTTTCACACTTTCAGACATATGAGTGATTAAATGTTTTCCATCAGAGTTATTTCAGAAGCCAATTTGCTTGTAGTTTATAGCTGTGAACGTTCCACACATTCAGTAGCTTCGACATGCAGAAGGGGTGCAGCAGTGAGAAAAGCATTTAATAGGTGGAGTGCAGCGTCATGTTTGAAGGGGTGCAACAGATACACCCTGAGAGGTCCCAGCACTGAGATGAAAGAAAAACTCCAAAAGAAAAAGAACAAACAGTGAATTAATGTTTCTTTCCAAATGATGCAGTGCGTTGTTTGTTTGTTTTTGCTGAATGAGCACCACTGATCAGTTGACCACCTCTGCGAAAATTTACCAAGTTCTATTGTGATTTTTCTTTTGAAGAGAAAAAAAACAACAACTGTGTGACCACTGCAGAGGCACAGAGAAAAATGTGTGGTGGTGGCAGAAGTGGGAGGGGAATAAGCCGACATTTTACTTCTGTGCTTCCTTCTGTAAACTCAACCAGCATCGACCAACGAAAAATCAATAAACTGATTTCTGCTGTGAGTGTCAATGCAATGTTTGGAGTTGCAATCCACAAAAACGCACTCACGTGACTTCAGACTTTGACAAATACAAGCAAATGAGGACACACACACAGCATTCACAACTACTTGAAAAACAAGCACACACACATGCACAGAGACAAATAAATAAAAAAAAACAGGGTGCCTTCAATGTAGATTTCTCCAGAGACATGAGATAGTTGTCTTTAAGTATTTATGCATCATTGAGGAATACCTGACTTATATGAGCTTTCAAGCATCTATTTTCACTTTTATGTAAATGGAAGACGCAGCTCTTTGCTGTGACACATTAACTGAAATGTGACTCATATATTTCTGAGCACCATCTGTGTGTTTACAATTTAACCCCAAGCATCTTTGTCAGTAGACAGTTTCGTAGAAGAAATTTGACTTGCAGACTTCAATAAGATTGAAGATATATTGCAGAATGAACAAATGTTGAAAAAAATTTAAAAAACTGTAGCAAAATAATATATTTAAAAGATTATCTCTTTAAAAAAAGAAAAAAATGTCTCAAGATCAGGTAGGCCTGCAGTTGGTCCTGAGAGACACCTCTCACCTTGTAAGACAGCTACAGTACCATGGTGTGCAAGGGTACATGTGTGTGTGAGATGACAATGATTTTAGAAAGTGCTTATTAGCTCTGACCATTTACCATTTAAAAATACAATTTATCATTTTACAGGGGTTGGACTGCTGGCCAGAGTGCTATTGATTCTCTAATTTGACTCAGCCAGAAAACAATTATGCATATTTTCCAAAATGCCAAAACTAATGCTTCAATGACAGCATAAAAAATTTACAGTATCAATGAAGAATTCAAAAGGCTATATTTTATTTCCCTCAGAAGTACTGCTCGCAAATATTGATAAACAAGCCAGAATACCTATAAAGAAGTTTCTCTTCATTTCAGCCAGGTATATTATCAAAATTGTGGCCCAATAAGTGTTTCTGACTGCATGTGTATAATTTCCCAAATCCCAGCAGAGGTGAAGAGCCAAGCTAGAACTAGTCACAATGTCCACATAGACTGAAAGAAAAAATGGAATTTATACAGTATTTTTTCTTACAAAGAAGCTTTCCACTGTTAAAGGATAATTTTATGATTGTCCAACTTTTCTTGCCATGCAAGATTGCTGCCTGCATTGTGAATATTTAACATGAAAGCAGACCAACTGGATGAAAAAACATTATGATTAAGCTTAGCCAGGGTCACTGTGTGGGGCCCAATTTCCTCTCTGATTGTCTGCTGAGCCGCTGCCTTCAGCTGTTTTATTCTTGCTCATGCTGTTCAACTCTTAATTTAGCCTCTACTGAGACCATACAGATTACAATGGCCTGCAAACAGGCCAAGGTGCACACTGGCGCTCCGACTCTACAAGCATGAAGTGGTAGCGGGACAGGAGGTAAATCAAGACACATCCCTGGCTTGATAGATACTGAATGGAACCAATAGAGAACACAGCACAAGGTCGGCATCTATTAGCCGTGCCTTGAAGTCACAGATGGGTAACACTTTAAGAGAAGGGTCAGCAAATACTGCTGTAAACACCCCAGACTCACACTGTACATATTATTATGTCTGTCAGCATGCATGAAGACAAACAGAAGAAGCTGAGACAGGCAACACCCGCGTTAGTCCTTTGACTGACACCATACCATTCTATTTACTGTGGGACTTCACAAAACATACATTGTGATGTTGTCCAACACAGACAATGTAGTTATTTACAGTGGGAAACAATTTAAAACAAGAGCTAATCATGTTGTAAAGAAGGTGTAACAACATCATGTTATAATGCATTGCCAAAAAAGCCAATAATCCCATTCAAATGACTTTATTTCCATCAACATATACATGTTTAGAGAAAGACAATACCACCCCTGTACTTAATGTAACAAATAACAACAATCCAGTTTACACTTGATAGGGATTAATTCAACAAAGATGCAAGCATGAATGAATAATCGAACCAACACCAGACTGTTATACGTATGCACACAATTTATTGTTTACAAAATTAACAAGTCAATATATATAAAGTGTTTTCAGATGTGTGTGTTATCATATTTTCTTTTTGGTTGCTGCTTCGAGACTATTAAAAAATCTTCCTTTACATATAAATTGCTGCTCCACTAGTGTCAATTTTAAGGCAGGATTTTATGTAACTTTATTTTGTTTAATTATTTATTTATTAGGACTGTGCTGTGTCATTATTTTATGTTATTTTTTTTTATTTTTGTATTTATTTCTTCTGTTGCCCTAAATGGAAATTCCTCTAAATCAATGTCTGCTGTTTTAAATGAGCCAAATAAATACAGGTGACTTTCTTGACTTCATGCATTGCTTATTACATCTGCCTCGCTGTAGTGAAGGCCTTGTATCAACAAAAAAATGAATGGTTCAATTTCTTCTTAGCTATAATTGCCAAGTTTGTCTACTTTCATTGCTCGCAGTCCTCCAGGATCACAAACCTACACAGCAATGACGGTGCCAATGTCATGCTGTCACCTGAGCTGAGCCATTATTACACCGGTATTCTTAATAGCCCTATAGATTAAAGTCCAGAGGAACAAGACACCAACAGATTAAAAAAAGAAAGATAGGAAAGAGGATGATGAATAGCCTCAGATTGCTAGGCAATCATGCATGAATTACTAGGATGTTCTTAGGTATAATAACTTGTTTTAAGTGATCCCTCACTCTCGGTGAACTGTCTTGTAAGGAGGAGTGGATGAAGATGCATGGGGAAATAGATGGGTGGTGGGTAAAGAAAGGAGCGGGTCGCAGCTGTCTACTCAATCACGTCAACGTCAAGGGTATCACCCTGACACTGTCTCCACTCTGTGCCCTCAGCATTCACACAAATCTCCTGATAGACAGACGCAGCAGTCACACAGCACCCTCTCCCCACTTTGGGGCCCCACAAGGTTACCCCAGCATGTCTCTGTGGCCCCACAGGCTGCCACTGGGAGCACCAGCAACAACTTATTATTCAGAATCTCAACTAACAAGAATCTGCCATGTGGATCTCAAAACATGTTCTAGTTGTGAATACATCATGAAGCAGGAGGAACAGGCCTTCTTGCATCGCTTTCTCTCTGGATGTGCTGCACTTTCAGATTTTGGAGAAGCAGCTTCAGATAGGAGAATTCAAGCCAGACTCTTGATTGTAGGATGTAGGTCCCCATTGTTCAGAGAACACGGTGTAAAAGATGTTGAAATACACCTGCATCACCAAACTGAGAATTTTATTTTTAGTTAAAAATTATTATTATTATTTATTTATTTATTTATTTTTTTTTGGGGGGGGGGGTTCCAATTAAATATTGATATATATCTAAGGGATAATCATTAAAGATGACTCTGTTGTGAATTTGCATTATTTTAATAAAACTGAATTGAAATTAACAGAAGTTGTCTGACAATCGACTACTGGGTCTTGTTGAGGGTACTTGTGCTCATGTGATAGCACCTCTAACAGCATTATCTTGGTGTATTAGTCCAGTTTTGGAAATGACATTTAGCTCTGGCTTTGGTCAGACTAATACAATGATTA
This sequence comes from Rhadinocentrus ornatus, assembly GCA_037177495.1. NCBI lineage: Eukaryota > Metazoa > Chordata > Actinopteri > Atheriniformes > Melanotaeniidae > Rhadinocentrus > Rhadinocentrus ornatus. The sequence goes on from JBAMHW010000023.1 coordinate 20,428,198, forward strand.
TATTTTTTCTATTGTTAGGAAACCATGCTTCTTTATTCTCGTTCCCTTCACCATTCCCAAAATCACTGAGCCTTTTTTATTGTTTTTTCTTCTACCAAAAAGCCGATTCATGTACTGTAAACTGTACTAACATTAAAATATTATTCTCCATTTCACAAATGTGTGCTCTTCAACTACTAAGATATTTGTAGACTTATACACTGATTTCTTCACCTTTGAACCAAAACAATTAGAAGTTACACTAGTTTTAAGTAACATCATTTAATATTTTTGTAATAGTTGCACTCTATATTTAGTTGCTTCTGAGCTGGAGCATGTAAAATTGGTTACATCTTAAAATCTAAAGAGTCTGTGGCATAGACACAAAGGTTCAAAAAGATCAATCCCACAATTGTTAATGCCTCATTGAAAGAACGCTTCCAAGTCTCAGAGAAGTTTGATATTGATTGTCCAACAAATCCCTGATCATCTAAGGTGCTATAGATCCATTCAGTTTCCAAGTATATCATTCAATTAAATTAACCCTTTTCCAGGGACAGTATAGTATTCCTCTATATTTTTTGTCTTTGAACAACTACTGGTAAAAGTCTCTTGACTAACTCTAAAATACTGTACTTGTATTTCTCTGACAGTTGCAAAACTTACCATTTTTAAATGAATGCACCGAAATTATGTTAAAACCACAAGGAATACACAAATTTACATTTCCAATTTTTCAAGGTTTTACATGTTGATTCAAATATATTATTCCATTTTTTTATATAACTATCACAAATTGCTTACAAAAATGTAAAAAAATTAAATTAAATTTTAAAAAAAATAATTTTTTTTTACTTGATTTTACTATAACACATTAACCATAAACAAATTAAAATAAATTTAAAAAAAAGTTCATACCTTCTCCATTAATGTACCACGCACAGGTCCTTTTTCTCTCTTTCTCTAGTAATACAGAAATGAAAATCTCCAGGTTCCTGGACAGAAGTATTGTTCAGAATATACCAGAAACAAAATTATTATATGTCATCACTAATGTACTAGATTATATATATCCTTAACCTTTTCTTATATTTTCTTCATAAAACATAACATGCATTGGAGAAAGGGACAAACAATATTGTATGCATCTTGAATTATACATATTGTACATATTAAAAATAGAGGAACGAAACAATATACCTTTAAGAGATTGTCAGTATATTAAAATCCACCAAAATGACTTAAATATTGTCTGTTGCCTGTGACTGCCCTTGTGTAAAATGTCCATTTATTGATGGGGGGTTGGGGGTCTGTAAGCAGTCTGAATTCTTTAGACTACATTTTATTTTGCATATAACCAAATGGATCTCATACAACTCTACATTACAAACAATACTTACAGTATAAGTTAGCTCTTTTGCAGACCTTTTGTAAAGCTAGTTAGTTGTAATTAGTCAATATATGAAGAGCATGAAGTACCAGCTCTTGCCAGTGTATTTTTCTTTAAAAGGGTCATATTGTGCAGTGTGCCGTATCGATGCTACTGTTGGTGCCATCTGCAACAATTCAAACTGCAAGCTAGCTTGGCAGAAGTTCAGGCTAGCCACAGTTGACTCACCACCACAGGGGACCTCTTGTGGACCATCTCTCAGACTGGCACAGCAGTTTTGGGTGCAGACATTTGTTTCCCTTCACCACCTTCCTTGATCAGCATTACCTTGTATTTTCTTTACTTGGTCAATTAAAATCATAATGCTGCAGAATCTGTTCCTTTAAATTCCTCTTTCTTTCTCTTACTGATTGCTTATGGCTTAAGTGTGTAGTAATGATAGTGTAGCATGGGTTTTGGGAAGCAAAGAAAACTTAGGTCACTTAACTCAATAGCATCCACTATGGCAATTTTTTGCGGAAATAGAGAATTGTTTGCCAACTATCCCACCAAATTAAGCATATGTACACACAAACAAAGCTTAAGTCTGTCTCTCCTCTGCGACTCATTACAAGCAGAAAATGTAAGATAAAACTGTGAAAAGATGCATGGGTGAATGTTGACACTTAATCTCCAACAGTTTTCATTCTCTCCGGGACAGAATAACAGAGGAGGATTAATAGTCCCATTTTCTACCCATTAATCCAAAAAGATGTTACAGAGCAGCTGCCTTCTTCTATCTGTGTTGTTTCTTTTCTCATCTATATCCCCTTATGACCCTGAGTTCAAAGCAGAAACACAGAACAGGGCTGGTGTTTGCACAGATGATTGCTGTCTGGCAGGATATGAAAGAAAAAAGATGTTAGAGTTGAAGTTAACCAGCCTAAAGAGAAGGTGGCAAAGAAACTGAGAGAACAGACTATGTGACACAGGGGTTTGTTTTGCCAGGACAGCTGGCTCCTTGGGCATAAGTCAGAGAGATGGGGACGCAGGATGTCTGAGTAAAAACATTCCTCAGGCCCTTCAAACACCACATGCAATCATGCACAAAACACTTGACCAAAAATGGTCAGTGAAGTAGGCTACATACAGAGAGCTCATCTGGTAGTCAGATTTTGAACTCGTGAGCTTGACCTGCAGCCTAAGGTTCCTCTTCGCTTGGTTACATGGGTTAGGTCAGTGAGCCAAGGTTTAGTTTTCTGTCATCAGCTTTGAGGAAATCACACCAAAGGCATATATCACAGTCTGGTGCACAGATAAAGAAACCAGTTGCCACCTCACAGAATTCTTATAGGGCAATGCTGTCCGAGCTTGGTTCACATCATCTCTGCACCAAGCATGCACAGTAAGCAGGGAACAAGAAGAGACAGCTGACCTAAGAGGTTTGAGTTTGCCTCCAGGGTAGAACTAGTCAGTATCTAACACTCACAAGTACAACCAGCATTGAAGCACAACAATGTACACACTCAGTGACCCATGGAGACACACACAGAGGACAATCTGTACGAAGTGGCAGTTCACTACTGTACCATTAACCTTGAAGAAAGGAACTAAGAAAAGTGTGCGTTTGTACCCTTTCCTTGTTTCTATTTAATTTGTCCTGAAACTGAATTTCCCTCAGGTGTTGTGCCTGAGTAGACCTCAGAAAAATGCTACAAAGAAAATCTTCTGGTTTTGTGTTCCAGGTTCAGTACCTAGAAGTAGAGGCACTGAACAGAGAGGAGGGAAAGAAAGAAAGATGTTTCAGCAGAAAGAAACCATGCATACCAGTAAACAAGGTCTGGAAACACTTGAAAAACATTAAAAGAGATACAATTCTGAAGAATGGTTCAGGAAGAAGAGAAATCTATCTTCCATCATCCTGACCCTCGATGTGCAAGTGTTTACACCAGAAATGCACCACAAAGTGTGCAATTATGAGTATTTCTGAAAATGCTTTTTTTTAGTGTGTGTGTTGCTATGTGGAGGCTGTCTGACAAGAAGTACACCTACAACATAGAAGAAAAGAAATAGGGCATACCTATTTTATTTATTTTGTTTCTTTCTCTTTCTTTCTTTCTTTCTTTCTTTTTTCAACATTCAAAATAAAATCAGTGGTTTATGCCTTAACTGGAACTTTGTATTCCTGTCTTTGTTTTACCTTTGTACGTATCTTTTTATTCTGTACTGGGAATCAAGAGGGCACAAAGGCAATGTGAAAATGTTGGTGTGTGTTTAGAGAACAGGGGAAAAGAGACGTGAAAGAACTAACATGAGCACATGAGATTAATCTATATTGTTTTGTGCCAATGGGCTAAACGAAAACAAGGAATGCATACATCAGTGAGCCACAGTATGACAATTAAGTAAAGGTAAAAGGAGTAATATAGCTCATCTTGTTACAATGCAATGTTCTGTTGGGAATCCTGAGTGTCAGCATTAGATGTGATGACACATATTCTTGTCTTAAACATAAGACCTGCTTTAGCAGCTTGAGGAATACCTTTACAGTTTTGGGGATGCTGCTTTAAAGTTCTGCTGCTGGTTTATGAAGCTCTGAATGGTTTAGGACTAAAATACATCAGTGACCCCTTGACCCAGTATTAGCCTACCAGAATCCTCAGGTCATCTGGATCCAGTTTCCTATCAGTTCCCAGAGTCAGAACCAGACATGGAGAACCTGCATTTAGCTTCTATGCTCCACATGTCCCAGAAAGCCTCAAAACAGCTGAAACAGTTTGTTTAAATCAAGGTTAAAGACCCACCTGTTTTCAGCTGCATTTCAATAGTTCTTACTAGAAGTTCAGATCTGCAGTTGGTTCTTTTACGCTGAAATCTTAACTTATTTCTTTATCTTTATTTTTTATGTAACCAATTTTATCGTTTTTAATCTTTGTTTTTCTAATACACTTGTATTAATCTGCACCTTGCTGTAATGTTTTTATGTTTTGTGTAAAGCACTTTGAATTGTCTTGTACATAGAATGTGCTATACAAATAAATTTGTCTTACCTTGCCTTGCCTTACCTTTAATGTCATGACTGATCAGTGTATAGCCTCTCGTCACCCTGGATAACAAGTAATAAAGGCAGGGATACCTGAGAGAAAAGCAAAAGGCAGGGGAGAAGAACTGGAGAGTCTAAAGATCAAACTTGTTAGTATCAGAGGATGGCATAAATAAAAAGTGAATAACTTGTGTTCAAATACACATCCACAAACAGACTTGATAGCAAACATATTCTTAAATGAATGTGTCCCTGATTATTCTTGAAGTGTGTGACATCCATACAACTATAGCAGTTAAAGTGCCACACCATTTTGCCTGCCATCAATTCTGCACTCCAACCAATATACTGAATGTTGCACATGGTGGATGAAAGAACAGGAAGGGTGGAAGGATAGAAAAACAAAAGCGATTGATATAAATGATCTGCCGGCCAAGAGAGGCCCCCAGGCAGGGGCGAGCGAAGGTTCGCTCGATACCAATTGATCGTGGGAGGCCCAGGCATTCGTCTTAATTCTGACTAATTAGGGCAGGGGCTGACGAGTAGGGGTTAGAGGGACAAGTTGTGGATATGTGTGTGCATGTGTTCTCGTGCGTCAATGGGACCTCCCAGACTACAAAATCTAGCCCCCATGTTTACAAAGCGTGGAACAAGTAGAGGATTAAGGAAATCAGTTTAGGAAACAACAACCGTCACCACATTAGTGCCGCTGCCAAAATAATTCCTGTCTTCAGTGGGTTGCCTGACAGGCAGAATGGGAGTAAATCCTACTCACTTTTTTATCGTGTTTGTGTGAAAAATGTTGATTATCTTCTGCCAGCAAAAATCTGGCCTTCTGTAGCACGGAGGAAGCAGAAGAGAGTTTCTTCTCTAGCCTCACCCATTCCACTGATAGACATCAAAGCTTTTTAATTTGCAGAAAAGAAAAATTAGGCTCGATCATTTAAATAGTTGGTTAAAAAAAAAGAAGAAAAAAAACATGATTTACATGCAAAGTTTCAAGTGTGGCAAATAAGTTTCTGGTGCAAGAGATAGTGCTGCAGGCACAAGAGGCAAAATACTTTACTATGCAATCTTACAGTAGTAGAGGATAATGGGAACTTGAGAATGGGTGTAGAGCTGGGAGGTACCTCAGAGTTTAGAAGCAAAGCCCTTTTAAAAGATCAGAGCACTTGGGAGCAGAACCTGAACGTATGCTGAGCTGAAGAGCAGGGCTTAGACTCTGATTTCTATCTGTCACTCCCTGAGGATGTTAGCAGTGTGAAGTGGAAGGTGGCAGGGGTGGGGGAGATTTTGCCATGAATGAGGGGCTGTGGCAACGACAATTGTACCTCACTGCAGATCACAATCAGAGGAGAAAAACACACACAGCCATTCATGTGGAGGTGAACAAGCCCGCCTCACGCAGCACTGACTCCACAGACAAAAGAGACTAAATATCAGAGAGCAAAAGTGACAGACAGGCAGCATATCTCTTTTAGACAAGATCCCATTGTTGAGGAGAAACCAGTAAAAGAATGAAAAAAATCTCAGATGGCTGGGCTGACCTGTGCTCACATTCTTATTGGTCAGACCAGGAGAGACTGACAGATAAACTTGAATATCTGCTTTTTGCTGATATTCAAGTATTAGGAACTTCACTGTCCTTTCAACCTCTGGCACTTTGTTTGCTTCCAGCTATTCACATCCCAGCCCACTTTGGTTGAGCCGCCAGCCCCCTGAGGGCAGCGCTTTATCGAGAGTTCACCATCAGAAGCACACAAACAGTGGGAGTCTGGATATCCTCATCCTCACTATAAATACCTCTTCAGCTACCAACAGGGTGTCATTCTATTCACATCAAATAAACCAATCAGGATGGACATGTCCCTTGAAATTTCTCCTCGTCAGCTCAAGTGTGATGTCCTAATGACTGCCTGGCCGTCGATACCGGTCCGCATAACAGTGGGCCCTGAGGGGGACAATTAGGAAGAGAAGGAGATGTTTTCCTTGATAAATGTTGTCAGTGCTGGTACTGGTACTAATAAGCAGTAATTTGCTGTTGGAGACTCTGATGACACAGCTCATCTACAGACAGATGGATAAACCCAACAAGATTTTACATTAAAGTGAGACAAATACTTTCATTCATTACGAAAAGTGGGCACTACAAATATGAAATGTTTATATGATTAAGCCTGAGAAACAGGCTGAAAATTGTGTGCAAAGAGACACTGATATAAAGAGCTATATGATCATTAAAGCCCAGATTCAATACATATACATATTTGTGGTTTAAAATCATAAATCAAGAATGTCTAAATTCTTTTCTAAAAAGCTTCTTTAAATGATAAATGCTCTGTATTTATATAGCGCTTTACTATACCTGGAATGATACCCAAAGCGCTTTACATTATGACTTTAGTTATAAGTGAACATTAGGATGTGAAACATCTTAAAGTACCAAAAAAGAGGGCCAGGTAATTACTATTTAAGCATTTCAGATCACCAAGACCCAGATGACTCTCTAAGCTGACTTAATTCAGCCAGAGTCCTTTTATTAATTTATTTATTTTGTTTTTTTTTAACCTGTCTTGTCCAGCATCAAAGCAGCAGAATGATAGTCTGGTTGCTGTATTGTGCCGAACAAATTTGCTTTGCAAAGGGGAGGCTTATAAGTATAAGGCTCCTCTTGATAGTCTGATTCCTTTTTTATTTATTTACTGTTATTTATTTGCTTTAAATCATGGAATCTATGTAATCTTGCTGGACCCGACCAGAGGGGACAGAAAAGGAAAGAAGACAGCAAAAAGAAGCTAAAGGGAAAGCAGAAGAAGAAGAAAGAGACAAAAACACCACAGACAGAAGGCAACTGTCATGTGTGGCAGGTGGTGGTGAGGACCCAAATGCAGGCAGTCTCAGGCAGGAGGCCAAATGGTGCAGTTGAAAAAGTTTTATTTCCTTAAACTCAGGGCAGGGATCCACACACAACAGGGAGTAAACAAAATAAGGATCACAAACACCAACAAGGATCTGACAACGAAAACTGAAAACCAAGGGACATATATACAGAGGGAAACCAATCAGGAACAGGTGAATTCAATCCAAAATTAAACCAGGTGAACTAACGAGCCAGGGACAGAAAACAGTGAAAACTGAACTACACATGCCAAAACCCCAAAAACCTAACCCATGAACTGAACAGAAACTAAACATGACAAAAACCCGGAAATAACCCTGTGAGATCATGACAACAACGACCCTTCAATCCACACTAACAAACTTCTACATTTGTACATAAACACACCAGAAAATTTCTTACAGCTTTTACAGAAAAACAGAGCTGCCAGTGATTAAGAGTTTTAAATTATGACCAAATCAAAAAGACATCACAAACATATCACAACACTGTATAAGTAAAGAGAAGTAATGCTGAAACCTTTCGGTTAATGAAAGAAAAATTCACAATGGTCACAGAAATAACTTGAATCTGACAAAGGTAATAAATAAAAATTCTATGAGATTTAACCAATGAAAGTCAGACATTGCTTTTCAATCATGCTTTAACAAAATTATTTAAAAAAAAATAAACTCATGAAACAGGCCTGGACAAAAATGATGGTACTCTTAACCTAATATTTTGTTGCACAACCTTTTGAGGCAATAACTGCAATCAAATGATTCCTGTAACTGTCAATGAGACTTCTGCACCTCTCAGCAGGTATTTTGGCCCACTCCTCATA
>JBAMHW010000023.1:20479720-20495490 GCA_037177495.1 Rhadinocentrus ornatus
CCTGTATTTCGCTGCCTTGTACCTGTGACATGCACAATGACAATAAAGTTGAATCTGAATCTGAATCTGAATCTGAATCTGAATCTGAATCTGAATCTGAATCTAATAGACTCTGATCTTCTCCATTTCTGTTTTGTTTTTGTTTTTTTTGTTTTTTTTTAGGCTGAGTGGTGAATCTCCATTCCAGGGAAACAGTGAATCAGAGACTTTAGCCTTGGTTACCGCAGCTCAGTGGGAGTTTGATGAAGAAAGCTTTGAAGAAATAACAGATGAGGCCAAAAATTTCATCAGCTCCCTCCTCAACAAGGACTACAGGTGATTTCATAAACATTTCGCCACAGAAGCACAGATACCGTCTTCTGTCAGCCAGTCACAACTTTCTGTATTTAACAGGCGGAGGATGTCCTGTCAAGAGGCCCTTGCCCATCCATGGATGGCAGCATTCGACTCTGGAGACCACGTCACCACAAAGAGTCTGTCCAAGGAGAAGATGAAAAGGTTTCTTGCCAGACAAAAGTGGAAGGTAACACAAATATTTCACTTGAACATTTTTAAATTTAAAATTAAGTTTCTTCACAGAGAAATTTATCTTACAGAAAGCCGGTAAGGCCATGCTAGCCCTAAAAAGGATGGCTCTACTCTCTAGAAGCGACAGCTCCGTATCTCCCACAAGCATTGGAGAGGGTAAGACACCTATGGTCTGTCATCAAATAATCAGAAGCCATTTTACTTACCTTTAACTTTTTTACTTATTGCTGTCACCTAGTCTCACCCCTGAGTCCAGAGGCAGAGCAAGCCCTGCAGTCTCTGGAGCGCAAGATGCAGGGACCTCCCCTGTTCACCCAGAGCTTGGAAGACCAGACTGTGACTCAGGGATCCTGTGCCCGTCTGTCATGTCACCTCACAGGTATACACCAACATCTTGCATACAAAATATTCATAAGGGAAAGGCTTGACTTTAGTTTCCCTTCACTTGCAAGAATCAATTATCAAATATTTAACAGGTAAAATGACCACACAGGACTAAATATTACCTTGTTGCACAACTTACACATCCTATTGGTCAACTTAATGATTTTTAAGAAAGTGATCCAATTTTGCCCCTGTGAGATAAACATTTGCAACATATTTTAAAGATTTGTATACCATGGTCTGGGTGAATACTTGGTTCTGATTGGCTGTAGGGTGTCCATTAACACCTGTAAACAAAGTTTGGGTCAAATAGCCTTATTGTTGTACACACACAAGCTGTAAGAGCTGCACCTGCCCTCTGAAATGATACTTTGTGTCACGTAACATAACTGCGGCTGACCGAGCTGCAGGTTCTGTGTCAGAGCCGTTTACTTTGGCAACGCATCACAACGAGAGATTTTAAATAGTCTGCTTCTTGAGAAAAAATTACAATTTAAACAGTAAAAAACAACATTAACATATTAATAATTGATTTATTATTTATTTATTTAATAAGTGAGCATTGTAAAAGCGTGGATAATGCCCTTTGAGGTGTCCATTATGAGAAATTAATGGACTTCACAGAAGCAACCGTCCTCCGCAACGCATCCATGTCGTCCAATAATTTCTGATAATGGACACCTCGTCGGGCATTATCCATTACTTAAACATTACCAATGCAAATGTTTCCGGCTTGTAGAACACTGCAAGGAATTTACCATTTTTAACTACTTATTAAAGGAAAATGTCAATAAATACAATGTTGTGTAGTGTAAAGCAGTGGAGCCTTGGCCTCAGATGTAAGACTTGCCCTCTATCACAGAAATACCATCTTGTAAGTTTTTCTGCATCCTCGTACATGCTACAGTTTACATAAGGTGAACCTATTTTTCTTTTTTTCTTTTTTACACAAGCATGCTTATATTATAAGAATGGCTGCTATTTAGGATTAAAAGACTTGCATCTTGATTTGCTTCTGGAGGGACAAAAATATCTCTTATGAATTGTCCTTGACCTCTCAATTACTGTTTATTTTGGCAGGATATCCTGACCCTGAGGTGGTGTGGCTGTGTGGTGACGAACCTGTGGAGGAGACATCTACAGTGCAGTTAGAGTATGAGGAAGATGGCCGCTGTACCCTGATTATATCAAAAGTTGGCCCAGAAAATGCCAACATTTACACCTGTAAGGCCACCAATGACCACGGGGAGAAATACTGCTCAGCCAAACTAGTTGTTCAATAGATCTATCTTCTATAACTATGTACGCAGAGACAGACTATATAAACATTGTGTACATTTATGTTTTGATAGGAGGAATAAAATAAGGACCAAGCGGTAAAACCTGTAGCAGAACTTTATAACATGTAATTTTTGTACACAGATGGATACAGCTATAGGACAGCATGCAAAGAATAGAATTTCATTGTGGAACTAAGATATGGGCATAAGATAAAACTGAATAGCACGGCAAGTGCCTGCAGCTGACAATAAATTGATATAACAAATTTGAAATGCAAACAAACCAGAAATGTTGCTGTTTTGAAAATGAATTGTGATTTGATGATATCCCTTAAATCTTTTGGTGGTTTTATTTTAAAATATATTGTTAAAACCCCAAATTTCTTGTCAGAGAAAAGCACAACAAGTTCTTAAAAATGAATAGACTGAATATTAGCTGTTGGTAAACAAACAAAAACAAGTTAACGTAGTATCAATAAGTTAAACGTGCTCTGTTCAGCAGGGATTCTAACCAAGAAACCCAACTCACATTCTTGGATTTTAGGTGTTCTGATGGAAACAGACACGACGTCATTAAGACGTCAATGTAGGTTCTCAGAAATCCAGTTCATTGTAATCCCAAGTGCTTCAATAAATAACTGCCAGACTTCCCTGGTACTCAAAGACATGTCTATTCTAATTCAGGAATCTTCTCCATTTCTGAGGAAGATCCTTGTGTTTTTCTGATATGCGGACTGGTGGAAACTTGTTGGAACATAACTTTTTTTTTTTTTTTTTAAGTAAGCTCAACACATCACTTTCCTTTGCTCATGCCCAAATGTTGATAAAATGAGGGTAGACATGAATTTGTGGATTTTTGTCTTTTGCCAAACTATAAATTCATATTCACAGCCAGTAAATTTAGATCTGCAAAAAAGTTACACCAACCCTTACTTCAGCAGTCTTGTGCAATAGAGCAAAAAACAAAACAAAAAAAAAAAAAAAAATACAGTGGTTTTCATAACCTCTAATAAATCACTTGAGCCCAGTCGAGGAGGTTTTTCAAAGTTTTTTTTTTTTTTTCGTTGTTTTTTTTACGATTTTGACATACTAATAAGTTAACATTAAACATAAAAACCTTATTTTCAAACTGAAAGTAAATAAGGAAAAAAAAGCAAAAAAAGCAACAAGTTAATTGAGATGATTTTAATTTTAACTTGGTTAACAGAGAAAGTATTGGTCAACACTACATGAGCTACACTGCTACTTGGGTCTACACTGGCTGGTCTGTGGGTGGCAGTGTCTGTCCATGGTTACTGGTTGTTGAGCCACTTATGTCCATTGAAGTAGCTAAAGTGGAATTAGATCCATCCAAATCACAGCATGTACTTGAAAATGGCTCTTGAATATTTGTCCACTGTAGAGACCACATTCTAAATAAGTCAGATGGATACAGCTATAGGACAGCATGCAAAGAATAGAATTTCATTGTGGAACTAAGATATGGGCATAAGATAAAACTGAATAGCACGGCAAGTGCCTGCAGCTGACAATAAATTGATATAACAAATTTGAAATGCAAACAAACCAGAAATGTTGCTGTTTTGAAAATGAATTGTGATTTGATGATATCCCTTAAATCTTTTGGTGGTTTTATTTTAAAATATATTGTTAAAACCCCAAATTTCTTGTCAGAGAAAAGCACAACAAGTTCTTAAAAATGAATGCCTGATAATAAAAAACTAACTTAAAAACTTAAAAAGGCTGCCTGATGATAATCATTCTTTAGCAGTCAGAGATCACTGTGCATGATCTGTGTTATATCTCTTAATGATCGACGTCATTAGATATTGAAATGCATCAGTAAAAATGCAATGTTGCTATACAAACAAAGAAAACAAGCACAGGGCCCCAGACCAGAATTCAAACCTAATTATGAGGCAGCCGTTCAACCAGCTGTGCTTAACACAGTTCTTATTTAAACTTGACTTACTCCTATCAAGGAACAAAGTCTGTTCAAAGTTGGGGACAAGAACTGTTGAATCTTCTGTCACCCGTATTGTTTGCAAGTACTTAATAATCTCATAAATGTAGAAAAAAAACCATAATGGTTTACACAAACTCACAGCCACAAGAAATTATGGATTTTATTCATTTTTAAATAACATTTAGTTAAGATTTGTGTTTGAACATTAGCAAAATCAACCCATTTATGTTTTATTTTAATAAGAAATTTTGCATTGTTTCAAACACAGATGGAAATTGAATTTCATGTAATGCAAAGGTCAGGCTGTACATTTATTTAATCAATGTGATGTTTTAATGTCTGACAGTATAAAGTGAACTGTTTCTGATGTCACCCTTAAGGGTGTTATCAGTAAACATTGTCAATAAAGAGACATTTCAGGTCATGCCAACCTGTTATTTGAATTACACGGTAAAAAGTAGGAAACCACTGAAGGTGTTGTAGTTCATTGCATCATCATAGACGACCCTGTTTGCTGCCAGCTCTACATACACGTTGTCCCCCACCTGCAGAGGGATGACGACAGCATTGCTTCCCATATCATTGCTATCACTCCCATTGGTGTCCCATACAGATGTTAACCTTTCATCATTCTTCTTGAGACTCACAACAGAGTTGGGAGTTGGACTGAGGTTGTTGAACATCGAGAATCGAAAGAAGTACATTCCATCAACCATCGCTGTAAAAATGCCTGTTAAAATTCAGAGAAAGGACAACATCTGAAATCATGAAATTATGCTTGTCTTTCTCTTTCTTTAGCTTTGTATCTGTTTCTGGACAAACCTGTTAAAGAATTGTAGCTGCTGCCAGTGTTGGAGAAAACCTTTTTATACTTAAGTGGGGTGGCAGTGGCAAAAGGTCCTATGTCTCCTGAGCCAGAATCCCTAAGAGCTGCAGAAAAGGCTACCTTGGGAATGCCTGAAAACAAAATGAGCACAAACAAATCAGAAGCATTCATACAAGAAAGAATTGTATTACATTATTATACTCCATTAAAAACAACATTTGCACACAGTAAATTACCTCCAACGAGGCTCTGCAGTTGTAGGACCTCTCTGTCAGTGTTTTGCTGCTTAGTTTCCAAAAATGTTATTTTTTCTGCCATGTTTACAACTTTCTCCTTAAGTGCACCCACTTGCTGACTTATAGATGTGATGGAGCAGATGTCACAACAGCAGGTTGACCCTGAGCACTGACTTACTTTGTCGGTATTCTCATTAATACATGGTTCGCAAAGACAGCAGGTGAATGCTAGAATAAGGATGGCAATCTTCTTCATTTTTGTCTTCACCGAATCACTGCTTCTCTGTTTAAAAACCTCCTGCCTTTTATGCTTTGTGTGACATTGTGCAAGACAAAAACACCAGTGTCCTGGTTTGCGCAACATCCCAATATGCAGTCTGGCCTCTCTCCATTGATAGTTTAGTTAATAATTTGGGAAAACCCACAAAGACTCCAAAAGGTAAGTAAATGTAACAACGTTATGGCTAGTATGAGTTAGGCTTCTATAAGGCCCTGTTTAAATTACTTTTCGCAGGTCTAAAGTAACAAAATATTGCACCACTCAAGTCCAATTACGTGATCAGCACCTTGCTGAGGGCAAATAAAAACTGCATCTTGAGCAAAATTTTGTACTTTCACAATGACCATTCATACGTAGTTGCTCATTTACAAACAATTAGTTTATCATGTCTGTTGACCGAGGCAGACTGAAGAGCCTTTCTCAGCACCACATGGTTATGTTACAGTAGCGATAAGAATCAGAATTAAAGCAGCATATAGTCAACCCTATAAATCAATATTTCTCAAACTAAAAATTTTGAAATTTCTTGATTTAGTTAAACTCAAAACAATCCAGATAATGTATAAAGTCAGACATAATATATTGTGTAACAGCATCCAGAGTCTGTTTCAGGTTAGGCTATCACACGTGCATTGAGAGGAAGTCACACGTTCAATAAACCGGCTGTAAGAACTGACGCTAAATACCACGCCATTACTGTGAAGGAAGTTACACTATGGAACAGTTGCCCTGGAGAAATGAAGAACTGCCAGTCTTTCACATTGTATTTGGAAGTCTTAATATGCTATTTAAATTGTTAGGGGTTTATTGTACTCTTTTTTTCTTTTGTTTATTGAGTGTGTGTATAATTTACTTTATTTAACTTTTTCTGCTATCTCTAGGCACGTTGTCTGTTTGATTTTCCTAATGACTGTAACAAGCATTGTTGAAACTTGAATTTTTATGTGATCATTAGGAATGTGGGATACTTTGTTTAGCTTGTTTTATTATTATTATTATTTATTTTATTTATCTTTTTCCCTTTTTTGTTGGATATGGCACGCAGGGGCAGGTCTAGATAAGTCCCAGACTTCCACCTTCTCCCATTCATATATGCAACTGTTTGTTTTATTAGGATTCTGTGTCACTAGTCACAAAACATATTTTTTCCTTGTTTTTTGTTTTAATTACTTGTTCAAATAAAGTTACAAAATTAAAAATAAAAAAAAAAACATTTGACTATGTGACAAATTTAAGATGCTCTCAAACAGGAAGTTTTGGGATTGTTAACATTCTGAACATACAGCTAATGTAAGACAGTGATTTAAAGGGAAACATTTAAATACCTTGGCATTGTTGAGCCCTACCTCAGTTTGACATGGAAGATTTGTAATTACTTGAAATTGCTTTATATTAACAAGAGCTGGACCAGTTCAGCCTTGTTGACTTGGTCAAAAAGACCCAGTGCATAGATGTGCCAAACTTTGCAACATACAAGAGATTGCAAGTTACTGCTTCAAAACAAAGACTAAATGCTGACTGAGCAAGCCTCTTAACCTCGAGTGCTCTAACATGACAGTAAATCTACAGACGGGTTAAATGGAAATTCAAATTTGTAGTAGTGGCTGCAATAAATGCAACTGATAATATTTCAGATCTATACAATGATCAAAAGCTTTTTACAAAGGCAAATCAGCACCACATGTTCTACATTGACACACACACATTTACTGAGGACACCTTGGTGCGATAACTAGGTGAGAGGTCACTGGAATTACACTTGCACAACTATTCCCGAAAGAGACCCCACCCCTCCAAAAAAACACAACAAAACAAAAACGGGTGCTTACCTAAATCATCAATAAGTAACGAGTAACAGATTACAACTATAATCCAGAATGCTTTAAATAATTGCTTACATTAGGTCTTGCTAAGTCACTAGGAACTATAATACAAAAACTAGATGGGCAAAAAATATATAAAATAAAATAAACAAAAAACAGCAGAAAACAGTTTTAATCCCACAAGTTCAGAAGAAATTAATTTCAGTCAAACATATTAATTGGAAACCATGCATTTATTCAGATCAGTAAAATACAAAAGTATAACAATGTAAATAAATTAGCTTATTGCTAAATAAATAAATAAAATTAGGTGCGCATTCTATGTACATGTCAACTTAAAAATAAAATATAAATCAGTGCAAAAGGGAGATCCAGTCTCCCGGGCCCCACAAAGGTGGATTATAGGTAAAATCAGCAGGATAAGAGGGAATGGTTCAAAGCCAGAGTGGGTATGGATGAAAAGGGGGTCAGAGAGTGTTGCTTAATGCCGACCGTCTCCTCAACGATGCTTCTGGATGGCTTCTATAAAGTGTTGCTGCCCGTGACTCAAAGGCACTGACCATTTGCTTCACCACTTCATCAAAGAACATAGTGGCAAGCTGAGAGTGCAGAAGAGACTTGAACTCAAATGACAGCTGCAGAAGACACAAGAAGCAAACTGTAAGCAAATGCTTTGTAGTTTCTTACCTAAATGTATCTTCATTGGGTTAAAAATGTCATGAAATCACCCAAGACATCTTCCATAAAAAAAAACTTAGACTATATTTGATAGACAGACTTGACTTCTGTTAAATGTTTTAAGAGATCAGGTTCACAGCATCTCTTACTTAACATGTTCTACTGAAATCCAACCACTTCCTGGCTGACACTAAAGTAATCTGTGCCAAAATCCAGGTCAGACTCCTGTCAGCAGCTCCTTTACTATGTTCCTTATCCTTACAGCTATTTCCAGTCTAAAAGGACAGAGAGGACTAATTTTAGAACATAATGAGATTTTACTCAACAATTCCTTTCACTTGGTAATCCATTCACAAAGTACAGGAGCAAAGGCTTGTAATCAGGCTGTCTTTAAGCATGCAATTTGATCTGGAGAGGTTTAAAGGTAAGTTATTGCTTTGTGATCAGTGAGAATTTCATAACTAATTTGTTGTCAAGTTTGCTTTTACCCTGGTTTTGATTTATAATATTGCTGCAAAATCCCACTTTTTACTCATGTGTCAGCTATTTTTTTCCTCTAGAAAAAAAGAAGAAAAAACACTTACAGAGAAATTCACTTTACAGGAGTCTGGTAGATTTTTGGCTCCAGGCGCAAACCTCCATATTGTTTCAAGATGGCTGAAGAGGGATCCATCAGTGCACACAGCCTGTTTCACAACAAACAATCTATTGTCATTGATTGTCAAAAGGTAACAAATAAAATATAAATCTATATAAAACAAAATCTTATAATAATGACAAAACAGTGTTTGATATCTTGCAAAAATAATAATAGCCATAATAATAATAATAAAAGATATATAATGTCACAAAAAACAGAATTTATTGCTAAAATTAATTCTCTGTGAATCTGAAATCAGAAGCCACATTGATTGAAAGAAGCTAAATAAAATTTGGAGCTCCTCTGATGCCTTCTGAGGCTGCCTCTGGCAAGCTTTCACTGAATTAAAAGGGCTGCACTTGAGTCAGAATCAGTTCCTTTTATGCATCAACCAGAATATGAACTTACTTTGACTTGGTGGTTTGGAATAAAGGTGACCTCAGACGTGTAACGTTCAATGAGGGGAGGAAAGCCTATTTCAAGCTCTGCCCAGATGTCCCCATTCTGTCCTTTCTTCATTCCAGACTTCTTGCACCAAGGAACAAAATGCTGATACTTCTCTACATCGGCCACCACGTTGTACATCTGCTCTGGTGTGTACCTGAACACACAGTCACGTGAAGACAAAGGTAAAACCAATCAAAAAATATACGGATTTTAATCTTTGTTCTCTCAAAAGAGACACTCTTAAGAAAAACTTAATCAGTTTTTTTTCTCCCTTTTTCCACTGAGGGTTATGCTTTTCTTACTCTGCTTTTAACCTTTTAAAACATCATAAGAGAGCACTCACTCCAAAATCCGGCACTCAGTGTACTCCATCCTGCGGGTGCTGATAGGAGCTGCCAGGTTGATGAAGCTGCGGCTGGGTGTCCTAATGGGGGTGACAGGGCAGAGTTGAAGGCTGGTCCTCCTTGCAGGTAAAATCCCACAAGAACCCACATGTCTGAGGAAAAGAAATGTATATATTTATAAGCAAATTTATTAATTTGTTTGTTTGTTTTTTGCTTTTTATATTGTTTTATTTCGAACATATAAATCAATGCATATACATGAATCAAGTTTGGGGCAGATACACTATCTTATTATAACTAAAGTCTGAGTAAACGTGCACATAACTGCACATAGGTGTGTTTTCTGTAGGTTTTAACATAACTTGGATTTTGTCCGGGAAAAGCTAATTAAATTATTTCTTGATTTGCTTTAACACATAAACTTTAACATAACTTTACATTTTGTCTCTGAAAAAAAAAAAATCATAACTTTTAACAGACCATTTCTATTAAATCTTAAATCCGCGACTCTGTGTCTCTTATGTGTTGTTATGTCCCGATATATGCTATATATTATGTTATGTTCCGAATAATAGCAAGAACCAATAACGGCACTAACGAGGCTTAATCACAGCAGGAGAAATTGAACAATTTAATACTCCGCCTACTTGTCTCTGGTGGGAAGTTAGGACTCACCTGAGATGTGTTCCTCTCGTGTTTCCTCGAAAAAGCTTTAAAAAATACGCGTCATTTTTATCCAGCAGCGCTTTGAAGAGAAGAGACGTCGTCTTTTGGTTCATTGTTAAGTTTTTCTTAATAAATTCTTATTTTTTTATATATGCATAAAAAAAACCTGTAGTTCCTGACAGATTAGTTAATTGCGAACCCGGCTATATACTGACACACGAGCGATCGCTCTACTTCCATAAAAGGAAAGTATCTTACGTAACTATAGGAGCCGTGAGGTCTGGCCAATCAGAGAGCTCATGGGTGGGTTTTAAAAATATGCACTTAATGAGGTGGGAAATTAAGCAAAGAAATGAAGAAAATTATGTTTCATTCATCAGATTTAAAGTTTTCTAGATTAGTACCTAAATATGGTGGTCAAATTAAACTGTTATATTAATAAAACTTTGGATCATCTGGGATTTAGTTGGAGCTTGAAAGCCACTGAGTCACCTGTAAAGCCCTGCACCTTAAAAATGCCAATACTTTAGTACCAGCATCGCTCAGCTCTTTGGAATTTCTGTTTGTGTGAACAAGTAAGTGACTTGTTGTGGTGCCTTAGGTGGGTGGTGTGTGTGGGTGTGTGTGTACGTGTGTAGGGGTGGGTGTGTGTGTGGGTGGGGGGGGGGGGGGTTAATACAACAAAAAATGACTCCACTGCCAGTGAAAACTTGTGTCCAAGTTTGTCAAATGACTGTCAACCAGAAAAATGTGAAAGGTTATAGTATATTTATTATTCAGGCCTTCATGAACTAGCTCTCTCTCTCTCTCTCTCTCTCTCTCTCTCTCTCTCTCTCTCTCTATAGATATATATATATCTATATATCTATATATATATAGATATATATAGATATATATATATCTATATATATATTCATATATATATCCCTCTACTTATATACACCACCATACACTACTGCTAAAAAGTTGGGCATCATTTTCACATTGGATTTAATGGGAAGGTAATCCCAAACTTTTTATGTCAAAATGTAATATAACTTTTACAGGTGAATTTAATTAGACTTTA
Source organism: Rhadinocentrus ornatus (assembly GCA_037177495.1). NCBI lineage: Eukaryota > Metazoa > Chordata > Actinopteri > Atheriniformes > Melanotaeniidae > Rhadinocentrus > Rhadinocentrus ornatus. Next base: position 20,490,885 of record JBAMHW010000023.1, read on the forward strand.
TCAAAATTTTTGAATGGGCATTTACAACTGTTTAATGTTTGCTTATTGCAGAACATACTGTTCCCTGACAAGGTGATTAACCAAAAGGGGGAAAAAATCACCAAGAGAAGTGTCTGAACCATGAACTGACCTACTAAATGTTCTGGTTCAATGAGAACTTGCATGTAAACAGTCATCTTCGTCATTCGGAGACATTTTGACATGATCAGATCAAGACAACAGCTAACACATGACAAATTATTGAGACATTGATATTTTATGTTGTGGTCTACCCACAACTGTTGTTGGCTTTTCTTCCAATTAAACTGTTCGAAATTAAGGAATTACTAATGCATAATTCTACTTAAATGCCATTTATTCCTGATATGATACAATATCAGGGTAGCATGAAAACTGTTTACATATTATGTAGAGAGAAAGAAAGAGAGAGAGAGTGCAACACATAAACATGTGTGCGTGTGAGTTACTTGTGACTGACTCACCAATCAGGTTCATGGCATTCTAAGAATTTCCCATGTGCTAGCTAAAGGAGAGTGCCAGTGCATGACGTGCACATGATGAACCTGGACTTTGACTCTTCAGAGAAATAAAGGTCATTGAATTGACGTTCGCAATGATTAAAGCAGAAGCACAAAATAAATCTAATTTCTTTATATTTTGCAACAGTTTTTACCCAACTCTGATTTCTCTAAGAGGCTAACTTACCTTGAAGTGCTGCTTTACAAAGCTACTGTGTGGTAACACTGCAGTAATGTAAGATCCAATTCAGGACCTTCAGTATAGAATTAGGGCACCTTATCAGGGAAGGATTTAAGAGCCAAAGTCAATCCTGTCAAAGATTGGTCAGAAACGCAACACGTAGATGTACAGACAGGATAACCTCTCTGGTTAAAAGAGAACACACTCCTGCTTAGGAGTCTGAGCCAAGTATTACAAAGGTATGGGATGCTGTTTCATGTTGAAAAGTCCAACCACAGTAAGTTGACATCATCTTCCTAATCTGTATTGATCCAGATTACACAAGATAAATGTTAACTTTCTTTGATTTCAAACATTTTTGGCTTTCTGTTGAAAGAGAAAGCTACAGATCATCCTCTGTTTCTGTTATCTTTAATCACATTATCTACTTATTTTCTTTTTATTTGTTTGTGCAATTTAATACAGGAGTTTCACAAATTTTAGTGCACAACTTTGATACTTTGTTCAAATTAAATACATTTGCTGCAGTATTAGCAATTTTAGGCCAGGCCATAGAAACCTCTGCTTACAAAGTAGAAAGTTGTTCCTGTGTGCTTAAAATAGCACATCAAAAATTACATAAGTACATTTTTAGAATATTTCCACTTTAACAGTAAGGTAAGAATGCATTAAGAAGCACAACAATGCCAGTAAGAATATGCAAACTGAGACAGACTACAGTCAAAAAGAAGAATGCAAACACTGTGCTATCACTTAAGGCAAAAAATAGAATTCTTATCAAATATTTCTCCACCAGGGATAAGCAAGACACTAAAATAGAACATGGAGCCACTCCTTCCTGTGAACTGCACTTACAAAATTTAATGGGCATACTTTGTTCCAGGAGTTAAATTTGGAAGAGCTGTGTATCTCAACCTCTGGACATAAGTTCAACGTCTACTGAACTGAAAGCTGTGCTGAAAATAACAAAGAAAATTATTGTTCCTCAGCTGAGAAAATGAGCTTGCTCATAGAGCTGATGAATTGTGTTCCATCTGGTTCTGTGAGCCTCAGTTTGGTAAGAGGTGGCATGACGTTGTTGGTGAAGTATCTGAATGCAGGGCTGGGTGACTGGATGGCAGTTACGAACACCTTGAGAATAAAAACAAACACACAATAGCAGAAAGATGTTTATTTCATTTAAATGATCAACAGTGCCACATCTTTGGTTTTTCAGAACTTTCGGTGTAAGATTTTTGTATAACTGATAATGGTGAGTATTCAATACTTATTGAAGCCTTCCTGGTTTCAGAGATACTCTAGATCTACTTCTCACAACTTTGTATTATGTTGTGTTCATCAATCCTTAATTGTGTATTCTATTCCATAAGCTGGTAGTTGTGAAATCATTACCTGAAAAGCAACTATAAAAATAAACATATTGATATGCAATGTGCTTATCTGAAAGAGTTTGCACTACCAGTGTATGAGCACAAGATATAATAGATGTTCAGTGATACACAGTGAGGAATTGGCTCATGAGTACTCAACTCATTGCAACGCGTTGGCTGGGCAATTCATTTAGTTTCTTTAAATAGACTGAAAGTATTACATGATTATGCTGTAAATTCTACTTACCTTTGCAATGTCTTCAGCGTCCTGTGCAGCATTTTGGAAAACAGAGCTGCAGTGCTGCAGATATTTTTCATACAGACTCAAAGTTTTGGTATCAACCTGTTGGAGACAGGCATCCCCAAGCTCTGCCTTCTGCAGGTTAACCAGGAAGTCAGTGTTGACTGGACCACACTCAATGAGACTTACACTGCAGGTTGAAAGAGTCTTTGAGCAATTTATCCTCAATAACGTTTTCAGTCAGTTCAAATAAAAAATACATGAAACAGAAATAGCTCCAAATGGCTTTCTTACTGAGCAGACATTTTAAAACTCACTGGATATTGAAGTGTTGCAGGAGTATTGCCAAACTCTCGCATGCCCCTTCGATTGCAAATTTACTGGCACAATACACCTCATTAAAAGGGAGACCTGTGAGTTAAAAGGAGTAAATTTGCTTAAATTATTTCTATCAAAATGTTACTAAGCTTCACATGCAGAGCATTGTTAACAGTTATTGATTTATCACTTATTTGTTCATCTCACCATGAAGCCCTCCAGTGCTGCCAGTGACCAGAATGCGGCCCTGGCCCTGACTCTTCATTTCTGACAGAAAGGCCTGTATGGTCTGGATAGTACCAAGGAAATTGACCTCCAGAACATGCCTCATTGAGTCTAAAGATTGCACCTCCAAGGGCCCCATCAAACCAACCCCAGCATTGCACACTGCAAACAGTGAGAACAAACCCGTGCAAATTACATCCTAACCAATCCAGTCTTGAACAGAACACATTGCTGCTAGAGCGTACCCAGAATGTCCACTCGTTTTTCCACAACCTTGTCTTTTGCATCCAGGATAGATTTTCGATCAGTCACGTCCATTTGGAGTATTTCCAAGGTATCTCTGTGCAGGCTTTTCACACATTCCAAAAGACGTTCCTTTTTGGCCAGATTCCTCATGGTAGCATAGACTGAACATAAAGCACTTCATATTATGTTTTACTATAAGCAAAAAAAAAAATTGTGCTTTTAATTCAAGCAGAAAAAAGGGAAATATCTATGCTTTTCAAGCAACAAATGTCATATGTATATGACTTATCTGTTGCCCAATAAGTGTAGATTGTATAAGTCTGAGTGACAAGCCACTTATTTAGTTCAGTGTTAGAACAATGCAATGTGTCACTGGGTTTAAAGCTCCTAATCGCATAGTTCTAATTCAAGAAAAGAAGAATAACCAAAAGAGAATCATAAACAGCTGCAGTTACCTTTGAATGCTTTGTTGGGGTCAGAGGCCAAACGGACAGCCAGGCTGAGACCAATGCCAGAGGAGCAGCCTGTGATCAATACCACTTTCTTATCCATGGTTTGTTGTTTTGTTTTGTTTTTTAGATCAGAGCAGCTACAGCAAAGTACCGTTACCAAAATTTGAGCCTGACAAATGGATGGACTCATGTGAAATTCATCTATTGCAGTGTAGAGGCTGCATAGAAGCTATTGCAAGGTCAATTTATCCTAATGTCAGCCTGTTATCAACCACCTGGAGTCCTTCCACTATTTCCCATGTCCTTGTTAGTATAGTATGTTTTGTTTTGGGTGTGTGGGAAACAGTGCTTTGTCTATGAGTGACTTGATGAAATCTCAAGAAAAACAATGATAGCTGCTGGTGTGTGTGATGTTCTAAGAATATATTAAACTGGCACTACATTCTCTGAAGTACTTTATTTATTCTAATAAATGTGGCCTCATTCATTTTTAGGCCAAAAACTGAGTGTTTATGAAAATGTTTATTCTCGATTGAGTGGTACCAATTTTGTTACTGATTTTAACAAGCACTAGATGGCAGCACAAGATCATTAAGTCAGTCCTACCACACAACAAATAAAGTCATGCTGCCTCCCAAGGCCTGTAAAAGCTTCAGTGGGTTTCAGTTCTAGACATTTAGGCATAAAATGTTATACATGGAATTTCTCTAAGCTGGAAATCTTGTGATTTGGGGCGAGTTTGATATCAGTGGATTCCATTCAAATCACTTGGTTGCGTTCAGTTTTTTACAGAGTGACATTTAAAAAACAATAAGTCTTGAGTGTAGTTTGAATGTGTGACAATGTAAATATCTAAGTTTTCAAAAGCTTTGACAATGCAAATTAGATTGTTTTTGTTTGTTTGTTTATTTTACATGCTGCTTCTGGAATAAATAATCATCTGGGACCTTAAATGAATGAATTAAAAAATATGATAAAATAGTTCATTCATTCATTCATTCATTCATTCATTCATTCATTCATTCATTCATTCATTCATTCATTCATTCATTCAT
>JBAMHW010000023.1:20505315-20555825 GCA_037177495.1 Rhadinocentrus ornatus
AGTCAGTCAGTCATGACTATATATATATATACTAATATATATATATATATATTTGTATATATATATATATTTGTATATATAAATAAAAATGTAAAAGTCGGAGGCATTACAATAACAGTTGAGACAGCTTTTATATATTTTTGCTACACAGATAGATCTCAACAGTCTCATTCCAATAAAGGAAAAGCCTGTTTGAGCGTAACTGGCTACTGGCTGGGATGGTTAGATAGGAAAGTGGCATCAATTTTAACAGATGTTGACAATGTGAATGGAGAAGTGACCATTAAGTGTGACATCTGCAAGCAAAAGAAAAAAGGTTGGCCACATTGCCTGGCCTTTGACCCAGACCTCCTCCCCTCCACTCATTCTTAAAGCAAGTTCCAAAAAGGCAACACAGCTGGTTACATGTGATTAAAAAAGAAAAAACCTTACAAAGCAACACTCGAGCAAGAATATACAAACATAAGCTCCAGCTGTATTTAAGGCAGCAAGCCTAAATAAAATTGATATTATGTAGTTACCAATACATGGACCAATTTGTGAAAGTACCAGCAAACGATGATGAATCAACCACAGAGATTTCAACTACCAAAGAAAAGACAAGAAAATATTACGAGGCATGTCTTGTCCTAGGCTTGACCCAGGTAATGGTCAAGTAATGGTAATGCTCATTTGTGGGTAATGAAGACAAACTACAGTGTGTTGTATATCTCAAAGTATCAGCATCTGACAGTATGAAACCACTTGAGGACTTCTCATCCTGAACACAAAGAAAAACCTGCTGATTACTTTAGAAATAAACTACTCAAATGTCACATGTAGCAGAGTTGTTTTACAAAAGCAGCATCCATGTCATCGAAAGCTCAACTCCCCTGAAGAGTTTCCTGGTTTCAAACGCCTCACACTATAGCTGAAGAATTGATAGTTCCTTCTGCCACTGACATGGTTTTAACTATACTTAAAGAAGTAGTACCCAGTAAACTAAAGACCATTTCATGGAACATTTCTTTGTATGTTTCTTTGAAGGCGTGTGGTTGTGAAATCAGGGGGGCTTGATATTAGTGTTTGTGATGTAAAGGGGACCCTGCAGAAGAAGTTGTATCTCATTGAAAAATTCAGTTCTTCCAACTTCCAGATTTGGTACTGTTTCCCTGAAATGATGTCAGAACTATTTTTTATTATTACTGCTAATCCTATAAAGACACATTTATGTTAGTGACGTCATCAAGGGGTTAATGTTAGAAGCAGTTTGTTGCTCTGTCGCCATGGCTACCAAAACAGACACTGATGACTGAGGCAGCACGCTTCACCAGGTAATCATTAGCACCAAGCTAACCTTTGACCTTTGTCATGGTTCAGATGACATATGGTCACGTCTACCTGCTGTCACAGGAGCCACTGAGCTGTGTTATCCAGTGTGGTGTTGAAGCAGATGTTATATTTGGTTTTTCTAGAGTCTAGACACTAAACAAAAGCAGGTTTAGGTAAACGAAAAAAGTAACCAAAGTACCAGTTACATTATCCCTGTGGCACTGTGCATTTATCTGTCATCTCCAAGAGCCGTGTGGGGTGGATATTTCTTCTCATGAAACAAATGCACCAAGAAATAATCAGGAAATTCCCTCAGCAAGGTTCGCCACAACAAACACAGAAATATCAGCAAATGACTGTTGCTGATTTCCTTGCAGACAATCGTCTTATGTTTGCTTACTCCAGTATTTTTTAACAGTTCCTAATGCAGATGTGTTTAGGTTCACAAGAGAGGTTTGCTGGTGTGATCGTTTTCTCATTTAATATGTCTTTGTTTCGTAATATGTTGGTTTTACCATGCAAAACAAGCATAGCCATAGTTTTACTCCACAGTTCTAAATCTTTCTAATTGCCATAGTTGCCTGTTGAAATATATTTTTCCTAATGGATTTTCTTCCTCTCCATGTCTTGTTTCCTACTGTCTTTTCTTTTATTAAACTGTCCAGATTTGTGCCATTCATACTCTTGTTGACTGTTTTTGTCTGATAATCTCAGAAAGAAGTGAACATCTATATTCCAGCTACTGTGTTTATTTTCTGTTGCTGGGAAATTATGTTTATTGCTTTCAAACAGCAACTACTCATTTTTTACAGCTTTATTATTACATGTCAATGAGCCCCAACTGAGACAACAGTAATTTGTTTTTTCAATCAACCCTATCAGATAAGCTTGTGATGGATGGCCACGGGTGCAGGAAAACAGCACAAGTTCCCAAAGAAAAAAAAAAGTTGTCTGTTATTAAATTATTAAGAAATTGTCTTTTATTATTTTCTGATGTGATCTAAATTAAACAAGCGTTGGTTGACACAACACATGTACAGTTAATTGAGCTGTGAAAGAGTTTATGTTCTCTTTTGCTGGATTAAGGAGACAATGATATGGCAGTTAGGGGGGGATGGTGACTGAAGACAGAGGCAACAGCTGAGAGAGTCTTTTCAGTTTCTGAGTAGGTCTGTGTTGTGTGTCTGTCCTTGGTTAAGCTTGACTGCATCTGTTAATACCCACATACCCACGCACCAACAACAGCCTTAAAGGTAGTGCAACATCTAAATCTGTTTATAACTGTTTTCCACAACCTAGAAATGCATTTCTAGCTCTTGCATGCAATGTGTCAAAAACACACAGATGCAATTAAAAAAAAAAAAAAATGAAGAGAGGAAGATGATGTACTGTAATATGTTTTGTGTGCATTGTAAGTCCTGTACATAATTTATTTTCCAGTAAATTTTTCATTGGAATAATTTATCTGCTCATGTCAGAAAATCAACTGTTTACCAGAAAGCTGTATGAGAGGATGTGTAAAAAGCTAGAGTTGTGATTTCCTCTTGTCTGAGAGATCACATTGTCAGGAAGAGAGACAGGATGTGGCGAACATCTTTCTTCTGCACCTACCTGATTGCAAGCTTTCATCTTCTGTCTTTCCCATCCATCTCTTTCTGTGCATTTGTTTTGCACCAACCCACACACTGCACACTGTGTGCACATTTAACAAAAAAATAGAAAAGAGAATTAAAAGAAAAAGAATTGATGCAAAGGATGTACAAAAAAGAAAACCAAGTTCATATTTGTGGGAGAGAAGTTACGATTTACACTTAAGCTTTTTAACCCTAAATGTAGGTGTGTAGAATTAAACTAAACATTCCCAATCCTCTGTGTTGCAGCATCTAAAGAGTCAAATTAAGTTGCTATTGGTTGAGAAATGTTATTCAGACATGTGCATGTGTGTAAGCCCGGAGAGAAGACTCAGACTAATGAGACTCATAGAATGAGACGAGTATAAAAACGTTTACTAAACAGTCATTTTCTTCATTGAGACATCAGGTTAATGGAACAGAAGCTTAAGTTTAAGGCAGACAGATTGCTCTGTAAATTCACTGTGTGAATCCTGAAAAAGGAATTTTGTGTATGTGTGCAGTTGCACTCTCTATATACCTACAGCAACCAAACAATATGATGGCTGACTTTAAAGTGGGGTTTTCAAAGAGGCCACATGCTGCCTCCCCTTCAGGCCTCTTTGCTTAATGTTGTTCTTAGATTACAAACAAGGCAATGGGCTCTGGAGACTTTACTTTATTTTTATCCTTCCCGCAGAGTTTTTCCTCTGTGCCAAAAGGATTAGGTGCTTGTCTTTTTTAATACAGCTCGAGCGTCCTCTGCACGTCATCCTGCAGTCCTGAGGTGAATGACGTCTTTCGTCAGTGTTTGGGTAACCACTGATTCTTCCCTGCCAGGCCACAGAGGTGATATTTGTTCTTTTTTATTAGCCACAGCAGTTAATGTGGCAAAGAAAACTAACAGTAGTGGAGACAGAAGGAGTAAAGACACTGGTGGTATGTTAAGCACCTAAATCAACCAGAGCTTTTTGGCTGTTTAATTTTATGAGCTGCAGAACCTTTGCTGCTCCATTCAGAGTCTTTTACACTGAAGTCACCACAAACAGATTAGAGATCACACTAGTGTGCGACCAATGCGCACCATTATTGCATTACTGCACAAATGATTTGTAGAGATAATGAATGCATGACTTCATGTGCTTAACTAGATTGCTTTATAGGTTGCCATACCCTTCTAGAACTGCAAGCAGTATGCCAAGAAAAATAGCATCTATCATTGCAGAGACATAAAAAAGTTAGTTAAGGAAAACAGTTGGTTTCTTAATTACAAATTTTACAACACTGAAACATTGTATAAGCAACCATACAAGACTAGAAACACCTATAGATCGAGGTGGGATTACTAAGTAGCCCTCTTGAGTCTGAAGCCTTTCATTAGACGGGATCTTCTTTCTGCATAAACAATGGTTTACTGCTGAGAACCATAAACAGGTAATTTAGACAGCTAGCAATCATTCTTGATATGGATTCAGTGTCTTTGAGTTTTTTGTTTTTTTTTAGATGTAATACAAACAAGACAAATTTCTTAAGAGAGGTTCGTTCTTGTTCCCCTGAAATGTTGCTTGTAGGGAAATTATAATCAGAAGCCATCAGGCTTGCTTTAACAGAAATGTATACAAACATGAGAATCATTGAGCACATTTATATTGCACAAGGGAAAAAAATAGATTGATTTTGTTACTTGGACCAAAACTTTAAATGCATGTAAGTATGTCAGACCAAAAAAGCCTTAAAATCCTGTCTCACAAAATTATTTTATTACACCCAGATGAAGCAGCACATTCGTATTTGCTCAACTTATCTCAAATGGGCCTAGACAATTTTCACAGACTCCAAAGTTCTATGATTTTGCATCATTTTGTAAAATGTTCATTTAGGTTTTAATACAGCCAAATTCCCAGAAAAGCTAGTCTCATTCACACATGTTGTTGTTTCTTTTGTCAGACATCCAATATGTCTCAACTGGTTGAAAGTAACCCATTAGGTTTATGCAAAAAAAAAAAATCCTGATCTGACATGATCACATTCAAGTCACCTAAAGACAACGTCTCATTAAATTCAGTTGTCCTTGACTGTGTGATGCTGTGCCTCTGAGAATGTTAGAAGTAACATAATACCTTTGAAATTTTTCATCCAGTCCAGGGTGTTGCAGCAGCATAATATAGTATATACTTCAGTCAAGATCTTAGTTAACCTCTTGTGCTTTTATAGTGGGACAAGGACTGTGGTCAAGCTAGAATGGCCAAGCTGAACTCTTAAGTGTACCTTTATTCAGTTGTGTATGTAAGTGCACTGAATATTGAAGCAATGTAAGAGACCCCCTAGACAGTTTAGAATTTAAAGGTGTTTGGATTTTTATTAACAAAATCATCTTTTCCTGGTGCAAGATTAAACATTAAGACTTCTTACCCCCTTCATGTTTTCAGAGTGGAAATAGGTCAAAAAGAAAAACAAAGAATGTAATGTTAATACACGGGAAATCTTGATATAACTGCAGTTCTTCTAGAAATCTCATAATAATATAGGAGCAAACATTTCATAGATCTGTGTCACAGGAGAAAAAGTCTTATGTAATGAAAACCACCCTCTTTACACACGAATTGCCAAAAGAACAAGAGACGGACATCTTTGAAAATGTGGACAAAAGACTGTCTGTGTACCCAAGTAGGTCTTAACAGTGTGCATTTACCCTAATGCTTTAATGGTCACTTAAAAAAAAAACACTAGATTGCCTCTTCCTTTCAGTCCTCAACCTTTATTTCATCTTCAGAAGCTCTTTGGCAGACATGCAGCTCCTCTGCACACTCATCCTGCATGAGGAGGATAGCTACATGTGACTTGTATAAAAGCAATTTTATATGATAAACAGCTAGAAAGGAATGGCTTTCTATATTAAAAGGTCAAAGAAACATTGCTATAAATGAATCAGAATGCTGCTCTGTGATGGTAAGAAATGTATATAACTTAAGGTCTGATCAAGCAAAAGGATGATATGTCACTGTTGTGTTTCTTTTTCTGAAAATAAAAATTCTGGCAATGGCTGGAACATACCCATTTACATGTACCCTTTTTAAAGTAATCAAATCCCTGTTTTTCTCATCCATCAGATCTTTATCTTATTGGAACACTTATTGGAACATATCCAAATGTTATTTTATAGTTCAGCCCTTGTAAAAAAATAACAGCTGTGTTTTCTGACCCTCGTCATAACAAAGCCTATTTGTTTCAATGGTTCAGAAAGTTTTTTTGTGTCCCACAGATCACAGCTGAACTTCTCATATTTATGTTAGCTAAACTGCAGGCTGGCAGGTTAATTCGCTGGTATGTGTTTTCATTAGGTCACTGGGGCCAGGTAGAGCTCCTTCACTAACGTGGTTCCTCTGAACCCTGACCTGGGCATTAATGGGAAGCCTGGCAGAGAAGGAGGGTCAAGGCTTTGGAGTGGTCTCACTTAAACTTAAGGTAACAATCTGAGGAGGCGTAACATATTATGTAACCTTGTTGCTGGACACTAATGATTTTGTAAGGCCAGAGGAATGTCCACTCTCAATAAGTCGCTTTTACATCAGTTGCTGTTTACGGCAACAAAATTAGCCTTGGTATGATAAGATTGGACAAATCCTGCTCTGTCTGCTAGATAATGGCCACATAGGGCATGTTACCAACCACTTGGCCACAAGCTATAAAAGCTATCCAAAAAATCTTGTCAAGCTGTAGTCTTTTATTTTTTTCCTGTATCCAATAAGAACAACTATTCATCTCATTTTATAAATACAAGCATGAGGGGTCTAGGCTTGTGTCTACTTTGAAAGTAAAAAAGATTGTGAAGCAACTTTAAAAACATTGGGGAAATTATTTTGCCATTCATTTCATGCATTTGTTTTTATTTTTGTAATCTTTAGTTTCCAACTTTGCATTACTATTCAACAACTAATTTTAAGATAATGATGAAATATCTCACAGTGTTTAATGCAGTCAGTTGTATTTGTGTGGGTCTGTGGGAGCTTTGCTATTACATTTGTGTCAGTCTAGACCTCAGTCTTTCAGCTTCTCAGTTTTTACAAGTCTATTTTCAAAAGGCTGCTGATACATTGTCACTCGAGCCCTCTCTGCAAGTCATATTACTCATAATGGTTACTCATTTAAACTGTCATGGCTTCATTGTAACGTGTGTGTCTTTTTTATTCCTTTTGTAATATATGACAGAAACTTGTAGAGCTTGTTGCATCAACATTACAGGACTTTCACAAAATATGTCTGTACCCCGCATACAGATAAGTTGTCTGATGGGATGCTTTGAATTCTTCTTTAATGACATACAGGCTCAATAAACATACAAACAATTCTCCAACAGATATGATAAAAGCTGTGGAGGGAAACTCGCATACCTGCAGGGCAGTTTCAAATTCATGACTGGGCTTTGTGTGAGAAAAATTAAGTCTCATCTGCAGCACAGCCAAACCTTAATCAGGCAGCCAGGGAACACATACCAACAACAATGCCAAACATGCCAAAAAATGCTGTGTGAGCTCATGCTCGTGTTTTAGAATGAATATGAACACACAAATGTTTTGTTGGATTGAATAGAAAAAGTTTGGGGGTTTGCAGGTTTAATATGAGGTTAGAAGTAAAAATGGAAAAAGTAAAGTATAGCCTATCCTGGAAAACACATTTAAACACTTATTTGGTTATGCCCTTGAAGCTTAAGCAAAAAAATGGCACATCTAAATTAAGAGCGTCTAGTTTGTCATATTTATTTGCCTGGGCTGTCACCGTCACCTTTGTAACTGTAACAAAAAAAAAAATCAAAGAATTATTGGTTTGTGATCGTGTTCCTGCATTAATAAGCTTCTGTCACCTGCCACCACTTGTCTCATGGCTCCTTCCGTCCTGTTCAGCAAATTCATTGGCTTCCACGGCTTCGCGTCAAGCGCAGGGGGGTTGGCCCTGGCGAGGAGTTTATTGTCAGGAATGTGTAGTAGCACTCAAACCAATTCAACGCACCGACTGTGTAGCGCATCGTCCTTTCAATAGGGACGCGTTTCACCTGGATTATCACCCGTCATACAGCTTTTGTTAGCTAAAGTCGACTTTCTTTTCTTTTTATCATGCAACTTTTTACTTGAGCAGCGCCAGAAAATCGTCTTTGTCGTATTTATTGTGAGAAAAGTAGTTTAATTTCAAGGCACGACTTAAATGCCAAACTCTGCAACAATGAACAAAAACGGAATGATGACACAAGTCCATACCAGGATAGGAAAAGACCCATTCACAAGCAACTATGAGCTGGTAGGGAAAGAACTGGGCAGGTGAGTGTTTTTTCTGTAGATTTTACGCATTAATTGCAGAATTTTAGAAAATATGTCAATTTTTTATTGCGCTATGTCAATTAATGGACTCTGCTACTATGCCCTTCTAATCCTTAAAAAATCGGATAATTATAATATATTTCCTCTCTGCACGCGTTTGGGAAGCGTGTTAATTGAACATTCAAAATCACACATTCCATCTCGTGAAGGAGCAACGCTTGGCACCCGGAGTGCGCATTGGTAATGCGCTTTACAGAGAGTTGGCGATTGTTTCCTTCTGAAATTTCATGCAACAAATATTTATGATGACTTAATGATCTGCCAAATGCTCCCAGAGTTTTCCACTTCTTATCGCAGCTGCTGTCCACATTTCACAGAATGTTTGCTGTCTGAGAAACAATGCTGAAACTACACAGACCTTGTTTTTGTTTGATGCCCACGTGTGTGGTCTAGTAGATCCTGGTAGATCCAGATTTCGTTTGAATTAATATTTTGATCAGGTTTTAATTGTAATGTCCAAACAAAGGCCCCCTAAAACCTACTTCTAACCAGCCAGTCTTTCTCTGTATTTCCATCTTGTTATTAAAGTTAGTGCAATTTGTGGGAATGTTTAAATGTCATACAATAGTATGCAGATAACAGACAATTCCTACTTTGCAATACTAAATTACTTTTCTTAGAAAAATGCTGAATTAAGACATAGCTGTTTGAGCTGTTATGTTTTTCGTTAGTTCTGCATCTGTAACACTTCCACTCTGTTCCCCATAGGGCAAGCTACATAAAGAGTTTGTTGGTAGCTAGTTTTTCTTTCAGATGCATGACACCAGTCAGGGTCAGCTTTAGGCTGCCTATGCGGTGCTGGCTACAGCATCTTAAAACTCCTTTCCTTTCCCATGGTTTCAATCCAACAGCATCCTGAGATCAGGCCTCATAATCGCATTAAGGAAAGGAATGTATGCAGTATTGCATGACAGGAAATCAGTATAGTCTGTACATTAGGATGTTGAGCATTTTAGAGCCTGTTTGTGCCAGTTTTACTTTTCCTATTGTTCCTATAGCTGCACAAATCTCTCCACATTGTAATAAACAATAAGACTTGTTGGTTTTGTTGTTAAAGCTTCCATATCATCTAGCTTTTTATTATGAGCCGTAGTCTCCTTTAGAGAGGGGCACAAAAATGTTGTGGTGGACTTGAAAGCAGAGAGAGGAACAGTCTAAAAGCAGGCCAATAAGAGCTGTGAGAGCTGTCATGTCTCATTGCACATCAGACATGAGTCAGTGCCCTGCTGAGGGAGACAAAACGAAGACTCCACAGGAAACCAATTTCTCAATCAAATTATCACCAGGTCAAGTTCTGGAGAAGAACTGGTTTTGTTTCACAGTAATGGAAATGATTGATAACAGACAGATTTAGAACCAATAGTAAGCAGTTTAATCTGCATAATAGCAACAGATCCTGACAGAAGGCCTGGCAAAAAACACTGCTCAGTGTCAGTCAAAATTTAACAAACAAATATAATGTTTTGGTCAACTAAAAAAAATGAAAAGCTAACTTAATGTTTAAAATATAATCAAATTATTTTGTGCATCAAAAGGATGAAAGAGTGTGAACAGGCCAGCTGGAAGATGGTCTTGTTTAGCAACCTCTGACCTGTTGTCAGCCTCAGAAAGGCCTCCTGTTGCTCTTTTCCACAGTCACTGGTAATTTCTTTTCACTTCATATGTAGTTCCCAGCCCACAGATCTGAACTTGGCTAATTAAGGATGAAAAGCCTCTGACGGCTTTTGCTTTTTCACCCTGAACAATGACTCATCACCGTTCTACAAGACTGGGAGACTGCACAGCAGAGAACCAGGCCTCACAGTAGCCAGAATGGGAGCCAAAACAGAAATAAGACTCGAGCCAGAACATTTGCTGTTTTTGGTCAGAAGCACAGTGGTCTTGGAGTAACGCTGTGTGGGAAATTGACTGGCACCATGCTGACTGGACTCTTCTAACTCAGCCTCTTCATTTTGACTCTGCCCTCTTCTGTCACTTTTTTCTCATTCTGTGTTCAGTTTCCCAAGGCTTCTGCTGTGTGATTGTGGGGCTCACTGAGCTGTTAGTTGGACATTAATGTTGAGGTTACATCATGCATATTTTGCATGCTGTTTGGGCTCTAACATGACTAAAACAACAGTGACCCCCAAACTAGACTTGTTAAGGTGGGTGGTCTTGGTGTGGAGGCCACTGTGTTTAGCTGACTGGTCAGCTTTTGTATGACTGTCAAAGGAGAATCAGTCTCTCGCTAAGGGTCTGGGTGTAGGCGTCAACACAATTCCATTTGTCTATGCTGCTGTCAGCTGTGAAGAAAGGGAAGTGGACAAGGCCTCATTATCAGTGTGGGAGGGACAGGTTGTGATTGTGCTGGTTTGACACAGAGTGGCAATTTTGCACACTTCGGACATCCTGCCCGCACCCACGGATGACCCTTAACACCTCCCTTAAATCCATCAATGTATATTCACAAAAATGAATAGAAGTGATGGCACTGGATAAAGTAAATGCTCTTTTCTTTAACGCGTTTCACAAGTGACATCTTGTAGCCAAGATCCTGCATCTCTTTGTTTTTGCTTGACCTAAAAAGTGGTGGTCCCCTTATCAGGTCCTTACCCACTTTCAGCAGTTCTTGCCAAAAGTGTCAAGCTTATCTGACATCTGTCAGACCCTCCTCGTGGCTAAAAGAAGAGGAGGGAAAGGAAGTACCTCTTAACTGTCTAACAAACGCCTCTTTAGCAGAGCATATCAACAGTCAATAACGTCTGTATTTTCAAATGATGCCATTTAACCCCCCTATCTCTGGACTGTTCCATAATCTCAGCTCCAATGTTGCACCCATTGCGGTTTGGCAAGCTTTTCGTGGTCTACTCCACTGTAAATTATATTTCACCTGTGGTAGTTTAACTATCATGAGCACAGTCCAGTGATTTTAGTATTTCATTTGCAGCAGTTCAAGCAGAAAAAACAGAATAAAAATGCAGTTGCAATTTTTCTGCCTCCTTGTTAATAACTTATTTTTGCTCCCTTCCTTTTTGTTGTTTCCCAGGGGAAAGTTTGCAGTTGTAAAAAAGTGCATTGAGAAGGCTTCAGGGAATCACTATGCTGCCAAGTTCCTGCGAAAGCGACGGAAGGGAGAGGACTGCCGCATGGACATCTTGAATGAGATTGCTGTGTTGGAGTCAGCCAAGGCAAACCCCTATGTGGTGGCACTGCATGAGGTCTATGAAACCAACTCTGAAATCATCCTTGTTTTGGAGTGGTAAGTCAACACTGTATGTTACAGACTTCAAAGTCTAAGAAAAATGTATCTTGTTCAGCATAGTCTGTCTCTAATGTGGTAAAATAAATGACCTTTATCAACTTTACTCGCTTATTAAGTTCTGAACCTTGGAGGGGAAAAATGTGAAAATCTTTAGCTAACTTATTTCTCACAAAAGTTTTCAAGTGTAACATAGTCATTCGGTTCCTGCTTTATGGGTAATAAGTATATTTTAGTTGGGGAAGGCCTCACACGAAGTCTCATAAATACATCATGCCATATGCGGTCATTTGCACAAGCAAAGCATTGATTCTGTGTGAATATGCACACACCCAGAAATGCACAGCCTAGCATTATTGTTTCATAAAGTCTGCCTTATATGGTATTCTCTCTGTGGTTATTTGCTTTTCTCGGTCTTGCTTCAGCATCTAGTTTCTTGTTATAGTAGTATAGAACAGGAACTGCCACTTTAAATGCTAGTGTGGCAAAACTGCACACTGCTTGCTGTAAAGACAATAATACTGAGCTACAAATCCGTTCATTTATGTGCTACTTTAAAACTTACTGATCAATATTTTTAAGTTTGTGTGTTGTCCTCAACTAAGCAGGTAATCTAGCAAATGGTTGGCTCAAATAATTCTGTTAGACACAACAAGGTCATACTGACAGTCTGGCTCTGGCCAAATGATATGACGTAACAAGCAAGTCTCCACCTGACTGCTCTGATGACAAAGTTTAATTAGAATTTGTAGAGGTCACTAAGCATTTAAATTGCTTTACTCGCCTCATTAGAAGGAGATAACACTTTGCAATTACGTTTGCAACACGTTGCCCTGACCCTGTTCCAGTACTGCTTGGTGACCCAGCCTTTTCCTCCTCAGTCCTTGCTAGTCATTCCCATCCCAGACGTGGAATTCTTCTGCAGAACAAAAGTGTCTCTGTGGTGAGGGCTGCGTTTGACCCTTGAGTGAGGTGTGAAAGGGGAAGTAGCACCATGCTTCACCCCTCCATGCCTGCAGAAAAAACATAGCAGGAGGTCAGTCGGCACAGGTCCACACTTCCTCTTTCTGCACATGAAGAATATTTTGGTGCTGATTAGCTTTTACAATAAGTGTCAGTTATTATTGACTTCCCTGTACTTGAGTCCTGAAAGCTGCAGAAGCATTCACAACTCAAAGCTACATCTCTAAACTGTCTTCAGCACCAGTTGAAAGAACTGCAAACTATTTTCCATTTCCTGTGGGTTTCTATGTAAGCATCGAGCAAGGCTCCCAGAAGTAGCACACCGCCATGCTGGTTTAAAGTATTGTGCATAGACGTCTTGTAGCCACAACCACATCCTTGTCAATGTCAGAGGAATGACAGAAGCTGAGTTTTCATCGTCCTTTAAAGTGCTGCCCCGTGTGAGTCAGTACCACAGAAACCTCCACCATAATGATGAGTTTAACAGATAGTCATTAACCTCTGAGCTCTGAAATGTGGGTTTTTTTCTGTACAAAATATCTTAAGGTTATAGCTGTGAATTTCCCACGAAGAATAAGTTTTCATTTCTTCCATTAGTTTGTGATCAGCCAGCAGTCAGGCTGGGCTTGACAGATTAAGTATGACCCTGGTTAACAGGGTCCTGAAGAGCACTTAGCCTGGTTATGAACCAACAGATAGTTTGTCCTGAAGATCTTGGATGACTTGTTTTCCTGCTTTTGCTTCTTTTTCTGCCTCTTTACTTCTTATTAAGGGATTGATTTTCATATTTGCTCTTGACTTATGTCCTCAAATGATTTAGCCTCAGTGTGCCCTTACACATTTTGCACATTTTGGCTGCAGTCTGTTTATTCTTGCGGGTTGCTACGGTGAAGGATGTGTGCGCACATGCTAGAGTAGTGATCACATGCACTTTCATGGAAAGATGGAAACATTTAGACTTCAAGGAAGTAGGAAATCATTCTTGGTGAAAATATGTTCTCTGCTCAATATGAACAAAATGTTTTTTTTGTTTTTTTTAATCTTTTATCAAGATTTTAAATCCCTGAAGGGCTCTCTCCTCACAGCTTAATGAAACTAGTGAGGCACATTCTATTTTCAGGTCCTTAATTTATGAGACATTAGCTGTAAATGTAAGTTAATGTTAAGTCTACAGACATGGGTTAATTTTTAACAAAGTTTTTAACACTTAAATTCAGTAAAAGTGTGTAGTAGACATCGGTGTAAACAAACTGTGGTTTTATTGTACATAATGAGCCCACTTCTCTGAGACTAGTAGTAAAAGGGTGGGTTTCAGACATGTTTGCTGCAAGAGAAGTAGGTGGCATGGATTTACTGTGCAGAGCAAAAGAAAATAAGGATTATAAAAAAACAAAATCTTCAAACGATTTGTCTATATTTTTATTTTTGTAGTTGAAGTTAGTAAAATAAGAAAAACAAATGCTTGGCTCAGGGTCTAACAGGAGATTAGAAGTTGCCAGTTATGTAACAGTCATGCCAGGGCCTGGTCACAAAGTATTCCTCTGAAGATAAAAAGCATGTGTGCCTTCTAAATCCCCCACACATGGTTGTAGTTTTATAGTTTTTGGGGTGAACTGTCAGCTTCAGGCATTGATCTGACTGATGCAGCAGCTAACATAAATCCACTGTGTTTCCACCTTACTTAACTGTTACACAACTGTGGAAAGATGAAACGGGAATCTGGCTATTCCTTTCTTAAAAATCCAAAGTCAACATTAAGGTGTCTAATAACAAAATTCCCCCAAAAGTTTAATCCCTTAGCTTTGATCAACCGAGTAGTAGATTTTGCTGGCTTTGGCTCGCACAGCATTTAGTTAATAAATCTGACACCACCTTAATCATACTTTTTTTCTCTTTCTCTGGCCTTTATAATTAGTTGCATGTAGTTTAATGTCACTTTTTTTCTATTTCAAAATGTTCTAATGTGTGATTAGTTGGTTATGGTTTGTTTTGGCTTCCTTCTCCTGTTTTTGGAATCCTGTTGCAATATATCAGTCTAAAATGGGTCTTATCTACTCTTAGCTGATAAAACCATTCTTATCTCAGTAATATTCCCTGAGCAGACAGAGGTATGTTCACAGGTGGGGTGCCTAAAATCATATTGATTTATGTTAGACTTTTGTGCACTCTGTAGATGTGGATGGACTTTGTTTCTTCCAGTAGGCGGACTGTTATGCAATCTTCAAGAAAGTGGAAATTACTTTGGGTTAGCTCACCAAAATTGTATAAACGGGATTGGCTGGTATTTCCCGTGTGAATATTTGTGATTCTAACTTGAAGGAAGGGGATATTTGTTCATTTTAAGACAGAATTTATTTTGATAAGTTAAAATGAACAATCAAAACTGAAAGTAAGCCAAACTGAACTCCTCTGGAAGGCTATCCATTCAGTTTTCTTCCTGTGCTTTTCTTGCAGTGCCGCTGGTGGGGAAATCTTCAATCAATGTGTGGCTGATAATGACGATGCTTTCACAGAGAAAGATGTGATACGACTGGCTAAGCAGATCCTGAATGGAGTAGCCTTCCTGCACCGAAACAATGTGGTCCATCTGGATCTGAAAGTAAGGATAGTGAACAGCAGTATGACAAAAGAGGACAGTTTCCCCCGAGGGTTAGACTGCAAAAGATACTATTGCTATTATGCAACCAGAGCTCATTCAATGTGTCACAACCCTGTTCCCACAATTACTTGGTTGGTAAAGAAACCTGGCAGAACTATCATGTTTTCTTTAATGGGTCATGAAGTAAAAAGGCAATCGTCTTTGAGTTTTCATTACTTTTCTTTTAAATAAACAAAGTGTCTGGTTTCTTTTTACACATTACATAACTTATTTTAGAATAAATAATTCCAACACACCAAATTTTTGCTTTAGTATAAATTATGCTTTTAAACCATATTGTGTATGTTGATATTTAAGTATTTTAAGAGATTGTCTTCTGGAGTTTAGTGTGCTCAGTGTTGTTTGACAGATGTGTCTGATACAGGACTGCTAGTTGGCCTCTATTTCCCTCTTTTTGTTAATCTTGTATGTTCCAACCAACTCTGGCATTAGGCCTGCCTGGGTCAAAAGTAAGCCTAATTGTATGTACACTACAGTATTCACACACTAACCAAAAGGGTCATCCAAGTGTTTGACAGATATATATATCCCACCTGTTTCCAGTATTGCCTGATAAGCTTAGTGAATGATCTGAGCTCAGAGCAGCACCTGAAACGCTGAATAATGAGCTACACCCCTAATCCTTTCAGGGCTAGGTACTTAAAATGCCATAGTTCACTTATACGGATAATTAATTACATCAAATGTAAGATTTCAGGCTGCATGATTTTAAAATAAGTTATTTTGGAACATACATTTGCCTAATCTTTACATTTACCTTTCCAGCCCCAGAACATCTTGTTGACCAGTGCCAGGCCTCTTGGAGACATTCGAATTGTGGACTTTGGCTTGTCCAGACACATTGACAACATCACAGAAGTCAGGGAGATCCTGGGTACCCCAGAATATGTGGGTAAGTTATGCTTTTAATTTTTAAACTCTCAGATCCACCTGTGCCTTTTCACCTTGAGTGCTATTTATCATGACTAATTGGCTTCATGTGCCTCTCTTGCAGCACCAGAGATACTGAACTATGAACCCATTAGCACAGCTACAGACATGTGGTAAGTGTGCTACTTCTGACAGACTGTTTCCACTTATTTTAGGGCATGCAAACTCAATGCCTCTGCACTTTTCCTCTTAAAATGGAGCCAGACAGCACAGTGACATCAACTCACAAACATGCAAAAATTGTCTAGACCTTTGACCACAAGATAGTTTATGCATCTTGCCTCTGATTAATGACTTGGAACATTATGGAAGTGAGCCTGATCAGTTGTTAAAATGTGTCTCAAAACAGTCTGTAACTGTAACCTTTGTCTCCTCCTTCCTCATCATGTTCCAGGAGCATTGGGGTCCTGACCTACGTCATGCTGACCGGAGAGTCTCCGTTTCTGGGTGATGACAAACAGGAGACATTCCTTAACATCTCCCAGGTCAATGTGGACTACTCACAAGACACATTTGAAGGCATCTCCTCCCTGGCTGTTGACTTTATCAAGTCCTTGTTGGTAAAAAAACCCAGGTGAGACCATTTTACAGTAAATGTGAGGTTAATCAGAGTTTGATTACAAGTTAAACTGAAAATGATCCATTTCATCATCATCCATTGCCTTAAGGTGACGTAAACACCCAGGATGTGAGTCAAGTTAAAAATTGGCGGAAGTGCATTTGCATGAGTGTGTGTGGTAACAAGATTTGCGTCACTTAGTCAAGAAGTCATTTCCTTTACTGCAATTGGTGGCTGCAAGCTGCCCCCATTTTAAAAAGGAAGAGAATTTAGTCCACTATCTTGATTTAAACGTCAGTTCAAACAATAATGCACATGTCACCATGTTAGAAATTTTAAAATCTAAAGAGCTATAATTATCTTCACTCTTACTCTAATTCTGATGGGCTGCCGCAGCTCCAAGGCCTTCATTTTCCACTGCAATTTGTATGAAAAAGTTGCCGCAGTTTCTGTCTCACATCCAGAGCCACAATCTCCAGTCGGCATCGTTCAGCTGCAGCAGATAAATGCTAGTATTGGCACAAAGCAAATTCTTCAGTGTTTTTGGGTGATCAGTAAGAGATGAAAGGGGAGAACAAAAATCAAAATAAAAAGTGCCGTGGCTTTTCTGAACCCAGTGTTGAAAAGGAATACGGGCAACCTGTTAGAGTGGATTGAGTGAATCAGAAGATCCAAGCAATGCATTGGTTATATAAACTCTTTGGGAATTTCCACTCATACACAGTGTTATTGTGTTTGTGTGTACAGGAAGAGAGCCACAGCAGAGGAATGCCTCAATCACCCCTGGCTGAACTCCCATCCCCACTCTCAACCGCACCTCCACATCAGTTCGGCCTCCTCTTTGGACGAACCAGAGATGAGCCAGTCAGAGTCGGAGCCTGAGAGCCCAGCTCCATCTCCCGATCTGGACTTGATTGGGTCATACCTCATGTGCCCAGGGCAGGGTGAGCTGAAGGCAGGTCGTGATGCTTTCTCTTTCAGCGAGCCCCCATTCCCCACGCGAACTGAAATACAGCAGGAGCTAATCTGCTGATCAATTTTTCTAAAGCAGGGAGAGACTTGATGAATTCATACTCCACGGAGTAGACGCTGGACTTTGCAGCTTTTTGGTCTCCTGCTGAACCAGGACCATGCTCTATGGCTGCTGTATGCTTGGTTGCCCCTACTGCTGTGATGTCTGTGAGCTGAGATGTGAGTGGTTTGATACCTCTGGGTGTTTGTGGGACTGTCTTTGAATTATCATCTGTGCTGATTGTAGGTATTGCACAGGAGAAATATGGGTGGGTGAGTGGAAAAGGGAGTGGGAGAAGACATGCAAGGACTTTGTCACACGACTGAACTGTTGCCTTAAAAGTGACAGAACTGAACTGGACTCTGCTTAAGACTGTGGCTTGTTCAATTCTGCACTGGCTTCTTTTTACCCAATTAGCCTTTTCGACTGGGAAACTAGAGGAGAGGTAGCCTTCTGCTTCCTTGATAAATGACATAATTCATTGAAAGCTGCATGTCAGCTTGCCTCTACATATGACCTGTGATGAGTTTCATTCAAGTAGGCTCTGTTTAACACAGGAATTGCAACAGAGCGGAGCCCCCATGCTGAAGCCAGAGGTTAAATGTTTCACTGTTTTATGTTTATTTATGTGTTCTATCACCTCAACCCCTTAAGCATTCAAAGCCACATAAATGCCTGAGTTTAAGATTGAAATTGTAGCATTCGAATTTTTATGAACAATCTCAAGCACTTTTTTTTTTATTATTGTTTTTGGACTTTGGGATAAAAAAAACCCAGAGGCTCATCTAGCGTAGTCATTTGGCACACGATGTACTGTACATATTAACTATTTTACATCACCCGATGTTTTCGTCACCTGACCTTTGTAAGTGCCACTTTTTTGACCTCACTTCTGTGTTCAAATACAATTTAAACTGTTAATTTTTTCACTTTTAATGTTTTCCTTTTTTTTTTTTTTTTGGCTATTGCACAAGTTGCACAAGATGTTTTGTACTTAACCGCAAAGTTTGCCTCCAGATTTAATGCTCCTGATGTATGGAAGAGGGAACTGTGAGAGTTGAAACAGAATATCATGGTTGACTGATGGCCCAGAAATGTATAAATGTGACTTGCCTTCAGATTTTCGGGAGCAGGAGAAATTGGAAAGAATTTCTCATAAATACTGAAATGTATATTGTGAGTTGGTTTAATCTTTAAAATATAGTTTTGTTTTGTTTATTTTTTTTATAACTAGTGTATGAATGTTAACAAATTCTTACATCAAGTCTTACTGATTTTCTATGTTAACTTTTACTTATTCCTGTTGTATTCTGCTCTTGAATTTCAGGAAGGTTTGCACTTGTCCTTATGGACATTGTTAAAATAAATAAATCTTGATGGCATGCATTGCAAAACATAACTAAGAAAAATACATGTGCTTTTGTATCAAACTGTGTGTGATTATTTTTCATAGCTGCAACTATGAGATGAAGTACAATGAAGAATTGTTAATTGCACTGGCAACCTGATAAAGGTTTGCTTTATTTAGCAGTTGTTTGACAATGAATTTTAGATAATGAATCTTGCTTTTAATATTTCTCTGACTTGACTTTAGTTATGAGATAACCAGGCATGCTTACCATTTGGCCACATAGATATTTTAAGAGTTTTGGAAGGGAATTGGTGAAGAACATGCAACCCAATTTCCCCAACAGTCTGTTTTTGCACACAGTACAGCCTTTGTTCCTAAAATGGATGCATCCTCAGATTTTACTATTATATGTAGTGCAAAATCAATAAAAATACGTTGTATCATTTTAGCACCAAAAGTTGAGTATTTTGATTAAGGAAAATTAAGTATCTTCCATACTGGTTGTACAAAGCTCTAGACTCCATCAGCTGCACTATACAAACGGTAAGATAAATGCTGAAATGTCCATTTATACTGGTTTAACAACATTTTCATGGAGTAACGAGATTATACCAGATTTCAACTACAAAGGGTTATGAATATAATTATAAAGTTGTGACAGAGTCCAGTTAAAAACCCAAAATGACTCATCTTACGTACCTTTTATTTGGGTCAATAGAAAATGAATGACTGTAAATAGGCCTGCTTTGACAGTGAATGGAAAAAAGTCATAAAACTAAAATATCATACTCTTAATTTCAATATTCTAAAATCCGTATTTAAACTGTGATACACCTACCACTCAGATGGCTTCACAGAGAAGAAAAAAGAGGCAAGAGATGAGCAATTGAATTAAAACTTTTAATATTAATACTAAAGTCCTCACATCTACCATTGGTTGCTGCCACTTTGTCCAAAGACTGCAGCCTAAAAATGTCCCAAACACCGCAAGTTTCTGCAAGGAAACACAACCACACACTTCCCATCGATCATCCATTCATCTAAATATACAGGAATATATATTTGTAGGAGTCTATTTCTTGTGTGTCTGCTTTTTATGTCTACATTATCTGCTAGCATTAGCCAACATGGCAGCTAACAGTGAAATCCATACCAATGAGATTTTATGTAAAAGTAACACAGCATTACATTCTCTATTATCTCTATTTCTACCTAGTTTTCCTCTTATCACTGAGCAGCATTCCAACATAAGAAAGACACGAGTAGGTTAACACTTAAAAAAATTTATGTAAATAACTCAATGTTGATAAAATCATCTGATACTATTTTAGAATTCTGTAGTGTTAGTAAGTCTGTCCCTCTCCATATTTGAAAAACAGTACTTTTTAGTTCAAAGGAAAAGACAGGGACACTAAAGATGGGTTACCACAGAAAATCAGAAAAACACCCAGTGATGAAGATTATGAGCAAGCTGGGAGTCCAGGTGAGGAGGCACCATGTCAGACAAAAGAAGCAGCTGCTAGAGCTCCAGAAAAATTTTAAATGCATGAAGTGAGAGAGAGAGAAAGGTTTTGATAATCGTACCGACAACAATTTAAAACTACTTTCACCCGTGATAGTACCTCCCTAGTTGACTGTATTGCAAGCTCACCTGTGTGTATGGTCATTTCTAGCCCAAAACAGCCTGTTATGCTTGCAACACATCTGCTTTTCATCTCAGCTTGTCTATTTA
This sequence comes from Rhadinocentrus ornatus, assembly GCA_037177495.1. Classification (NCBI taxonomy): domain Eukaryota; kingdom Metazoa; phylum Chordata; class Actinopteri; order Atheriniformes; family Melanotaeniidae; genus Rhadinocentrus; species Rhadinocentrus ornatus. The sequence continues at coordinate 20,526,053 of JBAMHW010000023.1, forward strand.
CAGAAGCTGAGTATCATAAAGAAAAAAAAGTCCTCTCTTGGGCCAGTTTTCCATAAATATCCAGCCGCCTCTCTGAACAGGAAATGCCAGCATCCTGTTAAGAGGAACTCAGAGAAATACTTTCCAGAGAAGTAAGGTTTCTTTCTCTCTCATGCACATACTCTTGTGCTTGTTTACTTGTGTCAGGTTAAACAATATCCCTGCCTGCCAATATCCTGAATTCTTGCTTTAATGTGTTCTTCCTCTTGTCTTCGGCACTGAGCCCTTTCAACGATGCTGCAACCAATAAGGAGAAAGCAGGGCTTCCTGCGGGGTCCTGCTCCGGTGGCTCTTGGCTGGATGGACTGCTTCCCATAAAGAAAATCCTGCTGCTGCATGGAGCTAAAGAATGCCAAAAATGTTCATAACTGACCTACTTCCTTTTTTCAGACCTTGTCCTTCATGCCTTTCTTCCCTGTTATCTTGCTAATGGGGTTTGTTTTGTCAGTGGGAGCTAGCATTGCTTGGCTACAGTTCGTGCAGTCTCCTACCTGGTGAGTGCACTGCAAATCTAATTTTGATATCAAAAACACCACTTGGCTCTGACAGATCTAAACAAATAATAATAAAAAAAAAAAACAAGACACCAAGCATGGCAGATAACTTGCTCCCATCAGCCTCTTTGAACTGACACAAAAATCTTGCTTAATGTTTTTTTATTTGTTATCAGCCAACAAACATTGCTTTTAAACTCCCCAATGATGTACATTAGTTTAAAAATTCATTAGTCTCTCTTGAATTTGTATAACAACTTAAAAAAAAAAGGATAACACTAAGATAAACAGTTTTTCCTCACACAGTTTTTCCTCACACAAGCAGGACAAGCAGCTTCTGCTGGCCAAGCAAGCCAGGAGCGACTCAATCAGGTGAGAGATCCCACGGATTCAAGCCCACCCCCCGGATGGTCTCCCTCAGGTTTTCTCTCTCGGCCAAGACAGCCTGGGGGAGCAATGCGTTGTGCACCTCTAAAATTGCGAAAAGCAACAGAAGGTAAATACATTAAAATTCTGATACTTTGCTACTTACACCCAAAAGCCAATATGTTTTAGGTGTCAGCACTGCAGAGACTTAATGAAATTCACTGTTTAGTTTCTGTAAGGCATTGCGGAACTCTTGGCCACCATACTGTCTCCATGCACAGCCTGCTTCTAACTAATACAACATAAAAGATCACTCCCAGGTCCTTATAGAGATGTCCTCTCTAACCTCCATTTTTAGCTCACTCTGTCTCTCTCAATCTTAACATCTCCAGATCGTTTTCGGTGCACCAGTTTTTTTTTTCAATTGTTTCCTTCACACCTTACATAATTGGAAATTTCTTTACGCTTGCGTTCCTTTCTAGACTTTTGTCATAGAGAGTACATTTTAAAAATGTGGGGAAAAATACCTGCAACTAGAAGTCTATTCTTCCAATAATCATTCATCAATAACTTCAGCTTTATGTCGTAGAACATAAGTTGCTGGAGCATATTAATTAATGAATCCGTTTTTCTTCATGCTGGATTGTGTTCAGTTGATGTTCTCTTGCATTTAGTAACTCATTCACTCTTGCCGTATGGATTTGTTTGTGCTAACCTAAAGACCTTGATTAAAACTTTTCCAAGATCCACATTAAGTCTAGATTAAATTAAAGGAATGTGTGCTTTTCAGGCCGACCTGTGCCTGGAACAAGTGGACTAAAGAAAGAAGGGGGGAGGATACAAGGCACAACCCTGACTGTCACCTGATATTGTTTGTGCAGCTCCAAATTCCTGCAGTATTTCACATCAATAAGACAAACTGCGACAAATCAAAGCCCGGTTGAAATTCTCTATGTTCCAGAAGCTGACCGGGACAAATAATGGAGAACATTTCTTTCACGTGTCCCAGATGCTCTCGCAAAGGAGAAACAGAAAGAGAGAGAGAATTTCCAGAGGAGGCAAAACACTCGTAACCACTGGCAACATGTTTCTCATGGTGGTGCATTCATAGCAGTGAGGGAGCCAAATGCCTTTGGTTAGGCAGAGCTATTTATTCTGTCCTTGGAAGTGAATAAACAACAAAAGCATTCTTAACAAAGAGTAGCACGACCTGGTGCTGCCGCCTGTTTTTCTCCCATCTGCGGTGACTTTCCACCCTCAGCGTGGGGGCACTACTGGCACACAGAATATTCAGAAAGCCACACAACTGGCCTGCATTGCACTAAGAGAACTTTTCAACTCAAAAACTGGAAAAGAAACCCAACCATAACAAGGGTCACTAAGTTAAAGCCTTTAAAGGTTCAATCTCAGTGTGGGTAAGCTCATGGAAAGAAACAATAATGCTCCTGGTTTTGTTGTTTGGATTTGCATCACTTGGTGCACATGAACACCTACTCACATGTACTGTATTTAAGCTGTAATTACACACACATAGACTCACCAGAGTACCCACAGTGAACCTTGTGCCCTGACTTGTTTCCAGCTTGTGATGGAGTCGAGGTTTTAGGCTGACAGGAATGAATTCTAGTGGTCTGGATCTTTTTGTGTTTTATGTCCAACCCACAGCAGTCACTATATTTACAAATGTAGCGAATCAGGGTATTTGGAACACACATACAAAAATTCAAGTAACCTTTTATCCTTTTCTGTCAATACATGAAGCTTAAACTATTTTTGAACATCAAATTACTTTTGAAATATAGGAAATTATATTGACTTAAAGAGATAACCTACCCAAATAAAGCTCCATGATAAAAAAAAACCAGGCCTGTTTGTACTGGGTTTAGAGGCTCAACATGGTTACAGATACCAGTGTTTCATGGTCACTTTAGTTTGGTTTGCCATCCTTTAGCTTTTAGAGTTCTGCCACTGTCTATCCCTGATATATTGTTTGTATGCTCAGCATTGCCATTATTGTCAGATTATCATATTGTCAAGCTTCTTGATGTAATCGGTCAAATAAAAAAAAAGAAAAACCTGGAAACACTAGTTTGGGGTCAGACAGGTTGTAAAAAAAATGTTTGAAGAGCAACGTTATCTGGAGGCATGGTAATAAAATCCCAGTGGCCAGGACGGGTTTCAAGCCTTCTGTGTAATGCAATTGCTTCTGCTTGTCCAAACTCACCTGTGTCTGCTACTAGTCACATAGACCAGACAGTCATTCGTTTCTTCTGTACAGTTTGGCCTTATCCATCTGTCAACATTCCTCCTCATGTGACAGCTTTTGGCATCCTGTCTTAACAATATGACTTTAACCCTGCTGTGTTGCAAGTGTAAGTCAAAAGAGATCAGGACCCAGGCAAACCAGCGTGAACAGATTGTGACAGCTTATTTCACAGTGGGAAAGAAAATGGCTTTATTCTAACATTGTTGTGGCTGTATGCTAGCACATAGTTCGTGGAAAAAATCTATTCCATGTATTTGACTTCGTCTTGTCTTTATTAAAAGTGCAGAATTAATGAAATGCTTTAGGCTAGTCTTGTTAAAGGAAACATATGGTTTGTCAACAGTGTAGGAAAGATAAGGAAATCTTAATTAAATAAATCATAAAATTTTAGTTGAAATAACTTATTTAGATTAGGTTTAAGTTTAGGTTAAGGCTAGGCTAAGGATAAGGGTTGGATAACTCAGGGTTAAGGTTAAGGAAATGAATCAACATAATTGTAACATGCTTCCAGATGATGGAAAAAAAAAAAAACTTGTATGTGTGATTGTGGGTGTTAATTGTAATCTGGTTAATTGTAGAAAGGCATTTCAAACTGAGTTAGCATAGAAAATTGGCCTTTCTGTCTTATTTTAAACATAATTTTAGGCCAGATATTTAATTTGATTTAGCTTTATAGACGCATAAGTCATATTTTCTTATATAATAACAATGGCATAAATTATATGTTTCTTAAATATGTTGCCATTTGTCTGGTAATTCAACACTGAGCATGATTGGAAACCAGAAGAAAGAAAAAAACATCAATATTATTCCACAGCTTCAGTGTTCCTTCAAAAGAAGAATCACGTCACAAAAAAAATCATGAGTCATCACACAAAGATGTGCAAGATGTTAGAGTCACGCCACGTCAATCCAAATTCATGGGACATTTTGTATTTGCTGCTTTTCAAGCTACAGATTGCATGTTGGTGTAGCTGTTTTTAACTGTCTATTAGAAAATTGTGGATCCTGTTTTTCTGTACGTAGATCAAGAAGACACCAAGGCCTGCAGCGCTACAACAGCTGCAAAAGCACTTCTGTTATCCCAAAGAAAAATGTACTATAACCTCACAAGAAACATAACATTCTTGGAGACTGTTTTCTTCCAAGCTAAAGTGCACTCAGTGTTTGCCTTAGATAAAGAAGCACAATAATAAGCTTGCTCTCATTGGGATTTTTCCTTTGAAACGGCAGAGTTAAAGTCCTTGGAAGTGTAAACACAGCAAGATTTCTGGGGCTCTTATGCAAGCTTGCTTTCACCCTTGGTTATACACGACACACTGGGAAATATCAAATTAAATGAGCTTTTCAAAGAAAAAACTGTAACATAAATACAGAGCTCTGTTATTACCTTGGGCTATACTATGCAGCCCCCCTCCAAAAAAACCATGTGACTGGAGAACATGATGTTCTTCATCTCAGAGTAGCTCAAGGTTTTTTTTTTAAGTTAGGCCTCCCAAGTTGCCACATGGATGAGACACTGTTTTAGACTTTGTGTTGGCAGCAACACCATCAGTGTGTTCCACACTTTATTTTTTTGAATGGGTTCATTTTCAGGGAGCACAATAAAGGTTACTTGAGTGTTGCGCTAAACCTTTAAGTAGATTATGATTTTAAAAAAATTAATCCAGTCACCAGATCAATAAAGCAAATGTTTATTAATCTATCATAAATAACTTTAACAGGAACACTGTTCTGCACTACAGTTTTAAGAACAGCACATCATGCTTGCAGATTTATGAAAAGTTCATATGTACAAACACTGAGTGATTCCTGCACAGATGAAAGCCAAAGTCTGTATAACAAAGGATCCGGATACAAATGGACCCTTCTATTAGCACTAATGGCATAATAGCCTTTGACTAGCCAACCCAGTCAATTACATTTAAAAAGTAATGCAGCCAATCTAAATAATAAATTTGACACAGGAATATTTTTTATTAAAACTTCCAACACAAAACATGGTTCTCTCTTCATACAACACTACAACAGCACCACCATGAGGATTGATTACAGAACTACACGTAGAGTTTCACTGTTAAGTTACCTGTCGCCGATTTTACTAGCGATGTTAACTTAACAAACTTACTTTAAATTCTTTTCTTAGTGGTTATGACTTAAATTTGCTTTAATTTTTAATTTAATTTTTACTTGAAATAGACTACTGAAAGTCTTGGACATCTTTTTTTTTGTTTTTTTTATCTTGCCTATATAACAAAGTGTATAAGGAAAAAAAACCCAAGGCAACTTAAACCAGCTTATTCCACTTTATTGTCAGAGATGCATGTATAATGCGTGTGGTCAACCTTTTCTGAAAGACAAGCTGGCAAGCCTCTTCTGTGTGTGAGGGGAACACTAGACAGATTACAAATCTCCATAAGGAATCAGACCTGAAACAAAGTGATGTTTTCAAGTTTGCTGGATTGCTACTTCATTCACAAATTACCCACTTCTAGAGTCCCCTTATCTTTCCTCTTTGTAGATCAACAGAAAAACAAAAACAAACACAGAAGGTGTGACAACGCTAGAGCACAACACATGATCATAGTCTGTTTTCAAAGATATGGGCAAATTAAGCCACATTCCCTTTGGAGCTTGATAAACGGTAAGTATGCAACGTGCAAAGTCTAGGTTTATGCTTCAGTTACTAAAGACATGAGCTGCACTGAGCCAAAGATGCCGACTACAGCTAAACAATGACAATTTAAAGTGGCAAGGGAAACAAACATCCAACTATGTAGAACACACACAAGAAACATGGGGAAAAACACTTGTGACTTTTTAAATTGGTCAACATCATCAGGCAAGAAATTTGCATAATTAAGTTCTGCTTTATAATTATCTGTTGCGCAACATTCACACACACACACACAAAAAAAAGATTGCATAAATAATATACTAAATAAAACGGATTTTAAAAAAAAAAAACTTCTCTAGGACAAGACAACAGATTATGGTCAAGGCTATTTCCAGGAATGACTGAATATTATTATTGCAGTGACTGTTCCTGATGAGTGGGTAGTCAATTAAACATGGATACATGGCAATAATCACTCCAAAAAGACAAAAAAAAACAACAACATTACTATACAACACTACACAGATTCTCAAAATATGAAGCACATGAGTGGAAAAAAAGTCATTTTATTCCTCAAATCTTCCCTCCAGGATGCTTTCGAAGGTAAAGGGGAGGAACTTGAAGCCCTGACCTACATAAAACTTGTTTTGGAACTCCACCCTGTGGACAAAATTGAGACAATCAAACATTTTCAAGCAGAAAACATTTCGGACATCAACCTTGCCAGACAAACTATGACAACTGTTGGTAGTTGTAGCCAATGACCTTCGCTCTTTATTCCAGTCTACACCCACTCTACATCCTGGGTCTGGTCCCACGGCCAGACATCCAAGCCTGTTCCCTTCAGGAAAATGATCAGGATCTATTTTTAAAATATAAGTGACGGCTGGATGATCCATTATGTGGCGAGTCTCTCCAGGGCATCATCTCACTAATGAAGCCTTCAAGTCTTCTCACTACTAAGAACAAACTCTTTGTCAATGATCAGTACTCACATGGTTGTGAGTTATTTATTTATTTAAAGAAGAAAATTGTAAATTATGTTAAATTTTCCTATGTTTAAAACTAGGACTGATACTATGAGAAGGCCACTTACCCAGTACACTCATATTATTCAGATATTGAATAATATCACTAGCTTCAAAATGAGCATGGTCTGCAATTTTGAAAGCAGAACAAGATTCAGCGGAGCAAGCCAAAGACACATGAGGAGACAGCTAAGAGTCATGCATCCCATGCTAAAGATTTAGAAAATGTTGTGCCCCCTGCAGATGAAATACAAATGGAGAAAACAACACTGACAAGTGTCAGACATATTCCAGGCCACAGGCCAGGAAAGAATGAGTTACTAGAAGCCACAACCAGATGACTTACTGGTACACAATATTACCAACTCCTACTGCTGGTCTAATGGCCCCAATAGGCACTATAGCGATGCAATGTTGAGCCAAATTATTGTAGTTTTCACTGTAATGCTTCTTTTACTGAATGCGAGTTATAAACCAACTCCTCACATTAACCTTTCTTTAACTTCTTGAACAGTTAACCATGTTACATTTACAATAAAGTGCAGTACAGCAGAGTACCCTCACATTTTGTGTCTGTACATCCTGAGATGGTAAGCTCAGAAACATTGAAATGTAAAATGCCACCAGTAAGTGGAGGTGTGGCTCTGCATTTAGTGTAGCTTATAGTCATTTGGCCACGGTAAAATTCTCCTAAGTCAAAAACATCAATCAACAACGACCTTGGAAATGAAAGACTTAAAGCTTCCTTTTTACTTGTATAATTAATATATAAATACAAATTTAACAAATACTATACTAAACTTACCAGTGCAGTCGCAGTGCATGCAGGAAGGCTGACAGACCTTCCATAATGAGAAGAATGGCAACTGTGAGGACAGCAAAGAAGTAAAAGACAATGGCCAGAAGGACAAAGCCTCCAAGGCTTCTAGAAGAAAGGCCAATGCGCATCACCATGGACCACAGCACCTCTGACAGCTCTGTGCATGACACAAAGAAAGCAAACACTCATTTCACTGCTGGGACAAACTTGTGAATGCAAGTTAATCGACTTGAGCATTAAAACCAAATTTATCTTAAAAATGTGTCTTACGTGCATGAGCCAAACTGAGGGCCCACAGCCTCAGATAGGAAGCCGTGTTGGAGATACAACCCAGGCAGTATTCTATGGTGTGAATGGCCTGATGCACAGCCATATCCCCAAAGTTAAACTGTGGGTAAACATAAGGACATTTTAACATGATACTCTACAGGACAACATTTCTACTAAAAGTCCTGGGGTCCGCAAAGGAGGACTCCGGTACTCTGTGTGTGCATGATTGTTGAAGCAATTGACAGGAAAGCCATTAGCCTTTGTAGATCGTCAACCCCACAAATTATAAGAAGCATTGTTGTCTTAGAACCCTGTGAACCCAAACAGACAGCTGCTCTGCTGATGCTTCATGCATATCACTGAGACCATAGTGAAGCATTGCCTTACTGACACCCGCTGCCTGGAACCCTTTGTCAACAAGAAACACCTGGAACACACCGACCACACACCAACCTTACTTCTGCAAACATACGCACACACAGACACAGCTAAGAGCAGCAGGTGTGGTTGGAAACAAAGGGAGGGGCAGGAAAGGTCAGGACTGCTAAACATGCAGGGATAGTTTGCAGGGTGGAGGTGCGGCATGAGCTCCTGTCCTACCTCTTCCTCCTCACGCGCCTTGAAAGCAGGTGACAAAAGGCAACGCTTGGTTATCGACAACATGCGCACATATAGACAAATATCAATAAAAACAGGAAAGTAACAAGAAACTAGTTACTTATATATACAGAAACAGGATTGGTTAGAGAATCCCAACATTATTCCCACAAATACAGTGATGCTCCAGTTATCTGTTCAAAATAAAAAAAATATTAGGTAACAGGTAACTATTTTAGTTTAATCATAAAGTCCATGTACAACAAGTCAGAATCTGTTACAAAGCAGGGTGCCCCCCCAGTTATACTTGAACTTACAAATAAATGTAGACAAGTTTAATTAAAAGAGCAAACTTCAACACCAACAAGGCAACTTACATTTCATGAGCTTTATTGCTCAAGAACATGTTTAAAGACAATTTAAAGATAGTGAAACATTTTTACCAGACGAGACACTTATCCATAATTGATGTGTTCCCCTGAAACAGTGGAAGTGGAAACATGAGTTTCTGTTTCCTTTGTGGCCGTGTGGCTGAATTATTCAAAGATGTCAGAAGATCCTATAGCGTGCTTTTCCTCCCAGCTTTCATCAATATGCTGGTCTGTTGTTACTTCTCCTTTGTAAACAATTTGTAGCAAAACTACAAATCTGATGTCAGTGTTGGTGATGAGAACATGTTTATTTTACCTCAGGTTCCTCCTCAGACTGCTGCGAGAGCTGGTCATGTTGGATGATTTCAGCCTCGTCCTCAGTGGGACCATTGCCCACCCTAATTCCCCCAAAGTTCTGCGTACCCTGTTACACAGGATGGGAAGAGACAATATAATTAAGGAGATAAAAGATAATTTAATATATTTAGAAATGGGAGTGTCCAGAGTGGAAGTTTCTTAGGCTGTGTCTGAATGTCCACCCTGCTCCCTAACCCCGCCGTTCACTACATAGGGCTGCACTATATAGCACACTACATAGTGCACTCATTCGCTTGCCGATTCGGACACAAAGCTGCCTATTTTTTTCCTTGCCCCAGACAATGTGACTAACCAGAGCTTCTGCCTGCAATGCATTGTGGTCTATATTGACCCGTCTAGTGACCATCGATGCTCACTACTTTTCAAGATGCATTGTGGATAATTTTGAGTGCACCATTTTTTTCCCTCTCTGGACATTCGGACACCCCTACAAAATGGCGTGACCCCTATATAGGGCAGTTAGGTGCACATTCGGACACAGCCTTAGTGTATATCTGCATCATCTTACCATATGTCTCCGCCACAAATGCTGTCTCCGCAGAACCAAAGTTTTTACTATTAACATACAGGGGACACACGCCAAGGCAATTATCACCAAAAATGATTGTAGGCCCATCTGCAAAGACAGAGATGACAAAGAAATAGTAGTAAGAAAAAATTTGTTTGTTAGCTTGTTTATTTTAAGACAAACATTCATCTCCAATTAATACACAAGTATATCTGACCTGCCCTCTGTATAGAGGCTTGTTAGTGGGGTCACTGTAGTTGAAGAGGAACATGTTTATGAAGGCAATGAGAAGACTGGGAGCGTCCCTGGAGGTGCGCGCATCATAAGAGATCCACTTATAGAAGATCAAAATGGCAAGGTAGCCAAACAGACTGGACATGAAGACTATCTCTGGGATAAATCCCAAGTAGATATTCAATGGCTTATTGAAATACCTGCAGTGAACCACAAACATTAATTTGGTCATTATTTGTAATAATATGCTGCATGAAAAAGGAACAAATGAAAAGAAAAAAAATGCAAATAAAGGGATGAAAATCTCACAAGTGATTGAACAGACTAAGAGTGACTCCAAAGAGCATGTGGATGACTCCCAAGATAACAGACATCTTCATCTTAAAGGAGTTCAAGAACGTCAGCTTGTTAATTGATATACTCCATATCTGTGAGGGGGAAAAAAACTAGATTTCAGAGGGGCGGGCATTTGCAGCATTATATTTCACACATATTTATCAGCAAAGACTGAACTTTAAAAATTACACAACAGCTAAGCATCTAAAATGAACAAAATTATGAATTACTGGATCGATGCCAATGGGGTATGGTCCATTGAATACTCCATCTATGACTGGGTCCAGCTGCAAGGCTGTGTTGCTAGTAAGTGTGTCAAACCTATAGGAAGATAACAGGTAAGATCTGGGTTGTATTACAGTATACACACACACACAGACATCACATGTTCAGCTTTGTTTATGGTCCACCTTTTGTACAGAGATGCACAGAATGGTGACATTATCACCACTATTCTTCCATTCTTGTAAACTAAACAGCAAGTTAAAATACAAGTAGAAATCATGAAGATGCAGAATAAGTGTCAAACTTACGACCAGTTGGCTCCTCTTTCACCAAACATGGGTCTAACACTCCAGCCAGAGCCAAAGACATTTAGGGACTTAGAAAAACAATCGTTGTAAATAATGCCAGTGTACATTGAGAAGATTCCCATCAGCAGAATGATATAGCGCCCAGCAAACACCATGTTGAATATCTGCCACAAACAAGAGAAATAGCCAATAGATCTCAAAAGAAAATGTCAACATACATCTCTAAGCTAATTTAAATATAGCTGAGACAAGTAAAATCAATAGAGTCCGCTGTGACTCAGGGGTTCAATGTATCAGCCGCAATGAGATGGCCATGATGGGATCCATACCTCATTATCATTTTTCTGGGCCATCAGCCTGCTCTCTCTCAACACAAGGTACAGAGCAGCACAGGTCATAAGTGTCCCATGGCCCAGGTCACCAAACATGACAGCAAATAGGAAGGGGAAGGTGATGATGGTGTATGGTGCTGGAGACAAGGAGGCAGGCATCATGTGAGGGGAGGGTGGTGTGGTACATGATACATGTCAACACAAATTTCATAACAATGTGATCATGACTGATGAGGCAGCTGAGGGAAAAAGCCTTTCAGTGACCAATTCCTACCACAGCCAGCTGGGTACACACTTGAAACAAAAGCATTCAGTTTAAGCATAAATGCCTACATAGATTATCAAGTTAATGACAGACGAGGGTCAGGAAGTTAAAGTAAAAAAAAAAAGGTGTGATTTGCACCAACCTGGGTTCATCTCACGATAGCTGCCAATTCCATAAGCATCCACAATGTTTTGAAAGCCTGAGGTAAACTTGTTTGTCTTGTTGTACGTGGGCGGGGTCTGTTTGGTCTGCATTCTGTTGAGAATGGAAGGCACAGTGGAGCCGCTCTTCTCCTAAAATGAACAAAACCATCATGAAAAACGAGGTTGTTATAAATGTCAGTCTAAATGCAGAAGCTAAAAGCCAATATGGAAAAAGATTTTCAAATTCAAAGTAGAACATCTAGAGCAATATTCAGTAACCATTCTAAAATATTCTTGAACTATTAAAACACTCTACAAACATTTACAGGTTGGAGAAACTTCTGAGAATGCTGGGTGGGAGCTGTACAGAAACAATAAGCTGCTTTCTAAATTTCTAATGTTGATATCAAACAGAACAATATGGCCTCATGTTTTAACTGAAGCACAATAAAGGCAATGTCATACAGAGGTCAAGTTTTTCTCTAACTCACCGTCCCCCTTCGCAGTGCAAACTGAATGGAGTCCAAGTCGGAGACAGGACACCACACCTCAGCAATCAGACACTTCTGGGTCACATCTATGTTGCAGAGGTTGAGTGTGTGGTAGATGGCCTTCATCTTCCTCACCTTGATGAACCACACTCTGACCGTCTTGGCTGCAGCCTGCAGGACCCTCTGCCTATGATCCTCAGTCTGGTTCAACACCTTAGGGAGCAGACAAATATAGTGGTGATGATGTTTAAAGTTAAATATTCAACCATTCCAGATGATGGGTCATCATCAGTAAAATCCACTTGATTTCTAACCAGATGCTACAGCTGCCTTTTCTACGCTCAGACACCATAAAAGGAAATGTTTAAGACTTTCCATATTAATAAACAAAAAAATCCAGTAGGATGCCATTTGAAACAAGTATTTTCTTAAGATTTTCAATAAAGGGGGAACACAAATCACCAGTACCGATATGTGGTATACAAACAAACATTCCTTGACAGGCGACATTCGTGCATGTGAAATGCTGCGCTCGTTCATGTAGACGTGCACACGGGGGCTTACGACACGACACAAGGAAATAGAAGAATGTTCAATTTTTGTAGTTGCGACTAAATAATCCACCAGCCCCCAGAGACAGAGAGATAACAAATGTTATAAACAAACATAACTTGTTTTTTCTCGCCAAAGACATCAGTGTCTCCAGTCTCATTTTTCCCAGATCACACCGGGCAGAACATAGCTGCTACTGAAACCCGGTGGAAAGAAACGAGTCTGTATTACCCCCCAAAAAAATCTCTTTTTCTTTCTGTAATCGTGTTAGATAATCAGGATCTCAATTTCAATCAAAATAATCGGGATTATCATTTTTTCCATAATCGAGCAGCCTTACAGCATAGGATGTGAATTTAGGAGTAGCAGGCCGTGTAATCCATTGAAAGTTTCCGTAAAGAATGGTTATCACAGGTATGCTGTTGTACGAGTGGCAGTTAAAGTTAAATCCCATGATCATTAAATAGTAGGACATTAAGCCATGTGTTGTCTGTCCAGTCTTATCTACTGTTGAGGCATTGTCCAAACAATGCTGACTGCATTTTAAACAGCTTTACAATCTTCTACATACATGTCATTCTATCATTTAGCTCACACTGCATCCAGGAACACCAACACACTCTTTAAACATGTAGATCATCAAGAAGGTATCGACTGATATTTCCAAAATGAACGTGCATGATAATTATCCATCGTCGCATCTTACGGATGCCGTTTTTGTGGTTTTAATTGTTAATCTCACAATATCTGACTACATGATGCTGTAAAAGAACTGAAACATCTGACAGACAAAATGAAAAAGTATGTGAGCTGTAACCAGGCTTTAAAACATGAGTGTGTATGAAACATGAGGCAAAACTTCCACATGGAGAATCACATGATCCATGATGAGTCTTGTGAGCAAAAAGATATTAAAGAAAATTTCCTTTGGGCTTCTTTATCTCGGGGTAGATAAGTTACTGGAGAGAATAATAAATAGCACAAAAACGACTATGGTTGCAGGGGAGACACTGATAGTTGCACAGAACAATGTCCTCCAACTAGACGCAACGAAACAACAACGGCTGGGCATATTATTTAAAACACAGTTTACTGGATTAGCGCTTGAACTGTAAAAGAGGAAACAGGGCTATCTTCTTGAAATTTCTTCACAATAGCTTCCAGGTTTAAAAAAAAAATGCAGCCGAAACACAAAACAAAAAAAAGAGAACACTTTTTTTCCTGCATCTTCTTAAGAAAATCAAGTCAACGGAGGCATTTTCTCTGATTGCTTATTTACCATCTGCAGGTCATCAATGCGAGCATTCACTCCTGCCAGCATCTCTTTCCTCTCCTGGGGGGTTTCTGGACAGGGGTACAATGTTGCCCTGAATCTAAGGATAAATAAGTACAGAAATACCTGTTGGTCAAGAAAACTCTAAGCATTACACGGATGTTTTTGAGGTACTTACCCCTCACAGATTTTCTTGACTCTGTTCTTCAGCTGGTCACCTTGGAAAAATATGATGAAGACAGACTTGTGGACCTGGTCACCCTGAGAAAGCATTGTTCAGTTGGAAGTTAAATACATCAAAGTTGACCAACTTCACAATCCTTATAGCATTCATTTCGTTTAGTCTTCTAAGACTACTGAGCATAACTGAAGTTTCTAAACAGGACTGACCGTTGTTGGGTCCTCCAGAGGATCTTCAATATCAGCCTGCCGCAGGAACACGTTTCCTCTGCAAACTCTCCACAACATCCTCTCAAACGTGGGAATACGCTCCCTGCCAATGACCCCAGCCACAAATCTATAATTGAGGGAAACAAAAAATAAATGAAAAAAAAACTTCAAAGTTATTCACCGAATAGTTTAATAAAATATGAATCACCTCTGCTTCACATTATTTCAGTGAGATGAGACGGGTTTAAGAGGGGTTCGCTTTTCACAAGTTCATAGAAGAGGTTTGATGAGTTTTTCCACGTCTATAATTTCATTCTCTTGTAAAGAGGAGCTGAAACGAGTTACAAATGTGTCTGTTGATTTGGAGAGGATTTCCGGCTTGGGTGTCCCCTACCGCCTGACTTGGCCAGATAGCCTGAGCGTTTGTGTGGGAGGGGAAGCTTTAACCCTCCATTTTCAGATACAGATGGTCAAAGTGCACAGGATGGAAATCTCCACGAAAAAAGACTTAATCCATTTAAATTCCTGAAGTCTATAAATCCGACTCACCCTAGTCTGAGAGGAGCCCCTCTGTTGGGCTCATTGGGATCCAAGAGAATAGATGACTCCTCAAGTAAACTGGGATCCTCCATCTGCACAACAAGACAACAAATCATTAAAACTACATAACGTAAACTTAAGTCTTTGCTGGAGCTGAATGAAACCTGTTGTTTCACGACTTCTATCAGACTTATTTCTACATTTATTCCAAGATTGGGACATGAAAATTATGTTTTTAAAAAAAAGCAAGTCGTTGCTTCAAACATAAAAACCACTTTTCCTTAGTTAATGGCTGAACAGTTTGGCTAAATGATTCACCTCAATCAAAACTCATAACAACTTGTAAAAGATGATTTAACACTCAACAACCTAGATTTGCTGGCTAAGGCAGTGAAGTGGAGCTGATGCTGGACAAAGGTGGACAGGCAAGGAGTTACTCTATCTGTGAACATTGTGCAGTGACTCAAACTGGAGCATTACAGCAGGAATCAAAGCACTCCGACTAAAGTGAATGGCTGGTGTAAATTTGCCACGGTCATGTGAGCAACTCTAAAAGATCACGAGTGAAAACACCTTCAGCCAAATCAAGCGGCAAAAGGTGTGCCTTTGTGCTTCTACCAGAGCGTGGTGCAGAGAGCTATTCTACTCTATATGTCTGAGTTTAGAGTGAAAATTTGTTTCCTTTTCTAACACAGTAACTATACTCACAATTAAAGTTTCAATCTCACAACAAAATATCCTTTTATATCTAAAAAGGACAAAAACAAATTAACTATTTGTCGCTGAAGTTGTATTAAGTGATTTTACATGTTGCAACCACAGTAAGAAACCATTAAGTAGATGCTCCATTTTCAGCCTACCACAATGTCCAAATGAAAAAGCAGAGAACAGTGTTTCCTAAGGCTTTTAAGAACAAAGATGCTGACCTCATCAAAAAATTGCTGCGTACGACGCAAAATGTGCTTGAGCTCAGTCAGTTCCAGGAAGTTCTTCTTAAGAGCCTCTTGGTTTGTGTTTATTTCCTTCAGTTCATTCTCAAGCTTCTCAAATGTGGCCTGTAGGGTTTTAAACAACATAGATTAAAAAAAAAAAAGAGGATCAGAAGGGGAAAGGAGGTGAGTTTCATTGTTTATTCTAAGATGAAATAATCACCTCCAGGTCAATCATGTCTCTTGGAAAGGGGACTTCAGGGTTTTCTCCTGTATCAACTACTGGAATATTGGCTTTTTTTATTTCTTTTTCCACAAATCCTGTAAAAGAGAAGTACAACATAACAGGTGAGCATGTTATCTTCACAATGGATTAAAAAAGGAGAGCACTGCCCAGTTCAATATGGTGATAATTTAGTAGATGGGAATTAAACAGAAATAGTATTATTGTAGTTATAAAGACTAAATGGCAGCACAAAGTGTCTCCATTATAGGATAGGCAGCTATCCTGACACAAATTTCTGAGCTCACTTACTTAATTTACGATCCATCTCCTCACATCGTCGTACTTCATTTACAAATTTCCGCTGGAACACATTCACATCAGGATTTAACTGCAAAAAGAGGAAGAAGTTGATAAATAGATTTACATGATTCAAAAGCACCATTTAAAACTAACTATTTCCTCTTATTCATAATTTCTTACAGTGGTGAAGGACATCAGAGTACAACATGATTGCATGAGGAAGACAACAGCTGATGAACAAAACCATTCTGTTAAAGCCCACAATGTATCCCAGCACAAAGATTGCCTTGGGACTTGTCAGGAATATCCTTCCTCATGCCTGGAATGACGGGTCAGCTGTGAGCACATGATGTAGAAGGCATGCACCGTCTCAACAGTGTTACTGATGTGGCTGATTTTCATCACCCCAACCACTTATTTTTTGTTTGTTAAAATGTAGGTACCCTTTAGAAGAGCAAAATTGATATACATCAAGAAGTTACAGTTTAATGACGTGTTAAAAAAACAAACAAAAAAAACCAAGGACTTACATCACGAAACTGCACCATCCCAATTTCCCCGAGCTCGCTGACACAACAGTAGGCAGCTTCGGACTGGAGGAAGAGCTGAGCCAGCGTCATTTCTTCACTTCTAAAGACTTCTCCCATTTTGTTGATGGATGTGAGTGCTCAGCACCCTCAAATAAACCAGAACCTAATAATAATTTTTAAAAAAAGAGAGCAATGATAAAAGGGACCTAAGGGGTTTGTGATATTCAGCACTTTTCTGTGCATGGCACCCTGGTGCTAATATTACTAATGAGGGAGGCCTATTACAGTTATGTGTTAGTTTAACACCAAAGCGAGAAACCAGTGAACAAAATGAAGAAAAACTACAAAAAAACAACAACAAAAAAAACAAAC
Organism: Rhadinocentrus ornatus; assembly: GCA_037177495.1. Classification (NCBI taxonomy): domain Eukaryota; kingdom Metazoa; phylum Chordata; class Actinopteri; order Atheriniformes; family Melanotaeniidae; genus Rhadinocentrus; species Rhadinocentrus ornatus. The sequence goes on from JBAMHW010000023.1 coordinate 20,543,253, forward strand.
TATCAGACTTATCAAACTTCATGCTGATCTCATGATCAGTGAAGGAATGTGGTTAAAGGGTTTTATCTACATTGGAGTATTACAATTAACTGACCTCTGTTATGAGGGTTTTTTTCTGCATATTGAACACAGGTTAACACACAACGTGGTAGACTTTAGTTTCTTTGAAGTAATTTACCTTAAAAATGTTAGGATTTTCTGAATACCATGCAGCTAAATAGCACAACCTCCCACTGTGAAACGACCACACAAGGCTAATCTGAGGATTACAATGTTGCATGTGACCTGCAGCTCTAGTAAGCTTCAACACAGCAGCTCTATCAATGCTTTGTACAACAGTAATACTCCACGAAACCTTTTGAAAGTAACCGAACCACACCTTTAAATTTCTTTAGTTACGCGAATTACGCCGTAAAACAGGTGCTGTTACCAGCCCAAGACGTCCCCTGTAATAAGAGTTTACTTGCCACAGGTGATCATGACTAGACAGCCTAAGTACTTGAGACACCAAAGCGACATCTCATTATTACAGCTGCCTGCATAATATTCCACGAAAGCGATTCAAATAGTGAACACAATAGTGAAGTGGAGCATTAATAAGCCGATAAGCTAGTGTGCTTATAAAATCTGAAGTTAGCTCACAATGTCGTGCGACTTAACCAGCGTTTAAATGTCTCCATTATTTTAAAACCACACACAATATATTCATTTGAACGAGGGTGACGGGCACTTTTCCTGAAACTTTGTTGCTATTTAACTAACAACTCCACCTTAGAGAAGTTAAAGCTAGCTAGCACTTTGAGTGGGGCTAACGCCAATTTAGCACACCTGTTGAGCAATATTCAGCAAACTTAGTCTACATAAACAACATCAATGCTCGTGTGAAACTGATTTAAATAACTTATTGCCTCACTTATCGGTGTCCTTATAGTTCAGGTATGGATTCTAGCCCCCTTCTTCTGTTCTCGCCTCCTTTTGCTATCGACTGTCTGTTCTGGGGAGCTCTCTCAGCTCAGCTGAGAGAGAGGATCTTTCAAAGCGGAAGTATTCTGGTAACCAGAATTGACTGACACTTCCACGATCATGTGACCACTAGCAGCGAATCGCTATTGGCTTGGAGCCTTTGGCTTGAACCTGTCGAATCGTTAAGCCGCCCATGGTTAAGCAGCGCTACTCAGTGGTTAAGCACCGGAAGTGTTGAAATGCCTTTGGCGCCTGAAGCTTAATGTTACGGTAACTGCAAAAATATACGAGGAGCGCATCACTTAATCGTTAGCCCATGATAATGTTTAAGTCATTCGTTTTTCCTTTTTTTTTATTTATTTTTTTTGTTACAGCGACTTAACATTGCTTCACCCAAAAAGAACACAGAGAATGTGGAAGAGAGAGCGAGAGTTTTATAAATAACTTTAATGAGATCAAATGTTATAACAATTGGCCGCCCAAAACCGACAGTGTTAGCTCAGTTTTGTTGCTCATATGTGTAACTGCAAGTGTCCGTCATTATCATGCTTGAATTTGCCCAGACTTTAATGCATGACAAAAAGGTAAGTGTAGAAGTTCAAGAAGACTCATCTTAAACATGGTTAATTTTCAGATGACACATGGCAGCATGACGTGTAATGCTGTCATATGTTGTCAGAATTGACGATGAATTATTGTTGTTGTTCCTACTTTGACCACAGGGTGGCTTCAAGGACTCGTGATTGTAAATATCAGGTTAAACAGCAATTACAATATTTGCACAATTTTATCAATTACATATTTGTTTTCATTTAGCTGTTAAAACACATCAAAGCTGAACTGATATTGAAATGCAGTGAATCCGTGTACTGGAGATTTCCCGTTTGATCTCAAGCAGGAATATTTACTACCCTCTAGCGGTCACAGCGGGGAACAGCAAGAGGATGTTTGTCAAGTTCTCCTAAATGTAAACGTCACCGACATCTTAACTTCTGGTAAATACTTTCAAAATAAGACACAAACTTTATTTATTTATTTATTTATTTTTTAATTTATTTATTTGCTTGCTGCTAAACCTAACCTGCTTGCTGCTAAACCTAACCTGCTAAATGATTTAAAAGCTCCTTAAAAAATATACATATATATCTATATATAAAATTCTAAGAAATCACAGTGTTTTGACAAATAACACTGAGTTCTTCAACAGTTTGCATGAATGTGTTTTAATTATAAGTTGCTGTTGTTAACCAGACTTACATTACTAATATTCCGTATTCAAAGTTTGCATATATTAACATTTTTAAGGATTAAGCTATAAACCCATTCAGGTATATGTCATGGTCTGGATTTTTTATAGTAATTTTTATTTTATTTTTTTATTTTTCCACTACTGACCCTCACCTTTCATGTCAGTTAGAGGCATCATCCCACCATCAGAAGTGGGGTCTGAAGACACTCTGCCCTGTTCTTTTGGACAGAATGGGGTGGAGCTCCAACTGCAGGGGAGTTGAAAGGTGGGTGGAGGCTGAGTGTGCAAAGGAAAAAGTTTGACTGGGTGGATTCACAGGGAGCAGAGGCATTTGAGTCAGGGCACACATGCTTCAGCTGTGAGAGGCCCCACTCCCCTTGACTGGCTGGCATCCCAGAGCAGAGGCAAAGAGGGACAGAGAGACGGCTGAGCGTGAGCGAGACCGAGGTTGAAGAGAAATTTAAAGTGCACGGTTTACTCAGAGAGGCAAAAAAGTAACTGAGAAAGTTGTCTGAAAAGAAGGAAAAAGGTTTAGGCACTGAGTTCTGTGCAGAGTGGCTCCACTAGATAGGCTTTTGGTGTAGTGTATTCTGTCTGAGCTTGCTAGCTGTTTGTATTTTGAGCTGAAAGTTATGGCGGATATAGTTGTCAAAAAGAAGCATGAAACTCATGCAGAAGTGCCTTATGATGATGAAGAGGTAGCTTTGATGGGTGCTGCAACAGAGCCAGCAGTAGATGGCGATGACCCTGCCGAGGAGGTGGATCTGGTGCTGGCCAGTGGCTCTGAAGAGAAGAGTGAAGCTCAGATGAACGGAGTCATGGTTCTGTCTCTGCTAGACAAGATAATCGGTGTGGTAGACAAGATCCAGCAGACCCAGAACGGACTTGAGGCTCGGCAGGAGGCCATGGAGAAGTCAGTGTCAACCATCCAAGGGGAACTCGCTAAGTTGTCCAAGAACCACATTGACACCACCAACACTGTCAACAAAATGCTGGACAAAGTGCGTAAGGTCAGTGTCAACGTCAAGACGGTACGCAGCAACCTGGAGAGGCAGGCGGGCCAGATCAAGAAACTGGAGAGCAATGAGAACGAGCTGCTCAAGAGACGCAACTTCAAAGTCCTCATCTACCAGGTGAAGTGTGGGGATGAATTTCTCTTTCATTACATATTTGTATTTTATTACTGCATGGATATAGACAATGCAGAAATTTTTTGTGAGAATGTGGCAGTCATAATAATCAGATAAACATGTCAGATGTCAAGATGAATAACCACAGTACATGTAAGTCCAAAATGGGTGTGCTGCATTCCCCAAATCCTAAAGGAAGTTTGGCAAGAAGTGTGAAATTCACCTGAAAGGCCATTAGATCGACCTCCTGACACAGTCACACTCCAGCATGAGTTGATCCTTGCTGGTGAAAACGAAATGGGAACTGATGTTTGTTTTGTGGTGTAGGTCAGAGGGGGCAAAACTGTGATTTCCACATCAATATCTGTCGCTCTTTCCTGAAACTTAAACAAGGCTTTAAAGTTTACAACTGTACTCCTCTGTGTAGAAGCTTCTCTACAGTTTCCATTCATGCTCACTAGAGGTGGATTTCACCTCATGCCAGTGGAGGGAAAACCAGTAGCATCCATGGAAAATTTAAGGCAGGTAGTGGCCTCTCCTACCCCACAGGCCATCACGATTACCCAATAAAACTATATAAAGACTTGTTGATGTAAATAAAAATATAAGGTCTATTAACACAGGCATGTGGGGCTACTTGAGACATAACCAACGCCCCACCTCTGAGCACTCTGAGGATAGATCGTTGGCAGGCAGCTGCCATGTAAGATGAATACATAGTTTTTATCATTAAGATTCTCAGAAATGGGACATACTTCTGTATATTAGTTGCACATAAATGAGTAGAAGAAAAGGCTCTTTTTGAAAAAAAAATTCAGAAGAATAGTTATTTTTCTTCCAATAAGCCATTTTTAATACTACAAATAACTAGACATGGGAATTGTAATAAATATAGATTATACACAAATATGTTCATGTGTAAATATGTGATAGCAGAGCGCCAAGCAATTAAAAAAAAGAGTGTACCTACTAGGTGAGCAGTTCTTTTTTTAGCTGGATGTGCTGTCTAGTCTTACGCTTGTAAAAGTAACTGCTTAAATTCTTGACTTTAATAATGTTTTGTGCCATTTGATCTGAAGTTTGTCATTTGACTAAAGTACAAGAAAACTGAGACCATGGCAATCACCTTGTGCTCATAACGCCAGAACCTTAGCAAGATGGAAAATAGGATTCCTTAAAAACATTAGAATAATTGGATCTGAGGCTTGCAAGCTTCTCGTTAATAGAGCTAGTTTCAGAATCTATATTGGCAGGCATAAACTTTTCACAACACTCTACTGGGAAGCCTACTGTGGGAGCAGGTTACACTACTGGCATCCTGCAGAAATCCAATCATAGACACTAGACCTCAATAAATTACTCTGTAAAGCAGGTGCTTCCTGCTGTTTGTGACTCTCCTGGAAGCATCTGGTGTCTGTCTAGTCGTCTGTATTGTACATGCAGAGGAAGAGTTAGCAAATGTCAATCTCATTTTAAAATCTTGCAAAGCTTGAAACTTCAACATGTTTTAATCCAATTTTGATTGCATTTCATTACAGATCAAGTAAAGTTGATTCTAAATCATTAATTGCTGTCGATTTCTCAATTTAAATGTCAGTAACACAGCGTAGACTTGGTTGCTGCCTTGATTTCAAAGCAGCCGTAAGAGCTGGAGCTTCCATGTTGCAGAGGCTATTTTGGGCTCCTGCAATCTATTTTTGCCAGAGGGTTGCTACACCGCGTCTGGTTTAATTGTACAACAGAAAGACTGGTCAGATGTTGGCAGCACTGCAAATCAACACTGGCTCTCAGTCAGGTTTCACCAGTCTCTACTGTCTGTTTGCATGTTAATGTGTTAGAGTGGGATAAGTTTAGAATTAGAGCTACGGTAAGTCTGAGGTAAGGGTTGTGATATGGCATGTCAAGATGAAGGCAGACGTCCATGGAATTAGTTTACCAATGTGTGCATGTGTGTGTGTTTGGCCATTCCTCACCACTATTGGCTTTCACCTACAATGTCAGTGTCAGTTAAGCTAGAATTTCAGTAAGATAAGAGAACAATTTTACAGTCAGGACCTGGTACTTGTCTTTGTTAGGCTGAAACTTGCTTTAACTGCAGGTGTTGTATTTTTCTCTCATGTCCCTGTGTGTGTGCTCTCTGAGAATAGCCACATAGTTCAAAATGTCCCGGCTGGGATGACAGAGATGACTATATATTTAAACCTGCAATGATGGTAACATGCAGGATCCCCAGGCAATAACAGGGTGTGGCAATGAAAACATAATTATAAAATCAGATATCATATAAGCTGCAGATACACATTTGGGGAGGTCCTCTTAGCAATTTAGTTTCAGCCTCTTTTTAATCTGCATGAGGTGCAACAAGGTCGTCATCCGAGTTTTGGAGGCAGGAAATTACCAATGATTCATCACTGGTTTCACATATCTCCCTGCATATTTTCTTCCTAACAACATTGCAAATCATGTTATCTTTTGTGAGTCAAGATGTTTTTCAAGAACAGCAATCAGTCAAATTCCTTCATGCAGCAGGCCGTTGACTATTTTAGTCTGTCTTTATAAGATTAAATTCCTGTTCTATGAGGCATTAGGAAATAAACTACAATGAAATACACTGCCTGGGAAAAAAATAAAGTCCCCCCATCGGGTGTTGCATTCATTTTTTACTAAGATCTTGTACCGATGATGTGAGAATCCAACCACTGCGCAAAGCCTTCTCCAGCACATCTTAAATGGGGTTCAGGTTTGGACTTTGTGGTGGTCAAAACATGTGTGAAAATGATGTGTCATGCTCCTTGAACCACTCTTTCACAATTTAAACTCGTAATTCCTGGCATTGTTATCTTGGAATTTGGTTGTGCCATAAGGGAAGAAAAAACCTGTTCATTCAGTATATTCAGGTAGTCAGCTGACTTCATTCATTGGGAACATAATGTTGCTAAACCTAGACCTGAGTAACTGCAGCAACCCCAGATCATAGACTGCCACCACAGGCTTGTACAGCAGGCACTAGGATGATGGATGCATTACTTCATCTGCCTCTCTTCCTACTGGAACAGGGTAAATCTGGACCACATGACATTCCTCCATTGCTCCAGAGTCCAATCTTTATGCTGCCTATTTTGAAGTCTTTTTTCTGTTAGCCTCACTGATTAGTGTTTTTCTTATGACTTCACAGCTGTTGAGTCCCAATTTCCTGAGTTTCCTTCGCATTGTGCCAAACGTTTAAATGATCGCCAATCATTCAGGATTTTATCCCTGACCACATTTCTTCCTTGAAGACAATGGTTCAGTTTTGTAATGTGTTGGACATTTTTTAACCCAATTATATTGGTATATTCAGTCTCCTTAGAAGTTTTCTCTGCTTGATGAATGCCAGTGATGAGACCCTTCTTAAACAGACTAGCATCTTTTCCACAATCACAATATGAGTCTTTCCACGTGGTTGTTTAAGAAATTAGAAGCTACTCATTGCATTGATTGTGGTTAAATAAGTTGTTGGCACCTGAAAGATACTTGCCCACTTATCCAATAGGAGGCTTGTACCCATTTACTTAGTTAAATCCAAGTGGTGACTTTTTTAGGGTCAGGCAGTGGATAATGAAAATGTGCAAAGTTTAAAACGTGTATTTGTAATGGACCTGCATTTGTTATGCAAGTTATGTAAATGTTACCATCTTTGAACAACATTCAAGCAATTAGTTATTTACACTGTGCTTAAAGAAGGAAAATTGGGTTTTTTTGTTGGCTTTTAAAGGAATTTAATCTGTCATCTGACAAGATTTCATCAGTTCAACAAACCTTGACCCACAAGATGGGCAGATGGGTCAGTAGCTGAGTTGCTGTTAACAAAGTAAAAATCTAAATAAATCTTTTGCAAGGCTGCATAAAAATGTGAATCACACTTTTTCAATAAATACTTTGAAGTAAATAGTGTTTCCAGAGTGTGAAAATATACCACTTCAAGTTTTTATTTTTATCATTTCTATTCTCCTTTTCTTATTCACACCTTTTTAAATACAAATAAAAAACGAGCAACCAAGACCAGGGTGACAGTCAACACAGGTCCTCTTAAACAGTTGAAAGCTGTTAGCCTCTGAAAAGCATCCTGCAGTATCCCAGCTACCTGATTGTTGAAGAAGTTGCAGTGATCCTCCAGCTCATCCACCAACCAGACACATTGATGCCAGTGTTGTATAACTGTCAGTTAGCTTAAGCTGTTGGTGGATAAAGTTTTCAGAGGCAATCGTGGCAGACTTTAAAAGAGAAATTTATGTTTTCAAACGTAGTGTTGCAGTGGGCTTAAAGTGAAGCTGAAATATATGTGTTTTATGATGTACTTTATCTATGTGGCTTAATCTAGTTTATGCAATATGATATTATATGTCCATCAGAGTCTGAGACGGTACTGCTTGTGTCTGGAAATGGTGTGTTTGGCTGCAGCTCAAGGACAGTGATAGCTATGTGGTCAACTCTTTCAGGGATATGTAAGAGTTCTCCGTTACACATTGCTTAGTCCACGCCAGCATCCCAGACCATCTAGAGCCCGAATCACAGCCAACAAGTCCCTCAAACCAGCCTTGGCCCACTTTTATTTAATAGCTTATTGCTGTGCCCAGAAGGCATGATAACACTGCTACACTTACTCCAGACTTACTCATCTAGCCATAGAGCTTTTGGCCACTTCACTAATCTTTGTTTCCAGGCAAGGATCAAATGTCAACATTACGGTAAAAGAATAGTTATAAAGGGCTTAACAGATCCTCATAGGCAAGCTAAAGCAGCTGGACCGAAGAGCAGTCAACCAGCAACACCGGTTTAGTATTGTGATTCATCTTCCTGGCATCTCTGCCCACCCTGCAGCACTTGTTCCCATCTCTTCTCAGTTTCTCTCCCTTATCGCTCCCACTATCAACATAGCCCGTTTTCCTCCCACTCAGATCTAATGGAACTAATCCAGAATTAAGGGCAGGGCTCATTTAGTGTTTGCCACAACACTTTGCTCACTATGCGGATCTCTTTCTGTCTCCCCTCTGCATCCTGAGTGGGTGGAAAGATTACACTTAGGAGACTCTCCATTTCACTTTTGCCTGTCAGCTATCAAGCTGAGACACTTTTAGGTTGAACCCCATGTGAGCTCTTGTATGTTAAATAGTTTATGCTTACAGATTGTATTCTATGGTGTCGGTTCACTCAATTTGCACTGTTTTTGCATTTTTTCCTGCATGTGGTCGTCTTCATTGGTTCCTGGTGGACCCTTGAGGATCAGTGTTGATGAGAAAAGCTGCAACACACAGGACTCCTATATGAGTGGAAACTATGATTTGGATTTAAGTCAAATCTATCAACTGATACCTCTATAAACTCGCATGTCCCATCATAGTTTAATATCAGTGTAGGAATAATGCATTGAGCATTTACTCAAGGTTACTGGTAGATTATCCCAGCATACTTTTCTGGAGGCTTCACTAGTTCTTTAGTAAATTAGCAGTAATGACAAGTTTCTAATAAAACAAATAAACTAGTAGTGTTTACATATTTTCTATACAGATGAAAAGTCTTATCAACTTTAATCTAACTATTGGCTGAAAAGCAATTATGTGCATTTCTCAAAATGCCAACCTATTTATTTAATGTCAAGATATTATCTCTGCTGTCAGCTTTCTCATTTGTTTTAGCAGCGGCAGCAACGTCATGGTGCCAGAGGGTTTTTTTTTTTTTTTTGTTTGGGTTTGTATTTTAGTTCTTTTTTGGGGTTGTTTTTTTTGCTTATTTGGCCAAATCTGGATGTGCTACTCCACCAGTCTTTCTATCAGCACATACATATTTGTTAAAGACAGGAAACATATGGGTTCAGCCCCAAGCAACAACAACCCACTTTGTTTCTAATTTCAAGCTCAAACCTTCAGTTCTTGTTTAAATCTTTCCACTGATGTCATTTCTGTACCAACCAGCACTACTCAACCGGTTTTCCCTCTTTTCTTTGCTTTTCTAAAGCAAAGAAGATATTTTTGTACCTGACAGTGACATAAAAATGTGTTTATGTGTAAAGGAATAAACATGTTGAGCACTTACAACTCCCCCAGGACTAAAGTGTTGTGTGGCCCAACTGTTCGAGTGTAACTTTATAAACCATCACACAGTGCAGTTCTCCTCTGCTCTGCCTTTTCAGATCAAGTTTACAACACTCTGTGGTGCTTTTGTATTTTTGTGTGTGTGAGTGTGTAGGAAGCAAGAGGTGGATTTACTGATAGTGTTACTGTATCCTTTCCTGTACTCGTCTCACTAGGATATACAGTTTGAACAGCAGAAAGAGGACCCGTACTATTTTAAGATGTGGAAACACTGCACATATCTGTCTATAATTTTCAGTATATGTGTCATATGCTGCCTTGTGTTTGTTGGTTACTGTGAGAAAGCAACAACTTAGGAACAATTTAAGTCTTCGTTACTGTGGTTGGTTTTTTGGGGGTTTTTTTTGTTTGTTTTTGCATTGTCAGACCAAAATACTTCCACTCAATCGTGAATATTTATTTTATTTTATATTCATGTAAAATGATGTTATATTAGATACACTAGTCAGGTCCATATTAATCACCAGTTTGTTAAATAATTTAAGTATCTACCATATGTATGGGACAATTTTAAGATGAATATTGGACCCTTTTTTATGCCTAAATAGCTGGCAACATCCCCCAGATTATGGGGCGTATATGTAAACTGAAAGATTTCCTGATGAATACTGTCTGTGGATGGGGTTTCTGGACAGACATACTAGAATATGTCTGACCAGAAGACAAACTGATCCACTGAAAGTGGATAGTTCAAAACCTCTCTAAATAAACCTGAAACTTCCTGTATATTTAACACCTTTCAAAGCATCTTTTGTTAATTCTGTAATACTAAAGATTGCTGGTGAAGGTGCAGCCATACATTCACTTCTAATATAAATAGCATGTTGCGTGTCAAAGTAATGTCTTCTAAACTCTCAGTCAGGTTACCCCGGTGGTATATTTCACTGCTGCTGTGACAGCTTGCTGTTCTTGACACTGGTATGTGAATTATAGGGAGCCACTGAGTTCATGCCAGGAAAATGTGAGTTTAAGGTACCCTTGGTATTAGATTTTGCATGGATATAGAAGTTTAGGATAATTAATCTATTATAGAAGTAAACAGTAGCTAAATTGTGTCCGGTGTAAGTGGCCTGTGTAAGCTTATGCCTTTTCTCGACATTTAAACTTTCAACATTTTGTTTTACAGTCAAATAAGACTCATCAAAAACACTAAAAATCCTAAACAGAAGTTAAATTTGCAAAACCATCATATTAAACTTGAAGAAATATTTATTGCTAATAGAAACATTTACTTTTGCTCAAGTGGAGAGTGCATAGCATCTATTCCGAGACAAGCTGGTGTCTCATAACTGAAGTCAGTTTTTCCACATATAAAGTCCCAGTTGCCGTACAGTCGCACCAACAATAGCTCAATTCAGAAGCAAAGCAAAGCTTATGCTTGATGGGCAGAATGCTTCATTCAACCCACTTGCCATTTGTCACTGACTATTAAGCTTTAATTCAGTAGTAGAATTTCCTTAAAGTTAGAGTCATATTTGTGCTCTTGGGTATTTTATTCATGCTTTTAGACTGCCCTGAAAGGTGGTAATTTGTCTATTGTACATACAGGATAGAGACTAATACAGCTTGTTTTTTGTCCTGATCATAATATTTAATTTTGATAAAAGATTGACATGATTCAAATTATTTAAAGTATATTTATAGCATGTTTATGGAATTATCATGATTATATCTAAACTAGTTTAAATCTTTGAAATACATGAATGGAAAGTCATGTAGGGAGGGATCGTTATAGTATTTGACTTAAGAGCAGTTTTACCACTGGCAGAGAAAGAACTAGTTATATAAGGTATTCCCTACTGAAGCTGCCAGTTCACACAGACACACAAATGGAAAAGCACATTTTCCACCTTTTGCATGGGACTAACACTTCTGAGGTTCTAGTGGTTTCAAGAGTCCTGGGTGTGGGGAAGGCTTAGCTGTGGAGAGGGGCTTTCCTTGGAGTGTGTGAAATCAGGACAGAAAGATAACCCTTCCTGTTGAATGAACTGTAACCTGATGGAGCCATGTTTGCTTTGTAAAAGCTCTCTCTTTAAATGAGTCTGACTCTGGACTGAGTGGAATTGGTCATTATCTTATCTTTTGCAAACAAAACTCTTATGCCATTTGAGTAAGTAATTTGCTATTTTCCCCTAGGTCATATGACTCGTAAAATACATAGCTGGTAGGCAGGTGGCAATCACTTGTGAATTATTTGAACTTTATTTAGGAACATGTGGGAGGAATCAATATTAATGGGAAGAGTACATTAGTCTCCTTATTTTAGCCCGAAGCTCTCTTTGGAGATCAAAGCATTGCAATGTAGTCATATGCAGTACACTAACATGCAAACCATCAACCCTGCCTCATGTCAATCTCTCATTTGGCCTTTTCCATCCTGAAGTAACATATGGGTCAATGATATCACTCATTGTGAAAGCTAAGCACACAGCTGCAAGGGCTGGATAGGGTCAGACAGCTGCTCCTGTGACTCACCAAAGAGGCCTTTCATCACACTGCCTCAAAAGGAATGATGTGTGTCTGTTTATCTACAAGCCTGTTAGATGTTTGCATGCATGTAAGTGGATTAGGATTATTTGTTACTGTGCATGGATTTGTTGTCTAAACAGTGAAACGTGCTACATATTCTAAATGCTTGCAATTCCATTGTTTTCAAATATAGTTTTATAATTTAAAATCATAATAATTTAATTGAAATGTAAACAGGAAAGCCAATAACATGCTGGAGAAAATGATAAGTATCCAAAATGACTATTTGCTTCATGTTATTACCACAAATATGTGTTGCAATTAGATAAACATATCATATAATTCCACATACTAATTTAAATGTGATCTTAAACCTATAGTAAGTATTTATTTTTAAATGTTTCTTATTGAGATTCTATTCTTTATGCAGGTGTATTCTATATTTATTTCTAAGTGTGCACATAGCACAAAAATCTACACAATAGCTCTCGTGGGGGGGGGGGGGGGGGGGGGTTCTCTGGAGTTCGTGGTCCTCAATTTCACCTTCGGGTGGATCTGAAACCTTTTTCTTTCCAAACGATAAAAAATTTGACAATCCCATATCTTTCACCAAAAAATCCCCTCCTGGTTT
>JBAMHW010000023.1:20555925-20571999 GCA_037177495.1 Rhadinocentrus ornatus
CCCCCCCCCCCCCCCCCCCCCCCCCCCCCCCCCCCCCCCCCCCCCCCCCCCCCCCCCCCCCCCCCCCCACCCACACTTAGTGGTACTCAGTTTCAATTTCGGGTGGATATGAAGCATTTTTATTTAGAAATGATAAAAGATGTGACAATCCAATATCTGTAATCAGAAAATCACATACTGATATGTTCCAGTGACAGCATAATGAAATATTCAAAATAATATAAAAAATGCAAATAAATGACTGTTGATTATTGTAGGTTTCGTAGCAGCAGTTGGCCAGATAGCGAGGGTAGTGAAGACAAACAGATGCCAGTGGCTTTAGCCAAAGCTGCTGAGGTCTTAGTATAGTGCTGACTGAGGGCACTGTTTCTCTCGTTGTCCTTGGCAACAGTTTATTTTTCCACCCAGCATTTTCATGATTCAGGCTGAATTTTTAATGCCTCTGGTAAAAGAACAGTTTAATCTTTTTTTAAGGCAGAAAAGTTATTGTCAAATATTACGATTGAGAATTTATAAAAGCAGGAAGGTCAAGATTTCAAACCGCTGATGATGTTGCTTCTGATTTCTGACTTGTTTTTCTTAAATAGGTTGTACTAATCATTTTAAACATCATTCTGCTCTGAATTCCTAATTATGTTTCCTGTGTTGTGGTGGCTCAGCCAGTTAGTCTAACACTAACACAAACATTCAAAAAGAAAAAGCGTGCTCAGCCAAGTTTTCCATGAGATTTGGTCACTTTTGTAGGAAAAATAACATTTACAAGAGAGCTTTTCTCACTGAGCAGAGAGAATACTCTGTCATCATTCTCCTGGCACCTGGCAGTAAATACATGCACACAGTGGGCCAACTTTTCCACTACTGTTGAGTGCTAAAGTGGGAGAGGAGAGGAAGGTAAAGCAGGGACATTAATGGACTAAACATACTAAACCTCAAGCTCCCAGTTTTGTGTTTTGGAATCAGGCTGGGAAACCCAAACAGGACTTGCTGATACCATCACCGTTTCCATAGAGCTCCACGCAGTTTTCAGAGTGTAAACAGGGAAATGTCCCCCAGCTATGTTCTCATGAGCTTTGAAAGTTTAAAAAAGAACAATATTTTCCAGTCACGTATATATCAGTCTGTACGTTGGTATGAAGCAAACTAGGTTCAAGGTGATTAAGAATTATTTTGATGATGTCTCAGTTTGTCCATCAGACAACACTCAACAGCTGATTTACCTGTATAGAAGGTTTTGTTTTAAATATACATTAAATTTCTAAGGAATCAGTATGATCAGACTCATCGTAATTATTCTGTACAAGACATAAATATTAATTTGCAGTAAATGATAAAAAGAGCAGGCATGCTATTAACAATACATTTTGAAATTAAACAGTGCATCAAAACAATTTTAAGTGTATTTGAATCCTTTAGTAAGTATAAAAACATTCTTTGAGTATAATGGTTTTCTTTTTTTTCCAACAGTTTTTTTTTATTTTGTTATATTTTTGCAGGAAAACATTAGAAAGTGGAGCAATAATCACCAGATAAGCATTACATAACTGTTGCAACAGTAAGGCGGTAAAATGGTCCATAATATGTTCCCTTATTGAGTATGACCTCACCTGTTGCCATGTACCGTTATTTTCCTGTTACCCACAGAAGCTCCCCAATTAGGTGTTCAGAGTTTTAGTCATGGAAAAATTTTTTTTTTCTTGTGTGTAAGTTGAGCACATACATCTGCTTTAGTACTAATAGAATCATGCCATCAGTTCACAGATGCTCTATTTCCTGTGCAGGTCTCTGAAAATGTGAAATATTAGTGATAAAATGCATGCTTTTCTAAAGCTCTCAGTCTCTGCATCAGCAACAAACAGATTTAGGGGCATATGAGGTCAATCTTAAACACTTTAACACAACATGCAATATCCTTTTTTAAAAGCTTTTTTTTTTAAAATCTTTTCAGTTTTCTTGAAAATGCATTAAAAAATATTTTATCTAAGTTATGTGTGCATTAATTTAAAAGCATATTTCATTCATTAATGTTATAACTGAAGCTAATTTTGCTCAATATGCATGTCCGCAAAGCAGGTGCAGTATTTATTTTTGGGCATTCGCAATGCACTCACATTGGTACATTGTTGAAGCGATGTCAGCTGTTTGTCCACCTAAACATCACTATTCACCCGGGACAACACGAGGAGGTGGTTGCCATGGTGACATATAGCTGTGTTTACTGTTGCTGTATGGTAGGGGAGGGTGTTGTTTAGTAGGAGGTGTCTGTAGGACTTGACTGATGCAGTAGCTGGTAGCCAGAGAATGGTAGATGGAATTCAGAGAGAGGGAAAGGCCAGCTCAAAATAAACCCATACAGAGTGCTGGCCAGGTCCACCACACACAGCACCAGATATGGAGGCAATGTCGGCTTAATGATTGTATCGTGTGGCAGTATTTAAACTGCCTAGAAAGACATGATGCTTATATGATCTGACAGGTGCTTTTCATTGAAAAGCTAGAAATTAGGAATCAAATCTACATTTTCTTTATAAATAATGCAACAAATTGTGAAGCTTACTCTATTATATTTGTCAGTTTTCATCTCTTTAGTAATGTTTATCTGCTGTTATCTATCTCTGATGTCAAAGTGTTAACTTGCAATATATTTATCAATTATGTGAGTTATCCCTTTAAAGAAAGAGAGAGGCTATGCCAAAAAAAATAAAAACAAAAAAGACAAAGATAAAATATGAAGTGGCATAAAAGAGATTGTGGTCTAAGTTAGAGTGGACAATGAATATTTTCATTTGTACCTATATATATATACATCTGTGTACATGGTGTGTGTGTGCACATGCGGGTGTGTTTGTGTGTGTGTGTGTGTGAGTGATAACACAATGGTGTGTTTGTTGTGGATTTTTCAACACTTTCTTTCCACTAGGAGTTACAGGAAATGAGTGAATTCACATAAAAGCCTGAGTATATATATATTTTTTACTGATAACCAACTCTCTGAATGAAAAGCAGATGCATTACTTCTGGGTTTGCATACAGACATATTTTAACCAGGTGTGATGCTGCTGTACCTATTTCTTGATAAACTGAAACTGTACTAACCACTAAGTCTGTTCAGTGAAATCATAGCAGCATTGTAAATAACCAAAAAAATCTATAATTCAGAGATAATCTACAACTTCTCCAAACATTTCAGTAAACAGATTTTCTCTTGAAATGATCTTTAAGACCCAACTTAGTCTGTTTAACTTTTTATACAGAAATAATATCAAATGGCAGGAAATACTGTGGTTAGATGCAAAAGCTTGTTGGTTTTTGTTTCAGTATGATTTGCATTTGCAAAATAAATGCTAGCTTACTTTCAGGCCTATATATATATATATATATATATAAAAAGGCCTGAAAGTAAGCTAGCATTTATTTTGCAAGGTATATATATATATATATATATAATTGTTTCATAGCTGTGTCATACCACTCATAATTATATCAGGTAATGCTCTTTCTCACTGCACAATTGCAAAATAAACAGTTTATTTTATTTTTTTTATTGCAATTCTCTGTTTTTATTGATATTTTAACTTGTTTTATATTGTTTTTTGCACAGTTGTCTCGTTTTTCAGCACAAAAGACATTTTTATTTCGAGAAAGAAACTGACAAAATAGTCTGAGTCTCACATAATTGATAGCATACCAGTGACACCACTAGATGGCACTCTGCATCAGTTGCTGTTGTGAGCTCAGCAATACGGTGATGCATGACTGCAAAGTATCATGCTCTTATTTACAATGAAAAAACAAACAAATATCCATTATCTTTACTTTTCAAAGCAAATAATTTTTCAGAATGTATTGAATTAAGTGATACTGTGTACATTAATCTGACAAAATCATCATTGAATAGCAATGCCAGCTGGCTAGTAAATGTCAAATTAAATGTTATTGATTTTACACTCTGCTTCTGTGCCTTAAAAAGTGTCCTTCTTTCTTTCTTTTTATTTATTTTTTTCTTGTTTTCTTTTATCAGGACCAAGTGAAGGCACCAAAGGCATCCAAAACCAAGACAACAGAGACAGCTGAAGGTAAAGCAGTGGAAGGCTTGGAGCAAATACCTGAGGAGGGACAAGAAGGATTTAGAGAAAATGTCAGTTCAGATGAAGAAGTGGAGATTGAGGAAATTATTGAAGAGTCTCGTACAAAGCGACTACAACGCACTACTAAAGAGCAGGTTGACAACATAAAGAAAGCCTTCTCCAAAGAGAAAATGGAGAAGACCAAACTTAAGACCAAGGAAAACCTGGAGAAGACCAAGCAGAGAACCCGTGAGAACCTGGAGAAGACGAGACAGAAAACCCGTGACAACCTGGAGAAAACTAAGCACAACTTGGAGAAAAAGATTGGCAAACTCGGGACCCGCATGACCCCCAATCAAGAGCGCAGAGTGAAGCTGAAAAGCTCCAAAGAGAAGGTGAAGAAGTCCCTCACTCCTGATCATACGGTCTTTGCTCGCTCCAAGTCTACTGTATATCGAGTTCCCCCTTTTACCTTCCATGTTAAGAAGATCAGAGAAGGGGAGGAGGAGGTGGTGCAGAACACAGAGATGGTGGAGGTGTCCGAGGCAGAGGCTCAGCCAGGGGGAGACGAGAACGGGCTGGGTGTGCATGTGGAGGTGGAGGAAGGAGAGCTGGTAAATGTACACAGCCCAGAGATGCGGGCTTTGTTAGAAGTGACTGAGGACTCTCAGTTGGTCAAGGTGGAACCAGACCATCTAAAGAAGGCCCGAAGCGATTAGAGGCTATTAGCTCGTCAGAGCCATGAAGGAAGAGCTATGTGGATGAAGAAGGAAACAGCCTTCATTAACCGGAGGGACGGTAATGGTCATGAGAACTTTCTTGAGATGATCACTATCTGACATCTCTTTTGTTGTCCTTTACTTTTTATTATACCAAACATGAATGAGTTTCTTATTTTCTGGTATTTACCTTTCAAATAATAGAACTAAACAAAAAGCTAGCTTATGAAATATTCTCCAGGCTGAGTGGTTATGCTAGACTTATGTGTCTAGAATATTTGTGTTTTTTTGTTGATTTGATTAACTGTATATCTCTAATGAAAAAAGGGTCTAAATAGTAATTGTTATTAAGAGGTAATGTTAAGGTTTTCCCAGGTATGACATGCACATGACTGTGTGGCAAAGACAAGATTGATGTGGTAATGAATGGTACAATGTAATGTATGTGGGGAAAAAAAGTAGGCAAGGTTTAGGTTATTAAAAAAATAAAAGAAACTGTAGGTGCTGGAGAAAGAAGAAAAGAGTGTGACTGAACTAAGGCTACTGCTGTAATAAAATTTATATTCTTATTTGTCAATGCAATGAGGCATAAAGCTTATGTATGAACAGTTACTCAAACAGTGTACCAAATATGTCGATGAAATGTCTGTAAATGTTAAAAACTTAATCAAAAAAACTTTAAAAGATATTGGTGGCTTTGAAAAATGGCTATTTAAAATATCAGAGTATTTAAACACTTACAGAAATGACCACACAAAAGTTCAAAGTCAGTTTAAAAAAGTCAATAGCCTGCTTATGCATTTTATGAGTTGTGATAAGAAAAAGAAGTTTATAGGTCAAAATTGTTAAACCAAATGATTGTGTGGGAGAACTCTGCTCACACCTGAGTCCTCCATTTAGTTCTGAAATATGATTTCTGCTTTAACTACAATAAAAACTTAGAGTGCAGGTTGCAATTTATAATGAAACCTTTGCTGCAGTGTATCTTGACAGCCTGCTTTTAAACATATTTTTAGGCATTGGTTGTAATGTTCTGGTGTACATTTACCATGTCATATTTATTGTATCTGGATATGTGCTCACCAAGTTTCATTCAACTAACATCTGCACTGAGAAGAAAACAACTTGTCACCATTGTCAAATCTCATCAGAGTACATTTGCACATCCTTGTTAAAAATTCCAACTATTGCAGGCAGATAAAGGATGGACTGGAAAGAAGATGACAGTTACATTGTGACTGACTATGTAAACAAGTAGACATGCAAATATCCTTGATGCATTGCCAGGTATTATGAAGGATGTGGTATTTCAATGAATATCAGAATGCTGTCACAAGAGCATCCCATTTACACAATTTTTTACAGACTATAGCTGTAGTTGTGTGTACATCCTCTGAATAATAAAAATGACTGTCCACTCTGACTAAAAAAGCTATCTGCTCATAAATTGTAAAAAAAAAAAAAAAGGTGTAATTTTAGGAGAAAAGAGCCATGCTGGATGAGAGGAACTGTGATAAGTGTAATGTAGTGTTGAACATGATGCGCACTTTCAATGGTGGTGTGCAAGCATTGCCAGTTTAGATCATGAAAGGCAAGCACACAATAATGTTCCAGACAGAAAGAAGGTAAGTTTATCGCTTCTATCTCCCTCCCTACAGACTAGTGTGACCTTGATGCGTTGGAGGTACATTAAGACCTTGTGTGCGGCAAGGAGCACCATTAAAATAATCAATGGGTGGGGAAATGCAATTAAAGAGAGTGCTCGCTCTGCACACTGAGCATGGTGGAGAGAATAGTGAGAAAGAAAAGGAATTGTAAATGTATTAAAAGGAATATGCATTAACACAATTTTCCAAAGCACAAAAATTAAAATAATAAAAATAATAGTAATAGTGATAATCAGTTACAGGTTGGCAAGAGCACATAGATTTTTAACATTACTGTCCTGGCTGACCCTTGCTTTGAAGAAGAATGTTCTTACCACAATGTAGATGTTGTCTTGTTACTGGTACTGGTTATTAAAATCAAAACTGAAACACCTCATAAAAGTATGCCAACTGGCTAAACCAGGTTTAAGTAAGTACATTTTTGCCACATTAAATGTCACACAGTAGCCATTGGTGTTAGCCATATTCTATTGTATTGTATTGTAATGAAGGGCTCTAACGATTCATTATAAATAAAGGCAAATTGACTACTGCCTATCAGACGTTCATGTTTCTTTACTTTTATTGTGTGAGTTTATTTTTTCTATTTGCTTATTGTGAGGTAGTTTTTAATAAATCTGCGATTGAACTCTATCTGGGTGATATCAATAGCGAACAGTTCAGGGGTATTAAACTCGATGACGTAAGCATTGCCCGTAACTCAGATGACTTCCAAGCTTGCTGTTCTGTTAAATATGCTTCCTCCCTCCAAAACTACTGCTTTTGATTGGCTGTCAGCAGGGAGGGTTTGCTCAAGGGAACAGCTCAGTTGCGACAGCAGTAAACACAAGATCCTCAACCAGACTTTCTGTTATATCCCGCCTCTTATTCCTCATGAACGTATTCTGATTGGTTATAGCAGAACTGTCGACTGGTATTGGCCATTGACAGCGTCAATAAAGTAAATGATGGGGTATGTTTGGGTGGAAAAACTGCAGTGTAGGTGGTGGGTTGGGTGACAAGTACTTGCGTCGAAGAAGTGGTTCTCGTGTTGGCAAGAGAAAAGCAAGAGTTACAACCATTTTTCCGAGTGCGGTCCCTCGTTTATGTGGGTAAAACTTTTAGCAAAGGTTTCACTGACTGCTACCGCCAGTGTGTTTTAGTTGACAGATAACTGTTTTTGGCCGAGAAACTTTCCAAAGAAGTGACAACGATCCAGGTAAGCGATTAAACATCGACTTCTGCATTTGGTAGTTATTCATTTTCCTTTCTTTTTTTCTTTAAAAAAAAGAGACTCAAGCGCTTGTCATTGGTGTTCAAGTGTCACAGCAGACCACTTTTAAGCATGCCTGTCTTTGAAGTGCATAACGCTACAAAAACTGTAGTTGCTACACTGTAGCTAGGTCATAAGTTATTCAAGCTGGAGAAACAGCGCGTGCCTATTGTGTTATATAAGTTAGTGTTTCTACATTTTACTTGGACCTTCTGTTTGCTGCTTGCATCTTTTGAAGTAAATTATATTATAATCATTATGCACATACTATATATATATATATATATATATATATTCATTTTCGCTCATGTGCTCTAGATCTACTTAAAACTTACTAAACTTACTAAAATTTTAGGTGTTGTCCAAAGAAATTTTCCCTTGGATGCATATTTCGATCCAGTGAAATTCTTATCGTGGTGTATTGTTTGCAGTCTGTTGTCACGCCCATCTCCATCCCATCTTTATGCCAGCAGTTCACACCTCGAGCACAAGTATTTGATCCTTCCATTCCACAAAGTAGATCTGTCAATATTGTAACACAATTTTAACTTTGAGTTACATTGTTGAATCACATTTTACAAAATAGCTCTAGTGATGTAGTTAGTTGGTCTGCAGCAGTATTAGCAGACATTGTGTTTAGATGTAAATTATTGCTGTCATAGACATTATAACCTCTATGATTGTGTAATGACCCCTTTCTTCTCACACTGGTTTGCAGACAGAATTAAAATGAAAGCTTGGCATGGTTATGGTTTCCTTTGTTAGTTCAAAGAAGTACTTCCTGGAATATCTCATGACATAATTTAAGGAATCACATTGTTCTTTACCAGTAAGTGCCTGCATGATTTGGACAGTGGACAAACATGCCTAACTTCCTTTGCAAATTAAGTGTTGTTAATTTATTTTGATTAATGAAACCTGCCTTCTGGCTTTAAAAATGTAAATAAAATTAAAATGTGAGGTGCAGAATTCGTGCTTTGCATCAATCAATATTTGTGAAACATGAACATCATGTCAAAGATCCACATCATCGATCATGTTAAATTGACTAAGAGACAATATGTTCTGACTTCAGGGGGCCATTAATGTATCAGCTTACATACAAATTAGCTTTTATATGTTTTTTAACTTTCGTTTTTAATGAAACTGTAGTGTATTTTCTCTGTGACTGTACACTCCTGATTATTAAGCATTCTAATAAGCTTCCTGAAAGTTCTCTGCTCATAAACTACCACCTTGATGTAATTGATGAGCTGACTCAAAGCAGTGCATTGAGAAACATATACAGTAAGATCCTTCCAAACTTAACTCAGCACTCTTCAATGGCTATTATTTTATGGATATCAATCAAAAAATGTAATTCCAAATTTTATTTTCAGTAAAGTTCATGAGTTAGCAGTTCTTTGAGGTGATCCCCCTTTTGGTTTTAACATACCAAGAAATTTACACCATGTGTAAGCATCGTTTCACATGTCAGTGAAAGAGGAATATGTCTCAAATGAAAACCATAAGCCTCTGTGACACATATAGTTACGGTTCTTTGTATGCTTAAAAAAAACTTATACATTTTTAAGAGAGAATAATTGTTTAAGTCCTGCATTTTCTTGGGACATTGACTTGATTTTCTCAACGGATGGTTAGGATTTAAGTTGTATGCAAATGGTTATGATACAGGATGAAATTTTGCAATTAACTACTGGTATACTATTTACGCCTATGTAATCTTATCTAGTCCATTACACTACACTTTTTTTTTTCTTTGGAGATAATTTAATAAGTCAAACACTGATCAAATTAGTAAAACTTATACTGACATATTGTAGCAGAATAGGGCCACAATATGAAGAAAGACGAATAGAGGCAATCATTAGTAATCTGAGTCACATGCGTTATATATCTACAGGTTTTCAGAATTACTACCGTGCTGTGGGAAAAAGGAAATAAATGTAGCATTGACAACAGTCAGACAAGACTTGCCTAACGCTAAAATTTTAAGGCTGTAGTTAATGTTGTTTTAAAATGATTTTGAACTTTTTTTGTTGTATTTTTGTATTTGTTTTGGTTATGGCACTTAAAAATATGTTTGGTCACAATTATGAGTTTTGATGATATCCGACTGATTTTATAGAAAGCCGATCGGGGTCCTAGTTTTAATGTTTGCAAATGTTAACAACAACTACATCTTAGTTCTTTTTCAGGAAGATCATTATCTTGACTACAGAGAGCAAAGTGCAGTGTAGTTACGTGTTATGAACATTTCTCTGTCATCAGTTAATTCTGTAATGTCCATTGCACAACAATATGGTGCAGTGCAAGTAACCAGTAAACTATTTGGATGAAAATGCAACAATATCCACATTGTTAGGCAAGCACTAAACAAAGGCTTCAGTCATATTCTATGGCAGGTAATGGAGATAGTTTTTTTTTGGATTTATACAGTTCCTGTTTATTGTTAGCATGTGTCCTCCAGGGAGCAATGTAACCTGCTCCTGAACCAAAGAGAAGGCTTGCAGACCCTATCACATTGATCTCAAGGATAGTACTTGGCTTTGCAAGCAGGTGCTTGACAATTAATGAAAGAATATTGCTCAAGTTGCACTATAGGTTTATGAAAGTAAATATTAAATGACTAATAAAGGGACATTACTCGATCAAATAAAATAATTCTTTGAATTTGAGTCCATACCCTTTGTTGCTTTGTGATGGCTGAGGAAGTGTGGTTTTTCAGTCTTACTAGCAAGCGCTTTTGGAGCAAAACCTCATTCAGTCATAGATAGTTGACTTCTTTCTGCTCAGAAAGTTAACAGCTGTTCATGTCAGCCTATATTTCTTGGTGGAGGCGTAGTGGTTCAGTGAACAGGAAGTGATTGTGCTGAATAGGAGGCCTCCCACTGGTCTGTCATCATTTTCAGAGAAAACGAAATATTAAGTCATATCCTGCAGGTTTGAGAGCATTTGTTCTCTCTTAAAGTGTGTGAGACCATTATCATTGTGTGTCTTCTTAAAGGTCTTCATTTAATTTCTGTTTTTCTTTTAGGTTTGAGGTAGTGTATGTTAGAATGGCCCAGTGGAACCAGTTACAGCAGCTGGAGACCAGGTATCTGGAGCAACTCTACCACCTGTACAGTGACAGCTTCCCAATGGAGCTGCGGCAGTTTCTTGCCCCATGGATTGAGAGCCAGGACTGGTGAGAAATATTTGAAATCAATGGCTTTGCAATAAAATTACATATTGTTTTTCCTGTATGTTAAGATGAAGCATAAAACTGATTTCACCTTACATTTTGAATGGACAGGCTGTAAGCCATTTTCCATGACTTCACCATAAGAAGCTACTGAGTCTTTGCATTCATCATCACTCCTTTACTTTCCCTAGGGCTGGGCGATATAAACCAAATTTCATATATATATATCTTGATATTTTTTTTGTGTCAAGTAACCAGTTCTAATTTATAGCCTTTTATTAAGGATCAGCAACACATGGGCGTTTAAACAGTTGACTGAAATGAAAGAAGCTGTATATTTAATTAAATGCTCTTAAAACAAAATTAATAAAAAAATGCCATAAAAATATAGCTGTGTAAAATGCAAAAAGAAAAGAAAGTTTTAACTCAAAACTAGTTATCTCGATAAAACTATATTCCCTCATACTATGTCACATTTGAAAAAGTCTCAATATTGAAAATCTCTTTTTATATCCCAGCCCTTCTTTTTCCAATTTTAAAGGAATCCTTTTTACGTTATGTATCCAAATGAACCTTAACAGTTTTATGTTGAGAAAATGACACCCTCAAATTTGTAGGGCTGTTTTCAGAGACAGGACTTAAGAATTGCCCCAGACTAAAAAACCTGACTTGACTTAAATAAGCATAAACAAGTTTTAGTGTATCCTGGATTAAACTAAACCAGTTGCAATAGCTATTCTAATGCTAAGTTCCTTCTTAAATTAATCCTTCTAAAGGGGAAGGTTTACCGTCTGCTTAGAAATATTTACTGGGGAGAATAGACTATCTGGATATTTAATTAAAGACCAACAGCATCACCTGCAGCAAGAATACTTGCAGACAGGAAGCAAGTTTTCCAGACCCTTTTTGTATGTAGAAATGAAATTGTTAGAGCTAATATCTCTGCTTCAGTAACAACCAAGAAGGATCTGCACTCAGATGTTTTCCCAATGCAGCACTTCAGTTAGATAAGCAGCAGCCAGATGTGGGAGATATTGTTTGTTTTATCATTACTTTCTATTTGATTTTGTTTATTATGTACAAAATCAAAACTGCATGACTGAAGAGTTAACCAAGGCTACTTTTAAATGTTGCTGCATTGTTAGTGAAACACGCTCCTGAATGTTTAAATAAACATATTTATTTTTACTTTTTATGTTATCCATTATGGAGGTTAATCACATTTGCCTCAATAGGTTTCTTCCTGCATCATAGTTCTCTGTTCCAGCTTATTTAACTTTCAGAATTTTTGATTTTATGTTCCTCTTTCAAATATTTACATTTTTCTTCTTATGAAATATTTTGGATAACTTTAACACATTTACTTTGGGCTGCGTATTCTTTCCTGTATAAATTTCTTTTCTCAGGGGAAATAAAATTACTATTGTTAAAATTAAAATTAAGTCAATTCCCCAAATCAATATTTTTCAAAAATAATATTAATGGACACAAGGAAAATTACATTTTCCTTGTTCAAATAACACCTTTTCACAGTTTATGAATGACTGCTTTTTACCTCTGCCATTGTTTTTTTTGTTTTGCTTTTATTTAGATTTTTTTTTTCCAGATTTGCACAAGTACATGGTGTTTTTGACTCCATTACTGTTTTTTAATATCACCAGGGTTTCTTAGCACAATCCAGGACTTCATAGTCTTAGACTATCTAAAACAACCTTAAACTGAGATTAGGAAAGTGACTTAAATGTGCCCTTTTAATAAGTACAGATTAACTCTCATCCTGACGTTAAATTACTTAATTAAATACTTTAGACCACAACCCCTTTTGTCAATAATAATTAAAATGTTGACACTTTTACATAATTTCATCTGGATATTTAAGCATAATACACAATGGTAATAATACCCTCTAATAATAAATCATAATACATGATATATATTGCTTTTAATAAGCCCCATTAATAACTTCATATCTTTATAATTGTTTTTCCTTAAGATTTCTATTAATTGACCCGATTTCATGTCCTCACTGCAGCTTTTCCATAATTGAACCCTTGTAGAGATACAATGAAGTTTAGAGTTTGTTCTCACAGGTGGTTTTGTTCTTACAAAATTTAAGCCATAAAGGTTGGTTTTTGCTTTTTTTGTGTTTTACAAAGTTTGCACAATATTGTAAAAGCTCTCAAAGGTTTTAAAGAAATTGATTTTGCATGGTTGATGGGAATTTTGTATCTTATCTTTTACAAGGGCCTATGCTGCCAACAAGGAATCACATGCCACACTGGTTTTCCACAACCTCTTGGGAGAAATAGACCAGCAGTATAGCCGTTTCCTGCAGGAGAACAATGTACTTTACCAACATAACCTGCGTAGGATTAAACAGCATCTGCAGAGCAAATACCTAGAAAAGCCGATGGAGATTGCCCGCATTGTTGCCCGTTGTTTGTGGGAGGAGCAAAGACTGCTGCAGACAGCCACTACTGCTTCACAGGTACATAAAGTTACTAGTTTACACTTATGATATTACTTGAAAAATAAATGTTATTGATAAGTATGAGTTGGAACAAATAACTACATGTTAAAATGTTTTTGAATGTCTTGCAGGATGGACAGGCAGCCCATCCAACTGGGACAGTCGTGACAGAGAAGCAGCAAATACTGGAGCACAACCTTCAAGACATCAGGAAGCGAGTGCAGGTTAGTTGTATCGGAGATTCACAAAATAATATTTTACAATCAGTATCAATACTGATGAATACTGTTAGTAATACTGTTTTTTATCTATAGGATATGGAACAGAAGATGAAGATGCTTGAAAACTTGCAAGATGACTTTGACTTTAATTACAAAACCCTAAAGAGCCAAGGAGGTATGATCTAGCTCTTTTTAAGCTTTTTCAGGTACCTTAATAGAAGCAAATTAACTCTTATGCTAAAATACCACATGCTCATCCTTTTTCAGAGTTATCCCAGGACCTAAATGGAAATAGCCAGGCGGCTGCCACTAGACAGAAGATGGCTCAGCTTGAGCAGATGCTGAGTGCTCTGGACCAGCTCAGGAGGGTGGGTGCCAAATATTTATTATATTATAGCCTGGAGTTTTCTTAAGCCTTCTCAGTGGAGCAAAGGATACACTTATTAGCAAATTGTTGGATTATCAAAACGTTGATAAATGCATTATATCATATGTGTGCTTATACATCTGAGACACTGGCAAATGGAAAATATTTAGAAAAGACACTGTCTTTTCTCCGTGTTTATTGTGGGTTGTGCTCGTTATCTTGTAGCAAATTGTGACTGAGATGGGTGGCTTGCTGACTGCCATGGATTATGTACAGAAGAATCTAACAGATGAAGAACTGGCAGACTGGAAGAGAAGACAGCAAATCGCCTGCATTGGAGGCCCACCAAACATATGCCTTGATCGCCTCGAAACATGGTAACCACTTTTAAGAACGGAAATAAATATATCTTTATCTGAAATGACAAATTTCTGTTACTTAATTTAGTTATTGAAAGCTTTATTTCAGCAATTTAAATGAGCATTGAAACAGCTTATAAAAGTAGAATCAGAACTGTATTTATAAATAAAAAAATAAATGTGTGAATAAAAAAGTGTAAATAAATACTACGTCCTAGACAAGACTGGCTTTCTTTATGATTAAATAAATTATATTAACAAACTTACTCTTGACATTAGCCTTTACTATGCTTTGATTATCCTGTGGATGATCTTCCTTAATCTTGAAGGGCATTAATGAAAAGGTTACTGATACAGTATGCTCATCAATCTCATCTTAGTCTTATTCTTTTAAATTGTTTTACTAAAACTAAGTTTCTCATCAGGATCACATCTTTGGCTGAGTCCCAGCTTCAAATTCGTCAGCAGATCAAGAAGCTAGAGGAGCTTCAGCAGAAGGTGTCTTACAAAGGAGACCCCATCATTCAGCATCGGCCCGCCTTGGAGGAGAAGATTGTGGATTTGTTCAGAAACCTCATGAAAAGGTACTTGAATAATTTCTCTATCTCTCTCTATATATATAAGTTCAAGTTCCACTTAACAAATGATGCAGAGCTTTTAGTATCCAGCTTACAGATTAAATACTGTTTGCCATATATTTTTTAATGATCCTTTCTGGTGATGTATTAAATATGATCTCTTTGTTGTTATAGTGCGTTTGTGGTTGAGAGACAGCCATGCATGCCAATGCATCCAGACAGACCTCTGGTAATAAAAACAGGAGTGCAGTTCACAAATAAAGTCAGGTACGATTTAAGCTTAAGTATCACAAACATAATGCTCATTTTTACACATGTTTTTGGCAACAGTTTGTGTTTAAAACTGCAACATTGAAAGGCCAATTAATTAGCCTTTCCTCTTTTTTTTCTTTTAAAGGTTACTGGTGAAGTTTCCTGAACTTAATTACCAGCTGAAAATTAAAGTTTGCATTGACAAGTGAGGTTTTTTTTCTTCTTCTTTCCATTTGTAGTCATATTGATCGTTGAACATTTAAACAGGGTTTGAGTAGTGAAAAAAAGTTGCCACGTCACTTTTGACTGTTTATTTTTCAGGGAATCTGGTGATGTGGCGGCAATTAGAGGGTAAGACCTCAGAAACATTCTTTGAGTATTTGATCAACATAATTTACAAGAAGAGTCTTACTTCCTGCTGTACCACTGTGTTCACAGGTCACGTAAGTTTAACATCCTTGGCACCAACACAAAAGTTATGAACATGGAGGAATCCAACAATGGCAGCCTGTCAGCAGAATTCAAACACTTGGTAAGTTATTGAAGTAAATAATCTTGTTGATGTAATAAAATGATGATGATGATGTGGTTGCTGAAGTGTTAAAAGTTATTTGCTAATGCTCACTGTAGAGCACTGACTTCCTGTATGTTGCAGACCCTGCGGGAACAAAGGTGTGGTAATGGTGGCCGGACTAATAGTGATGTAAGTATTGTCTGTTAAAAAAAATGGTTGTTTCAGAAGCTACAGTGAGGAAAATAAGTATTTGAACACCCTGCTATTTTGCAAGTTCTCCCACTTAGAAACATGGAGGGGTTTGAATTTTCATGGTAGTTGCATGTCCACTGTGAGAAACATAATCTAAGAATAAAATCCTGAAATCACAATGTATGATTTTGTAACAATTTATTTGTATGATACAGCTGCAAATAAGTATTTGAAC
>JBAMHW010000023.1:20572099-20588254 GCA_037177495.1 Rhadinocentrus ornatus
TGTTCAAATACTTATTTGCAGCTGTATCATACAAATAAATTGTTACAAAATCATACATTGTGATTTCAGGATTTATTCTTTTTTTATTATGTCTCTCACAGTGGACATGCACCTACGATGAAAATTTCAGACCCCTTCATGTTTCTAAGTGAGAGAACTTGTAAAATAGCAGGATGTTCAAATACTTATTTTCCTCACTGTATATTTGGCATTAAATGATGGGTTTTTAACTAAACGTTTGATCAACTATTCTGTTAATCTCTTACGCATTCAGTGTTAACTTGCTTATTTCTTTAGGCGTCTCTGATTGTAACAGAGGAGCTCCATCTTATCACTTTTGAGACGGAAGTCTATCACCAAGGCTTAAAGATAGATCTGGAGGTGAGTACCCAATTTGTTTTATTGTTTGAAAGTAAAGCTTATGCAGCTTTACTTTCAAATGCCTCTGAAAGTCAACAAACCTTAAGGTATTATTAAATCACGAAGACATTTGTTCACTGATTGCAAAATTAGTCACAAAAATCAATGACTCATCTACTAAGTTTCTCGCCCCTGCAATTTGCCACTATCTCTGCATCTCAGTGATTCTACTATTGTTTGCTGAGGTTAGCCTCACTGCACCAAAATGCTGTGTGCTAAGAAAAGGCCTTCTAGGTGTAAGGGCAGTCTTTGTAAGAGAGCATCCTGAAGGATTCCTGGAATGGGACCGTCTATTGAAATAGAAATGGAAACATTCTCACGTCATTGTGTTGCGTTTAGAATAAATCTACATTAGAAATAACAAAATGTTGTAAACAGGAACACGGATAAATAGATAAATAAACACACTGACATGACTTTTCCCTCTTTATGTACAGACTCATTCCCTGCCTGTGGTAGTAATTTCAAACATTTGCCAAATGCCCAATGCTTGGGCTTCCATTCTGTGGTACAACATGCTCACCAACCACCCAAAGGTAAGACAGCACCCTTTGGTGGAAGGGTGATGAACTTCAGGAGTCACATTGGAGTTGTAGATCTGTTTTTATTTATCAAAACTCAAGGCTTTTTATTTATTGGACTTCTAAAACCATGTCTTTTGAGGGGGAGAGGGGGGGGGGGACTTAAAACCTAAAGTTTAGTATAAGCAGAAATGAACAAACATGAAATAAAATCTTTTATGACTTATAACCTCCAGCTTTTAATATAACTTTGTTGCTTCAAAAAGACATGATGCATTGGGTCTCTTTGTTCAGAATGTGAACTTCTTCACCAAACCTCCAGTGGGGACATGGGACCAGGTGGCTGAAGTCCTGAGCTGGCAATTCTCTTCAACTACCAAAAGAGGCCTGACCATTGAGCAGCTCACCACCCTGGCTGAGAAACTACTTGGTAAGTTGATAAGCCTAAAAGAATCAAGAATTATTTTATTTTCCTTATTATTAACATAAAATGTGCTCTGTCTCTGTCCATGTAGGACCTTCCGTTAACTACTCTGGATGTCAAATCACATGGGCCAAGTTTTGTAAGGTACTTTAAAAAGAAAACCATAAATAGTTTGGTCTGCCTTGTTGACGCAGAATGTGAGAGTTGTTTTTTTCCCTTCCTCTTTACAGGAGAACATGGCTGGCAAAGGTTTCTCTTTCTGGGTGTGGCTGGACAATATTATTGACCTGGTGAAGAAGTATATCCTTGCACTGTGGAATGAAGGGTGAGAGGTCATTCTTTGTTTACACTGAAGTGACTGGAACTGCTAATTATCTTCCTGCCATACTGTGGAAACTATTTGACATGCAAGGGTTAACAGTTTTTCAAAAGAGCTTGCTGTTTTTAAATCCAGAAGGTATTCATTTGACCTCCTGTCACCTGTTAACAGGTATATCATGGGGTTTATCAGTAAGGAGAGGGAGAGAGCCATTCTCAGTCCAAAACCTCCTGGCACTTTTCTACTGCGCTTCAGTGAGAGCAGCAAGGAGGGGGGCATTACCTTTACCTGGGTAGAGAAAGACATTAGTGGTGAGTTGTACAGAAACTTTCTCTCTGTTTCTGTTTATATATTAGATTTTTTGTTTTTGTTCTGATTCTGAGCTTTCATGCTCGTAGGAAAGACCCAGATCCAGTCAGTGGAGCCGTACACCAAGCAGCAGCTCAACAGCATGTCTTTTGCTGACATCATCATGGGCTACAAGATTATGGATGCCACCAATATCCTGGTTTCACCTCTTGTTTACCTCTATCCTGATATCCACAAAGAGGAAGCTTTCGGGAAATACTGCAGGCCAGAAGCAGCTCACGAACCTGAGGCAGGAGGAGACTCGAGTGGTAAGTCACTACCTCATCCTTTTGATCCTTTTTATTTATAGTAAAAGAAAAACACTCATATCATGTTGTTGTTTTTTATTCTCAGTATATCTTTATTTTATCTCCCAACAGCTATTCAGCCTTACTTGAAGACAAAGTTTATCTGTGTAACCCCGTAAGTAACCATCTCTGCCCTTATCTTTTGGTCTGTAAGTCATAATATTTGCATCCGTGCCATCCAGTGCCATCCACTTATGCTAGCTTTTATTTTAATTGTAAAGATTATATGTTCCTGTCCCAGATGTAAACTTAAAGCAAAATATTTGATCAGTATTTGCATATTTCACAAGAAAAGAGAGCAAAGATAATGTCACTTCCAGTGACAGTGCTACAGTCATTGGAGGAACCATCCCCATGTTGACAGCAGGCATTGTAAATCCAGAAAGTTGCAGATTTTGTATTGAATCGGCTAAAGATGGACTGTTGTTCACGTGGGCCATCTTGCTGTGTTTTAACAGGGTAGTTATGAATTATTTACTATTCTAATATTAATTTAATTAATACTTTTTTTTTTAAACAACAACTTTTTTTTCCAGCTAGAAAGGTTTGCTTACCCAAGAAAAAATTATGAAATTGCAACAATGGACTTTTTGACTTTTATAAATAATATTTAGTTACAAATACTGAATTATTATTGCATGTGAAATACATAAAGAAATAGATAAGTACACAAGAAGGCAGAGGAGTGAGGTGTCAGCTGCAGGTGAGGCTGCTAGTGTGAGGTTGACCAACATCAGCAGAGTGTATAATCACAATGCCAGTTTTGTTTACTCGTATTTTCTTTGGTTAGTTGTGGGTTTGATAGTGTGCTGGTGGATTGCTCAGTGAGATCCTGACCTGTCTCCGTAGGTGTCCTTCCGTGTTCACGGACTTGCCGGACTGTGAGCTGCTTGGTAACGGATTCCCAGGGTAGGCCGCTTGTGGGGGGGGGGGAGACGTAGCATGTAGGGTTGTTTGTGTATTTTGTCACTTTGTGTGTTTCATGGATGAGCTTCACAGATGCTAGTGCTGGAGTTGCATCGCTGATCGTTTCTGTTTTTTGTGTCCAACTCACAGCCACTGCTCCTGGTTCTAATACAAAGCACTTCACTTGCCACTCATCAGTTTTTTTTATTTTCTTTCACGTCTCTGCTCCTGCTTACCAGATGTTTTGTCATAATCCTCCTGCCAGAGCCATTTGCATGAGTTAAACCATCCAAATGACTTTAATTGTTTAAGGAGACGCTAGTAAAGATTTCAGATTATAATAGTATTATTTTCAAACAAAATTCCACATTAGTCCATTATTCCCTGAGAAAAATGAGCATGGAAAAGCCATGCAAGTTGGACAAAAGAAGGAAAAAAACAAAAAACCAAAGGGTTTTGTTCATCCCAACAAAGAGACAAAAAGTAATTGCCTGTTTGATCCACTTTCCTCACCAACTGTCGTGATACTGACTCGAAAGTAACTCTTTAACATTCCTTATTGTGCCATCATACCCAATATAGCAAAGGATAAAAATAGTAACTGTAGATAACATTTTCAAATATTTGTCCAGTTTTGTTTTGTTTGATTTGTATGTATTATGATTATTTTATATAAATTAAATTTAAATGAATTTCCATTTCACTACAAAAATTAACTAACCCATCTTCCATCTGGGTGTTTTCTTTTCTCTGAGCATGACATTGCATACTGACAAAATCTGTGGTTATAAATAAATAGTGACTCATTTACTAATAAAACTGATATGTTTACAAAAGTAGACTCACAAGTGTTTCACTTGTAGCAGCCACGTTAGCATGATGTTATCAGGCTTGCTCATCTCTTATAGTGAACTGTATTAGTTATCCTTAATGTAACACGTTAACCTTCAGTGTTGGATATTTTGCTTATCTGTTCAAAGCACAAACTTGGGAAACACCAGTGACCTGTTCCCCATGTCCCCTCGCACTCTCGACTCTCTGATGCACAATGACCCTGAAGCTAATCCAGGAAATTTGGGTGAGTCACTTACTGTGCGAATCAAATTATATTTGTGAGGACACTCGTTTACATATTGAATTCACAACTGTCCTTTTTTACCTTTTTTTTTTTAAATGAAAAATAAGTGCCTTTTAAATAAACCTGTTTTATTGACATTAATGCACAGCTGCTATTAATTGCTTCATTTTTCATATTTTCTAGATACACTCACTTCGGACATGGATGTAGCATCACCTATGTAAAAGTAATTGTCACCCTCATCAGATCTTTTTTTTATTGGGATCTGATTTTATGTGAAGTAATGATTTATTTCTCACTCTGTACACACAGAATGACTGTACAGCTTATTTCTTTTTTCCGTGTTTAAAAAAATTCAAATAAAAGACAGATTTTCACAAAATAGGGAAAATGAAAGACTTTGAGATATGTTCCTTTAAAAAATATATATATACTTTTGGACTATCCTGTAGCCAAGTGTGAGAGTCTTAACAGTGTATGCTGACTTGTTGTATTTTAGGCAACATTTTGTCTCTGCTTTTGTTTGTTTTTAAGTGTCTTA
The DNA here is from genome assembly GCA_037177495.1 of Rhadinocentrus ornatus. Lineage (NCBI taxonomy): Eukaryota > Metazoa > Chordata > Actinopteri > Atheriniformes > Melanotaeniidae > Rhadinocentrus > Rhadinocentrus ornatus. The sequence continues at coordinate 20,576,965 of JBAMHW010000023.1, forward strand.
AAACATATACACATAAGGAATTATATTTTTGAGAATGTTGTGTTTTGTTGACATTTTAAATGGTTATGAATTAATGTGCTGTTTTCTTTGAATACAGAAATGTGATGAGTTAAATTGTTGTATAAGCTATGTTTTGCTTTAGAGTTGTACTGGTACTTAATGGTCTTTTTTAAAATGTTCCTGCAAAATGTGTAATGTCACAATGCTTCCTTCTTATCATGGTTAAAATGGTTTCGGTTTCATGACAATTTTACACAAAGTAGAACATATATTTCGGAGCCATATAAAGTGGTATAATAGAAAAAAGGTCTGGGGATTTGTTGAAGAAATTAGGATTTTTTTTCCTGTAAACTTATTTTCTCCTTATACTGCTGTGTGAAAAATATCATTGTAAATGTAGATGAGTTTCTCTCGCTCAAATGCTGTTTTTTCTTCTTTTTTTAATCAAATGAAATGGATTTGGTTTTGAAATTTGAAGTTGAATAGTTGTTTTGCCTGATTTAACCTGGTATTATGAGACATGAAGAGCGCACACAAATAAATGTGTAGTATTTTTCTTTAATCTTCAGCACAGATTAGTTAATCTTTTCAGTTAAATACAGTACCAGCAAGAGGTTTCTTTGTTTTTCCGTGAAAATCCTTATTTTCATGCCACCGATGGCCAGCACTAGTGTCACTCTCTTTATTTCCTGACACTGCTATTTGCTATGTTTAACTTGTATTTTATTACTTTGCCAAAATGCCCACTGGTGAGCTCAAAGAATAGTTTAGATACTGCAGAAAAGACAAATAGCAGATTTTAAAACTTGCTTAGCATTTATTACCAATTTTTTTATTGTTTTTTTTTCTGTAAATTGACAATAGCACACTAAATAGCTTCTCGGTGCATCAGCAAAGTATTTAAATTGTAAATAAATCATTTTAATTAATCACTCTTGTCAACATTTACTGGGTTTGGAACACGATTACGTTGAAACTCCACAAGCGACTGAAAATGTACTTTAGTCTACAGCTGCTTTTTATACCATGAGAGAATCTTTAGTTTGCTATAGTCTCAACAGGTAGTGACATCACACCCTGCTTACTCTGCAAATCGTGCCAGCTGGAGGTTATATGAATAACATTAATACTTTTATTAATATTATTATATATTGATGTCATTTTTACGTTAAATAAAAACTTGAAATTATTTGTGTCTGTCCTCCGATTGGAGCAAACTCCAGGACAACCATTAGAGTTCATAAGTTGCCTCGTGTGTGCGTGTAGCTGTTCAGGTCAATCACAGAGGCAGTCTTCAGTATTAATTTCTTTTATGCCCAATTCATGAATTCGAGCACCGCTATTATCAAAACCCGAAAGGCTGGTGCACATGGAGACACCTACATTGAGGATGCAAAACCAACCACTTTCTACTTAATGGCCTGAAAAGATGAATAGTATGTTTTGTATAAATTGTGGTATGGACTAAATTCATTCAACAGGTTGTATGTAGCTGTAGGACATACAAGTAAGGTGAAAAAGGACATCAAATGTGTGTTTTTGATTTTTATCGGACTGGTCAGAATTGTAGCAATTTTGCTAGTTGAAAGGAAAATGTTTTATGTTAGTTATTGTCAAACAGAGAATAACTAATACTGTGCTGGCAGCATATTCATGGACCACAGAGCTCCATGCTTCACATCAGAGTGGACTAAGACTTAATAAGTTAGAAGTAAGTGAAGCAGGAAAGCTTGTCTTTAATGTGTATCCCAGTTAAAAAATGTCATTTGGTTTAGTATTTGGTTACATTCTAGTTTCAAAGATTAAATGCCTGGGTTAATCATTTCCAAAACAAATTGTAGCGCTAAATTTATTCAGGCACTGACATTGAGCTGCAGGATCAAGTGATTTTTTTGAGGAAATCCCTTGATTGTTTTTTTTAGTATGTGTAAGAATTGACAGTAGTATGTTTTTCATACATTAAACTCTTTTTGAATTAGGACTTTTCATCGTGTTACAACAGAAAAACAACTATAAATCAGCAGTGTCTGATCTTAACCGCTGCTTTGTGGTCTTGCTGTTCTGCACTGCGTGTTCATCACACGTAAGAGTGCCACTTTGTTCAGCTCTGGTGTGTATTTGGGATATATTACAAATAAAAAACAAATGAAGACATATGATGTTATGTTGCCCAACTTGGCTAATAGCTGAGCTCTATAGCTCAGTTCGACAGTTTAGTATCTTATTTAATTTATGTCACTGAATAACAAACAATTCAATGATTCAGAGGAGCTCTAATAAAGGTGTTTGTAAAGTGAACTTAATTCTAAAGTTTAGGCAAAAGCTATTCACAGTAGCAGTAATAGCAAACTGACAGGCTGAGGACCAGGAACAGAAAAATAAAGAGTTCATAACTGGAATTAGAAGTGCTAAAAATGCACCCCAGTAAAAAAGATATTGGTAAAAAAAAACTGAGATAGTTGATGCCATGCAGAGCAGCGGTATGTGTGAACTAGAACATTTTGTTTGATCTTATCTTGTATGAGCTTTCCCACACTAAAGTTGTGAAAGTTAAGCTTTTGACCTGCTCACTCTCAAATGAAAGTTAAGTAAATATCAGCTGCACAGATAAATAAATCCACATCCTTTTAAATTAAAGGTAAAAAAGCAAGAGTCTGAAAGAATAACAATTATAACAATGTACAGAACAAATTTGTTTTTCTCCCTGAAATCTTTGTTTCACTATGAAGATAAAACACAAAAGGCCCATTGTAATGAAACTTCAAAAAACAAAAAGTGAGAAGACTTTTAGGTGCTTTAGAGATGAACTGTCATAATGGTTCCTAATTTTAGAATTTCTCTTGCCTTTGATGACAAAGTTTTCATTACATGTTCAATGGACTTCCCTGACTGGAAACCCCACAGTGCACCTCTACTTCATCTTTCACGCAGTAGTGATGTGATCAGCAGCATTCTGGCTGCCAGTATTCCCATGAGTCCTACTGAGAGTACATAACAGCTGAGATAAAACTGTAAACAAACAGAAGAAGAAGGCAGTTTCTGCATCACTGATGTTCTGCCTTGCTCAACAGCACCAGCTCACATAGCTTTGTGTTTGTCTGGTTTGTCTAGGGTATAGGAAATAAACACAGATGGGCTTGCTGAGATGAGGGGGTGTTGAGAGGTGCAGCTATTACCGTCAACAGCTGCTGACTCAGCTGTCTGGGGAAGCAACTGTCACCCTTTAGTTTTGGCCTGCATCCAATCAAACAGGAGAATCAAGCAGGCTGCATGTGTTATGTGTTCAACTGAGAATGACAGCAGCTATAAATTATGACTGTTTGACATGGATCTATGAAAGTGATGTTATTAAACTATGCAGCAAGACAGGGGGCTTTTCATTGACAGCAGCCAAAACAAAATCTGGACTTTTTGCTTTTGTGGGACTTTATGCTTTAAGCCACATGAATTTATTGAATCAAAAGCAATAGACCTGTTTTCACCTCACAATATTTACTGGTGGATGTGTTCTTTTTCTATTTGTGTGTAGCTCTATATGCATAGTGTGCTTGGGGCACTCACTGTCTTTTAATTAATATTGGCAGGTTTATCTTTAGTCATTCTGGGTCTCAGCCTGGGTCTAGCAGACAAGTTATGACGAGGAATGTGAAGAAAATGTAAAGTTTAAGTCAATAACAATGTTTAAAAAAAGTGATTGCTGCTTTTAAAAGCCTTAATAATACTTTAACTAAAAGGAATGCATGAGAGGGGGGTTGCATGGCTAATAATATTTTTAACCAGCTATTGAAGAGAGAGAAACAAAAAAAAAAGCTATTGACATTATGATTGCATTTAAATCGATAGGACAATGAAGCTAATCACCAGAGGGCGACGCCATTTTCCATGTTGCGGGTGAAGCACCGAGTTGAATAAGAGATTTAGGTTGTTGTGAAGTAGACTAAATCAAACCCAGCGATTTACTGTCTACCTTTCAGCAGATATTATTATTATTATTATTATTATTATTATTATTATTATTATTATTATTATTATTATTATTATTATTATTATTATTATTTTATTATTATTATTATTATTAATAATAATAATAATCAATGTTGAACAGTGCTAGGTGATAGTTTTTATTTGTATTTGGTAATAGGCTATATATTGCTTCATCAAATAATATTGCAAAGCTGGATTAAACATTACTGTTGTGTTAGATTGCACTAGGCACTGCTTGCTTCTAATTAAGAGCTAAGATTATATAAAATCGATCCTTTAATAAATTACAAGATACGTTTTGTGCTACTGCTTTGGCCTCTAATGACCAGAATTCAGTCATCACATAGACATCCGCAGAAACTGGCTCCTGACAGATGTACAAGTATCGCCGGAAGTGGGCGGTTAGTCAAAGACAGGCAGAGTCTGAGAGCCGTGAACTGTATAGAGAACTGTTGGGAACGGAACTGACTGACGGAGAAATTCCCGTTGTAGGTTGCTCACATCGCTGTGTACTCTCCCCTCATTTTATGAAAAAGGACAGCAACTTTACTCGCTCCACAGAGGTGAGTGTCGCAGTTTAATTTGTTTGAACCCGTTTTATGTCCGCGCCTCGTCCCTCTGACGCTCTCCGAAGCGAAATGATATTGTGACAGCGATTTGTAAACAAACTGCGAGTGCAGCAGCGCTCCTCCGTCCGAAAACACCGATAACCAAACTAGATGCACTTAAAAAATGATTTGTGTTTGGTTTTGATTGTGCGTTACTTTTCTTTTCTTGGCTGAATCAACAGGCAGGTTCCCCGTTAGAAAAGAGTCCCTGTAACATATAGCGTGTCTAGATTGTCACGGACTGACAGCGTGTCCGCGCAGCCCATGAGTTTACTGTCATCTTACTGTACGTACTTGTTGACATTGATCTTATATTATTAGAGATGGCCTTTTTAAATATGAAAAGCAATCATGGGACTAAAAATTCTTACTGTTGTAACAGAAGGCTATTACAGTGTTACACTCCAGTAACATTATATATTTTTCTTTTTTAAACTAAGTTTTCATTTGGTTCAAGCTAGCCTCTCTCTCAGCCTCACAGACTTTGAGCAGGCTTAACCCTACTCTGCGTCTCTACACGAGACATCAAGTCTCGATGTGAAATAGGACCATAAAGATAACCAGTATGCAACAGACACGCACGGTTTTCACGTGCTGGAAGGCTGTAAATTGTCTACTTTGGCGTCAGTTGTGTCATAATGCTTCAAAAGTGGCTTCCTTTGAACTACAGTTGCATGCTGCTGCTTTATGCTGCGCAGTTTCAGTTTTTGGGAAATAAGCTACAGTTATTTGACATAGTTCCTTTTAGAAAAGTAGCTTACCAGCTACAAGATGCACCACTGTTTATACATCAACATAGACCCCTTCTTCCATTTAGAAATCATACTAAACTAGTAATAGTTTAGTTTTTTTTTTTTATAAAAACGTGTAAAATATGATTTTAAATATTGTCAGAATTTTACGATAAAAGTAACTTTAAACAGCCTCATAACAGTGATAGTTTCCATCGGGTTTGCGCAATCCATTTGATCTTTACCTACTAAATGTATGGTAGTGTAAAACATTTTATTCCCTGTTTGTTATGTGCTGATATGTGCTCTGAAAAAACATCAAAGGATGGTTTATAAAGGTCAAAACAAAGCAGACTGTCAAAGCTGGAAGGGACAACTTGTGAGGCAAGACCCTGGTGTTTGTGTGAGCTTAAAGTCAGTATTTAAATGTCACAGATGTTTTGATGTGTATTTGTCATTTACAAGAATACCTTGCACTTTGTGAGGGTACATTTGTACTTATTTATGTGTAAGTATACATATAAGCTTACCTTCAGTGGCTGCAGCTCCATAAAAATGTTTTATTATGTTGTTCTCTGAATAGTGAAAAAGAGAGAGAGAAATTCTGGACTGCTACAGTCAAGCTGGCACAGCCTCATACACTCCCATGGCTCACAGTAATTGAAAATGTGATAATTTGTTCTGCCCTGTGTGATAATTCCTCCCTGTTATCCGAATTCTGTCTGAATTTTCCTTATCACAGTAATAGGGATTTTTATAGTGATACCTTCCCATATTGGTCCTGGGTGGGGTTTTTTTTTCTGAAACTTGTCATTTAATTACAAAAGGAAACTATTTAACAACAGAAGTAATTCAATTCATCATGTCATTCTGTAAGGTATTTCTGGCTTTGCTCCACTGGGTTTTGGACAAAGGGATTTCAGGTTATCAACTTTGAAGCTTATATAGGAATTTTGTTGTCTTTTTTTTTTAAATTCCAACTCTTTCAATCAACATATCAGTAAAGCTGCAATCTCTTGGAAAAGACAATCCATACTTTTTTGCAGCATTTAACCCTGTTGGCAAGCACTGTGTTACCCTGTATGCCCCCTCTTTCACTGCACTTCATGGTGCACAGGGATGGAGGGTTTCCCTGGATTTCTGTGAAAAGAATTGGAATGGGAACATGGCTTGCTGGCTAGACCTGAATTGGCTGGTACACAATGTCCCAAACAACCAGACCCAGATGCAGGAGGAATGGTGACAGGGGAAATAGGGGAACCAAATATTTTTTATATCTACAAACTCACTGTTCCATGTGCTCACAGCATTGCATATCCTTTAGCTTGTGTGCGATTCTCACTCTTTCACTCCCTGCTGCCAGACAAGTGTAGACGTCAAGTGAGCCTGGACAGTATGATGAGAAGTTTTGAGTATTATAGTTGGAAAGAACAGCAAAGGAGATAGCTTCTCAACATTATTAAACTTGATTGTAGTTTTAACCCTTGTATCTTAAACTTAACTTTTGTATCTCTCATATTTTATGTATTTAAGAGAAATTAAATAAATTTTATGCATTGTTAAAATTTGTATTTGAGTGTTTTATGCTGTTATTTGCAAAAACGTTAAAGGATCATGCAAGGCAAATGGTGTTGGCATGTGTAAGAAATGTGTCAAAACTAATTTTGCCTTAATTAGTTGATTAGTTGGAAGTTAACTGATTAGAACAGAGGTTTTGATCTGACTAAGCTTTGAGTCAAAGGTGAGATACACATTAGCATGGGGATTCTTGCCATTCTGAACTGCTTAGTACAAGATGGATAGATGATAGATTTAAAAGGAAGGAGACCAAGAAAGGTTCGTTGCCTGGTTCTCTGGTGATACTTTTTACGCAAATAAAATCAAAGTCATGAAAACAGTAAAACATAATCTCTAATGGACAAAAAGGGATCAGATCTTTATAGAGTAAAATAGAAAGGGAAACATATTCAGAGGGAAGTGATCAGGAAGCATGTGGTGTAAATGCATGCTAACCTCCTCCCCCTTTCAGTTAGGCTAACGCTAATCCACTGGTCACGTGACCATGAGCTTTTAGGCTGGTGTAGGCCAGGAGTGCTCTGATCCATCTGTCGAATAAGGTTGCTGATTGTTGGCATCCACAGTGTGTTCTGCTGTCCTTTGACCACAACCCACTCTGCAAAAGACTCATAGGTGATTTCCACTAACTTATTACTTTGACACGGTTTAATATACTCGATTATGCTGTGTTCCTCTGTTTCTATCTTTGTCTAACTTTCTGTAAATTCTCATCTGTGCAATGAGTAGATGGGAGGGGGAATGACCATCAACCCTTTCAGACACTGACAAGCATGATAAGGCTTTTGGTTATTATCTCGGTGACACAAGAATAGGAAAAACATAAGTGTTCTGAACAACATGAACAGAGTCACAGATCAGGAAAGTGTATAGCTACTTTACACCAGTGAATGTTTCTTAGCATGCTTCTGCATCTTTTGCTTTGATTTTGTATTGTGCAAGGATATGTTGAGCAAAGGTCAGCTCATATATAGGAGCAAAATGCAATTGCAGCTAATTGCTGTAGCACCATTGCACAAGGTCTAGCCCACAAGGGTTTAAAGTATTATTCTTGTTGTCACGTCTAAAGGCTACTTTACACTTATTTTTGGAATACATGATAACTGATCCTGACTAAAGTTCAGCAAATCATGTCTGAAATAACATTACTTTATGGTTTGATCCATGATGTTTTTGGTTCCAGTAACAGATACAGCGAGGACTGGGAGCGCGAATGATAGCGAAAGACAGTTTGTGCAGAACTTGCAAATTACTTTTTTAAAGAATCCCTTAAGCAGTTAGGAAATATGATAGAAGAGTGAGTTTTCCCCCTCTGCAGTCCCAGAATTACTTTTTGTAGCTCAGTCACTATGAACAAAACACATGTGCCTGTTACTTAAATCTTAATCATAATGGGGATTTTCTTAAAAAAAAAAAAAAAAAAGACATTGATAAAAATAAAGATTTCAGTGTTTGATTTTCTATCAAGACTTTTGTCATAGTGGTGTTGGAGGGTAACGCTGGGCAACTTCTTGCATCTTTTATTAATGCCTAAGGCCCTGAATCATGCTTCATCTCTCATGCATGACTTATGTGAACGAATGGCTTCATCTGTGCCCTCAAGGAAATTGAATCATGTGAGGTCTGACACATGAAAAGAAGGAGAAGCGCTTTGTTTGCTAAGTACAGGCCATGTGTAGCAAATGCTCTCGCTGATAAGTAGTGCAATTATCATTTGCTGTATACGTAAAGAAGTTAAACTATCCATAATAACAGTTGAGGTTGTTCTCCATTTGATTTACCATCTGATTTACAAAGTGGGAATCAATAAGAAATATGTACAAGCAAGTTAACAGGAGCACATGCTAAGAATAGTATCATATTGCACAAGTTTGGCAATTTCGGAATAAGAATAATTTATCATTACTACTGACAAATCAGCTTGTAGATGTACATGTGCAGAAATAGCTTTTTAAGTTCATGCTCCAATGTCAAAGTTTACATTAAATTCCTGTTTGCAGCAGAGTGTGAGCATTTCCTTTTTCTTTTTCCCCCAGCAACATTTACTCTATTGATCATGAATTTATATGGGTGTCCTGTTGGCCTACTTATGGAAGTGGTATAGTTCATCTCATAGATGGAGCAGGGAAGTGCACTGCTTTTAGCCTGAGTTAGTTAGATGGGGACATCTTCAGTAATACTTTTTAGTTTTTGAACCAACATAAGAATGCAGTCAAAAATGTAACCTAATTTATGCCACTATTTTGGTGCATAAAAACCTCTTTGCATTCAGTAATGCAGGGGGTTAAACTTTTAGGCTCCTCCCTTAGCATTAGCGTTAGCTGCGTCAGCTTGACTGACGTCTCAGACACAGTAAAGGGTAACTTTATAACAGTAGCGACACTCAAAGTTGGAATTGCCCCTCTTTCTAATTTAATCTACTTGTCCCTGGTAGTTTGGTCCGCTGCTACAGGTGGACTAAAAACATTTTGATGTTGGTTTTGGCAACTGACAACCGAGCAGTTGACATGGGAGCGCCGTTTCTACATCTTCACACGACTTGTTATGGCGACCACGGTAGGCTAAGCAGGTGATTTTAGGTGTGGAAGAGGGGCTGGCTTATTCCTGTGGTGATGAAATCCCAGGAGCAAAATAAAAATCACACGTTTGGGAGAGTTTACCCTTGTTGAAACTGCCCAGACGGAAAAACTCCATCATCTTCAAAAGAAAGGCTTTTAGGGAAGTCCAACACCAATACACATATTTTAACTTGAAAAAGTATAATTTCCGGGTGATGACTCCTTTAACAATTCAGTGAGTTGCAAGTGTTAGCAATGTGCATTCATGTTGTGGTCTGTATTTATTTTAGTGACCAACATTCAATCCATAAAAATTGTGCCACAAAATTAATCAGTAATATTTTGTCTCTTTTGATGTGTGTCCACTTTAGGTAAGTGGTCCATACTTCAGAGCTTATGCTGACTATTTTGTGTAATATGAACTTGGATAAAGTACAAATTACCTCACTTTGTAAGGCTATTAGGTGTATAGCCTCATCCTGCTCTTCTTATCCTTATTGGCTCATGTTCACACCCTAACACGCCCTGTATCTCAAAGGATATCGGTTCCTGATATGCAATGTAACCTGAGGCTGGGATAACTGATAAGAAACCCAGGATTAAAAAGCCACTGCTGGCTATTTCTGCGGTGAATTTGAACCAATTATAAATTTTGAGTCACTCAATGCATTTTAATAAAAACTTTAGTCAGAGCCTGTGGTTTGCAGATATGTACATGAGCTGGGTAGGATTTCCCAGATTGAAAAAGAATGCTATCATCAAGTAAGTGCAGTTTGTCTTTGAATGATTTGGCTTCTGTCAATTCATTCTGGCTTATGTAAACCCTCTCCTTTAAATTCCATATCTCAGGTTAGCTATACATTGTCTGGTCTGTGTCTATTTTAAACCTGTAATATGCAGCTTCACTTTAAGGCAGCTTCAATCCCACCTCCCTCATCTTCAGTCAGTCATTTTCACACCCCAGCACATGTCACTTTAATGAGGTTTCTATCCTGATGTAACCTGAGGCTATGTAACTGCATCTGCCACCACAGGTAAAGAAAACAAGACAGCAAATGGGAAGAAAGAAACCCCACACAAAATGGTACTATGTCCGTTTATCATGGTTTCTAAACTTAACTCTAAGGGTGCAGGAGCTATCATTCAGTTGGTAAATTTTTCAAATTCAGTGTTATTTGACTGACTTTCTCTACAGCAATTAGAGAATTGTTTGTGAACATGTGAAAGAGATGGAGACAAAGATTCTGAATCTTCACTATGACAGTTTCAAACAAATGGATAGGTCCTGTAAGCTCCCTTAAATCACACAGATTGATACATGCATGTTATTGGTGTTTTTACATGATAAACAAATGTAAATCTGCTGAATGTAGATACAGTTTTAGTAATTGTTTTCTTTTGGAAACCTGTTGGGTTTCTGAAATGTTTCTGTTTGAGCAGCATTGTAGCTTAAACCTGTTTTCTAGTAAAGTCTGTGTGTTTGAAATGAGCAGGATGAGAGTTTACTGGTGCTGCTGCCACCATGTTCAAGCCTATTACAGGCTTACACCAAGGAGATAGAATCAGTGTATAGCTCACCAGCGGATAATTATCTTTTCAGAATAGGGTGGTGTTTGAAGGAGGTTAGAATGAAGAGTAAACGCGCTATCAGTAAAATTTATTAATGTCACTAAATCTATCATAAAACAGCTCAGTTGTAAGTGCCAACTAAAGTTCCTGACCCTTGTTTGAATACTCAGTCTTGTGTTTTTACGCTTTTTTTTTTTTTTTTTTTTTTTTTCCACCCTAGCTCCACGTCCCCAAAAAAAAAAACACAGTTTCCCCACCCCCCCCC
>JBAMHW010000023.1:20588354-20610334 GCA_037177495.1 Rhadinocentrus ornatus
CGAAATTCACCAGAAAAAGTCTAATTTGGAGGTGCAAACGAAGGTTCTTGACCTTGTTTGGAGGATTCGTTTTGTGTTTTTTCTTTTTTTTTTTTTTTTTTTTTTTTTTTTTAATACTAGATTTAAGTCATTAAAAGAAACAGTACAGGGTTCCCGCATATCCTTAAAAAGTCCTAATTTTAACTTGCCTTAAGCTGTAGCAACCCTGTAGTAATGGATGTTCCTTTGTGTCTGCAGAGTTAAAAGTTATTAGGATAACATTAAAACAAGAGAAAAAGATTTCTCAATTATTGATGCTTATGATTTATATTTGGGCTCATGGGGGATTAGAGTGTGTTGGATTAGAGGTGAATGATATAAATACTGGCTTTGTCAAACTAATCCTGTGTCCCTCCTTATACTATCATAGAAGTGCACGAACATGTTGCTGCACAATGCATACAAGAAAGGCTGAAAAAACATATATTTGCCTGGTGAATAAAGTACAAGTATAACAAGAGCACGTGTAGAATATTACAAAGTCAGAATTTGGATTTGTGATACTGCTATCCCGAATTGATTCTTTGAGCTCATCTCTTTCCATAGCAGCGCCTGCCAAACAATGCTCACAGATGAACTGTGCACATCTCCAGCAAACCTATCACTCCTGCAACAAATCAAATGTCTTTATGTGTTATGTACCTAACTAGCGTTCATTGAGTTGCAGTTTCTATTGCCGAGTCCAGATGTTAATTTGGCACAAGTAAAGTTTGACTTCCCTTTTTTGTTGTGATGTATTGTCTGCAAATGTTTGCTAAGCATCTAGTTTCAGTCACAATAAAATGAGCTATTAAATGAAGTAAAATATATGACTGTGATCAGGTAGAAGTGTAACTAAGACTTAACAGCCATTATATCAACATAATCTCTTTCAGCCTTTATCTAGACATTTAAAAACCATAAGGGATTCTAATTTGTCTGAAATCTGTGACTATTAGATCACAATCTGTTGTTATATGCAATGTCCTCTTCAGCCTCGAATGCATTTGGTTTTCATTGGTCACATGCACTGTTCCCAACCCCCATCATCCAGGGGGGTTGGAAACAGTGTATACGATACTGAATGCTTTTATATAAATACATAATGGATCATTGCCATGGCTAATGATGTATTTTACTTTCTCAATCTTTGCACTTTTACATGACTTGTTATTCCTGCTCTATCTTTCATACACAGTAATAAATAGGGCAACATTTATCAGAAATTTTAATTATAGTAGAGAAATAAATATAAAAACTATAAAAGTGGATAAAAAATGTCTAGTGCAAGCTGGTTTGTTTAATTGTATTACTCATTCCAATTTAAAATTGGCAACAAGACAATGCCTCATAAAAGTAAATTGGAAATGGCATCAAACATATTTGGATGAATGATGCACACAAACACACAATTAAGCCTATAACTTTACCATAAAAGTATATTAGACAATTAATACACACACAAAAAAAAAAAATCATTTGAAGTAAAACCCTTCTCTGGCACTGAAAAAGCTCTGCTTATCTTTAAACACAACTTTCAATCTTCTACCCCTTAATGTCTTTAAAAGATTGCATTTCACCATTTCTTGCCTCTTCTTCTTACTGGAATTCATCTTTCTTTGTCTGCAACAATCCCTACCCTATTTAAGTACAATAATTTAGAAGGAAGAAATTATATTTTGTTCCAAACGGCAGGAAATAATGGCTTGACCTTTGTTGATGTGGTGACTCCACATTTTCTTTTTACCCACTTACTGGTATCTGTGTGGCATCAGAAGATTTTTATGTTATTTAATATTAAACTGTATTGTATTGGTGAGGCATGTGCCCAAGAACATGTTCTATGCATTGCTTCTTCTTCAATGCAAAAGCACTAAACGCACGTTTTTGTGAAACAATGAAAAGGTGACTGATGGCCAAGGAAGTAGCCATGGCACACTGTTACCGCAGAGTTCATACTCAGCTTATCCAGATTATCCCTGTGCCACTGCTATAATCACTTACAAATATGGCAGAGATGAGAGCTCTATTCCATGTCACTGCTTGTAAAAGATGGTTATAAGCAGCTCTGCCACATACCGCAGTTGATCAAATGCTGATGCAATGTTGTTCGTTCCTCAAAAGTAATATAATTTAATCTGGTGGATGTACACAGAACATTATATGTAAATTTCACTCACAGGGAAATACACCATTACTGAAGACAAAATATGAAAAAACAAAGTGTAATAATATGTACTACATATACAAACATGTACAAAAAAATTCTGATGTACAGGTTGTTTATTCCAATTTGCTTAATTTATTCTGTGTGTAAAAAAAAAAAAAAAAAAAGTATTTCAGTGAGCCATCCAGAATTGCTTCTAACAAGTGGCCCACATTATACAATGAAATGAGTATTTATATATTACAGCCTGAAGAAAAATGTCATTACCTGGCTGGCACTCTACGTATATATTTGATGATGATTAGTGGGATCGATAAATAAGATCATCTGAAAGTCAGAAAAGTTTATTTGTACAAGACAACTCAAAGTGTTTACATAAAACATTAAAAGCATTACAGATGCTATAAAAAAGTATTCAGAAATAGTAAAGGCAGCAACAAATAGCAAAAATCACAATATAATAAAAAATTAAGTGATTTAAAGCAAGATAAGTTAAAAAGTTACTGTGCAGATTTTATGCATAGGCGCATGAGAAAAGACATGTTTTAACCTGGATTTAAAAATGTCTACATTTGGTGAAAGTTTAATCTCCACTGGCAGTTGGTTCCACTTGCAGCACAACAGCTAAATGCTGCTTCTCCATGTTTAGTCTGGATGGACTCTGGCCTAGACTCTGGTCTGGACTAGTTGACCAGAATCTTTGGATCTTAAAGCTCTGCTAGGTTTATATTCTCTGAACATATCACAGACGTATTCTGGGCCTAAACCGTTCTAGGATTTGAGGGTTTTAAAATCTATTCTGTGACTGACTGGAAGTCAGTGTAAAGATTTCAAAACTGGTGTGATGTGTTCAGATCTCTTAGTCCTGGTTTTGGATGAGCTGCAGATGTTTAATGCTATTTTTAGGAAGTCCTGTTAAAAGACCATTACAGTAATCAAGTCTAGTGGAGGTGGATGCATGGGTGAGTTTCTCCTGGTCTTTCTGGGAGACTAAACTCAAGTTTCTGAGTTGGTATAAAGCTTTTTAGTGACAGCTTTGATGCGCCTGCTGAAAGTCAGATCTGAATCTATCAGCAAGGTTACAAACTCGATCATTGACTTTTGTGTAATAATTTGTCATTTTATTTCAAATTATTGCAATATTCTCTCAGTAAAGTCTGATGCCTTGTAAAAAGCTGAGTTCCTTGCAGAGCAATCACAAGCTACTGTATTTTGGTGTCAACAAAGCAAGAAGAAACAAAAATAACTTGATGTGCAAATGATCACAGAACAAACACTTTTTGAAAGGAACTTTTTGTTCTCAAACAAATTTCCTTTTAGTATGTTTTATACGTTTAGTTAATTCTTCACTTTGAGAGGGCATTCAGGACACAATTATCGTCTTTCAAAGAACCGTTCAGCCTGACCTAAGTTAAACAAAAACTGAAGGACCTAATATAAGAATGGTTTGCTATGAAGAAATGTGCTATGATTTTATACATGAATAAGTTATAACTTAATTGTTTAAATTTTACTCCAGGCAGCAATTGTCTTAAATGTTTAAATATTAATTTCACAAAGAGTAAACTGTCCTGGTATTGAGGGCTGTAAAGATTACCTGATAACAGTTTGCCTCTGGTCATGAAATGTTTTCCTTTTATACTTGTGAGGAGAGCTCATTGGAGAAAGCTTTCAGTGATTGAGTGAACTCTTAATTCCTATTTTATATTTTGCTTTATGTATAGATAAACAAAGAGATGTACATGCAGCCTTCGGCACAATGAAGATTGTTTATTAAGGAACGCCCATATAACTTCTAAATGACGTGAATACAATTGAACAAAGTCATGGTAACTGTCTTCTGAGTGTGAGGTTTGATCAAAGAGGAAGTTACTACGTTAGAAACATGCATGTCAGTTAATCAGTAAGTTAATAGGTTATGTTAAGATAAATCGGCCATGTGCTTGTCCTTCAGACCTGCCTTGTAAAGTATATATTTTTATCCTCAAGCAGCTGTTAATTGTTTTATTCATGATAGATTGTATAACCAGCTAGCATGTCTGTTTTGAGACTGAAAACCTTTTCTCAAATACCTGTGAATGCATGAAATATTTTTGCCTGTGAAGGAAATGAAAGAGAAATTGATTTGTGGGGGCTACATGGGTGGTCGAATTTCAGCTTTTAAAACCACCTAAAAAAAAAAAAAAAAAATCCTAAAATAGATTAAATGTGCATTTAACTTTAAATTAGAAAAAACTGGAATACACAAGTTGTTGTGCTTTTAACATAGTGCATGGGCCTGGGATCTACATTAAGTAGCTTTAAAGAGAAATACAAGTACTGGGACAATGTAAGAGCTTTAAATGATCCCTTTCTGCCATGAAATGCTGCTGGTGCTGTAGGGAAAAGACCTCTGTAGGGTAAAGGTGGAGTTGACCTTTTACTGACAGCACTGAGCTTGCCAGTGGGGCAGGAAGGGGGTGGGCATGCTAAGGGGAGCAACAGCACAGTGGGGGATGGGTCCAGAGCTCTGGTGACGGGTTAGATACCATGTTTGAGAAACTGCAGCTATCTGACCTCTGACACATGACAAGCGAGGAAGATCAAAGGGCAGAGGTCGCAAAAGTTGCATGCATTGGTGCTTACAGATGGAGGGATGCGTTGGAAAGTCTTTTCCTTAAATAACCATCAAAATTGTCTTAATTAACCATGGACAGCAAAACTAAAGTAAAAGAAATCTGTACTGATAGACGAATTCTAGCCAAATCACTTGAACAGTCGCTCAATGTCATTAGACTAGTTTGAAGATGTTGAAACCATACATAGCCCATATTTTTCTTTACAAGTCACCTCCCTCTTGCCACACAAACACAAGCTGAACAGAAAGGAACAGTTCACAGCTAGCATGAAGGACAAAAGCACTGAAAGAAGAAACAAAGAATATCCATAAAAAATAAGAGAAAGGATATTTTAACACAAATTTAAGTGAATACAATTCATCAGGCCAATTTTAACTAATCGAAATTAGTTTAACCAATGTGTTTCTGTTGAAGTTCCATAGGACTGTTTAAGCCAATTCAGCTGCACTTTTTTATTTTTTTATTTTATATTTTTAATATAAAAGAATTGAGTACTAAAGGAGTGATTAATTCTTCTCATGGACACTGAACCTGTGCAGTACATAGTCACCTCCTCCTATCTCCCCATGCTGCAAGAAGACAAAGTTCACACCAGCCAGGGGTATGCAGCAAGATCCTCTTACATATGCAGTCTTGGTTACTCACAGTTGGTCAAGTTGGCTCTCTTATAATCATACAGAAGTGTTATTTTATATGAAGAAATGATATGGCTTACATGATACACTGTGTGGATAAGATTAGAAAGACAGAAAACTGGAGAGCTGGCCTGTGTCAGTGCAAGGCCACTGTTCTTGCATTTTGTCAGCTAGATAGATCGATTCAAATCTGCCTGTCATTCTCACAAACAGCAAAGAGTAAGTGTAATGCTTATGTTTGAAATTTAAGCGGTTTCATATTAGCTCTTCTATAGGTTAGAGTAGTCCTTGCTCTAAAATCTACCTTCAGCTCTTTCTTTAGCCTCTGCTTCTTCTAGTCAATTCCTTTCATGGATAGTAAACTGGAAAATTTGTACTCATGTTTTCCCATGCAATGTTAAAAAAAAATTACTTAATTATTCATGCTTTTCTGCAGCAAATAATTACATTATATTTAATTACATGTGCCCGACAGCTTATGGTGTGGACTGGTAACATTTAAAAGTGTATATATTATAAAACAAATATGAGACAATAATCTGTTCTTTAAGCCCCCAAAAACAGTCTTGATAAGCAAACACACACATACACACACAAAAAAATTCATTAACCCGCCATTTTCTTTAGAAGTAAGATACTCAGTAAGCTGTACCAGTCCCATTTAGTAGAGAGTTACGGCACGTTTAGAACTCGTCGACATGTTGTCACGTGGTTCTTGTAGCCCTCAAAAGCTCGGTGATATCAGTCATTTTAAATGGGTTCTTGCTGCTCAAAATGTTCATTTTCACTAAATATTGACTAGTGAGGTGCTTTGATCACTGCATTGACTATGTATTTTATCAATGCTTTATTTTTGGAAGCAGCAGAGAGACAAGAGTAGGGATGCACCAATGTGGCGTTTTTAGGGCTGATGCCAACACAGATGTTTTTATTGGCCTTAGCCAGTGACCATGCCAATTTTTTTGAGCCAATTTTCAGAGCAAATAATGCTTTTGCTCCCCCAATTTACAAAATAATATTAACACAATGATTGCAAATGCTACGAGTCTAATTAAAAAAAATATAGAAACAATTATTAAACTTAAAACTAAATTTAACAAATAGTAAAGAGGTAGAAAGGTGAGGTAGAACAAGTAATGTCGCAGATAGTAGCCTTTGTAGAACTTTGTCAAACATACATTACAATAAAAAGAAAACAGAAAAAGTTCAGTGCACTTAATCCTTAATGTAATTTCTTTGAAAATAAATATTTAAGGATAAATAAAAATAACAGTATGGCAAAGATCAAGAAGCACAATATAATGCACACTGCACTACACCTAATTTCAAAAGTAACCAACTGTTTTCCCATAGTCTTTTAATGCTTAGGCCTAAGTTTTAGTGTATAATCTCTTGTAGTGCAAATGGCTTTCCTACGATAAGGAAAGTGTAAACAGCATAAGATAACAAAAAACAACTTTTTTTTTTCTTCAAAAAATATAACTATATAACAGATATGACAGATAGCAACATTTTATTTTTACAATTTCAGTGGCAATTTCACTAACAGGGCAAATTACAAGCCAGTCAACTTGGACATTATTGGGAGAACAGCTTCCATAGGAATGGTAAACATCACCACTGACATGGGGAATCCAAATCCAGCAATATGGAGGACATCTGGAGTGGACTACAACATAATATCTGTCCCGCACCCAGCAAGACCAGACAGGAGGCTGTACTTCATGCCAGATGTCCTACATCTGGTGAAGAAATTGAAGAGTGTTCTTGTTCATGGATAAAAATTTACAATTACACCTGAGAAAAACCTGTAAAATTAATAAAAAAATCCATCCATCTAAAAAGACATGCTTGACCATAGACACATGTTTGTGTTGATGAGAACCCATGACTGTCTGGATAACTTGTCCGGCTGCATAAGGAAGAGAGATTTTGTCACCCAACACCAATGGAGTTTTACCAGGCACTGACATCAAATGAAATATAATCAATAATGATTCATTTTCACAATAAAATCTTTTTTTTTTAACTATATATATATAAAAAAAAAAATGCCAATAACTGCAATAGTTTGTGATAAATACAGACTTACTGGCCATGTCTACAGTGATTGGAGTCTGTCTCACATTAGCTTAAGTGTTGAAGGGGTCAAACTGATGGAAGTCTGGACAGAACTAATGACCTGAATATGTTTTTTTAAGAGGTTCAGTTCAGAACATCATTCAACAATATCCCCCCTGACACCACTCAAACAGACCACACACCCTCCATGAGCCCACAGCTTTCTTGTTACACCTCCACTCTGTCACCCTGCAGCTCCGTCATGGACCTTAACATAGCCTCATCTCTGTCCACATCTGAACATACTGAGACCCCCTCTTCCTCCACCCTCTACCCTATCTGTCTCTTTCAGTCAGGTGAAGAGACTGAATCGGAACAAGGCCTCAGGTCCAAATAATTTAAGCCCCTGGGCCCTGAAATCCTGCTCAGAACAACCATGTTGGGTTCTTCAGCACATTTCTAACACCAACCTGAGTCAGAAAAGAGTTCCTGTGCTGTGGAAAACACTCTGTCTTGTTCCAGTACCTAAAAAATCCCAACCATCTGAACCAAAGACCACTGATCAGTTGCCATTTCAGTCTATATCTGTCTTTAACGTAGATTATAAATAGGCCTTTATGCACTATGTTAAATATACATATACATACCACAGACTCATCTGTCCATCCTCAGAATTAATTTTGTGCATATTTAAGTCCTTTTTTGATAGCTTGCAGGTGCATAGCCAAACAGAGCAAAGACAGCAGTACCATTGAAAATCATGAGGGCAGTGTTGTGCAGTAAAGCTCGTGTGCAACAAGCGAAAGGGACAAAGAAGCAGCTGCAATGTTTATAATGGTTGCACACAAACCACTGCCCAACACCCATGCTACTGGGAGTATGTGGGCACCAACATTTGACAACGTTTCAAGTGCACACACACCTATTTACGTACATAAAAAAAGAGCATAAATGAGGCTGTAGGTCATATTTCCACCTGATAGTCTGCTAGACTTGGTACAGTTACATTCAGTCCAAGTTTGCATTCACTCTACACTTCAAAATACAAAACCAATCTTTTGAAAGATACTTATAGATGCTTTCTCAATATAATAAAGGTTTCTTCTTTCAGACAAAGTTTAAGGTAGAATATGTTTATTGTTTTATTCATTCATTATCTGTAACACTTTGTCCGTTAAGGGTCGCAGGGAAGCTGGAGCCTAACCTAACATTTAACAGGTGACAGGCAGGGCACACCGTGCACAGGTCACCAGTCCATCGCAGGTGTTGGTTGTTTTATTTTACCTTATTACTTTTGAAAAATGTATTCCTCTCTTTGCCGGGGGCTGCATCAAGAATTATTAAAGAAGACAAGACAAGCAAAGAACTAGAAAACCCAATCACCTATTGGATAATGCAGGGGAATTTCTGTTTCCGCCACATAGGTTGTACAGTTATACCTCGAGATACGAGTTTAATTCGTTCCATGACCTTGCTCGTATCTCAAGTTGCTCGTATCTCAATGCAATTTTTCCTATTTAAATTAATTGAAATCCCATTAATCCGTTCCAACTTGCAAAATTCCACTCCAGTTGTTTTACTTAAGTGTTTTGAATATGAAAAAATGTACAGTATCTGCATTTATAAATGACAAATATTGTATAAAAACATACAGTAATAAAAGAAAATATAAAAAAATGAACTGGTTTTACTATGAAGTGTATTATTTACCTTGTAGATCAGACGACTTGAGCTAACGGAAGATGCGCACGGAGGTTAAGGAAGGAGTAAACAGGCGGAGGAGTTAGGAGGAATAGGAGACGCGGGGGAAACAGAGCACACGTTGTTGTGGATCTTTGTTTCGGCGGCATTCGGCTCGGATTCTCATATCTCAAAGATTTTTTCGTATCTCAAGGCAAAAATTTAGTCGTATCACAGCTCGTATCTCAAAGATTAGTATGTCAATGCACTCGTTTCTTGAGGTATCACTGTAGCCTGCTTCCTGCATTTGGTAATTGTAGTGAACCGAGACCTGTGTTTTTAGGCAGACCAGAGTTTGCTTCTTCTGATGCACTTCACCGTTCAGTTGAACATTCACACCTCCCCGAACAAACCCGACTTCAAGCAAATGAGTTACGATTTGATTCTGAAAGGCTGGTATGAATTCATCCATACTTCCATGAAGTGATATGACAATAAACTGTGATATTTGTGATCACAAAGTAATACTTTCATTTCAAATTTTCATCACAGAATGTGTACTTGGCAACCACTTGTAATTGGATATTAGTTACCCATAATGCATGCAAAGAAACATGTAGCATAAATCTCACGTTCTGGTGTTAGCTAAGCAGGACATACGCAGGTCCACCGATGTTCTTGAAAAATCCCAAATATATTTAGTAGCTAAATAAAAGCATGTCTCAGACATAAATACCTGTCAGAGGTGTCTAAGTAAGATTATTGAGGAATTGCTTACAAAGATTTATATTACCTCATAATAGTATGATGTTGCAGAGCTCATCGCTTGATGACTTCTCAACCGGTCATCCATTTTTTCCTACACAACTTAGCTCTGCACACAAGTGCTGTGTATAAGTGGGTGCATAGTTGTCATACTGTTGAAAAGCTGGGATTCTGACCATTTGACTGATGCAAAGCATTTTACAGTAAAGTGACCACATAGGGTTCAGTTAATGCCCATAAAGATAGTACAAGAAACTCACCAAAGTATAAAGCCTCCTGGTAATGCACTGATGGACCCAAATAGCTTTTTGATCATTGAGAAGGGTCTCATTGATCCTGTATAGTGAAACTAAACAGGATCTTTGGGACCCATCCCTACTCCAACCTGTGAGTTTTAATGCTGCTTTTTGCAAAATGCTTTTTTTTCTTTTTCTTTCTGGATTCTGGGAGTAAAATAAAACATCTTGATGGTAGCTCAACCGCTTGCCTGGGGTCATGTCAGATCAGTTGTGGTCCTAGTTACAGTCAGTCCTGAAATAGTTCTAAATGCGACCTAAGTAATTAGATGTGAATGTGTACTCAATTTTAAATGTTTTAACAAATGTCCCTGGATGGATGTTAGGAGAAGAGCCTCTTTGTAACTTAGTCAGACTGTTCATACTGTTCGCCACCTTAAACAGTGATGTCATAGATCAGGCACTATCCTGTTACTCTGATCCCACAAGAGAATCTTGTTTTTCTGAAGTAGATTTCTAACAGCTGGCAAAGCTTTAGAATGATTACCCATATGATTGCATGTTGATAATCTTTTGAAAAAAAACTAATTTTCAGCCTCAATCATAAAGGTGTGTAAAACTTTCATGTCTGTTTAGAACCGTCAAAATACAATGTAATGATAGGGTGAACTCTCCATTTTGTAAGTTTGAGTTGTTTATGGTTAGGCCTCGAATATGCAAACACGAATATGCAAACAATACCCTTAAGTGGGATCTCAGCAGAGCTAGTCCGACACAAACATTCCCATCCTACAGATCTGCGTCAACCCCCCTCCGGTCTGGTCCATGGAGGTCCCTAATGTTTGTTCATTTGTCAGCTGTCTTTTAAAACACTGTTTGTGTAGACATAAAGGTTGGCACTTTAAAAAGGAAGTTAGCTGATTTATATGGAGGATGTTGAATAAGATCTGCGTGTAAAGCTTTTTCTTAAATACAACATTGTATCCTTTAATTTCACTCTATATGCCATAATAATAGAATTAATTCCAGGCTTAAAAAGGAAAATGCACTAAACAGTTGATGTGTAAACACATTCCTTTAAACAGATTCTAAAGCTGTACGGTTATCTTTTAAAAATCACAGTAAAGGAAACGAAACTAGTGGCATCAGCCTATTTCTATTCTCGCCTTTTGCCATGAATGAATGTAGAAGCTCCCTTTCTTGATGGCTTGAAAAAAACAAAAAAAAACAAACGCTGTTCAGACCACAGTTTATAAGTCACATGCATATTTTGCTCTAGTCCTTGAAATGTGGATGTTTCTCTCATACATATTGTGTTGCTCTGGTAAAACTTCATTCATTAAAAAGAGCTTTGCTGCATACAAGTCACACAAAGCCAGAAGGCTGTATTTTGCAATGCATGAGACTATGACCAGGGAAATGGATGCTAAAGGAACAGAATGATAGTTTTCTTTTGTGTGTATACAGCTATGGGCTAAAAACGTTTATTATTTTTTTTTGCACTTACTTGACTTAGTCATCTCTCCTTGGGCCCCCATAGTCAGACCTATGATAACAACAACTGATGAATGGCAGGGGCTCACATAGCCAACCTGACTCTTGAGGACAGCCTTGCCTCTACAGCAGCTACCTGGTGGACTAATTGTTTACAGTGTTATTTAGAGAGATTTTCAAACCTTCTCTAGCAACTCAAAAAAGAAAGACAAGTGACTAGCAACAAATCTTGCAACGCAGGCCCCGCCCCCAACTAAAATAACTCCCAAGAGGCTCAGTCCTTGCAAAACTGCAGTTCCACCTCCCTGCTGCAGTCAGAGAAGGAGATGTTCACCTCTCCTCTATGACCACATTTAAAATGATGTGGAACGAAGCTACCACTGGCTCACAATGCCTGTTGTTGTAGACTGTAGACAAAAACATTTAGTTAATCTTTTAAAATTTTTAATTAATTAATCTAGTTTAAAAAAAATAGATCATCTTAAGTATTTTGTTGTTCTGTTGTTTACTTGAGCTGTCCTCAAGTATTGTAAGGAAAAGGACACTTACGTTAATAAGTGTCCTTTGGTTAAAGTTTTTCTAGTTTTGTATTTTTATGAGCAAAGTCTGAGAAAACTGTATCTTTGCAAGAGCTAATCAAGTTTTAAAGTAATTTATTTAGGTAATTTTCTCTTCAGATGTCGGCACAGACAGTTGTTCACCTTTTCTCTTGTCCTCCCCATATCAGTCAGGGGGAGGCGATTTTTCCATTATGGCAGTGGTGAGTGCTGTAGGGGCTACATTATATGTGCTGTTCTAAGCGTCATCCAAGGCACAGTTAAGATGAAGATGTGCTTGAGGTCACTTGTCATTAATCTTCTGGAAATCGCTGGCCTTGAATTTCTTTGCAAGGAGGCTTCTTATTCTGCTGGAGTGGGTCAGAACTCCTTTCAGAAAACCTCAAAGACATCACAGAATTTGGACTGGTCTGATGAAAGTCCTGCAGCACTGGCAACATCTGAGTTTGCCCAGGGGTGATGGACCAAAATGGGGCCAATGGAGCCTGCAACTTCAGCCATGGGACCCAGACTGCTTCCTCATCACCAGGGTGGGAGGAAGAGGTAGGTTCTTCTCTCTGCTTGAGTCTTTTCTGCAATCTGGTGTGCATGGGGGAGAAGGCGTTAGGGTCAGTGTCTACTCGTCTCACTGAAGTGCGATGGGCGGCAGCAATCTATGTGGAGGAATCAGCTTGTTGCTCTGGGTGTGGGGGTGGATTCTGGCCCACTGAAGGAGGTGCAGAGGAGGGCAATTATTGAGGTCGGGGTCCATCCTGAATTCCCGGAGCTCTGAAACAGGATAAAGAGAGGGGGTGCGAGTTTACGTCGGCGGGTTGTTTGAATGAAAAGATGCATCATCAATCCTTCCAACAACATCCTTTGTCTTATCTTGATTTCCAGTGAGCTCCTGGGCTCTGTTTTCTTTTTTTCCGTTGCGCATCTGCTTCCCAAGCCTCAAATAATTTTCTATTTTTCATATTCTTCCTAATTTTTCACACACAATTTCTTTTTCTTTCTCATTTTCTTCTCTCACTTATTACTCATTCAATTTTTTTTTAACTCATTCGAACTTAACGAACCGCCCACTGGACACCCACATTTTAGTCTAGAGGGACACACACTCAACACTGTTATAGCCATGTCTCTCTCTCACACAGTCCACATTGAACTCTCAGGAACAGACAGAGGTTTAGATTTACTTGATGTAAGACTCCAGGAGTGTCTTTGGAGAAGCTTTCATTAGACTATAAACTGGGGGGGGTCACATACAGTACTGTTATCACTGATTCAAATGTGTATAGGGTGTCTTGTATGTATGTGGGGGGGGGTTTTAGTAGTATGTATGTGTGAATTTATATTAGTTTATATGCAATATTTTGCTCAAGTGTGTATGTAAGAGTTGATTTTATGTGTTTAGAGGTGTGTGTGTGTGAGTCAAGAATGGATTATGTCCTATATGGCCCCTCATAGACTAACCCAGTGGTTCCCAAACTGGGGTCAGCCATGACAGGGGGTTTAACAATGGTTTAAACAATGTCACACTACAGCAGATTAGTTTATCTTCCTTCTGCCACTGACATGGTTTTCACTGTAGTTAACGAAGAAGCAGCCAATAAACTAAAGACTACTTTGTGGCACATTTCTTCATACGTTTCTTTTAGCTTTGGGGTGCATGTGGTACTGGGATCAGGGGGGATTTAAATTATTGTTGTCAATAAAAAAGGGGGCCCTACAAAAAAGTTTGGGAACCACTGGACTAACCCATTATAAATTCCTTCATCAGACATATATTAGGACACAGAAATTGCACAAATAGAAATCAGAAATTTTTATTAAATTAGAGGGCTCATTTCTGCACCGCACTGTTTAAAACTCCACACCTTCTGGCAGGAGTTATCTGGCATTATGGCACAGCTGTTAGGAATGTATCTTCCATCAGAACCTCAAGCCTTTAGGTTGGAGGCTGGAGTGTATTTCCAGGATGATCAGTCACTGGTTATTTAGCCAAACGATAAATGAGCAATGGCATTGTCGCAACATTCCAAACCATAAAACAAAGCTTGTGACAACGATCCAGATGAGAATGTCCATTCAGGTTTATTAAAGCTTGTTAGTGTGGAGAGAGTCATACAGAGTTACCAGCACGTCTGAAGTGTGTGTGCACAGATGTTAATGTACACAGTTAATACATTGACCAGGAATCACATTAACCTGGGTCTGTTGTGTGGTGTTTGTTGTATAGGTTAAGCACCTTGCCAGGTTATTATTTGGCAAAGTTTTTTTTCTTTCTGAACAGACAGCGTGATGCTCCCTGAAAATCATTCCACAGTGTGCTGTAGTACAACAAATTGATTGCTTGTCAGTATCCTTCAGAACAGACAAGTTACAAGGCCGCAATTGAAAAATAAGCAAGAATTTTGTTCTTGAAATTGATTGAGTCCAACAACAGGATGCCAGATGTTATTCTTTACCATGGGCCATTTTTAAGCTTATGATGTGATTAGTTGCTTTTTAATTTCCTTCTTAAATCAAATATAAGAATATTTTGGCAGAGTAGAGTGTTTTTTTGTTTGCCCAGTTTCAGAATGAAAAACAATGATGCATGGCAGCCAAGAAAGTCAACCTTAATCATTGATTTAGGTTTCATACAGTTTCACAACACTGTTTTCATGAAGAAATACAATATCTTCAGATAATACACATTAACAAATACCTCTTAAAACTTTGCTATAATGAGCAAAGGAAAAAGTTGTGGGCTTGCATATGATGCATCTGTACATGACTATGTGGGAACATGGGTGTTCGAACTAGGGTGCATTTACACCAGGATAGTCTGGAGACTCAGCTGTAAATTAATAAGATACATTTCAAGATTTCACTCAGATTTATACTATCACATGGAGACATAATTGAATGAGAAGAAAAGGATAATTATTTGGGGAATGTTTGGGTAAAACACCATAGTTGATAAATTATTGGATAATAAAAATAATAATTAGTGGTTGCTCTGTGGGACGGTGCCCTTGGTGGTAATGGTTAAAATAAACCTATAAAATCTTTTACATGTTTTTGATTAACACCGATGAACTAATGGCTACAGCTTTGACAATGAGCGTGGATGTTTGCACGCCACAGTTTTATAACTTAGATGGAGATTAATATTTGAATTTCTTTTTTTATCTCTATTTTAGTTTATATTAAGGACTAGATATTACAATCCCTCATTGGTTAGGACTAGCCAACTGACCAATTAGCCACATCATCAGTTGTGTACCATTGTTTCATTGGGTGTTTCGGCCAGCTATCACAATACACCCTCAGCCGAGGCATGCCTGCCGCATACTGTTCAGACCAGTGTGTGTGCCGCATTGTGAGTAATATGGTCATTTGACAGCCGATACGACATCCCTCCACTTCAGCCACAGCCAGTTCTTTGATAGCCTTCTGCTGGACCGGCCCTCTAATAGTCATATGATGGTCTTAAACGCAAATGCCCCACACCTTCCATCCCCATCCCCATCCTTCTGCTTCAGCTACTAGCTCAGCATTTCACAACCTCTTTTCTTTCAAATGCTTCATCAATCGCATCTTCCCATGGGACTGTGAGCTCAATGATAAGGAAGGCAGTAGTAGAGGAATAGCAATGAGAGCGAATGTAGCAGAGGAGCGGATGTTTTGACAACTCAGGCTCTTGGAAACATTTTGTTCCACACTCCAGACCAGATGCACTCAGTAATGCACCAATTCATTTTTGCCAACCCTGAAAAAACATCAAGAAAAAGAAGAACAACCTACTCTGACCAGTTAGTGGAAACGGGGCTTATGGTACAGCTTGGACTCGTTTTGGGCTACAAACTACAAGTCGAGCTTCCATGATAACAAGACTGAAGATGGAAAAATAGGTAGATAGAGAGAGAACGAGATGGAGAAATAGGAAAATGGGATGAAAGAAGGTGGATATCTTGTTCTTGGTTTTGCAGTAAATGCATTAAAAGAGGTTTTCTGATTACATCCCTTTCCTGTCAGTGACTCACTGCAGTTTTTTTTTCTTTTTTTCAAGATGAAACTTTTAAGATAAAAGATGAGATGCTTGGTTACCACAAGCACAAAATGCAAGTAAATAAAAAGATGTAATAGCCCTGAACAAGAAGAGATTATGAATTATAGTAAAATTAGCCCATCTCAGCAATGTAGTTTTAAAGCTGAATAAATGAAATCTCCAGCTTCGAACAGTGTTTTTTTTTTTTAGTTTTAAAAAAAATCTGAACACAAGTGCACTTGTTATGGCAAATACCATACGCTCCTTTATCCCTGGTTATCTCCCAGGCGCTCCTAGACCCGACCCTATGATATATAACCTGCATCCCAAACTGTGATGTGCACATAACACAGTAATGATCTTTGGAGTGGTTTAATATTAGCTGATCTTTCACTTAAAGGAGTTATCACCCGGAAATCGCACTTTTTCAAGTTAAAATGTGCATTGGTGTTGGACGGAAGTGTTAACTAATTTCCCCTGGTGGGATTAATAAAGTCTAACTTCCCTGAAGGCTATTCTTTGGAAGGCTGTCGAGTTTTTCCATCTGTGCCCTTTGTTCACGGCAGAACCGGCAACAAGGGTAAACTCTCGCCAACGCATGATTTTAATTTGCTCCTGGGATTTTGTCATCACAGGAATACACCTAAAATCAGCCTACCGCAGTCGCCATAACAAGTTGTGTTAAGATGTTGAAATGGCAAAGCTGACGCAGCTAATGCTAACGCTTATGCTAACGCTAATGCTTAGAGACGAGCCTAAAAGTTTAAACCCCTGCAATGTACAAATGAGCACCTTGTTTTCATTTTGTTGTAAATGTGCTTCTTCCACCATCTCGGTATCGCCACTCTCAGGCTTGGATTGTGGTTCAAACATAAATGGCTGAATTCTGTAAGCTGCTGCTCGGTCAGGTTCGCTGGCATCACTAAGCTGTTGATGTTTTGGAGTCGGACGCACTGTGCATGCACTGGGCCAGCCCCCCTTCCAACTCTGGCCTCCCTGCGGCCAACTAGCGCGCACCTCATTAACATTAGTCAAAAGCTTGCATGAACTCTCACGAGGCAAAGTTGTGAAATGAGCAAAGGATCAGAACAAGCTCTATGTTTGATTTTGTTTTGCTTAACAATTTTTCAAAAACAAAAACAAGACACAAAAACCTAGGGACTCTTGTGAAGCTTCACATGCTGCAAACAGCAGAAATGGGATTCCAGCATCCCTGTTATTTCCTTCACTGTGACAGGACTTTCTCAGCATGGAATTCAGTGTCTGATGCCATCTCTCCAATGCACCTTGGCTTTCTGGTTGATATGGGCTTGACATAACGTGATGAACTGCTAACTCACGGAGGACTTGAATACTTTTGACATAAAGTTTGTTCCTTGATCCGTTTGAATAATTCAAGGAAGGCCAAACATCTAAAAAAATTGCAGTAGTGCGTCAACTATCGATTTAGCCATGATCCGCCGTAAAGGGAATGGTTTCTGGGTATCTAGTTGCGGTGCACATTAATGTTAAAAGACACACGTTACCCGACTTAGTACGTGGTAGAGGTCCAATGCAGTCTAAGATGAGTCGCTCGAATGGTTCAGACATCACAGGTACAGGATGCAACGGTGCGCGTGGAATTGTCTGGTTGGGTTTTCCCACCACCTGACAGACGTGGCAACTTTTGATGTAGTTAACTACGTCAGATTTTAAACTGGGCCAGTAAAAATACTTTAGGACGCGTTGATATGTTTTTGTGATGTCTAAATGTCCTGACCATTCACTATCATGGGCTAAATGTAGCCCATGATGGTGAAAGGGCATCGTTCCATTCAGCATCTGTGACAACAACTGGACACCAACGTCGCAACAATACAACATCTCGAAGAAAGAAACCTCAAGCCATTACGGATGCTTGTTGTTCACTTACCATGTCTTTAAAACAGCCTTGTAGTGTAGGGTCCGTTTTTTGTGCAGCACTCAACCGTGTACATGAAACATGAAGTTGGAGGTCATCGGAGGGTCAAGGAACCTCATGATATTTTATGTCAGGAGTTCCAGCGCCCTCCTCAGGCCGCTCTGGTATATCTCCACCAGCAAGTTGAGATATAATAAAGCTGTCACACAAATCTATTTCCTCATTCTTCTTTTTACGTGCCTGAGCACGAGACAAAACACAAGTTGGTACATCTCTATGGTCCTCACCAACTTTATGTGGGTTATCTAGAACTTCGAGAGCAGGGTTTACTTTACCACCGGCAATGTCAATTCCTAGAAGTAGAGAAACATTAGTAATAGGTAAAGATAAACACACAGCCATTGGAAATCTTCCAAAAACTAAATTTGTTTTTAGATTTACATAATGCACTGGACAAGGAGCATATCCCCTTTCAATTCCCCTCAGAATTATCACTATATCCGGCATATGATTCATCTGAGAAAGGCAACGTGTCGACCAATATGACCGATTGTGAAGCCCCTGTGTCATGTAACACGCTTTCTTTTTCATCATCAGGTGAGTTGTCCTTTAACGACACGCCTGGCATAATAAAAGGATTGAAACAAGGATCTGGAGTGCAGTCAACCAAAGTCACCTTACCTGAATCTGGCGTGACAATTCCCACTTCCTTCTGTATTGGAGACGAGCTCTGATATTTCCGCTACAACACTGGACAGGTTGTAATCACATGTCCAGCTTTATGGCAGTAAAAGCAGTCTCGATTCTCCTTATTTTGGGTGTTGACAACAACAGCAGTCTTTTTCTTGTCTGCTCACTCTTGAGCTTCCAGCATTTCCTCGTGACCCTGCAGGAATCATCCCCAGAGAGTAGAGGGTGAAAACGGGGGAGCGTTGCAAGAGTTGGGGGCCTTTCGCCTCCCACAGAGTCCCCCTCTGATTCATCTGAATCAGATTTGTCTTCAGGCACATCTTCACCAGGTTCTATCCTTGTGGATAAACCAGCCACAGGCGAGTCATCAGCTTCACATGCTACTTGCTTCTCCACCAAGCTCACTACTATCAAAGCCTTTAAGTCCTTTTTCAATATTTGCTTCGGGTACGAAATACTGAAATGGGCCACTATTTGTGCCAAGTAGTCCTTGCGACATAAATCGAGCTGACTCAAAGATTCTCTAGGAATCATTCTAGGTCAAAATTAACCATTACGAAACGCCGCTTCTACTCACACAATGTTTACCAATTTAAATTAAGAAATATTACAACAATATCCTCACAAAGATTCAAAAGGCTCCTGGACGAGCCCCCATTTTGTTATGACCCCTGGATGATCTAGGGGTATGAGGGGTTGTAGCAAAACAAGTTCAGAGTCGGATATTTAAAGTATAAATAATTTATTTACAATAAAAGTGTACAAACCAAGGTAGGGTGCCTGATTCATGACAACAAAGGAAAAGGCACCTAAAATTATCCGTATTACAATAACTCTGAACACAAAGTACAACTCATTAAACCAAAACAAAATCTTAACTTAAAGTTTCCTTAAAAACGGGTAAACCCCAACGTGGCTGTTTAACAAATAAAGAAAATCAATAACACAACAAAAAGGGGGATATCTGTACAAAAAGGTAGGATGCACTAAATCAACTGCTAAACAGTCCACAAAGCAATCCCACCATACAAATGCGAATACCAATTCTAGGTTTTCCCACAAAGTGTAACAACCAAGCCAAACGAACTATGGAGTCACAGAGAACACAAAGGCAAGTGGCGAGCTGTGCTGTATTCACACACAACTGCCCTGACTAAAGATATTCCCAGCCTTTTATAGCTGGACAGACCTACTGGTTGGTAAGTCGGTGGAGTCGGCGACCAATCCTGATGACAGAGGGAGGGAGCAAAGCTGAAGCAATCACCTGCAAGCAATGGCACATTGACATAATTACTTCAGCTACCAGGCCTGGGGCTGTAACATAGGTCTTCTCGGAGCACCACACAGCTCCCAGAGCAGACGACGTTCACCTCTTTTTCATGACCAGACTGCAAATGAATCGTACACAGCTGCAGTTGGATGATCCTGCACTGGCTTACCGTTAGAGTAATGTCTATCAATGAAGAGTGTGGACAAAAATATTTGAAAAGTTAAGTGTTGTGACATGTTCCAGACTCCTGATTAAAAAAACCAAATGTACTTAAAAAAACTAAACTAAAAATAAAGAATATATCGAGAGAATTATTATTTCATTTATTTAATTAATTTATTTTTATTCTATTTTATTTTTTTGCCCTGTACTAAACATTTTTAGGTTGTCTTTTTTTTCAATTTTTGCCTTTTCCACGACATCCTTCTTTATGGCAGCATCCATTACAACTATATGTACTAAGCTGCTAATTAGCTTATAGCGATTTTTAGGACAGCCAACAGCTTTTCTTACTGAGGAGTTGAGGAGTATCAGTCTCTGAAGCTGTTTATTGCCAGGTACTACATAGACAAGTCATACCATGCGCTATGGGGGATGATGGTGACAAAGTTGCCATTCTGCTTCAACTATAAAGTGAAAATCAAATCATATCATCAAATCTGATTTTTTGACAAGTTCTATGTCTTCTTGTTTTGTATTAGTGCAGCCAGTAAGATGGTTTTTTTTATGTTATGTCAACTGCTGCTCAAAAAATGTGAATTGTAAACATTGTACTTTCTGAATTTATTGTTCATTTATCACTAATACAGTGAAAATGAGAGGAAATGTGAATCTTTGCTATGCAAAGCAATTTCGGTGTGCGCTCCTAAATTTTCTGCTTGCGCTCCTAAAAATTTAAGTCAGGTGACACTGTGCTCCTCATAAAAAAAAAAAAAAGTTAGTCTGGAGCCCTGCTTTAACATACTTAATATAACTTGCATCATATTGCACCTATTCATATTATCTTTCCAAAATGTAGCTGCGCACAGAAACATTATTTTGAAGCGAGACTGTGTTGCAAAAACAAAACATCCACAGTCCTTCATTTAAACCATGTTTTTCATTCTCAAATCACAAGTCCAGCTCCACAAAAGAAAACCACGGCTCCCCATACTTTAGAATATTATTTTTAAATATCCAAAACATTCTCATCATCCTGATCTATCCACAGCTTTAAAATTTTGATTATGTATTTATTTATTTTTACATGTAAAGTTACTTTCCTGCAGGCCACCTTTTGGTATCCATAGGTACCCTGCACATCGCAGTATTCTGGCTGACTCAGTTGGAACTCATTTTTGCAAAAATACTTGTACTTTTATTGTTGTACTTACCCAACTTAGTTGTTTTTAGTACGTTGATAAACAATGCAACTTCTAATTTATTTTTTTATTCATTTATTTTTTTTATTTGACTGTTCTTTTTCATTTTTCACCCAGAAAAAGATGTTTTTGGCAGGCATCTTAGTTTTGGTCTTAGTCTTTGTAAGTTTGTCATTTGTAAGTTTGATAGTTTGTAAGTTTCCTCACTGTATATATCTCCCTCGGACTGGGGCTCCATGCAAGATCTCACTTCGTGGGGTGTCAATGATCCTAAGAAAGGTGGGGAAACAGACCAGAACTACACGGGAGGAGCTGGTCAATGACCTGAAAAGAGCTGGGACCACCATTTCCAAGGTTACTGTTGGTAAAAGACGTCATGGTTTCAGATCATGCATGGCACGGAAGGTTCCCCTGCTTAAACCAGCACATGTCGAGGCCCGTCTGAAGTTTGCCAATGACCATTTGGATGATCCAGAGGAGTCATGGGAGAAAGTCATGTGGTCAGATGAG
>JBAMHW010000023.1:20610434-20650352 GCA_037177495.1 Rhadinocentrus ornatus
AGTGGCCTAGCCAGTCTCCAGACCTAAACCCAATAGAAAATCTTTGGAGGGAGCTCAAACTCCGTGTTTCTCAGCGAAAGCCCAGAAACCTGACTGATCTAGAGGAGATCTGTGTGGAGGAGTGGGTCAAAATCCCTCCTGCAGTGTGTGCGAACCTGGTGAAAAACTACAGGAAACGTTTGACCTCTGTAATTGCAAACGAAGGCTACTGTACCAAATATTACCATTGATTTTCTCAGGTGTTCAAATACTTATTTGCAACTGTATCATACAAATAAATTGTTAAAAAATCATGCATTGTGATTTTAGGATTTTTTCTTTTTTTAGATTATGTCTATCACAGTGGACATAAAAAAAATCTCACAGATTTTTTGTTTATGTTACTAAATGTACCGTAACTGGTTTAAGTTATGGTACATTTTAATGGTTTAGGGTTGCTGGCCGTGAGGTGACAGGCTAGAAACTCTTCAAGCCAGAGGGGAGGGCAGTTAGTCATAGGTGTCTCTAACAATTAGCTTGTTTGACTCCATCTTCCACAGCTCACTGTAATATGTTTATAGCAAAATTTGAAGCATTTATGTCTTAATTATCTTTGATGGCTCGTGTTCTTAAGTCTCCTCAGACTTTGCTGTGGACAACAGTGCTGTGCTTTGTCTTCACTTACTAGAGTGAATGGTTTAAGACTAAAAGTAATGGGCTATTAGGTACGTGTTGATTCAGAAGGTCACAGGTTGGGCTTGCAATTGATGTCTGCACTGATGGCTCATTATAGCCCACTACTGGACAGTGACAACTGGCTAGCTGGTCCCTTCTGTTGTCTGTCTTGACTCAGTGGTTTTATGGCTGCAGGGTTCTGTTTCTGAAGCAGCTCCACTTCAGCAAACTGGTTTTCCCACCCCCTCTTACTTGAACTAGAGGCTGTTTCCACATTTAAACTCTCCCCCCTGGGCCAGAGATTATATAATGTCATCCACTGGGTTCTTAAATGAGACCAGTATGCATGAATACACACAAATAATAAGTGCAGACACCTATTAACAAATACAGAGACGTCCCTGCACAAATGCATGAATGTGACACAGGCCAAATTTAATCCCCAGAAGAAGAAATTAAGCTCACTGGCTTGTCACTGTGTGGATAGGGCAAAGCCAGATAAGAAAAGTAAAGACATTGCTGCTTTTAATATTATAATAATCTGCATTGGCTGTTTTTAATGACTGTAAAACATAAAATGAAAACATTTGAACAATGTAGCAAGACCTTGACAAGAAATGTTGCTGTCCCTGGTGTTTGAAGGGCTGTTGTGTGAAGCAGCATGACAGCAGATGTGAAAGCAGTTATAACAAAGCTAAGCTCAGCTGCTTGCTTGTATCACCTGTTTACATTTGCATATTCTGCTTTATTTATTTTTATTCATTTATTTATTTATTTTTTTAATTTTAAAAGTGACTACATATTTGTAAATATCAGATATAATTATGCAAGATTATAGCGGTTACGGTCAGCATAAACCTATCCCAGCTGCTATCAGGCGAGAGATGTAGTACACCCTTGGCAGGTCACTAGTCTCTACTTTGCTCTTATTTTATATTATTAAAAGTGTTTTCAGCATTTAAACAGAGAAAAGACTCGAAACAACACTGCTTTCTCATATAGGTTAAAGTCCTTCTTACCTCTGGTTTACTTTTAGGTATATGTCCAGAAAGCTGGACAATTTGAGGTGACAGAACACCAAGTGAGCAAACAACAGTTGAAAGCGGTTTATGGCCGGGCATTCAGAGACTTGCACGCCAGCTGGAGTTCACGAGGTCACGCTGTGACTCAAGCACTCAGTGAGCACAGCAGCAGAACACTGCAGGAGGTTTTCATTTTCCCCATCAGTTACTGAATGGCACAGCATGAATTCATTCTTACATGGACTGTCATTTGAGAAAAAAAGAAAAACAGCTTAGAACACTTATAGATCTTTAAGATATTTACTGTATTGTGTACTCTTCATCTAATTTCTAAAGAAAAAATAAATAAGAACTTTATTATACTAAGTGGTTCATTTCTTTAAATATTTGCCGTTTTTGTCGCTATGACAGCATGGAGTCAATACATTCAAGGATGTTTTGAGTTTTTAAGTACTTACTGTAAACTTGAAAAAGACTGTGTAAGCTATAACTAATGATCACAATTGACTGGAAAGATGACTTTCTTCAAGGGTCATTTTTTTAATAGTCTAATGCTGTCACATGATTGCAAAGGGCCATCATTGTGAAAGTAAAGTCTCCTCAAAAACCAGGTTAAACCACATTACTTCTGCATAGAGTTCCTTAAAATGACAATCATTAGCTAAAAATGCATCTATCACTTCATGATGTATAGTCTTTTCTGACAGGCTGGAAACTCTTCAAAAAGAGATGTAAATTTGTAGGGGAGGGCAGCCATGTAGTGTTTACCTTCTCTGTGTATGGTGGATTGATGATTTTACAGGCTGAATCATGCAGTCCAGCAGGGTTCTGTCTGTTTTAATATATTATGACTCTATGACTAATTTCCCTTCATGGTACTGCTGTATCATTCAGCTACTGGTGTTTTGATCAGTCACAGCCCTGGTTGACCACTAGGAAGTAAAGGATTGCTTAAGACTGTTGTGTAATTTGAGAAGTGGCTGACTTACACGAAAGATAAGCAAAGGTGCTGCAGTGGGTCAGCATTCTCACAGACAGCTGGAAAGTTTTAGATTTTTTCTCTGTTTCATGTGTGCGCCTTTTTTTCAGTTCAGTGTTTATCTTTTTTTTGTCCATGTTGGTGAATGATTTTTTTCACATACTTGCACGCTGATAAATTGTTATGGCATCAGGACGGAGACAGGTAGTAGTGTGGTGTTACATTCCATCCATATCTAAATGCCACATTATTAAGTGGCTTGTGACTAACACATACTACATCTCCCAGAATGCCACACCACTCCAACAATTAATTGCTGAGGCTGTTTTTTTTCAGTCTATTTTAGAAGCAGGAAGTCACGATGACCACACTGTCTTTTTTCATTTTCACACATTCAACTTGCTTACCAGGAAAAGAATCATGACTACTTCTGCACTTGCTTTTTTGTTATGCTGTTACAACAAATTCTTGACAGTAGTTGAATTGTTTGCTGAAGCATTTAGGAATGCTGTAATAGTGCTTTGTCCAATCTTTTATGAGCGAGATCAAGAATAAAACTAAAATATTTTTCCCAAAATTTTAAGCTGCCTTTAAAGGGAGTAAGGTAAAAAGCAGAAGTCGGACTTCCTCAACTAGGAAATCCAGTATCTTGTAGTTTTTATATAATTTTTTTTACATGTCTTCTTTTCCGGTAACATGACCCTACCCTTGTGTGACTTACTGGGGCTCGGCAAGATCTTTGTATATACACACAGCTGGTTTCCTGTGTTGCCTCTGTCCAAAATCAGCTTCTCTTGCTGAGATGATGTCACATTCAGATGTTTTCATTCACCGATGTGGATTACATCCATCTATAAAGTGTTTTGCAGGATATTACCGCACACATTAGCAGCTAATGCTAAGACCGCAGTCCCTCATTATAGTAGCTAAGACTGCAGGAGCTGATATCTTCCACAACATGTATATCACCACACACGTTTGTACTTTGAAATAAATCTGACATGGTCATTTCCCATTTCCTCTAGTATTCTGTCCTTTTATCAAACAGTAAGTTTCTGTCAGCGGGCAGAGTGCGCGCGTTGGAAAAGACATCAACCATGTAAAAATCAAACAGAAATGAGAGTTCTCTCAGGGAGGTGAAGATGGAAGCACTCAAGGTCTAATGAGAAGCAAGTGTATTTCTCCTGCTCTGGTGCTACGCATGGTCGTCACGGAAACGCACACTTCTGAACTAGCTAAATCTGGCCATTGTAGAAATTTCTGAGTCGTATTATGGCTTTAAATGGATCCAGTATTCTTTGGAGGTTTTATTAAAAGCAACACATTATCTGAGCTATGGGGCCTTGTTTATAAAGCTCATTTAAAATAAAGCGTAGGTACAAAAACCTGCGTACGCCAAATATAGTCAACCTTTGGGATTTATAAAAAACAAACTTGGCGGGATAATGTTCCTACTTCCATGCAAACTCTGACTATGGAGTACACACAAAATATGGCCATTTTAAACGATTAGATTCACAACAGCCTATTTTGATTAAATTTTGATTAAATCTGATTCAATTCAATATTGTTTTTTATAGCTAATTGAATATTAATGACATTCTCAGATAATTCTTGTTATAAAGAACAGAGTTACTTGACAGTCAAAATCAGTTCTATGGGAGTAATCGGATTACTGTAATAATCTGATCTGATGCATCTACATGCATTTCTGAAAGCGGGAAACTGTGACACCAACGGGACAGAATTGTTTAGCGTGCCTCTTCAAGTGTACTGGACAGAAGTGTAAAAGCAGAGATGCGCCTGCAAAACAGAAAGTGCTTTGGCTGTGTTGCCATTATCTTAGTAGGCCTGGCTCATTAAGGACCTTTCGCAGCATCTCTGTAGATATGTCTGTAGTACTTGAGAAGGGTGGTACATTCCTTGAAAAGAACAGGGCTCAGTTCACACTGCAGGCAAAAGTGGCTCAAATCTGACTTTTTTGCCCATATGTGACCCATATCTGATCTTTTTATGACAGTCTGAACAGCACAAATTATAATTTTTTTTTTAAATCCGACCCAGGCTGAACGGTCATGTTGCATTTCATCTGACTTTTACGCCACTGCACTAAGACAAATGTCAGAAATCTGTGTTGGGTTCCAACTCCGTATCCACACAGGTACAGAGGTAGCAGCCACTGCTGCACAAAAGGCCAATAATAAGATCTGTTCTCTCGTTGTTTTTCCAATCTTTTTCTCTCTCGTATCCGTTCATAATTTTGTTTCTTCTGACTGGACAATAATTCTAAATTAGTATTATAAATATATTTAGCATCCATATTTTTCTTCCTTAAACGCAGCATGGCGCGTGTGACATCATGTCTTAATCTGCACATGCAGGTCAAATCACTTCACACTGAAGTGTGATGGAGGTCGCATTTAAATGATGATACAAACATTCATTTTCTGTACTGCTTACACCAATTCAGTCAGGGGGCAGCTGGAGCATATCCCAGCAGTTGCAGACACCCTGGACACATCTTGGACATACCCTGGACAGGTCACCAGGACTAACACAGATAGACAAACAACTGCTCACACTTACTCATAGGGGGAATTTAGGGTAATTAACCTAACATGCATGTCTTTGGACTGTGGGAGGATACTGGAGTACCAAGAAACAACATGCAAACTCCACACAGAAAGGCCCCTGTTCAACCCCCTCCCTCCATCGCCCACACCCCTTCCCTCTCCCCAGGCTGAGACTCAAACCAGGGACTTTCTACACATGTAGCTACATGCTACACCACCGTGCAGAGTTTAAGTCCTGCAGTGTGAATGTAGTTAATTTGGAGCTAATCAATACGAGCATGAAATATCTCCACTATTTGTAGCTTTTTAAGTCCAACAATTAAACAGTGAAATAAACTTTGTGTAGTATTTTCCCAGCTGTGTGAAGTAGAATGAGCCATTTTATTCTTCTATTCTGCTTAATTATTTAGCTAATCACTATGTGCACATATTTAAGATCATGCTCAGATTACGCTACTGCAATATTTGCTCTCATCCACAGTTTTAATTATATCCATATATTTGAGAACACGCACCATGGAGTGTGTTTTCAGAAAACTGGTTTGTTTTACCCTGCAGCCATCTCTGCTGCTGAATTGCCTGATCTTGCAACAGAAACAAGCAACTTGACTTTTGAAGTCTACAACAAACAGGCTGTTAGAAAAGTTGTTAACACGATACAAAACTTCAGTTTTGTAAGTGTTTCATCGTGACATAGTATTTCTTTTTTTTTTCAGTGTTTTTTTTTTTTTTGCGTTCCTGGCTGTGAATCTGGCGAAACACCGTATTGTTTTGGTATTTCAGAAATGCATGTAGATGCATCAGATCAGATTACTGCACAAATCTGATCTGATACTCCCATATAACTGATTTTGATTGTTAAGTAAATGCACTTTCATAACAATAATTATCTGAGAATGTCTTTCATTCGCATTGTTTGTCTCACACCAGCAGCAGCTATGCTCTGCCTGGTGGGACCTGGAAAAAATTAGACTGGAGACATTTCGTTTTCACCATAAAATCCGCGTCATATATGGTTCTATGGTGCGGCTTGACCACAGGTCCGTAGGGGTGGCGAAACATTGGATTGTAGCCACATCCTTCACAACACCCTTAATGACACTCATTATATAAGGCAGGGAGAGACGCGATTAAAATAGTGACGAGATGGCTGTGAAACAGTTTGTACAAAGTGTTGATGAGTTTCTTAAATCCCGGGTTGTTAACTGATGGCTGGTCTTTGGCAAAAAAAAAGTTATGTTTTTTTTATAACGTTTGTTATCTTTCTGTCTCTGGGAGCTGGTGGATTATTTAGCTGATGGATCACAAAAATTTAACATGTTTCTATTTCCATGTGTCGTGTCATAAGCCCCCGTGTGCACGTCTACATGAACGAGCGCAACATTTCACATGCACAAATGTTGCCTGTCGCTTGGCTGGAGGAGGGCAGCGATTTCCGCCTCATCGCACAAGTTCCATAGAAAATTAATAGAGAAGGAGCAACGCCGCCTCCCGTGTGTCCAGCCCATAACAAGACAGGTGTTTGCATCTCGAGTTGAATAAAACCAAAGTGGCTGGGACTGTGGGAGGAGTCTGCAGCAGTGGGAGGAGTCGGCAGGAGAGCGCAGCGCTGCAATGACTTTGGCGTTCGATTTGCAACTAAAAACAGCACAAGAGTAAACTGCGAAGGAGCAAAATAATCAGACCATTTAATTTTTATGATCTTTGAAAACCCAGATCGTAATTGTGATTAAAATTCAATTAATCGCCAAACACTACTGTAAATGAATAGGTATTGAATCGAATCGGATTAGGCCGTTGTGAATTGAATAGATTCAGGAAATTGATGACGATACCCAGGCCTAATAATTTAAAATGGCCAACACTTATCTGCTTTCAGGTAATTTTTCCTTATTTGAACTTGAAAGCATTGAGCATTGAGAGCTAGCTTATATAACAAACCTTTATTTCTTTAATAGAATGTCAGCTTTAGAAAAAAATTATTTTAGCTGTTTTTTTCCAGCCAGGAAGAATCTGAATGTCATAACTGTGACTGCATAAATTGGTCTGTGAAATTCTGTTGACGCAACTGCTATTTCCTTCCCTCCTTTATTTTCTTGAATAAGAGCAGAGGCTGCTGTAAATCAAGCAAGCCTGAACACAGAGACACAATATACTGTACACTTTAAGATAGTGTGTGATTAATGAATGTTTAAGTCTTTTAACCATACAAATAAACACCCATAAATCAGGAAGGACAGTTTCAACCATCAGCACCAGTATGGACACACAGGTACTAATTGCTTACTTTGAAAAAGTGTTGCAGAAGTCTCAAGAGTTTGAAAACCAAAATGTCAGCTTTGCACTGTTTGGATAGTATCTCCACAATAAACCCAACAGGGGCATTGATCACTTGAGTGAAAGTGTTGATATTGTGCTGGTCACAGAAGACAACCTCCTTTTATTTGCTGTTGCTCATCATCACAGCCAGCACACAGGATATCCTCAGGCCTCCAATTCAACTCTGTGGGGAACTAGCAACTTTTTTCTTTTCAAATTCTATTTTGTCTGACAGCCTGAAGTGTGTCTGTGTGGGTTTAGGTAACAAAGACCACAAAAAAACAAAACAAACCAAAGATTTGCAAAATTTCAGTTTCATTCAGGAGCCCAGATTTCATCCTGTAACTTACCTGTTGGAAATCTGTTTAGTTACACTAACTGATGGTGGCTGTTCATTTCAGTTATGAGACAACCAGTTTTCATTATTATTATCACTATTGGTTATTTATTTAACATATATTTTACATTTTGAAAGCGCCAACATTTGAATTTGGATTTATTACATTTAGACTGTTACCACTGTTCATACTAATTATCATTTTAAATGAAGAGCACTGACTCATTTCTCATGTCAGTAACTCTCATGCTGCTCCAAGTACTGCAGCAAAAGCATACCACTTTGTGCCACAATATACTGACAGAATTGTTTACACAGTTCTCTGTTTGGTATTCAGACATAATTAAATATGAGATAATACAGTCAAATAAATCGTACTGCTGCTGGAGGCCGTTTTTCTGTCTCTCAATTTGCTTTTGTTATCTACTCCCTTGGCAGTGCCCTTTATTCCTTTTGGCTATTTATCAGTATAACTGTAATGTTAATGTGCATGTTCACACAAATTTATCCCAGCTTACCTACAGCATTTGATGTCTTTCTTCACTCTCCAGTTATCTTACCTCAATAAATCTATCACAGCTAGTTGATATGTTCTAATTTCCTCTCAGTGCACTAATTTGCTTTTATTCCACCTTAATATACATGTAGACATTCAAATATAACACATTTTACCTTTCAAACGCTTCTGTTGTGAGCACAATTTGTCTGATAAGTACTTTTTAACTCAATGTTGGCTCATTTTTATAGTGACGGCTCAAAATAAAGCTGACAGTAGTCAGGTCTGTTTCCTGTCTAGCCTGTGGTGTGGTGAAATAACAGCAAAAGCTGACATTGTAGGTGATAAAAAATGTCCGCAGGACAGAGATGTGCAGCTCATAATGTGATTTACTCATCAGATGTGTTTCTTTTTTAGTGTTCATTTAGTCTTGTGAGGTACATTTAATTAAGTTTTTTCGACATTCAAATGTGATACAAAACATGAGCCTTGTCATCACAGGACAAACAAGTATACATGTACGTGCACACACAAACGCACATTATTGAGCTAATGAGTGATCTTTCTCGTGTTGACAGCGTGATGGGATGTGGGTTGAAGCATAGCAACATGACCTCAGGGCAGGTTGGACAACACAAAGACCCTCTTGTAGTCATCTGTCGCTGCCGTAGAGCTTCTGGCACATTTGTCATGTGCTTCTCTGTGACAACAAGTCTCCCATGTCCTCTTCTTATTTTTGATTGTGTATTCTGTATGTATTAAAGGAAGCATTCCTTTGACTCTTGAGTCAAAAATTGTCATATGTTTTAAATATTTAGAGATCAGACCGCGATGCAGTTCAATGAAGACCATCGTTTTCATACTTTTGAGAGATACGTTTAAATAAAAAAAAATAAAAAAATGAAGAAGCAAATAAATTAAGTGAAATCTTTATAACAGTTGGAATAAATGTGTATATTAAATATTTGCATGTCACAGAATGGTAGTGGTTTACAACAGTAATTATGGTGTAAGTGGTTTGGCTGAAGAGATATATGGACTGGTGGCTATAATTCTACAAACACATTTTAATTACTGGCTTTTTTGTTTTAAAGAAAGTAATCTATTTATTAACATTAACATTTACAAATAACGGCTAATGAAATGTTTAACTACCCCTCAAAGGTTCTTTATTTCGATTAAAAATATCTCTGAATGGAACAACCATGTGATGCAACCATGACATAATACCAGTAAGTTATGTGCTTAATTTTACCCTAAGCAGTTAAACTCTAAGATGTTATTTATAAATGCTGGATCTGGGTGGGTGTGATAATGCATAGCCTATGCCATGGAGCAGCTGGACTCTGGGACAGGGAGGAGGATAGAGGATTTTACATTTATACGTCAGTGCTCACTGCAATGGCACTTAACAACATGTTGGAATTTTAAGATCATTTTGGGGAACTCTGAGACCAAAAGGACCAAAGTCCTCTAAACTGGTGATACTGAGGTTAAGTGATTCAACCAGTCAAAAGCATATGCGGAGGCAAGCATGCAATCAACATCACCCAATTTCCATCATCCCTCCAGTCAGACATGGTGATTACTGTGTCATGTTGTGGGAACATCATTCTGCAACAAGTAAGATGGATGCAGGAAAATAAAAAGCAAGGCTTTAAAAAGGAGAAATCAACTTAAATGGATAGCGATCGGATAGGACACGAAGTGGACACTAGTGTACGACAGACACTAGGGAATGACAGATCAGGAGAGAGTTTTAAA
This sequence comes from Rhadinocentrus ornatus, assembly GCA_037177495.1. Taxonomy (NCBI): domain Eukaryota; kingdom Metazoa; phylum Chordata; class Actinopteri; order Atheriniformes; family Melanotaeniidae; genus Rhadinocentrus; species Rhadinocentrus ornatus. The sequence continues at coordinate 20,620,579 of JBAMHW010000023.1, forward strand.
GAACGATGATCAAACTGACTGGCTTGAAAAGAAGCCTGTTGGGTGAAAGTTGTGATGGCAAAATTAGGATAATGGTTAGTTTGACACTTAAGAAAACAGAAATTGCTTAGAGTAGCTGGTTGAAAAGCCAAAACACCAGGGAACGAGGACATGCGTCAACGACAAGATCTTCCTTGTCGAACTAACGGACAAGATTTATATACACTCATTGTACTCAGCATTAACAGAAGCTGAGGTCTGGCCTCGTTGAACTTTTGGAACTAGTGTTACGTGTGGTTAATAATCAAAAAACACTAATCTGATCCCATCAAAATTCACTGAAACTATCAGTAGAATCTTATGACTTGTTTCTGTGCCCTTTCTTCTCTGTGTTCACAGGGTGAGATTGGTTTGAATGGTGGGTGGCACTTCAGTTTCCTAACAGGAAGTATTTGCTTACATTGATGAATAGCAACTTTCCTCAGAGGAAAGAGTGGGTGACATGAGTGTGTATTTGTCATTTTCAAATCACGGGCAGGTAAATGAATGAACATGCCTGTCTTCGCCAGAAAGGTTATTTGTTTACCTGAACATACCAAAGCCTCTCAGCTGTGCCATTCATACACACGGCTTGTACTGTGCTGACTGTTGCAAGCTCACACAGCATCAAGGACAGTGATTACATTTCAGTATCACCTGTTCATTTTATGATATGTTGCACATTGGCACACAAAGGGATCTTTCTGGAACATTTGTCCCCATATAAAGCTGTTTATTTGAAAACATTTAATTTAATTTAACTGCTCCCAACAGAGCAATTTCTTCAACCGAGTACTATCTGATTTATTGTGAAGCTGTAAAGCTTTTCCGTGCTTGGTATTTTGGCCTGTTTAAAAAAAAGTATTAGTGTTGTGTGAAGCTGTGATTGGCTTCATTACACACTGTTTTTTATAAATTCTTGAGATCTTTTTTTTTATCATTCTACATAGGTTCAGACTGACAGCCACCTTTGCTGCAAATGTCAGAGGATTCTGAAAAACCCCAGTAATCAGGAATGAAAATGAGGCAGTCGTGGTTTGTTTTTTTGACCTCTTTGAGTCAGTATGACAAGCCTTTGCTGGTTTAGAACAGGGTTTTGATTTGTTTGTTTTTAGCAGTTGTGTAAGGCTAGCTGGAACCCTTTCTCATCCAGCAATTCCTAACTCATAAATATGCCATTATTCTGCACAGTAGGTGAAACAGAAAGAAATGTAGCTGTTCCCTGCACATTTGCCAATACCAGGAGGAACACATAATACAACTAGAGGTCCAACAGCAGCAGTTTAGTAATGGAAGAAAAAAAGAAAAAACAAGAGCAGAAATTAAAATTGGATTCATTGATTCAAGTGGCAATTTATTAGTTGAGTGAAATTAGTGGACAGTGTTATCTGGGTGATGAATTGGCTTAGCTGCATCATCTACTGAATCATTTGTGTGTGTCTGAGACAGAGGAAACAAAAGAAGGGTAAGAAAATATGTTGGCAGAGGTTTCTGTAGTAAATTCAAACTGTACAAATGAAAGCATGTGTCAGGCTGAAAATGGCTTTGAAGCTGGTGCCAAGGTCATCCTCATTCTTTTGGAAAAGAAAGGTAGTAATGATGAAAGAGAACCCCTACTGATGATCTGTGATTAGTTTGCTAGGGTAAAAGTCTGGTTGTTTTGCAAGTGTGTGTGTTTTTAATTTAATTGTGGGCTATTTGCTTTGTTTAGTATTTTGGATAGGCCTGTTCTTATTGTTGGCCTGAAAGTTGTTTTCACTTTTACAACTACTGATTACCTGCATGTTGTGCTGTCAGGGAATAACTACTAATTCCAGTCTTGCAACTGCAAGAAAATTCTCAGTCTCTGGACAAGACTGCGATCAAAAGCCACACTTGTCCACAGAGTGGTTATTATCACTTTGTTCTCAATAGTTATGTCGAAAGATTGCTTATTCAAGGTAATTTTCTATTTCATTATTTTAAAAAAATGCCTCTCTTATCATTATCTCTGTTATAGATAACTGTATATGATTTATAATTTATTAGTAATCACACAGCCATATGTTATGGCTTTGGGCAAAGTATACTGTTACTGTCTTGGTATCAACATTCTTCATTCACCAATCATTACTAAAAAAAATATAAGAAAAATACATTTTATCCTGGTGCTTATTGATTGTTGCCTGGCAACTGATTGTTTGTGGACTCATCATCAAGCCTGCATGTAAGGTTTTATTCAATTTAATATGTTGAGTACCAGCAACTAGCTGTGGCCGTAAGGACTTTGGAATAATTATTTTTTTTATTTAATGGTTTGCCTGTTTGAAAATTGAACCTGGTGAATAATTGACATATCAAGTGCAAAACTTGCACTCTGCGTTAAGAGTTATTTAGCATTAATTTAACCCCCCTTTTTTTATGGTGGTTTGAAGACATGACATCCCTCAGGTCTGTGCATTTAAAAAACGGTCCAATTGCTTCCTCGCAGTCTTTTCATCTGCTGGTGCGTCTGGTCTTCAATGATAACATTTGCTGAAAGTCATGTGGAGAGTGAGGACCCATTTACCCCCGGTGCACGCTGCACTCTCTCTTTCTGCCATTATATCAGGAATTGTAGGTTGTTGTAAGGGCAGCAGATTGCTCAACCCTGACAGAAATTTGTTTAGCGATTAAGCAGGGTTGGTAGTGAGTGAGTAAAAGCTCAGTCTAGCAGAGCATGCATACTGCTAAAGCAGAGATAAGTCATATAACAGATTTACTGCGTGCAAAGAGATGCATGCAAACCCTTGACATATGTTTTTGTTAAAAGAAGTAGTGTTGAAGGGACTTCTTAAGGTAGGGCGAGAGTAAACTTAAACAAACAAGCCGCAGGACAGAGGTGTGTAGAAGAATTGAAACAAAATCCAGACAGTAAAATACAGATGCTCACATATTTGTCTGGTTTTCATGGCAGCATGTGGGATCCTGATGTTCAGTCTCTTAAGAGTTCAGCCAAGGATGAAAGTCGTCTTACTCAAACAAGTCTCTGTTTCATTTATAGTGACAGGCATGGTCTTCTGTCACGCTGTACTTTAGTTTTCCTGGACTCACCAAATTGAAAAGTAATTATTGCAATGAATCAAGAAACTCAGGTAAAATGAGAATAATACCTTTCGGTCTATCAAACACATTTTAATTATAAAATTAAGTGAATATTTTGCCATAAAATGACAATTTTAGTCCTGCTGGACTTTTAATAGAACATTTCAGTTTTCTTTGTCACAGTATGCTACACCTACAGCAGTCTTAGCCAGCTGAAACCCAACAATTGCTTTTCCATGTAATTTTATGTAATGATTGGGTTCTCATTTATTTATTCTGCTTCAATTTTCTGAAAAAAAAATTGATTGTATTGTATCATACAGAAAACATCATTATATTTTATCATGATATAATAAATACATACCTCTTTTTTTGTCTGCAGTTTGCTGTTCTCTGTATAGACAAGACTAAACCAATCCAAAGCTGGGGTTTCAAATTCTTAAGTTTCTATTATTGGCAGAGACTTGCCATCCCCAATATGGCTAGTTAAATTAAAACAACATAATGTAAATCAGTGTATTGAGATCATATTTAACTTTGAATCCCTGACTGTGCACAACTAGTGCACAGTCAGGGATTTCTTCTGTACTAGCAACAACATTTTAAATTTTAAGTTACAAACTTGATATGAACTGCTTTTTTATATGAATTATTTCAGTACCATCTGGTTATTCGCTTATAATAAAAACAGATTTCTGCACATATCTCTAGCAACTTTGTGGTTTCCTCACAGACATTGTTTTAATTGGAGCAACTTCAAAATTCAATCATAGTACCACTAGGGGAGCATTTCCTGTCTATGTGTCAGCCTTAAAAATTTTTTATTTCTCATAAATTATGTTGGTATGTTGACATGTCCAGGAGAACCTGGAATGAAGAGAAATCTTTTCAGTGGACTTTCCCTTTTGCCCTTCTCTTAACCTATTAGGCGTTTTGTAAATGTTCTGGTCCCTGTGGAAATAGATAGCTTTCTCAAAAGCACCCAAGGTTGACTCACTTCCTCCTTTTGGTCTCTCTCATCTTTCTTTCTTTCTATGGTTCTCTTACTCTCTGTTTCTGTCTGTCTCAGGTTTGTGGTACTCTGCTTTAGAGTTTCCTGCTGTTACATTGTAACACAGATCTGAAGGTAAGGTTAATTTATTAAGTTATTTTTCTTACTCTTTTGAGGTTTGTGATTAAATAGCTGGCATGCCACAGTGTGGAAAGTTTGTTAAAGATAAAGCAAAATGACAAAAACAGGCCTGTTAGTTTTTTAGTCTCAGGTTTATGTTAGGACATTTTGAAGTTTTAAATATAGTGAAATAATTACTGAAAAACATCTAACTTTCCTCCTAGAGAATGGAGATGGGAATGGAGTTGCTAACAGGGAGCAAAAAGGACCTGAAACCTGTACCATTAATAGCTGTTAAAGAGCCAGACAGACTAGTAAACATAAATTCTCTCGCTGTCTTTTGGCAGTACAACAAATATTTTAAGCTTTAGCTGCCAGCAGTATTGTGTGGGCCTATTTGTATGTCAGCGTAATGCAGGATGGTGCAGAAACATGGTTCTACACCCACAGTGGGCGTCACAGAAAGAGCTGGTAGAAAAGCTGAATGCTCTTCCTGTTTGGTTCCTCCTTCAATCAGCTGATAGTTTCAGTGCTGATGATAGCTGCTGATTCCCTCATAGATAAAAAAAAAAATGTGAAAGTTATACATTCAGATTGCACTTGATGCTCTTTTGGGGTTATGCGAGCAGGTCTTCTTGTGTTGTATAATCTGTAGGAAAGGAAAAATCACATTTACCAGCTTCATGAAAACATTTTTTGTGAAGTAAGTTTTCTTGTACATCCATAAAAAAAACACTATAAAGGAAGGATAAAAATTATATACTCTGTAAATAAAAATATATAAATGATATATTTAAAGCAGTGAAGGGATGATGTTTACTCAGTGTATATGCAGTACAGAATGCATATAATATTTACATGGCTTTGAATAAGTATTGTCTCTACTTACTCCATAATTCTATGTTTTTGTCTACATTTGAATCAAGTTCTTTGTGCTGTTTATTTGGTCTTTGCAGATAAAGTCCTTTTTATTGTGGCACTTGCAAATCCCTTAAAATGAACTGCCAAATGCAGCTGGGGTGATTTCAGCAAACAGTATACTGAAGCCATCTGTCAGGACTTATGGATCAAACCATGGAAGGGCTCATAAAAATGTGGACCATTTTAGTAGCATGAACGTGCCTGCCCTCTTAAGATGAAATTGAAGTCTGTCTCTAGGATATAAGAACAAAATGCAGGATCAAGACTTTAAGTTCAGGGTTCAGTAGAGTAACATGGGTGTTGCAGCTGTAACATAGCCTGCCAAGATTAGTGTGTAAAGACTTAAATACCAGTGGAATTACCTTTCTTAGGTCATTTCACCTTATTGGCCATAGGTGAGGTGAACATGTACCCAGCTACTATATAAGGGTTGATGTGTGATCTGCATGCACAGACTTCATCTAGGGATCACATGAAAAAGACGCAAACTGAAGATATTTCTTTATATGCAACAACTCTGTTTTTTATGTAGAGCTGTAACTATGACCATGTCCACATTATCAAGTCACGCCACCTCAAATATAAGCTGGCTCCTTTTCTAAGATGAAATTAAGTACAAAATGGCAAAGTAAAGGAAACATCCCCCTATGCAGCAGGATGGAGAATGCCTTGTGAGCAAGGTGTGTGTAAGAAACTAGCAGTGGGATTAAGGAAACGAACTGCAGAGGTACAAAATGAAAGAGATGTCAGAGACAGAGATTCAGAGAGATGCAGAGGATGAACTTCCCTTTCTGGGTAACTGTTACGTTTGTTGAAGTAAAAAAGTTTGTTTGTGTCAGTTATGTAAACAGTGATACACGAAAGATGCACCCACTGTCAAACAGAACCTCTAAAAACACAAGCGCTTACAAACGCACGCATCCACACACAAACACTCACAAACGCACACCACAAACTTCCCCCATACTCATATCTGTCTGACTTTTACTGACAGTGACTGTGCCACTTTTGAGAAAGGTGTGTGGGTGTGTTGACTGGAAACATGTTGCAGTGACCCAACACAAAGCCCTCACAGCCATGACGTAACACTGACTGTGGAGCCAGTTTAAGCCTTCAACATGTTTAGAGTAAAGAGACTTGATCAGCTCAAACACTCATAGTTTAAAGGTGCATTGGAAGAGGTGAAACAGAAAGTAGAGCATGTTTTGGTATGCCAGGGAGTCTGGATCTTTAGTTTTGAATTAAGTTAAATCTGTCTGTGCTAAATCTAATTCACTCGTTTTTTTTACCCGCTTTATCCTAATCTGGGTCATGGAACGGAGACTGTCCCAGCTGTCATAGGGTGAGAGGCTGATTGCAACTTGGCCACGCTGTCAGTCATGACTGGATCATATGTTAAATCAATGAGTAAATTTCTCTTTGTTTCAATCAGAGGTTCTGTATAATTAAGATATGTTTTGAATAAACTAAGCTTTTGTTATTCTAAAAGCTAAATATAAATGGACAGCAGTTTTTTATAGACCTTTTCTAGTCTTATTTACCATTCATAGTGCATTATAGCTCAGTTCATTCATTCCTTATACATTGGCAAGCTTCTTGATCAGTGACAAGCAGGAAGTGAACCACCCAACTTACAATTTGTGGATGACTGCTCATCGTTCTTTAGCTAAAGAATGATCAATTCTTCATCTTCATCTTTCGAAGTGTCTCTTTCCTCGATTTCTAAATCCCTCTGAGCAGAGAGTTTTTTCACCTTATTGATTGACTGGAAAAAACAAGCCGCATGCAAAGCTTTCTTTTTTCTGTGTGTCTGTGCGTGCACTAACAACACTGCTCAGCTAGGGTAGAGTGTGATAAATTACAAAATATTCAGGATATTTTGAAATAACATCATGCAAGTTTTAGCAAGAGATTTTGCTCTTTGACACTTCTACCGAGGTTCAAGTGTCAGGCGACGTGGGAGCAAACAGCCTCTCTGTGCTTGAAATGTGACATTCCTGCCAGGTTCAAGGTTCAAGTTTAGTTGTCACATACACATACAAGATGGCAGTGAAATGCAGTCAGGCATGCTTCTAAGACTGTGAAAAAAACATTTTACACCCGATGAAAAACACAATAAAAACACCACTGGATAAACTAAAAAGGCATAATGAATATAAATATAGTGGGGTGCAATAGTTGTGCAGTAATCCGCATACTAAAACAGACAACAATCTATACAGTATCTACAACATGAAAACTACAAGTAGTGCAATAATTAAAGTGACATTATTGGAGCAGCTAGGTGCTAAAATTACATATTGTATGACATGCAGTTTGACATGTGCAAGGTAGAACACCGAGGCAGTGTCACTGAAGGGCAGAGTTAACAGTTCTGACAGCCTGAGGAAAGAAAACCCTCCTGAGTCTCTCTGTGTTTACCTTGGTGACAGCCAAGCGTAGTCACTCAAACAATCTGTTGCTAGGATGATGAGGGTCTCTCATTATCATGTTCGCTTTGGCTGTTGTCCTCCTCGTGAAGATGTCCTGGAGGGTAGGGAGTGTTGTACCCATGGTACACTCTGCACCTTCTGCAGGGCCATTTGATCATGAGCAGTACTGTACCCATACTGCTAGGTCAGGGCAGCCAAAGTCCTGTCCTCGAGATATACTATACTGCAACTTTTAGATGCGTCTCCCCCGCCGAATCAAATGACTGACTCTGCAGAACTAAATCACATACGCATGAGGCAATTCAGCCATTTTATTCAGGTGTTTGGAGATGGGATGCATCTAAAAGTTGCAGGATAGTAGATGTTAAGGACCGGACTTGGACAGCCCTGCTTTAGGCAATGTTATCAGTCAGAACACTCTCCACCACTCAAGTGTAGAACATCCGCATGATTTTCAGAGACTCTCAACTTCCCCAGTTGTCTGAGGTGCCTTGTCTTTTTCACCTGCCTGTCTATGTGCAGATCCACAGTGTTAGATCCACGGTGATGTGCATTTCAAGGTACTTAAAACTACACATCCTCTCCACCAGAGTTCCATTATTCCTCGAAGGGGCGTAATTCCTCTGCTGTCTCCTCCCACACTCCACAATTATCTCCTTAGTTTAATTGATGTTAAGCAGGAGGTTGTAAACATGGCACCACCGTGCCAGCTTCTCCACCTTCCCTGTAAACACCCGCCTGTTGTTGTTGCTAATGCAACCAACCACCACACCATGGCTACACAGTCATTAGTATAAAGGAAGAAGAGCAGAGGATTCAGAACGCAGCCATATGGGGAGCCGGTGTTAAGGGGGCAGGCTTGCCCATCCGGACCACCTGAGTTCTGTTTGACAGGAAGTCCAGGATCAATTGACACAGAGGGGAGTCTAGCTAGAGAATGGTGTGGAGCAACCTTGACTCTAGCTGTTTTTTAACATATACTGCCGTCCTAAAATCTTCTAAATGTTATTTAGGGAAGCAAGGGTAAGAACTCAAATGTCTAAATCAGTCTGGACAGCCCTCTCCTTAGCATTGCGTGAGAATAAGAGCAAAGAGAAAGTAAGTATTCTGCGAATTTGCACTTAAATTTGTTAGCTGATATTTACTGCTTCATAGCTTTTTCAGCTATTCTGCTGTATATTGCTTTCCATCTTTATGTTGATAATGTAGGTAAATCCCAATACAGACAACAGTGATATCATTGCAAAAACCACTGGATTGGAGCCACTGACCTTCACTGCCATTCTCCATGGGATGGGAACAAATCATCTTACTCTTTGCATGATGTCATGCCTTTTTTACACCACTCTTTATATTTCTAGTTGTAAGAGTGCATCTCAGATGGATACCTTCCTGCTATATAATACATATATGAATGAATGATACAAATATATGCATGAATGGTACAAACTGGTTAAAGAGTGGGTCAAATTCAATACATGAAACATTCAGAAACATGCTGCAAAAGTAAGCTGTTAAAAACTCAGAGTTCTCATTATTACTGTTTATGGGGTGATAGAAACACAGTCTTTCAGTTATTTCTCATACATTTGCTCCTTGATTTGGTGAGGGTATATACGTATTGTTGTTACTGCACACCATAAAAGCAGAACTGCTTGTGCTTGTTTTTACCATCATCTTTTGCATCCCTCCTTTTTTTATTTTTATTAACTAACGTGTTAATTATTTATTGGCCTTAAAACTGTGTATTGGGCTCTGAAATCAATGACACAGTCTTTTTACAGCTTCAGGGTGTTGAAGATGGCAGTGTGGATCCAGGCCCAGCAGCTTCAGGGGGATGCTCTGCACCAGATGCAGTCGCTGTACGGTCAGCACTTCCCCATTGAAGTGCGACATTATCTGTCCCAGTGGATAGAGGGTCAGCTGTGGTGAGTTTCTTGCTGCTCATTAAGTTAGTCCTTTTCAACCCGTCTGGGTATATTCTACCATATCTGAGTATTTATGCATTGATCAATATTTCATCTGCGGATCTTGTATACATGCATGCATGCATGTCATTAGGGATGCCATAGATCTCGAGAACCCCCTCGAGGAGTTCAAGGCTAAACGCCTGCTGGACAGTCTGATACAAGAGTTGCAAAACAAGGCTGAGCACCAGGTTGGAGAGGATGGCTTTCTACTTAAAATCAAACTGGGACACTATGCTAACCAGCTTAAGGTGAGTCAATTTTACCTAGACTCTTTTAGAAAATGTTGTACATAAGTACATGCATGGTGGCGCGGTGATTGGCACCATTGCCTCAGAGCAAGCAAGTAGCTGTGAAGTAGGGTTTTGTAAAAGATGCTGGCTAGAACCTTGGTCTTTCTGTGTGTAGGTTGCATGTGTGAATGTGAATGATTGTTTGTCTCTCTGTGTTGGTCCTGGGGTGGACTGGCAACCTGTCCACGGTGTAACTGCCTCTCACCTAGTAGCTGCTGGGGTAGACTCTAGCTGCCTGTGACGCTGCATTGGAATAAGCAAGTATAGAAAAGGGATGGACGGAATATAGACTTCTCAACTAAAGAATAAGTAGCTGAGAAAACTTAAAAAGTAAGGCAAAGAATTTTTGAGTAAAGTCAAAAGAAAAAATAATCATGTGTCAAACTAAATATAGAGTGTAAATTGAAATCTCAATAAAAGTTGGACAAACTTGAGACCACTATTTAGAGATATTTTCAACTAAACAACATTAGTTGTTTTTGCTCAAAGACACCGGTAGACCTGAATATCTAGCCTAACTTTGTTCAATTTAAGATTATAATTTGAGTTACCCTCTTAGTTTAGGTTCACACAACAACAGATCCCTTAGTTGAGTTTACTCAAAAAAGCTTTGCAGCTGGTAGCCTTACTTTTTTAAGTTCACTCAACCTTTTTAACAACTTTTTTTACAGTCCATTGACAACAATTGTTAGCTGGCTTATGTAAATAAAGATACCAAATTCAAACTATTATTTTAAATGATTAATTACCTCATTTTTGTTAAAGTATTGTTTTAAGAGTCAGGTGGTATGAGATCTGGATGTTGGAGATGTGACCGAGGCGTACTCTTGGTATCAAGATTGGGCAGACAACATTTGTCACAGGGGTCATGGAATTTTTTAATAAATGAGCAAGCCACCCATTTCTAAAACCGTAATAGCTTGCCCAGCACAGTATGACACCTTTCTCTCTCATTCACCTGTCTTTATGTACTCAAAACAAGAGCACAATGTAACCTTGATCATCAAGAAATAGTGTGTTTTATGAACTGGTCTATCTGGGATGGGTTTATGATGGGTGAGCCAAGCTAACCTTTGGAACGAATGTATCTTATTTATCTATCTGATTTAAACAAAAAAAAAAACAAAAAAAAAACTTAAACCTAAAAAAATAGTAATAGTTGTTAAGCAGATGTTATAATGTGCATTTTTACTCTCATGATTGCGTCTGTTATTTGCTTAATCACTGGAATTTCTAAACAGTTGAGCGTCCATGTTGCAACACAGTCCACAGTCCATTTAACTGTCTGATGGAAATTTAACATGGTCTACAAATCCACAATACATTGGTTAATTAAACCAATATGACATCTTTGAGGTTTGAGTAGTTTCAGAAAAGCATTCCTCTGGTGGACTTGGGCTTGAGCAACGTTTAGCTTGGTTTGCCTCTCATAAATACTTTGACTCTCCAAACTGAGAACACTGTCTGCTTTTTACAGCTGGTAAGGTAAAGACAGCTCATAAGTAATTCTCATAACCTTATTTGAAATATAAATAAATGAAATTGAATTTCTCTTAAAGTGGTAGTCTGTTGTGAAAACACATCATCTGTACGGGTTTTGCATTGTGACATAATCTGTAAACACGCAACATCTTGCACATCTTGTTAGCCTAGCCCACCTGTTGAATTCTCAATTTTATCTGAGAAAGATTAAATCCAAAATTTATTTCAATTTATATAAAAATGTATTAAAAAAAACAAAGGCGTAAAAGAGTTATTTGTACACAAAGTGCTTATTTTCCACATCAGCTCAGAATTGTACTTGATATGACTGCCTTTGTGTTTCTAGTAATCCATTAGATTTTTTTTTTTTTTTTTTTTTACAGTGAAACATGATTAGCGCTTAGAACATACATGTTCTGTTCAGTTGTCTTCTTTGCAGTAGTTCTTAGAAAGAGCACACAGTGTCTCGAGAACAGGTTGTAAACAATCTGAGGAAAACAAGAGAATGACCTAAGTGAATCCTAAGGTAGCCAACCACCACGGCTATTTATGATCAAACACCCAGCTCATAAATGTTTCTCTCTGTTTGTCTTCCCTCCCTAAAACCAGTCAGAGAAACAGTGTGAATGCAGATGAAATTAGATATTGAGCGGACTCCTTGTTTGCCATGATGTGGTGTCCACACTAATGCAGTTCAAAGAAAGCAATTATAGCACAAACAAATCCCGCTATAATCAAAAGACTCCAAACAGTATTTTCAAACAAAAAACTGAAACCACAATTTTATGAACTACTCATCTTCAGATAGAAAAAATAATCAAGACATAAACAGCTTAACTGTGTGTACACTACTAAGTCATGTCCCTGAACTACACCATGCTGGGTCTAATTAGGCTAATGGGTTTTAGCATGTCAGCAGCGTTGACACCAGAACTTAGCAAGCTTCTTTGATGCTAAACTAAATTGGTGTGTCCTGTGTGGAGCGGCTGCTTCGCTCGTCAGGAGCTAACAGGCCGTAACACAGTTCATGTGCTTCTTGTCTTTCAGAGCACGTATGACCGCTGTCCTCTGGAGTTGGTCCGATGTATCAAACACATCCTCTACACAGAGCAGAGGCTTGTCAGAGAGGCCACAAATGTAAGTCAAATATATGTATGTGCTGCAAATTGTGAATCCAGACTGTCACCTGCAGACATACCTCCATGTAATATTAATATTTTAGCCTTTATTGAGGCTGAAAACACAAAGTAAAGCTGAAACTACATAATGGTGTTTGATTCTGCGATCGGGTAACAGGATAAGTCTCACTTTCATCTATTTTTTTTAACAAATGTCTGCACAATCCTGAGCGTTACAGATGTAATTCTTTAGGGACATTTGTGTCTGCTCAGTCATACGGTAAAACATCTGTAATCTTTCCATATGAAGGGATTTCAATGAAAGTAAACAATTTCACAGTTTATAAGATGCTCTGAGTCATAAAACCATAAAGCCAGTAGTGCATAAAACATCTGACTCTCAGCAACTCCTGTGGTGAATTGATTTTCAGTCACAAGTCTTTTCTATTAGTGGAATATGTTTGGACTGACTAAATTTCACCCTGTTTAGTCTGAACCTTCAGGGCACCATAGTGCACTCACTCAGTCTTGAAGTGACCATGTGGTTTCAGTACATATCAGTTTGCATTTTCTTTTGGTCATCAAGGGTATAGTTGTCAAGTAGCCCAAATGTAACATACAGAGGTCAATGAATCACATCCAGCTTAGTTCCCTCCCCAAGGATATCCATACAATCTTAGCTTTCAGCTCATCAGTGGCCAGCCATTTCCATTAACAACCACCATAAACAATCCAATATCCAGGCTTTGTACCATTTCAAACACCAACATTTCTAATCACACACTCTAAAATCTCTGTTTCCTCCATCTATATCAATCCCACATTGTTTTTGTTAGTCAAACTCTCCATTGAGTGGAATGATGGACAGCATGTCTCAGAAGTATCAGCAAATCAATCAAGCTTTTGAAGAGCTTCGTCTCCTCACCCAAGACACCGAGAATGACCTGCGCAAGCTCCAGCACAACCAGGAGTACTTCATCATCCAGTATCAGGAAAGTCTTCGCATCCAGGGTGAGACCAGAACACATGCATGTCATTAATGTTGCTGTAAATTATTTAGTGAATTGCTGATTTGACTGGTAGTCTGGCTCCAGGGTTGGAATTATTATTAAATTAATGGAAGAGAAATATTTTTAATTTAACCCCACAAGCAGTTCAGTGTGCAGCTTAATTAAACTGCTCTTTTCCTGGATGAAATTGTTAATTTTTTAATTAAACTTTAGCCACTTTAATAGCCAAAGTTAATCCATTCTACATCATTTACTAGTTTTCAAATTGAACCATTTAAACTCTATTTAAAAAGATTGTTCCACATGTTTTGACCACTATCTTAAAATGTCTGTTGCTAAACAGTAAAAAAAACTATATGCTGGAGCTTCCACAAGTTAGCAGCTTTTGCTCAAGAATTGCAGTAAACAATAATAAGGCCTTTGAATATCTGTTCTACCTTTTCAGGAGGTGATTTAAACAATTATTCCTCAAGGGCATAGCATAGTGAACAGTTTAAACATTTCTCTCCACTCTGTCAGTGTTTAACTTGTCCCCACCCTCCTCAGCTCAGCTGACCAGCCTTGCCACGCTGCCCCCTGCTGATCGCCAGCTACGGGAGCCCGGCCTTCTCAGCAAGAGAGCCACAGTGGAGGCATGGCTGACAAGAGAGGCCAACACACTACAGAAATACAGACTGGTGAGATTTGCTTAGGGAAAGCACTATTTCTGTTATCCATGCAGTTACACAGCAAGTGATTCACTGTATTTATTAAGTTTTTTAAATGTGTATTTGCTTGCATGGAAACCAGTCCATCGATGTGAGCGAGCCTCTGCAGAAAGAGAAAATACTGTTTGTTTTGTTTTTGTGTGTCTTGCATGTTCGTGTGCAGGATCTGGCAGAGAAGCATCAGAAAACACTGCAGCTGTTGAGGAAGCAGCAGACCATCATTCTGGATGATGAGTTGATCCAGTGGAAGAGAAGGCAACAGCTGGCAGGCAATGGGGGCCCACCAGAGGGAGGCCTGGACATCCTTCAGTCCTGGTGAGTCTTTTTTCCTGCCCCCCACTAAAAACACAGCTACCTCTCAGCAAAGAGGTCATGGGTTTACTAGTAGGCAATGAGTACCACTGTGTTTATTTCCAATGGCTTTTAATAAGAGATATACCGAACAGTGACAGAGACTGACATTTCTTGCTTATTGTATTTTAATCCCTTATATTAAAATATTTTCAGAACATGAGTGTTATTTTGAATTATCTTGCCGATGTACTCTTTGTGATAGTGTTTACCTTTGATTACAAATTTCTACAGATTTGGATAAGCAAAAGATCTGGTCATTCCTCATATGTATATTTTTCTGTTTGTCTTTGTTTTGTATTACATGTCAGGTGTGAAAAGCTGGCTGAAACTATTTGGCAAAATAGGCAGCAGATTCGGAGGGCAGAGCACCTCAGGCAACAGCTGCCCATCCCCGGACCTGTTGAAGAGCTTCTAAATGAACTCAACAGTACTATCACAGATATCATCTCAGCCTTGGTCACCAGGTGTGTGTGCTTTAGGTCTTCTAAACATCTTAAAAATCTGCCTTCACCTAAAACAAAAAAGATACAATTTTACTAATGTAAGGTCAATTTCATCTTGGGAAGTGTTCAGCTGCCCTTTCCTGTGCTTTATGTGAGGAAGTCTTACTTTACAAGCATACTTGATTTTGTTGCCAAAAGAGAGAGAGAGAGACAGAGAAAGAGATGTCCTCTGTCCTAAATTAAATTAGTCAGGCATTCCAATTATCCACCTAATGATTTAATCCACATGAGAAAGGTTTGTGGAAGTTTGTTTCTGTTCTCCTATTTAGCAGTAGCAATAGGGAATGTCTGCTAAAGTCAGAACATTTTACTTTAGATTTAGCTTAATTTAGTTTTCAGATAAAATTCAGAGGATTTCTTAGTTGATTTAGTAAAACTGGCCTAGTTCATTTTAATACAGTCACTGAACAACCACTTTGTCAGTAAAAAGAAGTAACCAGTTAATCTGTTTATAGTTTAGGCAAATAAATTTGAGTTGTTGTTATTGTCAAGCTCAGCCATCTGGGAGGGGCTCAGAGTAGAGTCGCTGCTCCTCTGCACCAAGAGGAGCCAGATGAGGTGGTATCTGGTCAGGATGCCCCCGAGTACGTCCCACCAGAAGGAGACCCCTGGGAAGACCCAGGACACGCTGGAGGGACTACATGTCTCGGCTGGCCTGGGAGCACCTCGGGATCTCCCCGGACCAGGCCGGGTCAAAGGAATTCTGAACTTCACCTCTTAGGCAGCTGCCCTGCAACCTGACCCCGGATAAGCGGCAAGAAGATGGATGGAGGGACGGACGGATGGATGGAGTTGTCAGATTTGTTAAAGACTCATGACTGACTGTAAATGTGCCCAAGGATGAATGTTAAATCCACCTAAAGAGATCTCCAGAGACAAAGAGCATGCATTGTGTAAGAACTTCAAGGAGACCAAGAGTACATGCAACTTGTTTCAGTCCATTATTGTAGTCCCCAGAGACACATCTGCCAGGGCCTTTAAACCATGCAGCATCACAGCGTAAGAGTACTCTGAAGTTTTTGACAGCATCCTCTCCCACTTTCCTAGAGGATAGTCCCTGCAGGGACACATAACACACTGAGAAGTCATGTCATTGTCACAATGATTTCTGATTGGCCACAGACAAGCCTGTGACCAGACAGTAATGCACTGTTTTTAGGTGCAGTACAAATTCAGGTTATGTTTCTCAGCAACATCCTGTCTAGATTCCCCCCAAAGCCCAAGAGGTCTCACACTGAGAAAGGGAGAGTGCTGCCTTCTCAGCACCACTTAGTTCAGCTACAGATCTGAAGGCTTTAAGGTTTATAACAACATAATGTTTTTCTTCCAAGGTCCCTAAGTGCTTGAGGATTACTTATTTGACCATGTTTGTTGTTGTCTCACTTCCTGCTCTGTTTTTGTGTTGTGCTGTGGAAATCAGACATCATACAGTTAGAAACAGAGGCCAGCCACTTTAGGAGAATGTAATAGTAATTGTTTGTTTACTGAGCACTGATTTATTAGTATGCTGTTCTGTGAAGGGGCATGGTTACTTACTTACTTACTATTTTCAAAGCATTATGCTTTTAAACCTTCAGGAATAGAACCTGCAGTTCTCGCTGTCAGCACACAGCATAATCTAACATTTTGCACCACATTCTATGCTCATTAAAAGACTAATCGGATGATTAAAAGCAGCAATTGTTCGTTGCACTTAAAACCAACACACTGATACATAAAATCCTATTTTAGACTATGATATAGATCAAATTAAAACCACATATCTTTTAGAAATTAGTGCTAAATTACAACTTGAATGTATAAAATACAGTTTGTCAGTTTTAAGCTTGGGATTGAGATCAGTTTTCTGAGTCAGCAGTCATATGGCAATAATAATAAAAAACAAAGCAAATAACATGCAAATGCACAATATAAACATTCCTTGCACTTGGCGCACTGGAAATTGTCAGCTTTTGTTTTTACAAGAGGCATCGAACATTTAAATTAGGTTGTTTCTTAAATTACTTTGAGAAAGTTATGTAAATCTTGGCAAGGGGCCAAATGCAAAATGTCCAAGGGCAAATTTTGCCACACCATGTTTGTGATGTTGGTGATGTGTCACATATACAAAAAGGATGACCTCAATGAACCATTACATCCATTAAAGAGAATTATGTTTCCAGCCTTGTTTCTAAAACACAAACTCATACTACTGTGATAAAAAAAGTACCTATAAATAGATGCTTCTCATAAAACCCACTTTTTATACATTTTTAACTTAGTTACAAAGAAAAGTAGCATCTAAAAATAATCTTCTGTAATAATTTAAGATGTATAATAAAAATATGAATGTACTTGAACCAAAGAGATGATCGCTGGCTGCAGGAAGAATTCAAGAGGCATTTTGCCTTTACTAATTAACGAGCCTAACGAGTGCATGTAAAAGTACAAATACCTGTCCAATGAAACTAGCTGCAAGGTGGCCTTGAACCTTAAATGCTGATTGTTGTTAAGCGTGTCAGTGCCTTTGCTTTTATTTGAATCTGAATAGTTTTAGGTTGGTCAACTTTAATGACATTTTTTTTTTAATTAAATTCTTTTTTTACATTCTCTTTAATCAAGTTGTTTTTTTAGGCACTTACTTACACAAATCGGCCCAGCTTTTAGGATTCAACGCACCCATTGGTTTCTGTAGATTCGGCTTGTATGAACACAGTTATTATAAATTGGACCAATGTGGATTTGTTTTAATTGGATCACAGTGATTGGTTTGAATTGATTTTGTCTGTAAAGTACCCTGAGATGACTTTGTTATAAAATAGCACAATAAAAAAAAGCTAAATTGAACTAAATTTGAATTTAATCAGAACAAAATTGAGGTTGTTTGTAACAACAGGGTTATCTTAGGCTGATCCTCTGCATTTCTTTCTGAAGTGTTCAAGTTTCTCCTGTAAGATTGCAGATATATTCTGCCAACATATACAAGTAGACTCGAAAACACCTTCCTCTTAGCTACATTTTCTTTTTTCTTTATTTAATTTGTGGTGACAGTTGTTTGAGCAATTGGGTGATTACAGCAGTTTAACAACAATTTAACCATTTTATAATAAAAAAGACATTCCCATTTCTTGATCATTGTTGTATATTACATATTATATAATGCCTTTACTTGATCTCAGCTTTAAGAAAGATAAACTAGTCAATCACAGTTTGGTTCTGTTGTTCACTCCTAATTTTTCTTTTTTTTTGTCTGTCCACAGCACCTTCATCATCGAGAAACAGCCTCCACAGGTCCTAAAAACCCAAACCAAGTTTGCCGCCACAGTGCGCCTCCTAGTGGGTGGGAAGTTAAATGTGCACATGAACCCTCCACAAGTCAAAGCCACCATCATTAGTGAACAGCAAGCCAAGGCCCTGCTTAAAAATGAGAACACAAGGAAGTAAGTCTAGTGCAACACTTTCTCTCAGTGGATGTAAAAACACGTGCTTACCATGCGTACACAAGGTCAACATTTTTTTAACCTGGATAGCTCAGTTGGCTGAGCGTTTGATTCCCCGCAGTGGACAAATATTAACACCTTCCAGTTGGGTCCTTAGGCAAGACCCTTAACGCTACTGCCTTACTGCTGTAAGTCTCTTTGGATAAAAGTGTCGGCTAAATGCATGTAATGTAAAAACTAAATAAAATGAGGAGTTTTTGACTTCCCACATGGATTATTGAATCCCAAAATGAACTCCATGTGTATCCAGACCTCACCACAGAAACATGACTGGAACTTGAATAATGCCATCTGAGGAATCTATGGAGTGGATACAGAATCCACATTTAGCCTGTTTCACAGCCTCATTCCACATTCATCCCAACTCATAGAAACCCTCCAAAACTTAGGGTCAAGCTAGGCAGCATGTGGGAAAATGAGATATTCCACAGCTCAATCATCATCTGCTCTCTCTTATCTGCTGTGAACAACTTGCCCAGAGACATCTACCGGATGTTTCTGGTAAAGGAAAGATGGTCATGGTGATAGTTACACATTTCAATTACACAGGGCTTAAGTGTGAACATGATTCTTAGAACTTACATGAGTGGAATATAAGGGAGGATATAATTCCCAGCACTCAAGTGTCACAAAAAGTCACAAAAGAATGAAGAACTAATTGACTCAACCCTTAATTGTCTCCCTTTCTCAGTGAGAGTAGTGGAGACATTCTTAACAACAACTGTGTGATGGAGTACCACCAGACTACAGGCACACTCAGCGCCCACTTCAGGAACATGGTGAGTCGAGCTCGATGGTCTAGATAAGCAGATTACTTTAATTCCACTTATACTGCCTAAAGTGCTTGAAACATTAATCTAAAATTATACTTATACATTTGTCTTCATATTTCAACATTCCCCCAATTATCCTCTCTGGTGTCAGTAAATATAAATAATTTATTAAGCTGAGAATATGTAATTGTTTAAAGGTTTACTTTAGAGCTACTCACAATACAAGTAAATTATTTGCCAGCTGCTAAGTCCAAAATTTAAAAAAAGATTTTTTAAGTTAAATATTTTCTCTTTGTGAAATAGGAAATTTGGAGCGTATACACCAACTAGATACAGCTTAAAGACTTTTTACTTGTTGTGACACTCCTCAGTGGTTCCCCTGGCGGTACGGTCTGCCACATAAAACTCCAAAAGCGGCTCAGGAACATCTCAAAGAACATGCCATAGAGATCTGGACATAGATCAGACTGTCCACATCTCTATTCATTCAGTTGTCTGTGAGGTGTGCTAGAGCAAGTCTGCTCAACCCACAACACCCAAAGGATCACCTGACTCTTTCTTGGTGGTTTTGGACTATTAAGAACAACATGCTATGCGCAAATGAACCTGTATGCACATTGAGAGAATGCCTGAGGTCTTGGTTCACGTATTTGAAAACAAACAGAGTAGTTAAAGTTGTTTTGATCTGATGAAATTAACCATCAACTGTCCCTGTCTGGTGACATTGAATTGTGGGTATGGCTTTGTATGTGCTACACAAGCACAGGGCAATGCTTCTGAGCCTCAGTCTGCTGTTGCATATCATAAACGTTGTTAGCAACAATGCCCTAGAGCCCTTCATGGATTATTTAGATGTTAGCCATTTTGCCTGACTCAAAATGAAATATGCATACATACTTTGTTCATGATATGCACAATAACAATCTTACTGTACGGCCGGTATATTTATATGTATATGCATTCTTACATATCATCACTGTAGTCTTTGAAGAGGATCAAAAGATCGGACAGAAGAGGAGCAGAATCAGTCACTGAAGAGAAGTTCACCATCCTGTTTGAGTCACAGTTTAGTGTTGGGAGCAATGAACTAGTCTTTCAAGTTAAGGTAAGTAGGTGAATGCGTCTGTGTATATATATATATATATATATATTAGGGCTTTTTAATCACAATTATGATCTGGGTCTTCAACATCCATAAAAATAAAATGGTCCGATTATTAGCTTCAGTTTACTCTTGTGCTGTTTTCAGTTGCAAATCGAGCGCCACTGACTCCTCCCACAGTCCCAGCCACTTTGGTTTTATTCAACTCGAGATGCAAATACCTCAAGTTATGGGCTGGACACACAGGAGGCAGAGTCGCTCCTTCTCTATTAATTTTCTATGGAACTTGCGCGATGAGGCGGAAATCGCTGCCCTCCTCCAGCCAAGCGACAGGCGACACTCGTGCATGTGAAATGCTGCACTCGTTCATGTAGACGTGCACACGGGGGCTTACAGAACATAGTTGCTAGTCTGAGACAAAGAATAGCTACTGGATTCTGGTGGAAAGAAACTAGTCTGTAATTAACCCCCCAACCCCAGCTCTTTTTCTTGCCTGTCTTCATTAATATTTATGTGTCATAAGAAAATAAATCCCCTCTTTCGACAATTAAATCTATAGAAATATAATAGATTTTATGTTTTTGTTTTTTTGTTTTTCTATACAGTATGTGCATCGTTTTTGGTTACAGCATTTCTCCACTAATCTGATACCCTGTGCTTTTTTCTGCACAGACACTATCTCTTCCTGTAGTGGTGATAGTTCATGGCAGCCAAGATAATAACGCTACAGCAACTGTATTGTGGGACAATGCTTTTGCAGAACCGGTGAGTTCATGTGCTTGTGTATGTGTGTCTGTGTTGAAAATTTTATCTAGAGGGTGTTATACATTTTTTTTTAAATTAGACCCTATTTTTATGTTTCAGTAACATCTAGAAAATAAAAGTTCCTGTTTTATTTAGCAGCTATCACTGTTTGAAATATTGTACATTTAACAAAGTGCCTAGAATATGGATAGTTGCTGATGAAGATGATGAAGATTGGCTTTATGGGATTTCTTTACATGTATACTCTGAAAAATCAATGTCATATAATGTGTACGTCCTCTCTGCTTTTTAACTAATTAAGCATAAACAAAGACAAATTGAAAAAAAAATGTGTTTGATTCAGACACAGTCATGTAGCATAAAAAGTGCAACTTTCATGAAAGTGAAATGTTTCCCTGAAATGTTTTGCTCACTACTTCCACCTTACCCCCTTCAGCAAGGCTCATTTAAATTCTTGGTGTTTTTCTGTGTATGTAGGGACGGGTGCCTTTCCTCGTGCCAGATAAAGTGCTCTGGCCTCAGCTGTGTGATGCTGTCAACATGAAGTACAAGGCAGAGGTGCTGAGCAACCGAGGCCTGTCAGAAGAGAACTTGGTTTTTCTGGCTCAAAAGGCCTTCAGCAGCTCCAGCAACAACCCTGATGACTACCGGAGCATGACAATGACCTGGTCACAGTTTAACAGAGTCAGTGCCAGTCTCTTACCTCGTGATCCTTTATGCAAACATGCAGCATTTCAAAAACAATCTATTTGTCTTCTATGATCAGTTTTAATGAATGGATTTGTATCCTACTGCATTTAGAGATGTTTTTCTTCCCTGTACATTTTTAAAAAGCTCACAGGCCAGTTTCCGTAGGATATTTCAACCACATGCTTGCTTTTCATAGAACTGTTACTATGATATTCATACACAGCCATATTTCTTGCTCCATTTGCGGCATCACTACAGCACTACTCTGTGGTCAACTTGAGTGAGAATGCCTCATTGGTAGCCAGGTCTTTATCTTAATAGGCCTGTTTTTCCACAGCGAAAAATGCTAAAGGCCTCATTTTCTAGCTCAACGCAGCCGTTGAAGGCAGAAAATTTCACTTCCATACATCATAAATCATTATTGTTATTAGATAACAGGAACTTTGTGTTTCAGCCACTACACACGTGCAGTCATGTGACATATGCATGTGCAGTTGTAAGCTTTGTTAAATATAAATGCAACTAGGATAAGGTGAAATTATACCAAAGGAGTTCTTGACTTGGTTGAATCTTAAAACATTTCAAAGATATTTACTTGGGAAAATGTTTTCTTCAAAACCATTTTTTTTTCTTCAGGAAAGCTTGCCTGGGAGGAACTTCACATTTTGGCAGTGGTTTGATGGTGTGATGGAACTCACTAAAAAGCATCTGAAACCACACTGGAATGATGGGTAAGGAAGCTGCAGAGGCCTCTAGTTGATGTCAGTCTTTGGGTTTTAATTATGGCAGAACTGATACATCAATGCAGTACAGTAATTATCGTTTTTTTAATTTAGTAATTGGACTGCAGGTTCTGTAAAAGTCAATGTTTTCATGTTCCTATCTTAAATCAAGCTAGAAAACAAGAATTGGTCTAGATCTGAAAAAAGGCTTTTTATACAGAAGAACATGAGTGATTGATAACTAAGCTGAAAAAGTGTGGGTGGAGAAAAGTGACACTCAGCTGGCTTCTAAGTTATCTGAATAACAGAGACCAGTATGTACAAATAAATCGGTGAAATCAGTATCAATGAGAATAAAGTTTGGAGTTCCACAAGACTCCCCTTTGGTACCATTATTATTCATTTGGTATATAAACAATATACAGTATGTGAAGTGTCCATTTTGTTAAAACCTGTTTTGTTTGCCGATGATACAGATTTCTTTAATTGTGGGGACCCTTGACCTTTTGTATACAATTGGAAAAGAACTTAAAAAAACTGAAGAGTTGGTTTGATCTTAACAAAGTAATATTAAATTTAAATAAAACAATGTTTGATATTTGGGAACAGATTAACCGACACTAAAAAGACATTTTTGATATATAATGTAGAAACTGAAAGAGTGAGAAATATAATTCCTTGGTGTAATAATAGATGAAAAATTGAGCAGGAAGAAACATATAAACAATGTTAAATTAAAAATATTTAATCAGCTACAGTTCTTTTTTGTTTGTTTTTAATCAGTCTTCATTAATATTTAAAGACCTGGTCAATTTAAAAATTGTTCAAATCATGTACAGAGTTAAAAATTATAAATTGCCACACAGTATCCAGATGTTTTTTCCAGTTAGGAGAGAGTAAATTCAGTCTGAGAGGAATATACATGTTCAGAAAACTAGCTGTAAGAACAAACACTAAACTCCACTGTATCCACAAGATGCGTTTAATTATGTAATATCTGCAGTGAAGACATGTCAGACAATAGGTAGATTTAAAGAAATTATAAAAAAAATATTTAATTAAAAGATAAGCAACACTCATATTCATACATTGAAAACATTGTATATTGTGTATTATTATTTGTTATGAGGGGGTAGTATTATCTTTGTGTGTTATGGTTTGTTCTTAAATATGTTGGAATATATGCTGTGAAATTAAAGATGTTATCAACAGAAATGTTTTTAACTTTATCCCAAACCCTTGTAAAACTGCGAAAGCTTTGATTTTGTGTTAAATGTTCATAATTTTTCTTCTTTTTTTTAAACTTTAAAATAAGAAATACAAATTAAAAAGCAGTGGTCAAATTTCTAGACTTTTCCATGGCAAGCTTCTGCTGCCAGGAAATAAAAAAGCAGTGCTGGTGATGTAAAATTCTCTTTCTATTTAAATATATATAAATATATATGTATATTCTCTTTGTAGAGCTATCTTGGGTTTTGTGAACAAGCAACAGGCTCAGGATATGCTGATGTCCAAACCCAACGGTACCTTTCTTCTGCGCTTCAGTGACTCTGAGATTGGAGGAATTACAATTGCGTGGGTGGCAGAAAATCCCAATAAAGCAGGTACAGTGTGCAACGTTTGAGATCATTTTCTGACTTTAGAGAATCGGTGTGAATTAGGGCAGCTAAGACAGAGATTAATAATTAATGTTATCTCTTTGTTAACCTCTACATTAAGCCACTGACAAATCAACATACACAAATCAAATTGAATCAAATTTTATTTATAAAGCACTTTTACTACAAAGCAGCACAAGAAAACAATAATTTTAGCTAAAAACAAACAAGCCTCCAAGTGTATGACCCAACAAATTAAAAAACCTGATCAGCCATAGTCTCTTTTTCTATAACACGTATACACACAACAAAATGAACCCCTTCATCCCCCATTTCTCTTTTGCACAAACAAAAACTCCAATCCCTAATATCTGGCTTGACGCTACAAGACTCAGAGGCATGTTTACATCTCAGTTGACATTCATTGAACTGTAATAGTTTGCTTAGCTTAAGTTTAGGTAGGGGCAAGCGTCCACTGGGTACTTAAAGCAGCCATTTAGAATCTGGGTTCTCAATAGTTCCATTTCAAGCTTTTATTTTAATAAACTTTTGTTTGTTAATGTTCTGGCAGCATCTGTTTACTATAATAAAATGTAGCTTAGCCAGAGCAACTACACTGCTGATATTCTAGCATTATTAACAAATAATAGTCTAAAACAATTAAGAAATTTTCTCCCACAATAATAAGAAGTACCTTGTAGTAAGACACCTCACTGTTAAACAGTGTTCACTTTATTTTCAGTGCTGTGGTGTCATTTGTTGCTTTTTTTATTGAAATATATGTGGAAAACTTTCTGTCTGTGACCTTCAAATAAACAATGATATCAATCTTGCTTCTCAGGATGTGGAAATAATCAGCATAAGGCTAGAGCGGTGTCAGTAAATAAACATCGGGGAAGATGATCTGGATAAAACTAATCACATGATTGTTTTTCTTGATAATTTGGCATGGGTGCTGCTTCTTTAGGTGAGAGAATGGTTTGGAACCTAATGCCCTACACAACCAAAGATTTCTCCATTCGCTCTCTGGCCGACCGAATTAGCGATCTCAATCACCTCCTGTTCCTTTACCCCGACAGACCCAAGGATGAGGTTTTCTCCAAATATTACACCCCACCACTCTGTAAGCAACACTAACTGCTTTTATTATCAAGATTTAATGAAACAGCTACGAAACCTCAACAGTTAAGTGATGTTTCTGTGAATGAGAGCTAGTAGTGAGATGTTAGTTATTCTTTCTACCTGTGTCTGTTTTTAAGCTAAAGCAGTGGATGGCTATGTAAAACCGCAGATCAAACAAGTGGTGCCTGAGTAAGTAGCCAGCCTTTTGTCCATTCCTTTCCTCTCAGTCTTCTGTTTCTGCTCTCTTTCTCTCCTTTTCTGCCATCGTCACAGTAGATTTTACTCTGAAGTAAAATTTAGAGTTAATCACTATATACGACCCTGAATTCAGATCAGCCATTAGTTAGCTGTTTCGGTTGGAGGAGGCCAATTAAGGATGGCTAGGGTTCCTGCGTGAGCTCTTCACCCACTCATCATTAGAGTTAGGCTTGTTAGTTCGCATGCTATGCTGCCTGCCTATCTCCGTGGTGGGGTCACCCGCATAAGAGAGAATGGCTATAATGATGCAGAAAGGCCTGTGAAACACGTTGAGAATGGTTGCCTAGGCAACCACTCAACAAAGCTCAGGCTTTTAATGGTTGAATGCCCTATGTATCATATTTGATACATACTGTTTTTGAGACCTTTCACATCATTTTATGGCAAAAACTTTCTTCAAAACCCTGTTGAACACAATCTTATACTTGTTTTCTGCCCCCTGGTGGATACCTTTTGCACTACAATAATTTTGACAACGCATGGTAATTAACGGTAAAATGATTTTTATTGAAAATTTTTATGTGTGTGTGTTTGTCTTTGTGTATGTAGATTTGCTACAGCCAATCCAGATCCATCAAGTGGAAACCAAACTTATATGGATCAAGGTGCCTCCCCTGCACCTGTCACTCATCCTCACTCTTATGGCATATACCCACCAATGTAAGTTGCTAAGTCCTATGAATATACGAGCTGCTTTGTGCATGCACGTGTGTTTTCTTGGTGTTGGTAATGCCTTCTGGTCGTAGTGTGGATGACTCCTCTCCGTGTCCTGTGGCAGGAGTGACTCTATGTTGGATGCAGACGGAGACTTTGACCTAGATGACACCATGGATGTGGCAAGGCATGTGGAGGAGCTTCTGCGGCGGCCTGTAGATAGCCAGTGGGGCGGCCAGCAGTCCTGACCATTGACCTCTTGAACTGCAACACCACCAAACGAGTCCTGCCTCCCAAATTGCCCCGCTCACTTTGACATGGTTTAATTCCATTCATCTCTCATTTTTTCATATTGCTATAATGTGAAATTGTTAATAATGGTTGTGATTTTTTTTTCTTTTTTTCCTTTCAGCATGAGAGCATGCACGTCAGTGATTTTTCATAGTTTGTGTCTATAAGTGTTTGTAAAACAGACTAGGTATAAATGCAAACATACAATGTTACAATATTGTGAAACAGAAAAATGTATTGGTCATTCACATTGCGCATGCATTTTCAATTTATTTTAAATTGATTTGGAAAACAAATATGCTACTGTATGTTGTTTTAGGAGTTTTTATTTTATATTTTCTGCTATGTAAATGTGTTATTATTTTGATAGTAACATTGAACTTGCCCTTTCACGGAAAAAGAAACTTTAATGAAGAGTTTTGCTTTTGCTCTGAACATAGTGAGTTATTGCTGTGAGTTATTCAAATGCATATACACTAACCTAAAGGCAGTGACTTTCTTTGCTCTCTGCAACTTACAACACCCACATCTGCACATTGTACACATGCTTTCGATTTTTTTGTTCCGATTTGTTCACCAGCTGTAAAGGAGAGGAGTTTATGCACCTCTCTTGCTCTCACAGGGCTATCTGTCTTCTGTTTGTACACAGAACTGCAAATCTAAGCATTTACCCGCCGCTGCCTGCTTTTCCTCTCAGGTCCCTGCGCTCACATCATTGATGCTACCTCGCATTATTCTGCTGACAATTCTTATGCCTGCACCACTTTCCCATCACTAGGTACAGTTAGAATTTTGATTTTGTGATATGTGTGAAGGTCCCTTGCTGCACAAGCTAAGTGTCAGCTGTTTTATGCTTGAAACAACTCAAATGAAGTAGTCTAGACATGATATGTATTATGTCTAATTGGTATGCCAGATTGTTTGGGTGTGCTTCTACTTTTTGACTTTTCAGCCTCTCCGTCCATGAATTTGTGGAACTGCATAATGAGGCTGTGGCAAAACAAGCATGTGCATGCCTCTGTGTGACAACAGGACTGAGCAGCCGAAGATGCAAAGCATATAGATGCAGGCTTTGAGCGTTTGCGTGGACACATGAGCTGCTGCCACATTCAGAATTCTACAATGTCAAGTTGTGTCACGTTTATTCTCTGCCTGATTTTTGCTGTTGGTTCAGACTTATTTACATTTTACATCCTTTGTCGTACACATAGAAGATAATTGTTCAAAACAATCTTGCACCTCAGGAATTAATTGTTTTGCATAGCCATTGTATAAGCCAAAAAGAAAACTATCTATGTATACGAAAAGAATTTATTTTATCTATCATAATTCTATTTTATTATTGTTTCTCTGGCACTCCCCAAATGAATGTAACAGCTTTGGATAACAATACCTACACAGTTTGAGCAAACGTTGCATGTAACCAGAAGTATTAGTTTTTAGAAACAAAAAAAGATACGGGGCAACCAGCAATCAAAAAATAACTTATGATGTATTTTATGTTTTTCCGACATTACAATATTTAATATTCTCTCATTTCCCCCTACATATTTTTTTCTTTTGCTTCAAACAACATAAGTGGTTTTGTGATAGATCCCTCACCACCATCCTTCTCATCATTTCTGAACTTTGTTCCACTGTAGACTGTGTATTTTTAAATGATGTAGATGGTGCTGTGTTGTTTAATGTTTGTACCGTGTTTGTGGTTTGGGTTTATCACTTGGAGGTTTTCCAAGAAACACAGCTGTTGAGTTGGAAAAGAATAAAATAAAGTTTTATAAATAAATGTAACTAAATCTGGAAGAGTTTGAGAGATCTTTCTTTTTTCTCTCTCTCTCTCTCTATTGCCACAAAATTTTATATTTTTTCAAATGTGTGTGTGGAGGTTCTGCTAATAATTTAACTTATAATCCACAAACTGCTCAATTGAAGACGATTTTGCTTCAATTCATCGTATGTGTTTAGTAAATGATGGAAGCCTTTCAATCAAGGTCAAGGTAAACTTTATTATCCCACTAGGGAAAATTCCTGTGGCCATTCCATTCACCAATTCTCTGCATTTACAAAGACGAGGAAAAAAAACACAAGCGCACACTATAAAAACACTAGAATTAAAATGATCATACTATGTGTGCGTGTGTACTCGTGCTTGGTATTCATAAAAGTGTTCCGATACAACAGAACCTGATACCAACGTAAAAAAAAAGTATTGTCAAAATGAATGCATTAGTACAAGGAGAGAAGTCGTGGAAGCAACATTTACATTTTATTAACACAAAGTTGTCACTGATGCCATATTAAAAATCTGAATATGGAATTATCTGGTGAGAGAAGCTAATTTTGGGCAGGTTGTGCATATAATGCACCAGAAACACAATTAACTTCTCAGTTATCATATCAGACTCTCTGGTCCACTCTCCTTACCAGTAATCTGTGATGGGATTAATTAGTACTCATATCAGTACTTCGTATCGGCATGTAGTATCTTTGCATCCCTAGTTTTGTTCACAATTACTTTGTGCACAACAAGATTAACCCTTTACATTTCTCACAAAAACACCAAGCAAGAGACAAATTTTAGTTTTTCTTTTATTCTCTTCTTTTAAACAAAAGTTAAATAACAGTTTGTAACAAAAGTGTAACAGTCAAAGTTTGAATGAGTAACAGGATAAAACTTGCTTTGGGTTTTGAATAAACAAAGCAAGTGGTAGAGATTACTCACGCAGGTTTACTTAAAAAAATATTGTATATAGTAAATTATTATAATAACATTAATAATGATTAGAAATTAAAATTAAAACAGTGCAGGTGGCTTCCTAACCACCAGCAGTAATGATTAAATAGGAATACCTTTCATGTATGCCTTGAAGAAAATAAAAATATATAAATTTAAAAATGGAAATATTAAGTACAAATATTCTTAATAAGTTTTACTCTGCCATCTGGTGGAAGTGAAAAACCCTAAATTACAAGCATGTGTGTGTGTGTGTGTGTGTGAGAGAGAGAGTTTTAATTTGAATGCCAATTAGGTGCCACAAGCCATACAGAGGTAAGAAAAGAAAATCTAATTTGAAAGGAATTCAATAAAAATATGAATACTTACTGCTTAAAATGGTTTTCATTATTAGTTTTCAAATGTCAAAAATTTGCTGGCTGCTTCCCCAAGAGAAGAACTCATTAACAGAGTGTACTGCATTCTAGGCTTATCTTAATTATTTGTACCAATGCCATCATGTCAAAGACTGGAAACACGTGTCTGTTATCGTCCAGTGATTGCAATTAAAGTGGAGACAGCTTCTAGAT
This sequence comes from Rhadinocentrus ornatus, assembly GCA_037177495.1. Taxonomy (NCBI): domain Eukaryota; kingdom Metazoa; phylum Chordata; class Actinopteri; order Atheriniformes; family Melanotaeniidae; genus Rhadinocentrus; species Rhadinocentrus ornatus. The sequence continues at coordinate 20,650,315 of JBAMHW010000023.1, forward strand.
GTCAGTGTTTTGGTCTTTTTCTTTCTGCCCGATTGATA
>JBAMHW010000023.1:20650999-20663312 GCA_037177495.1 Rhadinocentrus ornatus
TATATATATTGTCATTTATCACATTTATTGCAATAGCTTTAAAACTGAATAACAGCAAAATAAATTTAATAAAAGATGGCAGTAAGGTTTTCCACCAACAGCGGGTCATAAAAATAAATATATAATTTATAAAAAGTCTTTTATTTTTATTATTACCATTTTCTCTGTTTTAGTTTGTGGGCTCTGTGGGCCTTACTTCCTGTTTTAGTTTAAAATGGTTCTATATTGTATTCCTTTTAGTTTTGCCTCCAGTCTGTGCTCCAAACATCAGTTCTGTTGCTTTTGCAAATTTAATTAACCATAATTGTATTCTTAATTAAACATAGAAAATAATTTATTTATGTTGAAAGTACGGTGCTTTAGTACTTCATGAAAAATGTTTACCCATGCAGAATTTGGTGGCAGCAACATGTTTAAAAAAATTGTAGTGGGAAAAACAAAGTACAAAAGTAAGTGGTGCCAAAAACAAAGTTTGAGGAAAACACTGCTAATCTAATTAATTAGATGAATTAGATAAAGGTCATTTACATCAGTTAGACATAAAAACATCATCTCAGAGAGTAAAGATGGACAGAGGTTCAGCAGTCTGCAAGAAACTCCCTCTACAACAATTTAAGTTCAACAACAGCATATGATCCCATCCAGGTGACATGTTTCAGCCCTGCATGTTTCAGCATGACAATAATTAACCACGTACTGCATCTATTACAGCAGCACCGCTTTGGGGTACAAGAATCCAGGGCATAGAATGGCTGAAATGCTGTTCAGAAAATTTCCTCATGTAAAAATACTTTGCAATTCATAAAAAAAAAAAAAATTAGGAAGCAAACACATCAAAGAAAACCCCAGGAACATTAAGGAGCTTGAAGCTTACTTCAAACAGCAATGGATTCATTTTACTCTCCCAAAGGTCCAGCAGCAGCTTTCTTCAGCTCTCAGATGTTTATGGACGTCGTTAAAAGAAGAAGAATTACTACATATTGGTAAACATGACTATGTAACAGTTTTCTTAAGATGTCATGCCATTAAATTCAAAATGAGATAATCTTTGTCATGAAATAGGCAAATGTTTAACTAAAAACATAAATTAGTTATGAAACTAATTAATCATTGTGCTCTGTTTTCATTCATTTCACACAGCGTCCCCATTTTTTAGCTTTAGGAGTTGTACTTTGGATTCTGTTTTCCTTGTTGTCCTTATTTGAATTCCTGCTGCACTTTTAGTTCTTTGCTCTTCTAGTAAGTGATTGAAGTAATTATTACTCCACACCTGCCTACCACCTGCCTGTTGAGTCTGCATTTGCACACATGATCTCTGTGATAGACTCTTTTCGTATTTGAGTGTTCTCCTTTTTTTCTTTTTTTAAAATCTGCAACTATGTTAAATTCTCTTTTTGTTTCTCCAGACAGAATATTTGTTTAATTAATGCTCTGAAGACATAGGGGTCATGCTAATTGAACTTTTTCTTGTTAAAATGTATTCAATATTGTTGAGCAAATGTTCTCATGGATCTAACCTAGGGCTGGGCTAATACGGGCAAAAAACAAAAAAATAAAATCTCACATTTATTCAAACCAAATCCAATTTCTAATAAAATTTTTTTCCCTTTTCTTTGTTAAAAACATGTTAAACTTATTAAAAACAATATTTAACTTAAACCTTTTGCATGCAAAATGTGCTCATGTTTTGTTTATTTACATGACATTATATGTCATTTATAACATAACTTTTCCACCATATGAACAGCTTCATATCTTGCACAGAGATGTGCAGCATAACTGCATCCTTGATCTCTTTCCATCTGGATTCTTATCATATGGGATCCATTGCAGAAATAATTCTCCTGATGTAGGTTGTCTCTAAACGAGAGTTTGTGCATTGATGTTGTCTTCTGCATCTCACAGAGAGCAGAACTTGTCACTGCAGTTATATGCGCAGCTAAATTCCAGGCATGAGTGAAGGCTCACTTCACTGTAAATCTGTTAGTGCTTTCAGAAAAATACTGTTCTGGTGTGGCAGGAGGGCTGCGTCCACTGCTAACTGGAAACCCAAGGAGAGCGTTTGCAGTACATATAATAAAGGAAAAAAAATTCACATTTTAATAATAATAAATAGGCGGAAATGGAAAATTTGATTGATTTAGCTTAAGAATTAATCACCCAGCCCTAATCTACCATCTCTTCCTGACATACCCTCTGTGTTGTGTGTTTTGCTGTTGTATCACATGAGGCCAGTTTGACTACATCATTAGATATTCACGTGCACGTCTAACTTTACCAGTGATTTAGTTCACCCTAAAATTGTGAAGGTAGTACTCTTCTCAAGCTTTTTATTGTTTAAAAATCAGAGCTAAACAACCACATAATAAAAATAATGTTTCTCCGTCTTTTCCATTTAGTTTTATAGTCTTTTGGATAATTTCTTTAAACTATTTCAAACCTGCTTTATTTCACCACTTGGTATTTGCTGCATGGACTCTGTCTATGTATATTGTCTGTTTGACAAATTATCTTATTGTTACAGATAATACTGGCAAACTTTGCCAAGTCTATCCATTAAGATTGTCCTTTATACAGTACTTTTTTTCTTAAAGATATTTTTTTCGTTATTATAGAGGCTAAAATTAGTATTAAATAGTACGCCTTCCTGTTTTAAGTCAATTTGTTTCCTCATACTTGCTATGAAGTCTTTAAATGATTTCATTCATTGCAAACCTGTGTGAGACTTTGGAGAAGCAAACCTACTGACCAACCCACAAAATGACATAACATAACTTAACACAACATGCAAACCAAATTGCAGTTTACAGCTGTTGGATGTCAGATTGCATTTAACAGATAACAGGACTCTGACCACAAACCGGTTGGTACATCCTGCCTCTGTAATTTTTGCTTAATCTTGCTTATATGCAAGATACCACTAGATGTCAGTAAAGTCCAATAGATAATGCACAACAAGTATAACCACTGTATTGTGTAAGAAGTTTAGGTCAAATGAGAAAGTTTCACTTACTTATGAGTGATTTTTATTCATTCAGTTTAAGTTCAAGATTTTAGCTAAATATATAGATGGCTTATATCTTATTCTTCCTTCTCGGTGCTTGTCCTATACTCGGGTTGTCGCCAGCTAACCTTTTTTCATCATGTTTAATTTATTTCTACAGGATCACCAGGTAGTTGTACCTGCCCTGTGCTACTGCACTGTCCTCTGGTGGCTCTATTTTTTCTTTCTTGATAATTCTTCTCTTTAAGGTCATTTGACTACACTGAATGACATCCTAATGTCTGTGCTATGTTATTTTTTTGTGAGATGGATCTGAATATTTAAAATTCACTGGTGTTCACCTTAATGTCAGTCATGCATGACTAATAGTAGCTTCTGAATATGTAACCTAACCATTTTCGCCTTTTAAGGTCTGACTAAGAGGGTTTAGGCCTATGGTCCTGGATAATTTATGTTTACATCTAATCAGGCATAAACTGTAACTATTTTAAACCATTTAAGTAAAACAGAAATTTTGTCGTTTAAGCCATAAGTCAAAATTCAAGGTTTTTTCCTCTGCAGGAGATTCAAGTCATCAGCATCATCTCACCTTTCATTGCCTTTATTGCAGTTTGTATTTTGATATTTGGCGAAAGGCGTACATCTCTATTTAGATAATGGTTGTGCCTTTAATCAACATTTTTTTAAAAAGCAGACTTATAAAAATCTTTGATTTTCAGTCATGGTTTCAGTTCCTGCTGGACTGATAATTGCATGGGCAATCACAGGAAATGTGCTGACAATGCTGAGGAAGACACACCCTGTGCTCCCCAGCAGTGAGCAACAAGGACTTCCTTTATAGATATCATCAATCAAATATATAGTTTCCACACTCTATACATATCTTCTTCTACTGCTTTCAGCATCTCAGTTTCTCATCCTGAAGTAGAAACTGTAACCGATTAAGTAAACACAATGACAAAACAAAGGTGCGAGTGAGCAAATCAAGAAAATGTGCAACTTTGCAAAATTAACTAAAAAAGCGTGATATTAAATGGGAAAAGAAACCCCGGGCATACCCTCTCTTCTGTTCTCTTGTAGCCAGCTAGGGTCAACACACTTGATCAATAGACATCTGTATTTTGATGGGCCCAGTGTAAGGAGGGATCTGTTTGAAGCCTGATGGTATTAAACTGGTGATCCATTGTTTTGAACCTGACAGTGATTGCAGCAGGACTTAGTGATGCCTTACTGTATGCAGCCATGGCTGACATCCTGCCACAGGAAACTATAGCAAACCTCAATGGAAAAAAAACAACATGTTATTTTAGAATACCTTTGCCATTTCATACTTGCTGATGCAGCCTACTCTGTATTTCACTTTCTTTCTCACTCAGTGTTCTGCTGAAGCACATTTTACCTTCAGTCAAGAAAAGAAAAGGTGTTTACGTCCCTCCATCAGTCCTGATCAGCACAAGAAATGGGCTTTAATGTTTTTACTGACTAAAAAAAAAAGGATCATTCCTTAAACATATAGTAATTGTAGATGGCTCAATGAACCCCTCTCGCCCAACTTTTAAAGGCTGACTGGTCACATCCTATAGACGTGTGTGCTAGTAGACTGGTCATCAGAGGCCTTTTTACATTAAACAGAGACAGCTAAGTCGAGTGAGGAGGCTTTTAAAGGCAGAAGTTTTGCTAAATTATTTCTGAGAATGCATAATACATGACCCTGGGAGATCATGGGGGGAAATAGAAAGAGTAGGGAGTGAATGAGGAAAAGAAATGGGTATAAAATCTCCTGGTCCAAGAAAACATTGCCTTGGTATACAAGCAAGGATTATATTCTCACATCTCGTTTTTCAGTCTTTCACTCTGTAATATTGTTAATTATATCTTAAGTAAATAAAAATAAATTAATAAGCTGGACTCCAAAGTTTCTCATATCTCTACAGTAAGTTATTCCCATCCACTAAACTAAATGCAAACTCACAGATGTGTTTTGACTGAAGCCGCGTATCTCCACCAAGGTCTGTGAAAATATCAATCTACAAATACAAGCATCCTTGAAGAAGAGCCTGAACTTCTACAGACTTCCTGTCTTTGTCAAAACACGTTCAGACAGTGTTTTGTACAATCAATCTCATGTGTGTGTCACACTCTTTTCCCTTGGTAACATTTCCCCATTGTTTGCAGTGTTCCAGTGTTCATGAGATAACAACTCAAATAAGAAATAAGGCCTGTTTTTGTTTTAAAGATTATGTTTTGGCTGTAATTAAACTAGCTATACTTGATCATTATAAACAGAGCTCATGCTCTGCTGCACATGACTCCCCTTGGACAGACAGATTATTATTTAATTTGCCTTCTCCGTTTATAAATGGGGTTGCATTATCTCAGCTTATTAGTCACGTCATGTTTTATAATGGAAGTTGGCTTCAGATTAGATGCTACACCTTGTATTGTTGTGCTCTATGTTGGACTGACCTCAGAAATGTCAGCAGAAGCTCATTTTTATGGTATGTAAGAATGGTGTGCCAAGTTGAGCTTGCATTTAGTTATGCAGTATTATTCAAGCCTTATCTGAATGCAAACAAACAGGAGCAATAGTCAGAATATTATCTGGTCTTTCTACATGCTTATTTGCTTAAAATCAATAACTCAGATGAGGGAATGGTGTGGGGTACTGGAAGAGGATCCTTGCATATTTGATAAACAACAATCATAGATGAGTGTAAACTCTTGTGTTAGCAAATGTTATAGGTGAAAATGAAATAATAATGCATGACTCATTCTTACCAGATGATGCTTCTGATGAAAAACTGACAACTAATATTATTTCTCACTTGTTTCATTGGGCACATGTAAGTAAAAGGAGTAGAACTCTCTCATATCTTAAAAAATGTTATTAGTGCATCTGCACATAACATCTTTAAGGCATACTGCAGAGCTTTTACCATTATAAAGGATCTTTCTCACCCATAACAGACTGTTTGGCTTTCTAACATCTGGCAGGAGGTTCTGCAGTATCAGGATCCACGCTGCATGATTGTGCAACAGCTTCTTGCCTCAAGCTGTCAGAGCACTGAATACCCTGCTATCCAGCACCTTACATTAAAACAACTCACTCCCCAATCACCTAACACACATAGTAGTCGATGGCTGTTCCACAAACGGAAAGGCAATAACATTCACAAAGATCACAGGATGGACATCCAAAGAAGTCACATAACCAAACTGCATAAAGTAGTGCACACTGGAATTTTACCATCTGTGGAAAGTTTTTACAATACGTGATAAGTCTAATATTTGCATAAGCTCCCAAATCACCTGAGGGAAACAGGGACAGCTGCTCTCCTTGATGTTTAGCACTTAAAGCAGGAATTGGTCACTATCATCCAGTTGCTGCACTGCTGCACTGCCCTTCAAGTGTCACTCTGTGCTGCCTCAGGGACGTTTTGGCACAGTAGCCTACTCTCTATTCTCTATCACTGTCCCTTGATGATTATAACTCAACTTTCTTTTTCAACTGGACTCAAAGGTAGAGTTTGTGCCTAGGTTGCGGTCTTTAATTTATATTACATTAAAAAAAATGCTGATTAGAGTTTAAACATAAATGTGCATAAAACATGATAAATACTTTGTCTGAACTCCCAGAATCAATCAATGTCTACTTGCTGTATCTTTGTAAAGGGGTTGCGCGCGCACCCTAAAGAATCAGTGATTGCGCGCGCAGGAGCCTGCTGGATTTAATTGTCGTCTCCTCGCGCACGCGCCTGTATGGGCACGCGTTGATGGGCTTATTGCGATTGCGCTTTCACAGTCTTGAATCTGTCCCGCGGATGCATGTGAGAGGGGGAGCTCTCCTCTTTGCAAGCGCTGCAAAAGTGTTCAGGACGCGAGGCGATGCGCGCAGCGGAGCGCACAGGAGCAGACGTGGGGAGTGAAACAGATTTTTGAGGACAAGGACGCGAAAGTGCAAGCTTACTAACAGAAAGGACACCAGAGAGCCTTGCTTCTAGTCTGTATTTTCAATCTTGCTGAACACACGCACCCTGAAAGCTCAACGCAGGAGGTCGCGTGCATACTGTCTGCTTGTTATTTAACCAGAACTGTTGAGTGTGATCAGCCCGGGTTTCGACGCCCCAACGATGGACCAGCAACAATCCACTTAGTAAGTCGAGTTGCCCCGGACGCCAGCGAATCCATCCTGCTTTAAAAAAAATGGATTTTTTTTACATTGAGGGGGAGCGGGCTTGGCTCTAACACCAGCGGATCATGGCAGGGGTACACTCTTCAGATGTCTTTTCGGGACATGTTTTGGAGCCTGCCCTCAGCGCACCGCCAGGGCAGGGCGCGACCAACGTCGCGGTGAACACCCGCGATGCGGCAGCTCAGCCTACTACCGCTACGCGGACATACTTGGAGGTGTCGGCCGCTGCTCAAGGCTATGGGGCTGAGGGAGTTTATACCAATGGACGGCACAGGGAACACGGCAGTCCAAGGATCGGGAGGGGCAGCCGTGATAATTCCGCGGAGAGAAGTCAGGGAGCTCCTTGCGGTATCATGAAGGTTGGTGATTACTCATATTGCCAGATTCTCAAGGTGACACAAGAGGATTTTGTTAAGTGACTGTACAACAGCAAAGCAAACCGTTGTCAAGGCAATCTAGGGATGTCCTGAGTTTTGCAGAGTTTCCGGATGCCCCTACAAACACAAGGAAAAAAATAGAGAATTCGGCTGCTTTTAGTTCAGCAACTATATAGAAGTTTAGCACAAATGTAATACAAGGTTCCCCACAAAGTAGTCACATCAGAAAGACTATGATAAAAAAAAAAAAAAAAATACAAAACAGCAAAACTATTCACCTTGGCCTCTTGAGAGCACCTTTAAGAAGATATCAGACTCAGATGGGACTCTGATGGTCCTGGGGCCAATATCAAAACTTACATTTCCTTTAAAGGTGATGTGAAAGTTGCAGAGACTGCAGAATGTATTTATTTATGCTTTAAGAAGATATGCTTTATTGATGTTTTGTATTTATAATGAGGTAATAAGTTTAAAATAGAACCTACATTTAGTCCAACCTTAACGAAGTTGTCAATGGCTGAGTTGCTGTGCACCTAGAGATTTTTTTCTTACAAAAGATGATTCATAGATTCGAACTTATGCCGAATCCTTTTCCTAATATATACTTGGTTTTCCAGCCTGAAATGAACTTTTTTCTTTATTTTAGTTCTGTCAATAATAAATGGTGTGATTAAAATAACTTTAATGGCAACCCAGCCCTAATTAGTGCTTTCATTACCTGAGGTTAATTAACTGTCTTCCACAAACCAGCATAGGCAAGACAGACACGTTTTCTCATGACACACACACATGGGAGTGTGTGCGTGTTTGTTAACCCATATTATGCTTTTAGTGAAGCAGAATGTCTTGGTTTTGCAACGCAGTGTACAATCTAAGAGACTTTCTCATGGGTCCTTGATGGAGAGAAGTGTGTAGGTGGGACATGATGGATATTTGCATTCTGTTAAATCAGAGCTAGTTTGCATAGCAACCTGTTTTAGATAAAAAAAATACAAAGCTAGCAAACACATTCGGGAATTATTTAATTTTTTTCTACTCCATGTACATGTGGTAAACATCAGGCATTCTCCCACAAGTACACAAATCAGCTGCCACATGCATAGTTAAACCCCACTGAACCAGCACTAAGGCTGGTTTGCTGTCAAACCTGGAGAATCCAAGTGAATTTATGTTGTTTTTTTTCCCTGTTTTTTTTTTTTTTAAGTTTCTGGTATCAAAGAAAGTGTTTTTCTAAGAATAAAAAAAGAAAGAAAATAGAAATAAAAGAATCTTGAATATATGAAAGCTGGAAAATATTTTGCATTTTACATAATAATTTACAAGTCGACTGTAATGGAATTAATCAGTGTGATGTAATTTTATTCAGAAATATCAATTAGCTCTAAATGACATGAAATATACTGCAACTACTCATTTATTTCAGCCTGTGGAACAACTTCAGTAAAATTGCAAATCTCTTATACTGTCTTTTGTCACCATTTAAAAAAAAAAAAACATTTCACACATTTTTGGGAAAATTAACAGATTAAATACAATTACACTAAAATTTAAAATCAAAATTAGAGAAAACAAAAGCTGATGGGGACATTATTGTAAAGAAAAAAAAGAAATATAAAAACAAAGAAACAGAAAGTAGTGTTTTTCATTAAAAAATAACAAAAAATTTCAGTTTGGTGTAATCTTAAATGACATTTCATGTCCAATGCTTCATCAGCCCACCATTCTTAAACTTCTCATATCCAGCGTAATATTAAGCAGAATGATGGTCTGGCTGCTGTCTTGTCCCAAACAAATTTGCTTTGCTAAGATGAGTTTCATGGTTTTAAGGCCTTTCTAACTATTATTCTTTATTTTTAAATTTGTCTGTTGCTGAATTTACATATTAATGATGGACCTGACAAGCGTAGTGAGGACAAATGAGAGAGTAAACTGAAGAAAAATATAAAGTGAAGAGAAGAAAAGTAGACAAGGATACATCAGATGTAAAGCACCAACATCAGCTGTCAATCTAAACAGAGAAACCAGGCAACCAGCTGGTACACTCTTCTCTTTTTTTGCGTGCCAGTTTTACTTTTGCATGGCTCCATCTTGTTATTAAATGATGCAGTTGCTTTGTGTTGATCTCATGCCTGCTTTGTAAAATGGGTTGGAGCCTTTAAAGGACAGATATTGAACGCAGGACTGTAGAACACTTAGAAAGATGCTCTACACGTTAGTCTCGACATGGTGCACACTGTTCAAGTAGTGCATGGTGGGAAAATGGGTCAGACGCTTTGTTGAAATGTTTCATGTACAGCTTCACTACACCCACTTGCTCTCGAACAGCACATTGCATGTGTTTGAGTGGAGTTTGAAAGGTGAAGGGGCTGTGGGTCCATGGGAATAGCGAGGCAAATGAGCAATTACAGCACTGCATTACCTCATTAACTTGGCCCTCAACATGCAAATCTTGAAAGAGAAGAATTTGCGCGTTTGTCCCTTAAGCCGGCACCCAGCTTTGTTCACTTGCAATTTTCTCAGCAGGGTGACAGTGTCATGGTGGAGAGACTTCAAAGTTTCAGAGGGAGTTATGTAAGGCTGGACTGTGGACAACTGCAAGTCCGGCTTCGTCCTGGCTGCAGGGGAGAAGGAAGAGACAACTTGCACAAATAGTAAAAGAGCAATCAGGATTATGGACAGGCCTTTAAACATGACAATCTTGCATCTCAAGACTATCATAAACATTTCCCATCTTGTTTTTATTCACTTGCTTTTCCATCATCTTTTGCTCTGTGGCATTACCAGCATATTAAAGGTCAAATACCTGTTGAGGGGAAATTTTCCTTCACAAGCAAACAAATGTTGGCACTGAATTCTTACTGCATACATCTCTGTGCACTGACATGCATTGATGTGTCAATCCATCTTTCCTAGGCCTCCTCCCAGTTATACACTGTCTTTACTCTGATAACTTTTACATAAAGTACTTTGTTACTATGTGATTAAACTTTCTATAATGATTAAATTAACATGAGTTGAAACTTGTACAGTAGATATAGTATTTTGTGTGAAGTTCCTCTGACAGCTGGGTTTATACACTGCACATGGTCTCAGATTTCTATTAGACTGCTTCTGCTTCTTGCCATCGTTTCCCTAAGGTGAGATTTGGCGGATCCTCTCAAGGACTAAGGACATCTCAGTACAAGTCTGAACTAATATCACTGATTACATGCAGTATATTAGATTCATCTGAGATGATAATGAGAATAGGAATCAAAGCCTGTCTCTTTGTTTATCTCTCTGGTTTTACATAAAATAAGAGCCAGAAATGGAATTTGAGGTAACGTAATATGGCTAGAGATAACGAAAGTTAGGGTAGGATGCATGTCTGTTCTATGGGATTTCAAAAAGCATAAGTAATTCCCATTTTTCCTGCAGCTGCAAGCCGAGCTGAACCCTGAAAACACAGAACTGCACTGCGTAGAATAAGAGACAGCAGAAGATGTGATTTGGTGATTACAGATGTCTGGGGTTGCTGAATCATCGCTCCCTCACTTGGCTGGTTTTCAAAAGAAAAAGCCATCTGGAAATACAAACATCTCAAGTAGACCTTTATATATTTGAATGCACAACTTAGCATCAATGAGGTTGGAAAAGAAAAAACAGTTTTAAAAAGGTCACTCACCCTCATGAAGCGCTAAGCTTAAGAAACCTCAGTTACAAATAAGAGTGATTAACATCTCGCTGGAGTGAATTTACATAAAGGAGGGCTACAATTTATGTGACTACATGTGATGTAAAGGCTGTGCGATTAATCGAATTTTAATCACAATTACGATCTGAGTTTTCAACGGTCATAAAAATAAAATGGTCTGATTATTTTGCTCATTTGCAGTTTACTCTTGTGCTGTTTTCAGTTGCAAATCGAGCGCCACTGGCATTGCAGCGCTGCGCTCTGCTGCAGACTCCTCCCACAGTCCCAGCCGCTTTAGTTTAATTCAACTCCAGATGCAAACACCTCTCAAGTTATGGGCTGGACACACAAGAGGCGACGTGGCTCCTTCTCTATTAATTTTCTATGGAACTTGCGCAATGAGGCGGAAATCGCTGCCCTCCTCCAGCCAAGCGACAGGCTACATTCATGCATGTGAAATGTTGCGCTCGTTCATGTAGACGTGCACACGGGGGCTTAAGACACGACCCAAGGAAATAGAAAAACGTTCAATTTTTGTGAGTCGTGACTAAATAATCCACCAGCCCCCAGAGACAGAGCGATAACAAAAGTTATAAACAAACATAACTTGTTTTCGCGCCAAAGACCAGCGCTCAGTTAACACAGTGAACAACCCACGATGTAAGAAACTCATCAACACTTTGGACAAACGGCATCACAGCCATCTCGTCACTATTTAATCGTGTGTCTCTCCCTGCCCTGTATGCTGAGTGTTGTGCGGGTGTTGTGAAGGACGTGGCTACAGTCCAATGTTTTGCCACCGCTATGGACCTGTGGTCAAGCCGCACCATAGAGACGAATATGACGCGGATTTCAACGTAAAAAAGTAAATGTCTCCAGTCTCATTTATTCCAGATCACACCTGGCAGAACATAGCTGCTGCTGGTGTGAGACAAACAATAGCTACTGGAACCCAATGGAAAGAAACTAATCTGTATTACCACAGATAACGCTTAAAATGGTGGAAGGAGGGGGGGGGGGGGGGGGGGGGGGGGGGGGGGGGGGGGGGGGGGGGGGGGGGGGGGGGG
>JBAMHW010000023.1:20663322-20683015 GCA_037177495.1 Rhadinocentrus ornatus
AACTAATCTGGATTACAAAAGGGAACGCTGAAAAGGAGGACACCCCCCCCCCCCCCCACACACACACACACACACACACAATTGCTCTTTCTTCTATTTTTTTCTCTCTTTTTTTTAAAGGCTCTTTTTTTTTCTCTAATCGTGTTAGATAATCGAGATCTCAATTTCAATCAAAATAATCGTGATTAGCATTTTTCCCGTAATCGAGCAGCCCTATGGAAAGGCTATATTATACATTAGACATGGGGAAACATTTTACTAGATGTGATTGGAGATATGTTTTTGAGGCTGGGTTTGAAGCACTTTCAAGAAACAGTAGAAGTGAACAGACATCACTTTTGTGTTTGATGAGTATCCAACCCTTTATTTACCTGCAGCAATTATTACATGACAAGCTGTTGTTATAGCTTGAAAAACAAGGATGTGGTTCATCACAAGTTTTCAACAACTTTTTGTGGTCATCTTCATACAGAGGAGGAGCTATCTTGAGTTGCCTCCTAATCCTTCTTCTTAATTCCTTCAGAACTATCATTTCATCTAAAGCTTTAATTACCCATGTGTAAGATTGCCCCCCCCCCCCCCCCCAGACAAAAACAAATATTTGATTTGATCCAACACCACTCTGGTGTGGTATGCGATGACGCTACAGCAGAGGCAGGAGTGCCTGTGTTTTACTTTGTTTATCCTCATGATAAATCTGATTGTGAAATACTCTGGATAGAACATTGGTTTGGTCAGAGGATGTATAAGTCTTGCAGAATGGTCCCGACCCTTCACAAGAGCTGTTGTAAGGATGAGTAATATTCAGATTTGTCAGGCGGGATGTCTGCCAGGTTCATATGTGCCAGAGGACCTCGGTTCTGATGGATGAGTAGGATTGAATGTCTGTTAGAGGTGCTCCAACTTGCTTTACTTTTACCTGTTTTTTATACCTACTTCCTTTTTTTATTTTCAAAATGCAGTGAGACAAAAATAATGTGGAAGTACACTAAGAAGATGATGAAACAGTTTGCAATTATGCAGTAGCCACAATAAAAAGTTGCATGCATTTTTTTTTATATTGCTATTGAGGTTAGGGCAACAATTCTTGCAGTTATTCTGTTACAGTGCAAATTATTTTTCCTGTTTACGAGGAGGAGAGTCAGAGGAGTGCTGTTTTTTTCAGTTTGTTTTGTTACACATCTTAATTAAAGAGAAAATGATGGTAGCAGGTAAGACCAGCGCCAGTATCCTTAACGGCCTCGTTTTATTTGCTTCAATCTGCTGGGTTTGCCCTGCTAAGGGGGAGAGTGCTGTCTTCACATTCACACAGTTTTATTCATCTCCTCCTCATTCTGCTCGGAGCGATGCATGGACCTATCTGTGTGCCTGAGATCAGGACAGGGAGAGAAACATTAGTACAGGGAACAGTGTGAAGGATGAATTTTAAAAACTAAAGGTTTATGTAAATTTGCATAAATGTGCCTCTGTATATATGTGGTGAAACGTGACAGTGACTGTTGACTGTGAATGGTAAATCTGGCATTGACCTCTTGAATAATGTGACACAAGATTTGAATGTGACTTAAAACCCTTTACAGCTGCTTCCTGATAGCAAACAGTGAACTAAAATAGGGAGATAAGGTAGAGATGCAACTTCTGACCATTTAACCCTCTGTGTGGATCTGTATTATATCACGTTAGAGCTGGTGTTAGCACAGCATAGACACTTTTAGCTGTTAAAAAGAACTGCATTTATATGTAAACCTAGTCTGTACTGCCTGTAGATGTGCAGGTGGTCTTCAAAGAGCTGCTTTCAGACCTTAATGTCAGGTCAAAAATTCTTCTGCAGTGAAAAAATAAAAGAAAAATTGATTTTCATATTGAGCCACTATAAGCTGTACTGTTAGTGAAGTGCATAGTGCTGGTCTTATTGTGATCGTATTTCATCGCAAGACAAACACAGCTGTCATAGAAAAGTGTAATACCTCATTTACACCCACATAACACTGGTGAAATTGTCATCAATGCAGATATCAGTATGGATTGCCATTCAGGAATCTGCTTGATTGGGTTGTTAGTCGCTCAGTTGTGACATCAACAATCTGCATCCTTTAAGCTTCACTTAGCATTATGTTTAGTACGGTTGTTTTGAAAGAAAATAAACCTAATAAGTACATGATTGCCTTAAGAAGATCCACATTTTAAGCTGTAACATCCATGTTTACGCCACAGGGTACAGGCAAGAGTGACAGTCTAGTGACATCACTAATATAAATGGCTTTGATGCGTGTTTGTAGACCTGTGTTGGATGTGTGTCTGCTGTCTGTAAGTGCTATATGTTTGAACTCCCATAGATTTCCAGAGAAAATTGTTCTTTTCTTTCCTTTTAATGTTGTATGTTGTCTCCTTTTTGTCTCCTTCATCAGCATGGATACCGACATGCTAATTCTCTCTGCTTGTTGTAACTGCTTATGTTTTTTTCCCCATTAAATTCTTTCACTGTCCTCATGTGAAAACCCAACCAGGAGAAACAAGTACAGCTTATTTACAGCTTTTACAATTATGAGCTTTGTTTTACATTAAGCTAAATATCACTGGGTGCTTTTTTCTGTTACAAGTGCTCTCTATAGATAGCTTAATCAGATTACAACATCTTTTAAGTAAGCATTTCAGTCATGGAAGTAAGAAGATAAGGTGTATATATCTCTCTATATATATATTGCATAATGTTGTGACACTTTTTCACTATGACTTTCACAATTTAATACATATTAAATATGATCAAGTCATGTGATCAGGTCTCTTTCTGTATCTGCTATGCATACACACTATATATAGCATTCAGTTGGCACTATTAAGAAATAGTGTTTCATGTTAAGCATGTTATAGAAAACTTTTTCAATACTAATGTTAGTTTTTAATAACAAGCAGCTTAACAGCTTCATGAACAACTGGGATTGTGTCAGTGGAGAGGTTTCTTGTCTTCTGACCTATTCTGTACTTTTTATTGCCGTAGTGATGATAACTGCTGGTATACAGGCTTTGCCAAGGTTTTACTGATGGTTCCATTTTTCTTTTTGCCCTGGCGCAGATGGTATAATGTGAGAAAATTTGGGGCTTTTAACACAGGAGCTGAATGTGTATATAATTGCAAAAAGACATAGTACACTCTTTTTTTCTTATATTGTTCAATTATCGATCCCTTTTAGCATTTTAGTCTTGTGTTATTATGTCAGAGTTGACAGGAAATGTTTAGGTTAAACAGGAAAAAGCTAATTTTATCTTTCACTACTGTATTTAAATTTTAGTTTCACTCTTTTCTAAAACTGTCTCATAATTTAACGGTAGTTTCTCTGCATGCCCACACATTAAAAACAAAATGACGTGCCGTTATTGATGAGGCATTACTAAACTGCAACACCCACACAAGCAGAGCACGAAGTGTAACCAAATTTACCTCCCATTTCACACACTAGACTTTCCTCTTCCAGAAAAAAACCCATTGCTCTTCATATTACTAGTAATTTCGGTTCATCCCTGATCCTTCTCTGGTGTAACTGTGGCCATCTGTCTGGCTTGGTTGGAAGATGTTGAACTGCCTGTGTCTTGTGGTGTGTGTCCTCTCTGATGCTGCCTGTGACCTGGCGTGTATTGCCCCAAGGTGTCTATGTGCAGGTTACAGTGCAAGCACAGACATGTGACTCAAGCATTCCACTGAATGTAAATGCACATGCACACACACAAACACACAAACTCTGCACTAGCATTTCCTATGCAGTGCTGGTCTGTACTTTAAACAGAATACATAGGTACAAATTGTTACACTTTCATGATTCATTAAATTATTTTTGTTTTTGCACGAGGGTTTTCTGTGTTTGTGTGTGTTTGTGTTTCTCTGTGTCTGCTCTGTAAATATCACACACTGTGTCTGAAAAAGTTTGCCATGTGTTTGCAGTAATACTTGCTGAAACAGTTTAAGGAATGCAGGAATGGTGATCTTTTGCTATCCCAACTTTCTGTCTGCACTGCACCTCCACTCTGCAGCCGCCAGCCACTGAAAGCCCTGTGTATCTGTTTGTATATTTATATTTTCTCTGAAAGTATACTGTGCATGTGTGAAGGACAGACACAATAGAGTAAAGGATTTTATATTCTTTGCATTGCATGTGTAAGAATCTTGAGAGTCACTGATCCAGATTTTATAGCGTGAAATGTGATGCAATGCAGCGTAAATTAGACAGGGAGGGGAAAAAAAGGAGAAACTATTAAGATTGAAGACAACTGGGATGGAGTTTATGATTTTGCTCTTGGTGAAAAGAAAGTTAAGATATCTTTACCTAAGTTCTTGAAGCATTTCGCAGAAAATCTTGTAAAGTTTTGATGTATCATTGAAGGAGCAAAAAATTTAATGAAATTAAATTAAATTAAAAAAACTGGCAATATAATTTTGAATTCTGCCAGGAAAATGATTCAACATGAAAGATCATTGACTACCCTTTTAAATGTGTTATTTAAAGAATGCCATGAATTTAAAAAAATTTGAACAAGCGATCAACCACAACCCACCTGTGGCTCCACACACATTTTTTAAAGTGCAAAATTGTATTACATTGTATGGTGGCTAAATGTTCAGAAAGAATAAATGCTATCTTCACCACCTCATGTTAATTTCTGTCCATATATTACAGCTCCAGTTCCAGCATAACCTCTCAGCAAGGAGCAAATACATTTTTCCCTCACAGCTTGAGGAAACGTTGAGTAATGAAAGGATCGATAATAGTCACAAAACAGTGACAAATGCCTGTCATAAAATGTCTGGCCTCCCCATGGGGTTTCAGCTGAACCATTATTATTTTATATTTTACCCTTGTTTCATTAAACTTTAATACCATTGATGTCATGCAGTAACATATGGATGTCATCTCTTTCAAGCAGCCAATAGTAGCATTTTCCTCCAGTGCATGACAAAAGTATACTTTGAGGATCATACAATTTTGTTTCAGGGAACATGATGACAGCTCCATGTTTCCAGTTTCTTGCTTGTCATTGCAGCTGTGAGCAAGGACTGTTTGAAAACTCTCCCGGGTGGTCTGTTCAAGAGCATTCCTGGAAAGAAAATTTATGCACAAGTTGCAATGATGGAAAAAACAACATGCCAGAAAATGCAACCTTTTGCAGTGAAAAGATTGTTGGTCTTTAAATTGACAATGTTACTAGTTGATGGCTAACCTAAAAAGTCTTTTGCCCTCATTGTATTGTGAAAATAAATTATAGCTTACAGCTGCAGTTGCATATAAAAATTTTAAACAGTAAAAACACAATGCATGTTCATTTGGAACCGACAAAAATTTGCTTAAAATTACAATGCTCACTATTTGTTGTAAATAGTATTTAACATGTTTAATAGCCCTTTACTTAGTTCTTAGTGCCAAGATATTGAACTAATATTTAAACCTTATTTATGCAATTACATAATGTTGGATTCTTATTAGCCTGGCTAAAGCAGCTCAGGCATAGAAAGTGGGTCCAAACTCCTAGTACAGAATGACCCAGTTATCAACAGCCTTTAAAAGGTGTGTGAGAGAAGTGCATGTTATCAGAAAACTTTTTAAAATGTAAACCTAGGTGAGAAATGAAAGAGCCCTTTCAACAATCTACACTGAAAAGCCAGTTTATTTGTGTGATTGGCTGTCTGTATGTGTGTGGTGGTAAAGGAAGAGCAAATGTAGAGAAATATAAGTGAAGGTAACTTTGAGTCCATGATTGATTGTGCAAAAAGGTCAGACACTCATGCAACAGGAAAGTTGGGTTGAGTAATCAGGGACAATTAGGGTCAAAGTGTAGCGCTGATGGTGGATGGGTTGTGGGTGCAGGGAAATGTGGGTCGTGCACAGCATGGGATAAAAATAAACACAAAAAAATCAGAACTCATTATTGATCACAGCTAAGGATATAATCATTTGTGTGAAACACTTATTACTGTTGTGGTTGGATGAATAAAAAAAAAGGTTTTAATATTGGAAATATTAAAATGAATACAACTGACTGGTTTTAAAAAATGATTTTAGTTTTTCCACACATTCAAATATTAGCATTTTTTCTTATTCTAAAGTGATGGAGGAGAGTATTCTGATTATTTACTTAACTATAAATAGTTTAGTAATAATAGAATAATGATGTACATCATTACATGTAAAAATTCTGCTCTCAGATTCATACACACATATTTGAGTCATGTAAAGCACTGAAGTATGAAGAGTGGGTTTATCACTAACAGCTATGTTCTTATTAAGAGAAAAACTTTACTGACTGTGAAAACCTCAACCCCCTCATTCAATAATTAGGAAAAGGATAATGAAAACCTTAACTCTTGTCCCAAAGGGGCCCTTAGACACCAAGTCAACAATCAGCTGTCAGCTCCTGACCTTCTTGCCAGTGTTGAATTAGTGTCTGTAAGTGAGAGAGATCATTCCTGTTTGCTGTTTAGCATAATAACTAAGATCTATACAATAATGTGACACTAACTGACCTTCTTATGTTTACTCATTTATCCATGTTTCGTTTCATGCATGAAGCTTAAATGCTTAAAAAAAGCATAAATGTACCAAATTATTTAAATTAAAAAGTTTTTGAGCAGTTTAGACACATTAAAATAAATCTAGCTTAGCTGGAACAATAATGCATAGTATAAACTGAGCTAATATAAACCTGCCTTTATGCAAACATACAGTAGCTTTGTTTATGGTTTTTATTTTCCTTGTGCACAGTTATGTCTTCTTGCACAGGTTTAGTTTGTAAATCTTAATGAACCTTAGTTGGGTGTCATCTTTGTGGTATGTTCAAATAATAATGGCCATAAAAACCACTGAGGTCCTTTAATACCTCATACTAAAACCTGTTTACTGGGTTTTTCTTGCACGTGCATGGTGCTGCATGTCAAAATTGCTGTGTTAAATGCTGCACACTAATGAAGAGGAAAGAACAGGGGAGTAGTAGTGTGCAGAGAGGAGGAGGAGATGGAGAGGAGAATAGAAGGAAGGAGAAAGAAAGGACTCCAAAAGGCACTTTGTGTTCTACAGCTATAGGCCATTAGCACCTTTGGTTGGCAGTAATTCTGACAAGCGAGGACTGAAATCTTCCTCCAACAATCAAGAGGCAGGAGGAAGCAAACAAAGACAGAAGTTAGACATGGATGATGGAAGAGAGTAAAGATGTAAAGTCATACATTTTATATGAAACCACATTGGTGGTGTTTCTCCTCCTGCTGTGTTGTCCTAATTTAACCTGAGTTTAGTGTTGTTTAGATCACTGTTTGGAAGTTTTAATGTGTCATCTAAAATAAAATAACTTTTTTTTTTTCTTCAGACCAGTGCCGTCATTTACTGGGGAAAGATGATGACAATTTTAAGGGCCCACCGCCGATTACTGCCCCCACACACCCCAGGCTCCTCTATGCAGTTGGGGTAGAGGGGCCCATGACGATATTCTTTGTGGGGGCCCAGAATTCCTAGCAACTGCGCTGCTTTAGACAAAGAGTGTTGGTGTCTCTCATATGAGGAAATTCATGCATGGCTTATTTTGAAAAGTCCATATCCTTCACTGACTTATAACAGAAAAGAAGCATCATTTTGTTCTTTGTTAAAAAGTTGCTTCTTTAGCAAGTCAGCACAGCCATTTAGGTGCTCTGTAAGACTGGTTAAAGGAACCACAAGATAAAACTTAAACCCCAGAATAAAACCTTTCTCACATCTACACAATGCCTTGGCTGAAAGAACTGCAAATAAACAAAGTCACAAGTATGCTTGACGCTCGCCTTTGATGTAAATCATTTCAATATTTGGCATCTGCTCCAACAGTATAAAGCTAGTGGGAGAACTGGAATCAAGTCACTGCATGCTACTCTGCTGCTTAACTGAAGCACTTAATACTATTATGTCTGCACCATCTCTCTGCTTTGATATATTTGTCCTGCACTCCATCTGCAGCTTACTTTAAAACAGTCTCCTGTTCCTTTTCTTTAAAAATAGGTACCACAACAATAGTCTGTCGTGCTAGATGGACTGTCCCTGACCTCCATGCAGTGTTTCAAAAGTCATATCAGTGTTGCAATAGTGTCAATATGTGTCAGCCTAACTGTGTATACGCTCATCCTCTCCCAGGGCCTTGTAAGAGTTTTTCCAACAACCTCAGTAACTTCACCCCTAGTGATGTGTGAGTACTCCCTGAGTCCCAGGACTCTGATTTCTCAAAGGATGGCATGTCAGTAAGATTAGGAACGTCCTTGAAGTACTCCTTACATCACCTGACCATAATTGAAGTTGGCAGCAACCCACTATATACATTTAGACTTGAATTCACTAAGTCTGAATGGTGTAAAGGCTTAGCTAGACACGAGGGTCTGGGGTTTCAAATATTCAGGATTTAGTCAATGTCAGATTCTCCTGGTTCATCCTGACTGTGTGTTTAGATAAACCAGGCCTCCAGTGGAGGGGGGGCAGCCCTGACAGTCCAAGGGAAGGCGGGCCTAGACCCGACCCTCTACACACCTTCTCCTAGGGGTCTCACCAGTCCCCTGATGCGGCACTGAGGACCGCCCCCAGGGTAAATGGCGCCCAGCAGCACTCCACGCAGGACTATTGGCAGGTACCGAACCTCCACCCCCCGTGGCCCCGAGCATGTCCCAGGACACGAGGGCCTAGGAAGACCCCCTGCTGCCAGGCAGCAGGACCCCCTCAGGGCTCCCTCAGTGTGTGTGATTGTGTGTGTTATGTGCTTTAGTTTTAAATGTGCTGGTGTCAGTCAGTCATTATCTGTACCGCTTATTCCATTAAGGGTCGCGGGGAAAGCTGGAGCCTATCCCAGCATTGTTTCAGATGAGAGGCAGGGTACACCCTGGACAGGTCACCAATGTGCTAGTGTCTAACGTGTAAATAAAATCGGGGGGAGAGAGGTCACAACGGGAGGGGATGGAGGAAGGGCCACCTCGGTGGCTCCTGTCTGCCCACCCACGGCCCGTGTGCCCGTCCCCACAAGGTCCTAAATGTATATTGGTGTTTAAACGGTAATTAAAATTAAGTGGGGCAGGCGAGGGATCCCTCGGTGGCTAATCTCCCCAGCCCGGAGGGAGGCAGCCCCCAGACCCTGGAGCCCCCGCTCCCCACCAGGCCACCACCACAGCGACCCGGCCACCCAAACCAGGCCAGCCTCACGGCCGCCCCTTTTGGCCCGCCCCCAGGGACCACCAGCCTCCAGCCCATCAAGGACCTGGATCTAGTCAGACACACAGTCTCCCACACAGTGATCCACCCGACCACCGACCTAGAGAAACACCCAACCAGCTCCACCCCCTACCCCCAAGGAACGACAAGACCCCAGCACCCCTTCCCACTACGTGATGTGACTAATCAGCGGGGTCCAGGGAGACTGAGAGTTAACTAGTTGCTGTTTAATGGATGCCTATGCAGTCTCTAGACAGATGTGATCCAACAGGAGATTTCTGTACTGGTTAATATTTAGATTGTTTTTTGACTTCCAGTTCACTAGAATAGTTTTCTTTGCGAAACATAAGGCTGTGAGGGCCATGTGTGCTTTGTTAGTGTCCAAATTGATGTCACTTAAGTCACCCAGTAAACAAAGTTTTGGACATGCAGGAATGTTACATCTGACCCATGTTGATAAATCCTCACAGACCTTATTCTAGAACTTTTGGACTGGTGCACAGAGCCATAAAGCGTGTAAGTAATCATCTGCTGTGTTACTTGTGCACTGTGTGCAGATATCTGCTCCTCCGTCCAGGAATTTTCTCCTGATGGGGAACAAGATCTTGCGACGCTCCAGGATTTCTCTGGGAAACTGATTGCTCATGCTAAGGTCAGTCCGACGAAGCTGTGAACCCGATGAAAGGAGGTGGCTTTTACCATTTCCTCTGGAGGTTTTAGGTTGGTTCTGATAAAAATTTATAACAGCTGCCTCTGTATGTTCCTCCACATGCTCAGGGATCCCTGAAAAAACTAGGTTATCTTTCATGCTACAAGCCTGAAGATCAAGGACTAATTCTTTCATTTTTTTATTTTCCAATGATAGTCGGCTTACTCCTTCGGTAAGGGTTTTCACCGAATCTCTGAGGACGTTGTTCTCCGTAGCTAGGGCTTCCACCTGCTTTTGGATATGTTCCAAACTTTCTTTTAGTTCCAAACTTTCTTTTAGAGAAAACTCAAATTCACGGTGAAGAACTTCCAGCAGGGAGTGTCGGGCATCGAGGCTGGATAGCTTCCCGTTGATGGAGATTAAGATATCCATCGTATCGCTGCCGAATAGAGAAACTGGACTGGTCGCTTCAGGGGAATCCGCCGGGCGAACTCTTTTGGAACTGGAGCCGGTTTTGGAGGCCGTTGCCACAGCGTTGTTGGATTTACCCATTACGATCCGCTGGAAGCTTTCTTCGGTGAAATCCGTCGGGCTGGTGAGATCTTTTTTGCTGTCATCCAGAGTGACCGGGTTAGTGTGGTTTGGAATATCGAACTTGTTTTTCTTTTTTTTCCTCCGTTAGTGTAGGGCATTTGCTTGTTTCAGTGGCGCACAATGTTGATCCTGCCAAGTCTTGCGTTACATCATTCTCTCACCACAGGACTATCATGTGTTTTTAAGGAAACATATTATGTCGGAAAAGTCTGTTTCATTAGCCTATGATAGGACTGCTTCTCAGTTCTGTACATAGCTACTAATTAGTTGTCTCTTTGTCAATCAACTTTCAGTCAACTAATTATTGGATGAATTGTTTCAGTTCTTAAGTTTATTTTTTTCTTTGTTTTCTTTTTTGGACTTTAAGGACTTGCAGAAGAGGAAAACTATGTTGTGACTGATTTTCTGCTTATGTCTGTGCCTAATTCACTTCCTCTTGCTTTCCTCATTTAGTTTTCACATTTTTATTCTGCTCACATGCTTTGCCCTAATTGTTTACCCAACATGGTGAGTGAATACCCACAGCCAATTAGTACGCAATACAGGAAAAAGTCCCTTCTCTAAACTGACTGTGATCTGTACATGAAAATAGTTTGTCTTTTAAATGGCACAAATATATCTATGTAATGTTCTTTTTAGGGATTTTAGTTTAGAGTCATCTTAGACTCTACATAGTCTGTTTATTCTACCACAATTTTATTGCCAAGTTTTGATTCTGTGAGACATAACATACACATTTAATGCATGTCCGTCATCCCCCTCACCTCAGATAATTAATATTCACTGTATTCACCTCATGGTGAGAGTGATTTTTTTTTTAGCTCCTCCATATGTGCATGTGAGAAAGTGTGGGAACCAGGTGCTTATTTCCCCATTTGTTTGTCTTTTGTTTATATTACTTGTGGTTGTGAGGGTTTGGTCTGTGTGTGTGTGTGTGTCTGTGATTTATTGTTTACATTGTAGATTCATGCTGCTGACGACAATGCTAACCCCCGTTGTGCAGCCTTGCTCCTACCTGCCAATTACACAACAGACTTCAGAGCCCCACAGACCCATAATGTGTTTGTGTGCCTCAAAACACTTGTACCAGCCTGCACAGTGGAGCTGTCTGCTATCACAGACAGAGTAGAGATGAAAGGATGAGAAAAGGTGATCTGGCTATAATGCAATGAAAGAAGGAGATATTTACCAAAAAAAGGAAAAGAAAAGAAAAACAGCTCTCTTTTGAAGGCGGGACGTAATTTTAATGCTCCAGTAATGAGACAAATAAATAAATAAATAAATTTAGGGGATGACAAAGAAAACATACAGGTCGAAGTATTGGTGATGGTGAACAAGCACAAGCCTGGAGAGGTCATCGTGAAATGTTCAGGATATGTGGACTGTTTACAGGAATGAGGGGTATATTGTATAGTAGAGGAAGACAAATGGGAAGTAGGAGGAGAAGAATTTGTAATGGGATGGCTACCAAGATGATCAGCTTAATCTTAAGGCTGGACCGGTACCATTAGATAAGCAGATAAGAAGCCAGTTTATCAAACAGTGATGCAGGAGCGGCATTGGGATGGAGCACAGGTGAAGGCCAAACAGCAAATCCCTGGGAGACTTCAGGCTGCATGCACAAGCATACGTCCAGTCATTCATGCACGTGGACTGTTTGCCAATGCCATTAAATGCTTTCCTTTCTGCACAGTCATTTGTCCTTGTTGGAGGATGAACTACTCCTCCCTCTTCAGCTGCTTGGCCCCTCCCTCACGTATCCCAACAGATGAGAGGAAGAAGGTTGCATTACCCTGAGTCAACGCTGCATAGGCGATATACGTAGAACCTCTAGCCCAGCCCTCACAAGGCCCCTCAACTGTCTACTTCTCCACTTAAAGCATTGGTTTCAGACTGACAGGCGTTGTGATTGGGTACATAAAAGCTGGTGCATTTGTTTGCTCTGACTTGTGTACCTACATATGTTAGGGCTGTCATGTATGTAAGGCTATTTACAAGCTTGCGTTGTGTAAAGTCAATTGCCACATACTTTATTGATGGAACTGTTGACTGGCATTAAATTGAAATTGAGGCATGCACTGTGGAAATGTATTATTGACTAGGATAAGGTCATAAAGTATATCACTACTAGGACTGCAACAGATGACTTTTCTGATAGTCGATTAGTCACCGACTATTAAAACGACTAGTCGACCAATCGGATTATGCATCTCATAATTATTAAATGGCTCTTATTTCATGATTTCATGATATTTCATATCAGTGAAAGACATGCACATAGCTAATTTTATTATTTAGAATCAGGAGCATTACGTTGGGGGACCATTTGGCTAAATCACAATTATCTATTTCCATAATGTTCTGATTACAAACTGCGGCAGCACTGCTTGTGTATGAATGAAAAACACAATCTCGCTTATGTTACCTCACATTTTCTTGATGCTTGGTGGAGGAAATATATAATTTCATGGCTCTGGCCAAACCTCCATTGTGTGTCAATGATTTAGTCAATTCCAAAAAATTTGATTTATTCCGTGAGGGGAGACGAGCATTGCACATGACTGAGTCAACCAGCGATTTCCCATTGAATCCATCCATCATTCTTCTGATTAATATATATCTCCATCAAGCAGGCTGCAGTTTTTCCTTTTCTCTATTAAAACAACTTAATATTAATGTCCATAAACTTTGTCAAACCTTAGTCTTTGTGTGTCGGTCAGCATCTCTTACATGGCCATGCATACAGAAAAACAGGCAGTTAGTGAAGTAAACCACAATATTTTAGATTTTGATTTTAAATGTTTTTTTTCTTTTAAAAAGCATAAACTGACAGTCAGCCCTGCTTTAGATGGAATCATAATGCAAGTTCTTTGTTTTAATTTAAGGCTGTTTTAGGCATCACAGCTTTGTCTGGTCTAGGAGCATGACAGAAAGTGAAAGAGGATGTATATCTGAGAACTGTTTTTCACTTAACTTTAAAAAGCAGAAGCTGAAAGCTGAGCAATCAGCTTAAAACATAAAAATGGTGAGCTGGCTGTATTTGTTTGAGCAAGAGAGAAACTCACAAAGACAAGCAAGACATGCAATGCCTCAAAAGGTTTTCTCTTTATTTCTTGCCTTGTATTGTAGAAATAAAGGACAAGAGCTTCTAACATATAGAAGGACAAACAGTGACCCAAAGGCAAAGGGATGAAAAATATGACTCTCAGGCTAAACGGGCTGATGATTGATGTATTTTGACCAACTGATATGCAGGCTTTGCTCGGTCATACTTTTTACTTTGCACGCTTGCATAATGCTGACTCAGCACTTCAAGAGGCCTATACGAAGATGGAGAGACTGTAACTGCACACACAGCATCTCCTTGCTGCTACAGTATTAAAGCAAATATACAAACTATACTGTATTAGCTTATATGATAGACTTGTATGTGAGCAAACAACAAACAGTAACATTCATAGTACGGAGAATAGGTTTAATTTTATCCATCTTTTTGTAACTGCCTCCAGAAATCTATGCCCGCTTTCAGCTTTCTCCCATTTGACATTATCAGAACTAGCCCCTCTGCTGGAAAACACAAAAGAGAACACCCACACACAACCTCACCTACCTTCTTTCACTCTCCTATCAACCTTTGTATTGATTTCTATGATTTTTTTTATACTGTTTGGAAATAGTTAAAAGAGGAAAATTCACTTCACTCTGTTTGTTGTTTTTCACTGGAAATATACCTTGAGATTGATGTTCTTCACATCACCTCTGCATAGCTCAGGAACTGGATGTACCATAGGCTCAGTGAGTGGTGCACAGCATCTCTCAGCTCTCTTACACCAGTCACAAGCCATTTGTAATGTAAGCCACAAGCCATTTTTAATAGTTTCTGCTTATTGTTCAAAACTATGTTTCCTTGTAAACTCAAAAATGTAACCATCTAAGGGTGTTAGCTTGTTCTCTGAACATTTTAAAATTTAATATAGAATTTGTATGCTCTTTGTGCTGTGAATATGAGAACACATGACCCGTTTACGGTTTATGTTATTCATTTTAATGTTCGTAAATCTGTCTGATGATATAATAATCTTAGTGAGGCTTCACCATGCTAAAATATTGACTAAATATCTAATATCTTTGGAGTATGCACAGATTAATGTATCACATGCTTTTACAGTTGGAATCATATTATTAGCTGTCTGTATGTTTCCTTATTTTTAGACTCCTTGGCCTTTAATGTCAGATCAAAGTGTTCCTTACTCTGCTGGCCCCTGAATCTGTTGACCTTCTTTGAGTTTAAATGAACAAATAAAAGACATTGCAGAGTTGCTTGGCGACCAGGTCCCTCTGTTAACCTTCCTGTAGATTCTTGTCTACAATTCTAATTATTGAATTACAGGGGGATTTGGATGAACACATACATTTGGCACTGTATATTGTATGAACAGTATAATTATAGTAAAGCTTGTCTTTAGACTACTTTACATTTATTTGCAAAGTAAGGATATTGTCCGGCTGGTCACCGGATATGCAAATTTGCCACCTTTGCAGGAGTGATAAGTACCGAGCTGATTAGTTACTCAGAATTTTTTTTACATTTTCCTGTAAGGTGTTCATAGATTAGAAAACAAATACGTCCTGAGCTTTTAATAACAGTACTTTAAAACACAATATTAAAGACCCAAAATCAGAATTAGCATGCTAGACTTAATATAAATTACAAAAAAGAGAAAACTATTATTTGTGCTACAAGTTGTTGGATTGCCATACATAATGTTGCTTCTGAGTTACAACAGATTAAACCACTGAAGATTAAGCGAAACAGAATTAGGTATCCTGCAAAACATGCTACAAACTAAAAGTACCTTCAGTGAAGATTGAAGACATGGAGTTGGTCTTTGCATAAAGATTTTATTCTGAGAAACTGTTAAAGCAGTGCTACCAAATGCCAGAAAACTAAAAAGGACTATCATTAAAATATGAGCATGAGCTCTGCTGTCTGAGATTTTTTTTTTTACGGGGATTACAACAAAAATGAAATATCCCATCACACTGTCTGCCAAATATTCAGTACCTCCATTATCATATCAATCAGAACTGTTTCATTCATGTATTCCAACATAGCAAATTATGCCAGATTTGACCTCTATTTATGACTTTATCTTTTGATTCATGTGTTGAAAAAATGCAAAAACTGAGCTTTCTGCATTTGGTGGCTTTCCTGTCCTTTTCCTATCATTATTTCTCTCTTATCTTTCACAGGCAGGTTTGTGGATCAAATAAACTGTTAGATGCAGTATAGCTCCCCCAGGACAAAGGTCTGATAAATTTCAATCACTAATTCACCAAAAGTTCTATGTCGATTTTAATCTGGGTTCAAATGAAGTCAACTGCATTTTGATTTACCACACTGTCATGGAATAAAGCTCATGAAAAAAAATCTGTTCATGATAGACAAGATGCAGAAAGAGCTGCTTAGGGTGTGAGCACTCAGGCTGCATTTCTGAAATCGATAGACTCCAGAGCGATGATATAGTGCTCCAGTAGTAAGTACATCTGCAAAAAGATTAAATGATGTGTGGCATTTTGTCTTGTGTTTTCCATGATAGTGAGCAAATTCCTCGCCTCCTTTTCTTGTCTGACTTCAACAAAATGTTTACTCACTGACGAAAATCTTATCGCATAATGCGGCAAGCTGTTTTTTTTTTCTATTTCCCTTATGTTTGATCGG
Organism: Rhadinocentrus ornatus; assembly: GCA_037177495.1. Taxonomy (NCBI): domain Eukaryota; kingdom Metazoa; phylum Chordata; class Actinopteri; order Atheriniformes; family Melanotaeniidae; genus Rhadinocentrus; species Rhadinocentrus ornatus. Next base: position 20,679,488 of record JBAMHW010000023.1, read on the forward strand.
ATTATTTGCAGAGTATTGCATTTTGACATGCATGTTGACGCTTTCTGCCTTTCAGTTCCTCCCACAGTGTAGAAAGAGAGTAAGAGGTAAGAGGCATCCACTGTGACTATGTGGTAAAAGTTTTTACTGGTATTATTATCACCTTGCTGCAGTGTTACAACACTGTCAAATCCCTCCTGTACAGTGAGGTAGTTCAGTGCTGGTGTTGCTGCTGTCCTTAATAAGTGTAGTTAATCAGCCAAGATGCTTACTTATGCACCATGTTAAATCACAATAGGCTCTTTGTACAGGAAGCAACAAAGAAGCTTCCATGTGCATGGTACATGGAAGACAAATCATGATACCATTTAGCTCTGGCAGGGATGGAGCACCCTGCACATGAGTTGTTCAGACCTTGAGAGAAATGCCAGCTGGACAGATTAAGGTGAAGGAAGGTTTGGGAGAGAAGAGTAAATGGATGAATACACGCTGCATCCCTCTTGCAGCTGACTGTTTAGAGGTCTTTCCTCCTCTAATATTGACAAGTGAACTAAGCTGGACAAGATTTTTTTTATTTAAGTGGAAGTTCGTCAAGCCCAAAACTTTCTGCACAGTAAAAGTATTGATTTCTCATGTTCATATGGGAATCCTATTCATTAACTCCTCTAAACATATGCAGCACATCATTCTTTATCTCAGGGAAGAAGAATACGTTTTTCCATCAGTAAATACTGAGAGCACAATTTTTCACTACAATGAGAAATTGTTCCTTAAAATGGACTGAGCTTTGTAATGTGTTTTTCTCTCGTATTGTAACCAGAGGACCTCAACAGCTATTCTGACCCTGGTTCCCTTTTATATGTCCTTGTAACACCCACACACTCAAGCCTGTTTTGTCAGTGTAGCTACTCAGAAGTATGCTTTCTATTTTTCCTTTTTAAAGGGCAAACAGCTTTTTCCTTATTAAAATTAAGCAAATGCTTCATAAGTACTTTGTTGGTAACACTGTGACTTTTAAGTTTATGTCTTTAAAATACAGTCTCCATTTTTGATTATGTGGTTTTATTTATTTATTTATTTGCTCTACAACATCTTAGAGATTGAAAACGGTCATTTAGAAGATAAGACACTGGTTAGTGAAAAGTTTAAAAAAGTTGCCTTTCAAGCAGTTTTCAGGAAACAGCCCCTAAGCAGTGATGACATACTGTATATGCATAGACCAGGAAGATCCTCCCTTAAACACTGAAGTGGTTCTGCTGCCAGAAGCTAATACCTCTTTGGCTGCTGGCTCAGGGCTTACCAGACTCTTAATGTTACACAGGCAGCTGTAAAACCAACCACATAAAGACCAAACAGAACTAAATACAAAAATAACCAAATGTTGCTTCACTAACTCATCAGTCATAGAAATTTCCCTCCTTTGTAATTTTTGTGGGTGCGTGCAGTTGGGATAAAGACATCATGGAGCTTTTTCTGACTGATGGGAAAAATGCATTAAGATGTTGGTCGTGATGAAGCCCATTCTACAGAGGGTTTTGGGTGAAAGGCAGTGAGCAGATTAAATTGCATATTCCCTTAAAAGTCAGTTTTCATATCAAATAACTCCTGGGGATCACTTTACACAAGATAATGTGCAATGTGTTGATTGTTTTGGGCCCTCTGAATCCCAGATGTGCTGAGGATAACAACCTTTTCAAAGACAAAAAAAAAAAAATAAAGACCATGTAATTTTTGTGGGATTGTGTGCACGACACATTATATAAACCGGCTAAATATGAGTGATAATACACAGAACTAGACATATATCAAGAAGGCATTAAAGTGGATCTTTTGCTTTCTGTCCTTGTACCTTCCATAGCTTTGAGGAGCAACGGCACATCATCGCTAACAGAATAATGGTTTAACATGTTGGCCCTAAATATTTTGGTGAAACTGGGTCAGTTTGTATCAAAGTCTGGATATAAGGTTTTTATGCATCCTCATCATATTCACCTTCCCTACTGCTGTTCAGCTCTCTCAGGGAATCCTGACTCCCCCAATCTTCACGGTAAAGAAGTGAGGCCATGCCTAAAAATAGGAGCTGTGATTCTCCTTGTTCTTCCCTTTGCATGCCAGCCACCTTTTTTCTCTCTGATGCAAGAGACATCCAATTCGTCACCCATGCCTTTCCTCAGCTGTTCCATCACTTGTAGCGGGCCACCAAGTCAGAGCAGAATGGATTTTCCTCACTGCAGTCCTGCCAGTCAGGCTTTTCTGACAAACACAAAGGTCACCTTCATCCACAGCTACTCTGCAAAGTGGGCACATTGAACCACATGTTCCCATGTCCTCACTGTGGATTTGCTCACACTCACTTCCCCCTATGTCCCACATTATTCACTGTAAAAAGAAGGTTAATAAAACAGCAATTGAGCTTATTCATTCAGTTCTAATTAGATATGTTTAAGTGGTGTAAGTATTCAGATCCTTTACTCCAATTAATGCATTAATTAGATGTGACAAAAAGAATTGAAGTATTAATTCCTAGTATTGACTGTTAGTGTTATATGTCATACATTACATAATGGAAATATTTCCCAAATATATGAACATTGTATTGATGCTGTGGTCAATGGATGTCTTTTTTTTTTTTTTTTTTTTTAAAAAAGATTTTCCAGTCTGAGCTGTTTTCTCTTGTATTTTTATGTCACATATTTACAGATGCAATATTGAAAATCAAGTGAGTTGTTGAAGGAAGACTGCATATTATGAAGAGGCAGAAATCTCTTGTGTAAAGTGTTTGTATATACAATGCAATTGTGCAGCATCCAGTTGTAACAAAAAAGAAACACGAAAAGAAATTTTGATTAAAGTTTGAGTATAGAGATTGTTTGTTGCATTTCTGAATTAGAAAAAAATTATAAAAATAAATAAAAAGGTTTTTGTACAGGTGTGCCATACACCTTATGAAAATATTACTTAAAATATAGTGTAATCATAATTATAATAATGATAAAACCCTTAAGGCAAGGAAAGAAAGAAAATAAATAAATAAATAAATAAATAAATGGATAAACAAATAAAAATGCTACAACTGCCACTGTTTTTACTAATAATGACAATAATAATAATAACACTAATAATGATTACCATCATCATCACCTCCGCCTTGCGGACCACAGTCTAGAAGGATTTGCCCACAATGGGCTGCCCATCACCATGAGAGATGCTGCAGGGCCAAATACAGCCCAAGCACCCCGGCCATCCATGCGATCCACCCAGACAGGCCACCAGCAGAATACCTGCCCTAACGTGTTAATAGTCCTAATCCAATGTGTTGCATTAAAACAAGACATGGTGTGAAACACTGATATGGGTCCAAGTGGATGTCTGTAGGAGGTAAGGCCTGAGTGGTGCTCAGACCTCTGCCATCCCTGTGCAGACCTACCCAGGCCAGCTGTCACACTCTATGCTTGCCTGATTCTATATTTAATTCTATTTTATTTATTTATTTATTTATTTATTTATTTATTTATTTATTTATTTATTTATTTATTTATTTATTTATTT
>JBAMHW010000023.1:20683115-20693736 GCA_037177495.1 Rhadinocentrus ornatus
ATTTATTTATTTATTTATTTATTTATTTATTTATTTATTTATTTATTTATTTATTTATTTATTTATTTATTTTCCTCCCTGTCTTATCTTTCTAAAATGACTTATATGATGCAAGATACTCTAGTATGGTGGCTGTCTGGGAGCACAAAGAGGGCTCCCAAACTAGGCAACCCACCCTGGGCCCACAAAAACTGCCACACTCCTAGAGAAGCAGGGCAGAGACAGAACAATATTAAGTATAACTATTACTATTACGTCAATAGTACTATCTATAATAATAATAATTTAAAATAATAATAATAATAAAATAATAAAAAGAAGAAGAAGAAGAATACTGTTGAATAATATAATGGTTATATATGATATAATCAAATAATAGCCATCAATTGTATTATTGTCATAATTAAATAAGTGTGCACCTTATTGTGTGAGCATGTTAATATGTGTGGTTTGTTATTGTTTGGATGCACACTAAGTTACCCAATAATCATTCCTAACACAACAAGACAGTTGTGTTAGAAGGGCAAATATTGATAAGACTGAATACTGCCAGTCAAATAGGAAAAGAAATCCCACACTAGAAGTTATTTCCTGAACAAAAATTATGTTTGAAGAAGGGGTATAACTGGAGGGTGTGCATGTAATAAAATGAGCTTATTTTTCTCTAGTTGTTGCTATTTATACTCTATATTTTTTGGGAGCTTTTGATCTGTATACCTTAGCTTAAAAAAAAGCCAACCGATTCAAAGTCTCGTTAAAACATTCATAACTGAGCAAAATATCCAGCCTTGGCATGTAGAAATAAATTAATGCTTACAGTTTCTCTATGTCTGAGGCTATGCTTTTTAAATAAATGGTGAGGTTGGATTAAATCAACATGACATCTCCTTCTGTAAACATCACATAATATGCACCCTGCATAGACATACACACTGAAAGGGAATGACACAACTGAAACCAGAAGAATAGTAAGAGAAATTTATGTTAAACTAAAAATCCTTTCTTTTTTCTGACTACTGATAATAACAATCAAAACAGATCAGCAGTGGCACGAACACTTTACTTTTGCTGTGAAGATTGGCAACATTAGACAAGACATGGTGAAGATGTGCTTAACCAGTTATCTGTAATGGTGCAAGATGAAAAAATGGAGAGGGTAAGAGTTTTAAAAGAAGGTTCATAATTCTGCAGATCAAAGATAACTCTGGCTTTGGAACAGTCTGTGAATCGTTTGCCAGCCTCTTGACGAGACGGAAGGAGCCAAGCCAAGGATCAGGCTCACAGGGATTATTTATAGATTTGAGTGGGCTTCACGGACGCAGGCGTGGAATGTGTCAGAAAGAAAATGCATCATTGATCAAAGGGTGCTCAGAGATGCAGTCCTATTTTTGCCAAATACAGAGATGGGGACTTGGGAGAAAACAATAGCTTTTACCAAAGGCTCTGTGTGTTATAGTGAGCTTTCCTGCTCCTCTACCCACACAGAGTCCTCTGCACCTCCACAGGTGACTTCACTGAACACTTGCCAATTTTAGCCTCCATCTCATCTTTCTGTACTCCAATATCTAAATAGCTTCTCAGCTCTGGATGTTTAAAATACATGGATAGTGGGTGTTTGAATGGTGATCGTGCTGGAAAATCTAGGCAGGTGCTCTGCCATAATACTTGTGTTCAACAAAAATGCATTGTGTGTGGATATGTAGGTGTACATGAGGAGGTGGAGAAGGGAAAACAGACCCTTGCAGGTACCTGTTAAAGCTCTCACCTCAGAGGAGATGGAGACTAAAACAGAATCACTATCAAGGACAAGCTATGGTGCTGTTTGTTTGTGCTGCAGTCTGTGAACCACATGAGACACATCTTTCCGAGGGCGGTGCAGGATGCTTCTCTGCTTGTTTCTCCCCCTTACCCTTGTCCTGCTAGGGGAGTATATGAGAGGACAAATGCCAAGGTGGAAGGAAGAGGAGAGTAGAGAAATACAGCAGAGGTGTCCTGTGCTGCCGCAGCAGCTGCACAGGCTCTCTGGTGGCAGGAAGGGGCACTTCTCATTCCGCTAGTCGCTGCAATGCAGATGGCCGTCAAGGTTATGCCTGTGCACCCACTCTGACAGACTAAGGTATTGAGGATACCAGGGCAGGGAATCCAATGTACAACAATTAAGCTTTAAAAACACGTCATCAAGTTACAGTATTGTTTATAACTATAATTCTGTGCTCAACTTTAGACTTTAATGTTAGAAAACTGAGCATTTAGCCACATAAACCTCAAGAATATTTCAAGGGTTAAAAGGTAAATGTCTCAGTGATTTAGATAAGCTAATATATGTATTTATCTTTAGCAGATTTGACTGTTTAATAGTCAGTATGTTTAACAGTTAATTTAAGCTATAATTAAATCTGTACAAGGCCACATAATTGAACTGCTGTCCTTATCCCAGTCAACAAGCACTGGAAGGGGATCAGTTTTATTGACAAAGTATATCAGGCTCAACTATAACAGGTGGCGACATGCCCAGTTTAATGCTGCTGGTCTTGAGCTTTTTCCAGTTGATCTATTATATTACAGACTGAAGCAATGACAAACTCTTAGCTGACAGTAAATCTGCACCATACTGAGTGATGAATTGGACAGTTAACCACTCCGTACATTATGTGTTTACCGTACACTTAATTGTATACAAAATTAATTTCACTCTGTCTCCTTTGGTTATTCTCTGTTCTTACCAGCATCTTGCTCTGTTTTTCTATTAGTTTCTTTTGTTACTTCTGGACTGAAGCACACAGAGTCACTAGGATAGTCTAATTCACAGTATCCAGCATCAGTTACTTCTGGGTGTGTTTGTCTGAATTTTAGAAATTAATCCTAGTAGGTGTTAATGTTCATCCCCCTGGGGGATTCAAACCCTGGTCTCCCACATAGGAGACTGTTGCTCTACCAACTGAGCTAACCAGTCACCTGAGGACATCCAGAACAAGCTTTCTTTTCGACCTAAGAATTTAAACTGTACCTGCTGAAGCTGTTTTCAATTTATTTTTATGCATTGGATGAAAAGAACTTGCAGAGAACATGCCTTAAGGAGGTATACTCACGCTTGGAAATTCCATACCAAATCTTTCAAATGTAGTTTCAAGTTTCAAGCCTACAAGACCCTGCTTGCTTTCTTTCACATTCTATGCTTGTTTATGATTAGATGCAGAGTAGCATGTAATCTATGGGCTTTGTGTCATTTTAAGCAAACAATGTATATGAGACATGGACATGCATAGCACAGGACTGGCGGGGTGACATTTTGGTGTTTATTAGCCTCCTGCTAAACCACAGTTTTCTCTACCTGGGTGTGACAAACATGTCAGTCTCAGCAAAACTGCAACACTGAGCACCACAGACTCTACAAGGTCAGTTCTTCCAGAAGGGGGTCTGTTCAAAGTTTCTTTGGAAGTGGATCATAGAAAAGCCATGTTTGGAATGCAGGAAAAAACAGAATGACCAAATTCCCCACATCCTGTGTCTGTCTTTGTGCCTATACCCCATAGATTTCTTCTGGCTTTCCTTTTTTGCTGCGCCTGAAGCTCAGGCAGACAATTCATTTTGGGCAGGTTCAAAACAGCTGCCTCTGTCAGATAATATTAGGAAAGTGATGGATCATTTCACACAGGACGGAAAAACATTAGGCACACCAACATCACCTTCATTGTTTCCGGTAACCAAAACAATCTCTTTATTGGTGCTATATTACAGGATATAAACAAATAAAGAAGCAAAGAATAGTTCAGAAAATAAGAGATGTTAAGACTGAGTGACAGAAGGAAACACTTGGAGAGAAAATAAAAACTGCGACTGACATGCCATAGGCAAAAAAGGATGGGATCAATGACAAGACTTGGGTATCATCAGGTTATTGTCACATATTGTCCTTTAAATAACCATAATCAGGAGTTAGCAAAACACAATTTTAAGTCTAGCTCTCCCACACAATCCACATCCTTGGCACAGCTAAGATCCGCTGCCCAGGGCTGAAAACCATTTTAGGAAATGAGAAAACACTATGGTAATGAACGTAATGAAAAGAATGCTTTGTGATGAAATCACCCTGTTTAATTAAACTAACACTGACCTCAGGGGACGTGGGGGTATAAAATGTAGTTATAAGCTATCTGATAGACATCAGTGAGCCTGGTGGCAAAGGCTGTGAGGGGATTGATACGCTGCTCACACTTTGTGTACATGAAGCTATTTTATCATTTAAAACCCTGCAACTTTCTTTAACTAGTGCTTTTATTCAAACTCGAAGGTGATGTGCAAACTCTAACATACCACAAAATAGATATAACTGTTTCTAGAGGTAAGATCATCTTTTTCCAAACTGAAATATATTTGTTTACACAAATTAAATATAATTGCTTTGATAGTGATTTTTTATGACCAGGAAGTGACTAAGCCAAGCCTATGATTTCTCTGCAAAAAAAAAAAAAAAAAAAGCAAAGCAAACACAAAGCTTTTTATCCTTTTGTGCATTAAGTCAGAAGTCACAAAATGAGATCCATGAGTTTGTTCCTCTCAAATTTTATTTATTTTTATGCTGTCATTACATCAAGATGCAAAAACAATTTGTAATACAAACAAAACTGTTATTTGCAAGATTAAGACTCTTACCTGAAAGCAACTTAATGGGATCTTCATGAACAATTATCAAGAGCCTGACCGTGCAAAGTGGACACGTATTTTTAAACACATTGCACTCTGGGACAGTGGACACATAAGTTTTATAAGGGAAGAACGGCTGCATGATGAAATATTTCCACACAATCCTTTGCATTGAGTGGGAAGAGAGACTGACAATGGATGCCTCGCATAGGGACTGACAAGACTGGAAGCTTTGCCAGTGGAAAAGGTGAACTGAATGTGACTTGACCTTGGAAATGACACACTCTTTGTGTCTGTCTCTCTGTTTCTCAAGCTTAGCAACAAGTGTGCTCTCACATACACATCAACACATTTAAACATACCTGAATGGCACTATTAAATAGATTCTGCTGGAAATAATTGGCCCCATTGTAGAGGCAAAGGGATGGAAAGCAGCTGGGGAGAAAGAGCGTTGTGTCTTATAGAAGCCATAGAAGCTGGTGGGCATGTCTATGTACATTCAAATTAGTAGTGATATGCTCTACAAACAAACCCTTAGACATCTTGGATTCAGTGGTTTCATGACTGATGCTGACATAAGCAGGAAAATGGCCCTTTATGTCTTTTTCTGTGGTTCCATAGTTTGATAACATTGACATCCTCTCTCTGTGTGGACTGCACAAATGGTCATTAATCTAACTGATGACATTACAGTCCCGGACTCATAACAGACTGGAGGATGAAAGGAAAGCACAACGGATGTGTTGGGCCAGTAATTAGTCAGACTGTACTGTAAGTATTATCTGAACATGAAAAGGGTTAACAGCTGAAGAAGGGCTTCACATCCAAGGCACAACGAGCTTCATCCCTAACGATGGATGCCCTGGAGGAAAATGTAAATCCATTTGTGCAATGGGACAAACACAACCATGTTTACAGACTTTATTGAGGCATTTCACATTACCCCTTGAAATCTTGTTGCCTATTCACACATTATGTTCTTGTTCTACAAAAATCTCCTTAAGATGCACTGAGACTACTGCTGTGTGAATTTAACCAATCGCCCACATGAGAGATTACTGTGACAAATGGTGACAGGCCCAACTTCTCTCTGTTTCCTATTCTCATTCCTTCATCTGTCTTTTTTATTCTCTCCATCCTTTCATATTTCCTGTATTCAACTTCAAGATAATGTTTTAGCATGACAGCTAACTAAGCCAAAATATTACTTTCATTGTACTTCTTTCTGTCTGTTGATCCCTGTATTTCTTTTTTCATCCTATTGGAATTTAGTTTTGTTCAAATTGGATTTAGTTTGATTTATTGGTATTTAAGTTGTACAGCATTGCCAAAACATTTAAACAAATTAAGCTGACAATCATAATTAAAGAGCTTTCTTTCTCCTCCAGTCTTGCATGCACTGTTGTATTAAATGTTGACTTTATCTGTCTCTCTTTCATTGTTTTTTCTTTTCTCAGGGATTTCTCTATATATGCTTATTTCTACAATGTCTTAAAGTCTGTTAGATACTGACATCTGCCCCAGCTCTATGTGGCAGGGTTCAAATGTCAGTTTCAATAACTATCTTCGATGTGGGACGGAGGAGGCAATGTGGTGCTTTGGAGCAGTGATGGGCAGCCAAGGAGAGGATGCTCTGACGACTTACCTTATCCAAGCAGAATGGGCCTCCTTGAGCTGTGAAATCATTTAAGGCAAAAACCAGAAGTCATAGATTTTTAACATTTTGGTGCTTCTTCGTAGGACACTTTTGTCAAAAAAGAAAATCACGTAATGATGTTCATTCTCTCTTGTTAATTTAGTTTAGCAGTGAGTCATCCCATAAGAAGTTGCTTTTCTATCTTTAGTTTCAAATAAAAATGGGAAACACAGTTTGATTTTTAGGAAGATTTAAGATTGGAAACTGTAGACAGGGAATTGCTTCCAGTCTGGTTAACATGAGGACAATAATGCGAAGAAAATCATTGGTTGTAACATTATTGTAGATTCCAGAATTTAAATAAATTTTAGATCATTTTACTATTCAAACACAATAAGGAAATGCCTTAAAGGTGTCTGTGTGTTAGATATCTCAGTGGTTGGCATGCCAGCGTGTGCATTTGCTGTGACTACTTGTCTGTCAGGGTACACGTATTTATGTAGACACTGATCCTATGATTTCTAAGCACACATAAAGGCAAACAGACCTCACGTACTGTGACTCTTATCTGGGAGAGCATGCTGTCAAGGGGGCACCACTCTGCTCTGTCTTCACTCCCCATTACACATGACCCCCTGTTGTCTTATTCACTGATTCTCATTGCGCACACACAAATGACACAGTAGCTCTGTGGGCGAGAGGAACTGAGCTGTAGCTCACTGCTTTCTGCAGACCTGTTTTAGAGTTGAAATATGATAGGAGCGAGTGGCAGGCAGCCAACATAGCCGTGACGAGGAGGTGGGATGGTTGGAGATTTGGTGGAACAAGACGGAAGTGGGCCACGTTTGTGAAAGAGGCAGTATATCCAGAGTCCCACAGGAGGGCATTAAGGGGAAAGATAAATAGATTTATCATCCATGTGTCCAAAAATGGGTTAAACTGCAGAGAACTTTGTTTTTTTTCTGTGACAGTGCAACTGTCACATCTTTTTGGTCTTAAACTGTTTAAACTTTTTGTGTTTAAAAGTAAGCTTGTTCATGCACTGCACAAATGGTCATTAATCTAACTGATGACATTACAGTTCAGGACTCATAACAGACTGGAGGATGAAAGGATAGCACAACGGATGTGTATAAGCTTTATATGCATTTTTTAAATAATATAGATAATAATCAATTGCATCATTTGTGTGGCAGAGTGGAGGTAAGAATTATTGTTTTGGCAATCTTTTTTCAGCAAGGACTATAGGCTACCTCTGAGCGGCTGTTGTTTCTATCTCAGACCTTAGAGCTAGTTGCATTAATTGCCTCCCTGGAGTTAAGTTTCACATGTCAGCTTATGGTGCCCAGTGTCAGGCTGCAACAGCAGTGTTGGACCAAAGAAAGACAGGAAAATTGTAAATTGTTGCCCTTCAGAGGATTTTGTGGAACTCATCTTGCAGCCAAGCGTGTTCCCGGCAGCTTCACCCCTCCATCAGGATGTACTTGACCTAGCCTGGAGCTGCAAATGTCACCATTGAAAAGGGGAAGGTGTGGCCGATTACCAAAATATCCCCACATCACTGCAGTAGCAACAGCAACAGGCAGCCAAGTCACAGTCACTTTAGCACATAAAAACATAAACAGAAATTCTAACATCTCTACCAGGAAATGCCCTAGAGAGATTAAATAAATGGCAAGAGTGAATAAAGAGGGAAAAAACTGCTAGTAGGAGAATGATGTAACAGATATTTAAAATTATTATTTTTAAATTATATAAAAAAATGTATGTTTATGAAATTAGGATTGTTAATGATTTTGGTCCGGACTTTTATACCTTTTCATGCAGCCCATATAATTATCTTGATAGTATATTATATATTATAACTATCACAAAAATAAATCCTTCCTATCTGTCTCCTATTGTTCAAAAGTTTTGCATTAAAAACAGAAACTAATAACCAGTTTGGTTCTAATTAGTTATAAAGTGATCCCCATCAAAACCACATTAAGCCTGCTTGGCATTGATTGAAAGACCAACGGCATGCTGCGGTGTCTGGCTGTCCAGCTAATTGTGACAGCATGAAAATGAGAAATTGGATTACTATCACACCCTCTGCAGCTACAACACGTCCCTAAAAAGACCTAGAAATAATCAGATGATGTTACATGTTTTTTTTCACAGAGCCACTCTTTCAGTCTGCTTTCTGTCTCACTTATCCCCACTAAACCAGCCAGTGTGGCTGTCCATCTGGTGGTTTTGCAAACAGCTCTTAAAAAGAGCAAAGCAAGGAAGAGACAAACTGACTTTTTGCTCTGTTTTTTAAAAGAGGCTAAAGTTGAGTTGTTAACTGTACTTTTCTACCACATGAGGTGAAAGGAGAGAGCCTGGTAAGATTAAAGAGCATGACATTTTGGTTGGTAATGTGAGCTCCTGATTATAGCCTTCAGATTTATCTCTCATTCATGCTATGATGACTGGGGTGATTGGGGGAGGAAATGAGAGCACGCCAATGAGAGGAGATAAGGTTAGAATCATTTTTGTGGTCTGTTTACATCCAATAAGAAGTGGTTATCAAAATAATTTTACTCCTTTTTTACCTCTGTGAAAGACTTAAAATTGTATTCTCCCCTCAGATGAACTAACAGCATGGTCCTTACCTCTTAATCTTGGCAAGGGTGGATGGATTACCAAATGCTTGTGGGTCTTGGCACTAGTTGTAACAACAAATGCATGCCAATATATCTCAAGGGTAGAAAATACATGGTTGAATAGCTCTATTTTAACACAGCAAGAGAAACTCTTTTGACCTGGGTGGTCCCAGCATCTCTGAGGCCATGACACTCCATCTGGTATAAGATCACAGAGTAAACTACTCAAGACTTGTTTTCAACCACATTAAACAATTTTCAGTGTATCCATTTTGATTTTATTTTTCAATTTCTTAAGAGAAATTACAAATAATGAAATTAAATAGACTGCTCAAATGTAGGGATGAAAGATGGAGGTCGTAAAGCAAGGGCAAAACCAGAAAGTGATGATCGTGTCATGTCCTCAGCTCTGCATCATGGTGCTCATTAATCGTGATGAGTTGCCAGACGTCATCTGCCTCTGGCCGTCAGGTGGAAGATGGATTGTCCTGAGGTGTTTCACTGTAGTAACACTGTGACTAGACTCAGACTTTGCTCTTGGGAGATCCATCAGACCTGTACAGGAAATCATGGGCAGAGGATAAGGGAAACCCATTGGTCCTCTGCCCTTTTTTTTTTTTAGTTATCCTTGTATTAGAAAAAAAAAAGAGCTAATAAGACATAAAATATGTAATAAATAAATAAAATTAAAATGTTGTTAATGGCTCTGTTTTAGTAGTTATACTCTGTGGCTTTGGGTTGAGTTGTGTTGATTGCCTTATGTTGATTTTAATGTACTGTTCTATATGGGAGGCATTATTTAACAAGCTCAGTTTCCAAGTCTTAAACCAGGCCATTGGAATTCAGGCTATCTAGCTAACCACAGTTCTGTATGGAAATAGGGCAGCACTGTCTGTTTTCTGCCAGCTAGGCCAGTAAATGTAAAAGCTGCTAAAGTTCAGTTATGTATGTGCAGGTTATTTAATACTCCTTTATTACTTTCACAAGTTTATATTTTACTTTGGTTGCTGTAGAGAGATACAACAAACCTTTCTGCATCTGTAAAACTAGCTGGCAGAGAATGTATTTATGCGAGCTTGCCCACCGGATGAATATTTAATCAGTAAATCACATTTGCAGTACAAAGGTAACATGAAACCAATTATATAGCCCTTAACTTTGTTTGTGAAATGAGACCTCTGTGACTTGAGCAAAGCTAGAAATCATATCTTCGCTCATATACCCTCTCATTACAGTAAGACTTTACAATTTGTTTCAAAGGAGGACCCCAGATGTTACTCTGGTTACAGTCTGTGCTGAATGATACCCCTTAATTCATATCATTCATTCATGGCCATTGTCATAAACCATTAATATACAAATGCAGCAGAATTTTCATATACATTTTTACTATTTTTAGTTTTATTTATTTATTTATTTATTGTGAATTTGTCTTTGCCTTGTGATTTTATGGCTTTGTCTCTATGGTGTGTAGAATTTATAAATAATAACAATTTAACATTAATATCAATTTAGGTTTCTGCTATATCACCTTCTGATCAGTTTTAGCTGATTGATTAATATTTTATATTTTAATAGATAGAGTGATATTTGTTTTTCCTCACATATTCTGTTTTTTCTTATTCCTGGAAGCCATTGTAAGACCTGGCCAGGGACAATAGAGGAGAACTTGGCTAAATCTAAAGAAGGGGTCTTCTTGTAACAATTATAT
>JBAMHW010000023.1:20695744-20707597 GCA_037177495.1 Rhadinocentrus ornatus
TATATAGCATCAAGAATTTACAGATTAAAGAAAATAATTTTTGTCTGTTTCTTGCTTTCAGCAGTAAATATCATGATTTCCTTGATATAATTTTGAATTAATTTTTGTGTCTTCAATGTAAAGTAAGTAAACTTTCTTTATCCCAACCTCCCCCCACCCCATTCTGTTTGCAGGATGGCTCCAAACAGAGGCAGGTGAGGAAGAAAACTGTGTCTTTCAGCTCGATGCCAAGTGACCGTAAGATCAACAGCACAGCGGCTTGCATGGCCTTTATGATGGAGGGTTGTGAGATGAAGAAGGTGCGCTCTAATTCGCGTATGTACAACCGCTACTTCCTGCTGGATCCGGACATGCACTGGCTCCGTTGGGAGCCATCCAAGAAAGATTCAGAGAAGGCCAAACTGGAAATCAAGAGCATTAAGGAGGTCCGTCTGGGAAAGAAAACTCCTGTTCTGCGCAGCAACGGTCTCTCTGATCAGTTCCCTGATGAATGCGCCTTTTCAATCATCTATGGAGATAACTATGAGTCCTTGGATTTGGTGGGTAGCACAGCAGATGTTGTCAGCACATGGGTCATGGGCCTAAGATATTTGGTGTCTTATGGCCGCCACACCGTGGACATGGTGGAACCAAGTCAACCAAGCCTACGAACATCCTGGATTGGCTCAGTGTTTGAGCTAGCAGATATAGAAAAGGAAGGACACATAGACTTGTTCAGAGCCACTCAGATAATCAAAGGGCTCAATCCTGGAATGAAAGAGTCTAGGATAGAGCTGAAGTTCAAGGAATTACAAAAAGCTAAAGACCAATATGGAGAAGCAATTAATATGGATACATTCGTGGAGGCCTATTGTGAGCTCTGCACTAGACCAGAAATTTTCTTCCTGCTGGTTCAGTTCTCTAGTAACAAGGAATATCTGGACAGTAAAGATCTGATGTTGTTTGTAGAGGTTGAGCAGGGTGTAGAGGGGGTAACAGAGGAAATGTGCAGGGATATTGTTCAGAAATATGAGCCATCTGCTGAGGGCAGAGAAAGAGGCTATCTCTCTATTGATGGTTTTACACACTACCTCCTCTCCTCCGAATGCCACATTTTTGACCCCCAGCACAAACGTGTGTGCCAAGATATGACCCAGCCTCTCTCCCACTACTACATCAACTCCTCACATAATGCCTCCCTTCTGGATGACCATATCTGGGGTTCGTCAGACATCAGCAGCTACATCCGAGCTCTAAGGATGGGATGTCGCAGCATTGAGGTCATAGTATGGGATGGCCATGATAATGAACCAGTTGTATATGTAGGTAGTTCTGTGGCCTCACAACTAGCTTTCTCTAAAGTTCTGGAAGTCATCAACCAGTATGCTTTTGAAAGCTCTGAGTATCCTCTGATCCTCTGCTTGGTAACCCACTGCTGTATCCCCCAGCAAAGGGTCATGGTACAACACATGAAGAAGATTCTTGGAGACAAGCTGTACATTCAATCTCCCAGCAAAGAGGACAACTACCTACCCTCGCCTGAGAAACTTAAAGGTAAAATCCTGCTAAAGAGTAAAAAACTGCCACCCAGCTGCACTGATGCTGAGGGGGATGTGACAGATGAGGAGGAGGGTCTGGAAATGTCCCGTAGATTTGGAGGTGATGAGAAGGACCAGCTGAATGGATTGGGCTGCAAGAGACTAAGGCTATGCAAGGAGCTATCTGACCTTGTGTCTCTCTGCAAGTCAGTACAGTTCAGGGACTTTGAGATCTCTAAGAGGGACCAAAAATACTGGGAAATATGCTCCATGAATGAGGTAGACGCAAACCGATTTGCCAATGAGTTCCCAGAAGAATTTGTCTGTTATAACAAGCGCTTCCTCTCAAGGGTATACCCCACACCTATGAGGATTGATGCCAGCAACATGAACCCTCAGGATTTTTGGAAGTGCGGGTGCCAGATTGTGGCCATGAACTATCAGACACCAGGCTTGATGATGGACCTTAACCTAGGCTGGTTCAGGCAGAATGGCAACTGTGGATATGTTTTGCGACCAGCCATCATGAGGGAGGAAGTATCCTACTTTAGTGCCAATGCTCGCGACTCCCTGCCAGGAGTGTCTGCACAGCTTCTTCACATCAAGGTCATCAGTGGGCAGAATCTGCCAAAGCCTCGTGGCTCTGCTGCTAAGGGTGATGTGGTGGAGCCCTACATATATGTAGAAATCCATGGCATACCAGCTGACTGCGCTGAACAAAGAACCAAGACTGTATCCCAGAATGGAGACAACCCAATTTTCGATGAGAGTTTTGAATTCCAAATTAATTTACCAGAACTTGCAGTTTTACGCTTTGTGGTTCTGGATGACGACTACATCGGAGATGAGTTCATTGGCCAGTACACCATTCCATTTGAGTGCCTACAGCCAGGCTACAGACATCTCCCCTTACAATCTCTTACAGGGGAGTTCCTACCCAATACCACCCTCTTTGTCCATGTAGCCATCACCAACAGGCGCGGTGGTGGAAAGGCACATAAGAGGGGTCTGTCTGTGAGAAAAGGTCGGAAAGCTCGGGAGTACACCACTACCAAGACTACAGGGATTAAAGTGGTGGACGAACTCTTCAGAGCTTCCACGCAGCCCCTCAGGGAAGCTACAGACCTCAGAGAAAATGTGCAGGTTAGTACATTCTCACAACGTATTTAAAGCAAAATAAAAAAAAAAAAACATCAATGATGGGCTTTGTGTTGGTTTGATCTGACCTTGGATGATTGGACATTTACAGTATAATAAAGAAAAAGATAATTATATCATAGATAATTCTTTGATTAGAGTGTCATGTTAAAGCAGTTTTAAAGATGTAGTCCAATTCAATCAAATTAATTGTTGTCCAGTTATAATCCAGGTAAAATACATTATCCACTTTAGATTAAAATAATAATAACTGTCCCTTCATTCATTAAAAAAAAAATTTAAAATAAAATATTCTCTTTGATTCACTGTACCATCTTAAGCATGCATAACGTGGTAGGCTAATGTGCAAATGGGCACATTGTTGAGTTTGACCACCTTTTCAAGATTTTTATAGATAATAGTAAGATCTGATATATTTCTATAAGCTAGCAATCCTGGATCTACTGGAGGTTTTTTTTTAAGTAATGATTGATTACAAAAACTTTGCGTTAGGTCCATTCCCACCTAATAGTCCGCTAAACTCAGTAAAAATGGGAGTTGCAACACTCTTTAGCTTCGAGTTTAATTTCAATCTTCACTTACTCAAGCAAACTTGAGGGGAAGACAAGACAAACCGCTAAAAAGAAAAGGGGCTGCTGTGTACACTGCAGGCTTTTACACCTTAAAGCCTGCAGTGCATAGCCAATTGATAGTAATATACTAATCAAATCCGATACAAATGCATTAATTAAGGGAAAAACTTTCTTTGCGAGGGGGCCTAAGTTGTTGGTTTAAAGGACAGTGTTATGCTCATTATCTCAGGGAACTCAACAGAGACAAACAGTCCAAACATGAGTCACGTTCTACAGATGCCTCACAGCTGTTGTACTAGAAGAGACATCATCAATAGAAAGAAAGATATCATGAATCTTATTTCTACTAGAAACCATTTTATTTGTCAGACAACTCATTAAATCATCACAGCTGAGAATTAAAGGACTACGTGGCTCAGCAGAGCTAATTTATGCAGCTATCTTCATCATGTTGTACAACCTTCACCATTACATACATCTGCATTTAGCTGTTATAGCTTTTGTTTTTGCATGGTTTGATTTTTAACAAATGAACTGATCCCGATGGACTGTGTGGTCTTTTGATGACTTAGCATTATATGTTATATGTGTATGTTTATTTACTCATAGTATGACTAATAAGCGCACGCCTACTGCGGTATCCCTGAAAATAGATTTTTTCACGGATAAGAGCTTTAATTGCTGATGCTTTGCTAAAGATGCGCACATACATCCCACTATAAATATGACCCTGACAGTGGGCTCTTCTGGAGATATTTAATGCTAAAGTGAAATATCTGTATAATGTATTATATTTTGTGCATCAAGAAACAGTGTGTAAATGCAGTACTAGAAATAAAAGTTAAATCATAAAAATGTATTTATCCTCATACCTACATAATGTCCTACTTTGTGTTAAAGTAGATTAAATCTACCGATACCTCCTTGATATTAAATAAGCCTCCTATTAAAAGTTGAGACATAAAAAGGCCTTTTACATTACTTCAGTAGCTACAAATCTGATTTGTTTGTGACTGCACTCAGTTCTCCTTCTCTTGCTGTATTTGATGGAGATTTTTTATTAATTGTGCTCTATTAAAATTGTAAAATAAAAAAGGGCAATAAAGTAAATTTGCTGTACAATTAAGAGGTTTATGAATAGTGTAATCATTAACGATGGCATTTACTGCTCAGAGAAGAGGACTGGGTTGCTAGGCACTTAGCTGCATCTTAAATACTCCTCTAGATCAGTGGTTCCCAATCTGGGGTCCGGGACCCCCCAAAGAGTTTCCCTAAATAAGCACAGGGGCCCCTGAGGCTTTGAACATTAGAGCCATTGTGATTAATGTCCACAAATTTTCCTAATTTTAATAAATAAAAGTAAGGCTGCATGTTGTTAATTTAACTTTGACAGGACTCAACCAAAAAACATTATTTATGGTGCAAATCCCACTTTTGAAAGCCTAAAACAAGCATGGTTTCAGCACAGGGTGGAACCGGGGGTCCATGGCATTTTAGTATATGCGTGAAGGTCCCCGTGGAAAAAAGGTTGGGAACCACTGCTCTAGATGAGCTGATGACTAACTGCAGAGGTCTCTCTGTACACTTTGTTTTTTTGGTGATAGAAAGGTTTGATATTAAAACCTTTCTCCTTTACTCAGCCTACAAGTTTTAACACAAAAAAATCTAGCAAGCATTTTATTTTGTATTGCTTTGGCTTTTATAAAGTTACATACTTTCTTCCAAGTCAAATCTGAGATGTTGATATAGCTCTAGCAACATGTTTCAGCTAGCAAGGAACAGTTTGTGTTAGCAGAATTGTTTTAAGTGACAAAAAAGAATAAATACATACCATTTTCTCTTATCGTGTCTTTAGCCTTTTAGAACTTAGGTCCCCAAATTTAGAGACTTTGAAAACAGATGGTTCTAAACTGTGCCAAACCAGCCAATTTGGAGACTTTAGGCGCATTCTGACAGAGAAGTTCTAAGAACGCAGTTCTTAAAACTGCCCTAGTTCTAGGAACGGCCCTTCCCCAGGGGAACTGTTTTATGTTGCATTCGCACATGAGTTGGGGGCAGTAGCGGGACCGATGTGACGCAACCGTCTGAGACAGTGATGTGTGACTTTTGTGCCACACAACAACTAAACAAAACCCGCAAAAAATAACAAGATATTGATATTAAATTTTGATATTCCGCTGCGAGCCTTCAAAAGCTCTCTTGATGTCCTGGGTGGCGTAGATGGCCAAAAGAGATTTGACCTGTTGTGTTGTTGTCTGTAGCTGAAACCGCAGCGGCAACAGTGAATTTGAAAAATGCTGGGGTCACAAGAAGCGGAAGTAAATAAGCAGAACTCCGGTAAGGGGCGTAGCAATGGATGACCAAACACCTACGTCATGAGGGTTCCGATGGAACCACGAAAAGACCCTGCCTCGGAGCAGGAGCTAAAATGGTTATAGGAACGGAGGGTCTTTAGCCCTAGTTCCTATATGTCGGAATGCGCGAAAAAACGGCCTGGTTCCTGAAAAGGTTATAGGAACTGCAAAGAAAATAAACCAACCTGCCTAATAAATTATGGTAATAGGTAGTTGACAAATTTTGTAACTGATTAAAATCTTAATTTTTCTTGTTCAGTTTGATCAGTTTAATAGCTTAATATCTTGTGTATGGCCAGAAGGCTTGATAAAATTAAAAATGCATAGCTGACTCTTGCATAAAAAGACAATCAAATACAAGCTTTACTCCAGAGGCTGCACATTACACATCCTGGTTTATGCATCCAGGCCATAAATACATAAATAAAGTCATCCTGTGTTTTCTAGCACGCCGTAACCGCACTCTAATGGTACCACAAACAAAAGACAGACCAAACGAGTTTGAACAGAAGTAATTAAACATCCTTTGGCATGCTGTAAAGCATATTTCAGTTGCAGAAACAGGCATAATCTGAAGAAGAGAATCTTTAAAAACTTTCCTAAACCCGACAGGGAGAAATGTTTCAGTGTTAAGAGGTAAAACCAATCCTTCTGATTTTTTTGTATATAGTAGATTCATGGTCAAAGTAAATTTTAACAAGGAAGAATTAAGATAATTTCTGTTATAAAAGAAACAATTTGAAAAATTTATCATTTATACTGCCAAGAAAAGCTTTCCACCATGAGATCAGAGATTATAATAATCTTTACTATTATCATAGTTTTGCCTTTAATCATATAAAGCGTTCATCATTCCAAATGCTGATTTGGCATCAATCAGCATAAGAAATGACAAATAAAGCAGGAAATATCAGTCGTCTCTCCAAATTTGACAAAGACTAATTAAATCGTTACTTCTGTAAAACTCCAGTAAACTAATTAATGCTAAATTTGGAATTAATCACAGTCCTGCCACGTGTCACAGATAAGACTCTAATCTGTGGCATAATTTATCTTTCATAACAAATGGATTCACAATCTAATCTGTGGGCCGGTATGAAAAATGTCGGCAGGTGATTGAATACGAGTCTGTGTTAACCCGATCAAATAACGCTGGCAGCGCTAACCACTCACATGGCTGCATTTCCCTCATGTTTGAAATGCAAATTTGTCGTTTTGAAATGAAGATAAAAGTTTGTGAAATAAATTAATGTGGTGAAGTTGAGAGGGATGCTAAAACGTGGATGAATGAAGGTGTTTGTAGAAAAAGGCACATCCCTTTTAAATGTAAAAATAAAGGGCAGCTGTGAAGGCTTTGTAGAGACCAGCTGTGTATTTGTTTATGTCCTGAATCTGGAGGCTCCTGAAGGGACAGTAAGAAAACCAACAACCCACAAAGCAACAGATCTAAAAGCTTTATAACTCTTGACTTCCCTGCCTGGAAGCCAATAATAGAAAACATGTTTTCTGTACTTATTACAACTAAAACTACAGACATAAGGGCATACCGTCTTAGCTGTGAAGCAGTACACACACACACCCACATACATAAGCACATGTGCTCTTCAGATATTGCAGTTATTATTTCACCAAACTAAGCTCTTTTAAGACTTATTTTTTCCTGAAACTGCAAGCTTCCATGGAGTTTGCTTTGAATAATGAAAGAAAGAGAGGCACATTTGACTATTAAAAAGACTGAGGGAATCCACGAACACTGACAAATCCGATAAGATTGGATGCTGTGTTTTATATGCAGCTCAAGGCAGTAGATCTATTGTTTCTGCAAGAACTGGAGAAGTGATGCACTCAATGAGTTTCTTTTTTTGGGGGGGGTGGGCAAAACGCTACAATGATATTTTCAACATATTAAAGCTGCGTACCAATGGCATGAGAGACACACAGAGACAGAAGCAGAAAAAGAGACAGGGAGCTGGCCAAACAGAAACAAAAGCAGTGTTGTAACCAGACACGAAGCTCTCATTTGGGGAATGTTGGAAGAGGAATAAAGTGGGGGAAGGGAGTAATTAAAAACACAAGTCTCTAATTTGGTTTTGCAACACACTAACTTGGAAACAGTATGTCTTTTATTGCTGTCGTTATCAAAAAACATTTATGCATGTGGTCCCTTACACACATGCAAGGAATTATACAAAGCTTGCTAATAACTTCAGCTTAGACCACACTGAGACATAAAGGCACGTAAGCACACATGCTCATAGTTCAAGCACACGCACACATAGATCATCACACGTGGGACTTTTAATCCAGAGACTCAGAGCTGTCCTGCTTCCACCATTGTAGCATTGTGTAGTTATGTATGAGGCTCAGCATACAGATGCTGTGTTCCCTGGCCACCCTCTTTGTTTACAGGAAGGTTGAGCTTCGCAGTAACAGCACAACCTCTAAGGTTATGAGGATTTTTCTGCAGGCCCGGAGGTATAGCCCAGGGAGACAGTTGTTTCTCACACCACATAATGCAAAGTGTGGAGTGAGTCTCTTGCACTCTCTTAATTGCTTTCCCCCCCTTCTTCTATATTGTCTCTCATTCACTCTCTTACTCTGTACCTGACTTGTGTTTCTCTAATGTTTCTCATTATGAGCCTCACTTCATGTCCTCATACCTCGGCCCACACTAACTCAGTTATATGCCTTTTCTTTAACTGTCTCTTTATCTTCTCTCACCGTACTCTTGCCTGCTCCCTCAGTTAGGTTTGGTTGCATAAATTGCCTTGCTGGCAGAAAAATCAAACACTACAAGAAGTGGTTGCATATTCACAAGAGCTTTTGAGACTTTGAACCAAGACATGTAGCATCTGTGGGCTGGAAAGCACGCTGGCAGAGGAACTGTGAAGAGTGAAACAGAAAGAGTTAGGCTTGGAGCACACTCTAAATGAAGCTGTATTTAGGTGAGCAAAACTGTTGTTGAACAGTATAAACAGAACTGCCATATGAATTTTTTAATTTTATTTAAATACATATTTCATTCATAACAAGGAAAAAAACTAAACAAAACAATCAAAACAACAAAATTTCAACACCTGAATGAAAAGGAGCAGAAAAAGAAAGTCTTATGTTATCTGCCCCTCTCTCACAAAATAATTAAACCAATAATAACTCACTTTTATGTAACATAAATAATAATAATAAAATATTTAACAGAAACAACTGCAGGGTTCCCCTGAGTTCTAACACATACAGTATGTCACATTTTATTTTATTTTTATTATCTACAAAATACAATAGAACAAAACATAATATAACAAATTAACATTATTTATTATGTTTTCTTATCATAGTGTCTCCTACAATCTTTTTAAACAAAATAATTGATTTCTTTATCCTGAGTGTTACATAAACTAACTCCATACAGTGAAGCACATCGCTCCAATACTTTATTTCTAAATTTTGGTTTTATAAATATTTCGTATCCTTTTAAATCAAAACGACTTTCTCTTTTTCAAATCTTTTTTGTATATTGTTTGGCAAACATTTACTGGGAGCTTTATACATTAGCTTCTAAATGCTGTGGTCAACGGGATCACTTAAATTTTATCGGTTGTGATTTAATAAATAATGGACTGGATGGATCTCTGTATCTACTTAGATTAATGATTCTTAATGCCTTTTCTGTAAAATGAAAACTAGATTAATGTATGTTTTACATGAAGTTTCCCATATTTCAATGCAATACGTCAGATATGGAACAATCATGGAATTATATAACAAATATAGATCATTATTGTTCACTGAGTACTTTAATTTATGTATCACAGCCATTGTTTTTGCTTTTTTTGTTATTATACCATTAATGTGCGACTTCCATGTAATATTTTCATCAATAATAACACCCAAAAACTTAATATGATTTGAGGTGTAATTGTTTATATTAGATTGATGGTTTTAAAGATGTTAGCCCAGGAGGAAATAAATGGTATGACTTTATCAAGTTAAAGCATCTTAAATGTCCAACACTTAACATTCAGTAAGTGCTTTTAACAAAGAATTAATTGAAAAGACGTGGAATAAAGCTTATAAATGAAGATTCAGTATGTATCAAGGACTTTGTAGCAAGGAGGTGCATGACGCTCAAATGATAGTGGAGTTAAATAAGATTTGTTCTTGAATTTTGATAATAATAGGGCATGTTGCAACTTACTTTTCTCCATTTAGTTAGCAGGGATCTCAAATTTTCTGTGGTCCATGTGCTGGTTTCTTTTTACTTGCAGTTAGTGCAAAGAGATATTTTACTGGAGCAGAATAACCATTTAAAAAGTAATAATCAAATTAAATTAAATTTCATTGATTTTATTAATTTATAAAGCACTTTTCATACATAAGTAGCACAAAGAGATGTATAAGTGACTGACTACATATAACACCCCCGGGCTTTTGTCAGAAGCCTTTGATGAATTATCACACTGGCATTATGGGAAGAGTATGATTTTATCATCACCAACACAAACACTTTCCTCCAATCTTATCTTGTTACTGATCAGATGGGAGTATCAGAGTTCCTCCTCATTAAATCTCTTTGTTTAAGGTCATCTTCAAGAAGTGGTTGCAAGGTTTTCCATTCCATTACCACCACAATCGCTTCATTTGCCAAGAATAATATCTCTGCAGATGTGCCTTTGGCTACTTTCACTGTTATAGAAATACAGTGAAGTGGCAGCAAACAGCAATTTGGAGCACAATCCCATAGAAACACAATACTGCTGATGAATGTCAATATTAATTTATAATGTAGAATTTATAACATGCTTTTTCAGTGGTGCTTACCAATGCTTATTTGGAACTATTTAAAATGTTGTTAGTGGTCTTTAAATTGTGATTATGAAGTTTTTGGCAAAAATCATAAAACCTGTGCCCTTTTCCAGGACTGTGCTTATACAGAGAACCAGCAGCTCATAGCAATTCGCCTCTGAGTTGTGGGCGGAGTCAGCGCTTCTTAGTGCCCCACAAGCACCCCCCCCAGTCTGCATGCTAGCGCACTGACCGATCATTAGCGGTGAAAAAGAAAAAAAAGGCATGTAACTTAGGAGCTGGGCCATGTCTGCCTTAAAGTGTTGACTGCAAACCAACGTGTGGTTTGTTATGTTCCGATGACTGAAAAACCGAATCCATTGCTCTCTCACAGCAAAGTTTTTCGGTAAATAATGAAAGCTAATGTAATTAGCAACCTGTTACTGGACATACGTGTCGATCCACCATCTCTGTCCACAGAGTCAGAACAGGCGGAGAGGACGTGGTGGGAGCTTATGGCCTCGCCCTTAGGGGTTATGACGTGTAAATGAGGGTCTGTCTGAGCTCGCCTTTTTCTGCTCGCTATTGATTCACAATCAATTAAATGCAGAAATACTCAGAAAAGCCGTTTTGATCAATTTTTTTTTTTTTTACAAGATATGTCCTCTAACGTCAGATAAATGCCACATGGACAAGTGAACAACATAAAAACATGATTTTCACCGGGTCTTTAAAATGAGAAATGATGATAGTATTGCATTACATAATCTGAGAAGAAGATTAAATATACTCACATTCTCATTTTATCATAAAGTTGTACTTTATGATTAACAGGCTGTCTTTTACTTTTTAATAACCAAACACCTATCTTATGTATGTAAATAAATATTTATATACTGCTCAAAAAAATAAAGGGGACACTAAAATAACACATCCTAGATCTGAATGAATGAACTATTCTTAGCAAACACTTTGGTCTTTACATAGTCGAATGTGCTGACAACAAAATCACACAAAAATTATTGGGATTATTAGGATCTCATGTCGGTACCTAATGGGAGTCAGGCTACCTCTGGCGAGCACATGGAGGGCTGTGCGGCCCCCACCCTGCTTTCATCTGTGAAGAGCACAGGGCGCCAGTGGTGAATTTGCCAATCTTGGTGTTCTCCGGCAAATGCCAAACGTCCTGCATGGTGTTGGGCTGTAAGTACAACCCCAACCTGTGGCCCTCATGGAGTCTTTTTGTAACCGTTTGAGCAGACACATGCACATTTGTGGCCTGCTGGAGGTCATTTTGCAGGGCTCTGGGAATGCCCCTCCTGTTCCTTCTTGCAGAAAGGTGGGGCTAGCGGTCCTGCTGCTGGGCTGTTGCCCTCCTATGGCCTCCTCCACATCTCCTGATATACTGGCCTGTCTCCTGGTAGCGCCTCCATGCTCTGGACACTACGCTGACAGACACAGCAAACCTTC
>JBAMHW010000023.1:20707697-20721052 GCA_037177495.1 Rhadinocentrus ornatus
TCTATTACTGTTGTCTAATGTTTGTTTTATGTTAGTAGTATTTGTTCTGTATTCACTGTTGGCTGCAAAGAGATTTGTCCCTTTGGGGATAATAAAAACTCCCCGAATACCCTGAATATTTTACTTCGTTACCAAAAAAAAGTAATATCGTTACTGTAACGCGTTACTTCCAACACTGGTCACCACCTGCAAAACCACTCTTTTATTGGGGGTGTCTTGCTAATTGCCTATAATTTCCAGCTGTTGTCTATTGCATTTGCACAACAGCATGTGAAATTTATTGTCAATCAGTGTTGCTTCCTAAGTGGACAGTTTGATTTTACAGAAGTGTGATTGACTTGGAGTTATATTGTGTTGTTTAAGTGTTCCCTTTATTTTTTTGAGCCATATATATATATAAATGTATATATATATAGAGATATTTATGCGTGTGTGTGTTTTTCTTCCCAGAATGCCATGGTTTCCTTCAAGGAGCTCTGTGGACTGACCCCTGCAGCCAACATGAAGCAGTGTATCCTGACTGTATCAACCTGGCTGATGAACAGTGAGCGATCACTGAGGGTAATGGTGGACCTGAGTGAGAACTACCCAACGATGGAAGCCCAGGGTCCGGTGCCTGAGCTATTACGCAAAGTTCTCAACGCCTATGACATGGTAAACTACCAGCGCACAAAGGAAAAAATGTACTGTGTGTCCCAGATTATGTTTCTCAGGCAAACAAATATGGTATTGCTACAGAATACTATTAGTCTAATTTCCCATGATTAAACACTCTTTGGAGCCTTTAACATAGTCTTTATGTGAAACATCCTTTTTTATAGCTTATAATATATAACTACATATCTACTTTGGCAAAGATTAAACAAGAAAAATAAACACCAAACAAACTCTAAACCACAAAACAGAGAAATGAGTTACTCTATGCTTCTGTCAGATTCCTTTAGATTTAATTCAAGCATTCAGACATCTGAACGAGTTGTATTTAGCGTGTAGACATAACCCAAACCTCAAAATTGGAACTGTCAAAGTGTCAGGCTGCATCTTTTTATCTTGTAAATTCAGGATTATCCTTCTCCATGCTCCCTAAGAGGAGCATTGCCTTTTTTACTGTTTGACATTGGCATGGCCCAAGACGGGTTGAAGGAGTGTAATTAGTTATCACCTGCTGTTTCTCCTCTCATCCTCATCTCCCTTATGGGGCCTGGTGGGAGCTGCTAAAGTGGTTTGTTGGTTAGGTTGCAGCATCCTTGCTGCTCAGGCCATCTATGTTCTCAGTCTCCACATAGAATATACTCATGACCTTCATAATGTTATAAGAGTTAGAGCTACATTTTTTTAACGGCATCATGAAAATCACACACACACACACACACACACACAAGTAGATTTATTCTATGACTTTGTTATTGCAAATGTTTTGTCTTGTAAGAATGTGTCTTGGGTCACTTGTCCCAGTTTAATTCTCAACACATAAGAACAATTTTTTATTGTTACTGTGTATGTTGAAGGTGTGCAGTTTTCAAGGCTAAAACATTAGCATGAGGAAACTTAAGCAAAAACCTAAATCTCTTGAGTCTTTATTTAACAGAAACAAACACAAAGGAAATTATTTGCAAGGTCATACCCAGAACAACTACATTATATTCAGAAAAGATAAATAAATCAAGAATTTAATGTCAGCAACACACTAAAAAAAGTAGAAAAGAGGCAAAGAAAGACAGATTAGTTCATAAACACGTAGTGCAGCTCTGGAATATTCTACAGTCTTTGGATGAGGTGGTCTGTATTGGCTATAGAGACAATAGAGACATATGCTACCATCATGACTTTAGAAGTCCACATTTATTTCAGCAGCACAATGCCAGACCTTTTTATACAGAACTTACAACAATTCAAGTGTCCTTTCTGAAATGTGTGGTGCATCATGAAGAGGAGAATAGGACCTAATCTTGTAATTAGGTCATGGTCATGTTTGTAAATGAGAATTGGTTCTCTGGTTACCTGGAAAAATGAAGGTAAAATAATAAATGAATATACATAGATCCCTCTAAAAATCTACAATGAACCGGTATCCTTATTTGCCAATTGAATTAAAATGTAATTAAAAGGACGACTGATGTAACACAATAATTATCACGCCTCTATCATAGTTTAGTGTTTTACTGGCATAAAATTCTAGTTTTGTTTACCTTTTCTGCATGCAATAAAATCGCTCAGTAAAAATCCTTATCTTTGTAGATGTTTTGGTTAAAGGTTTCAAACTCAGTAACAAATAAATCTTTATGTTCTTGTTGCATTTTAGAAATATTTCCTAACATTTCTCTCGATGGGATTTGTACATTGACCTATGGTCCTGTTTAGATGCTTCCTGTTTGATGGTTGGGCCATGGCTGCAGTTTGTGTTTGTTTCTCTAAGATTGGGCTGCTGCCACATTCTGCTGAAGAACAGCGGACCCAGTGTGCATGTGTGTTTGTGTGTGTGTGTAAGAGAGAGGGAGAGAGAGAGCGGGACGGTAAGCGAAACCTTATGACTTCATGGCAGCATGGCTGCCAACACCAGGCCATTTACTCTAGAATTTCAGTGTGAAGTGTGTGTACTCAGTAACCCATATGTGGGCTGGAGCCAGCAGACATAATAGCCCTGCTCGGAACAAAACATCAATGGAACTCTGTTTCTAGACGTCAAACTAGTGGCACTCACAGCTATCCATATGTGTTTATAAATGCACATAGAAGCTGCATATTTTGCATTTTTAGATTTTTATCATCAGTTGTCGCTTTAGCTCATTGTGCATGCGGAATTTCATTCTTTTGTTGTTTCATGCATGATGAACCACAGCAGTGTACTGTGTCTTTGATCATAATCATATCTTATCTTGATTTTTAGAGAATTAATCTCAGTTGGTCCTTTTCTCAATACCAGATTATTGTGCAGGTTCAAGACAAACGCTTACCTACACATGCAATTTCCATGAGTCAAATCTGTGGTTTACTGATCGGCAATGGCTTTTTCTAGTAATGTTAGTTGATCAAGGATTGGACATGAAAAGCGCTGCATGTTTTGCAGTTTTACATTTTTAGCTTTAATTGATGTTTCAGCAAGAAAACTGTCAAAAATAAGCTTACTTCCCAAAACAACATTTAGATCAGTTCTCACCAGAGGAGAAAAACATAGACATTCACATGCACACACTAATTTACACAGTCTGACAGTCCACTTCCTGTCTCCCACAGGAGCGTGAAACTTCATTATCTGCCTCCTCAGTTCTTTAGCTCTGGTCCAGCTGCTTCCCATCAGCCCTATTGGATGATGTTTAAGGATCACACTGACAATAGTCTGGTCAGATGCTAAATTTGAAGTGAAAATCTACCAGTTTTGTCACCTTCTTGTACCAGTGAACATTTGATCTCAATACAGATATATTCACAGCCAGAATGCATTATGTGATCTGTGCACTTGTGCATTGTACATATGGTGAAACAAATAACAAACAACAGTACACATGATAAAATAATATATTGTATTTGTACAGCACTCTTCTCAACAACTTTACCAGTTTTTGACTAAAAGGATAAAACCATAGAGGAAAATAGATTGAGGATAAGGCTAAAGGACACATGTATACAGAGGTAAGAACAATACCCCATAAAAATAAAAAAAGTTTATAGAAAAATAATTATAATAAACCCAAAATGATTAATAAATTATTACAGATCATATAATAACTGTACAAGACATATGAAAAAGGAAATGCAAGAATACATGCTGTAAAAAAACTGGATTAATGTTAAACTGGTAATTCATGTGCATATATTGAGAGTACTGTTGCATAATAAAAACATGAGACTGGTCACCCTTTTTCTTCTAATCTACGTCACTGTTGGATGTTGTACTCAAATAAAAATGTACAAACTCTTTGTGTACACACCAAATTAACTTGAAACTAGCTGCTTCCTCTGATTTAGGATCTTACAACAATTAATATAATTGTAAAAGCATTTTACGTGGCAACAATGCTGCCTTAATTGGACTTAGGCTTAATTATTATTGCGCCTGTAATCACTGTAACTTTGAACTCAACCCAGATATTGCAAATGAGCCCCAGCTGATGAGATTAGATCAGTTATAGCCTAACAATCTGGAAAAGAAGGAAAAATGTGAAATTTGCTGTGTTGTTACTTTTATTCTTTGCTTCTTATCAGAGTATATACTTTACAAGAAGGCCTGTTTTGTTTAGTTTGGCCTCGACTGAAAGCTTTCAGATTATGACGTTGAACGGCACTGCAAATTAACTTAAAGTCCTTTTGTTTTTCAGATGATCCAAACCAGCAAAATACTGATTGAGTCAGCTGATGTCGTGTACTCTAAGCTCACACAAGCACAGCGTGCAGGTATGTGGCTTTATAAGATGAATGAGTCCTGTTTTCCCAAAATCTTGTTTTAATACGATTAATAAGATTTATGTTGTGCAGTGAAGAAAATCAGAGGATGGTAGACTTTTCTACAACTGTGAGAAGACATTTCCTACATTTTAAAACCATAAGAGAACAAGGAAGCCACAAACATTTCTTTTAGAGGATCAATGCTTTCTGCTCTCTTGCTTTAGATTCAACATGAATCACTAGTGCAAATGTGCTTCTGCTGCCTTTAACATATTGCATGTTGTGTTTTTATGCCTGACAAAATGAGTATGGTGTATCTACACCCACAGCATCTCCATCAACATCAACTGCAGCGGCTGCTGTCAATAGAGCAGGCAATCATTGGTGAGTCAGCCCAGAGTAGTTATGAGCAGTGGGCAGGTGAAAACCATCAGCAAGCCGCTCAGACAAAGGGATTCAGGGGAAAGAGGACAGAGAGCGTAAACATCCTTTGAAAAGAGGAGAGAAATGGAACGGTTTGACAGACTGTGGACTAAGTGGGGGGAGGGACAGTATAAGGAAGAGTAAGGGGTGGAATTGAAGAAGCATTTAATCAGTTTTTTTTATTATTATTATAAAAGAAAAGAAGGTGCTTAATTTAAGAGGTCTAGCATTTCAGGAGAGAGGATAAAATTGACCATGATAAGATCATTAGTAGAGAAATGGCTTCAAATCAAGAAATCCTGTAGCCTGTCCTCTCCAGCCTCTTTTACATTCAGCCCTAATTTTTCCTCATTTGCCATGCTCCTCTACTATGCAGCAGTGCCACTACTGAAGAGCTCCTCAAACTGGAGCTCATGCTTTGAATACTGACATATTCATTTTGGATTTCACATTCTACTGCTAAAGCAAGCAAATTCATATGTGTGCCTACACACCTAGGCCAGTTATAGACCCTTTTATAGCTGGTGTAAACATGGGGAATTATATTTTATCCATGTCCTCTGTTATGTGTTTCGTGTTGATAACTGAGGCTCATTCACTGGCACATGCCAGCCCAGTATCCTGAAGCAAGTAAGCCAATTCAAGTCCCATATGCCCAACTTTGGTCCCTGGTGTCACATGAAGGCTTCACTCCCTACAGCACAAGAAGCCAATCTGATATTCATGCGGTGCAATTACCCCGGCATGTTATGACTATAAAGTTAAGCAGAACATAAACCTTATATGTGGCTGGATACCTGAGGCTGATGCTTAGCTTACTGCTGCAGTCAGGTGAAAGACCTGTGTTTCATGCTGTAACTTAACCACACTTCTCACAACCTAGCTCTTCTGAAACACATATATTTTAAACTGCTTTAAAAGTCCAAGTCCAAACGTTGAACCCTGAAGTTCAAAAGTTGAACACAATTCTTGCATACCAGCCAAAGTGAAAACATGGAAGTTCATATGTTTGGAGCTACAAGGGTTTTCACAGAAATGAAAAGAATGATGCACTGAGTTACTCTAAGGGGCCGCAGCTGCATGCCAAACATAGCACTTATACCATTGCCCACTCTTTCTCCCCAGCCCCCAGCACCAAAACACACGCCTCAATCCAAGCCACTGCCATTCTCAAATATAGTCCACATTTTACATTGCTTCCATCTCTGCCTAACAGTGCTTTCAGGCATTTGTTGTCATTTTGATAGCAATAAGTGAGGCAGAAAAACGGAAGGGAAAAATTGAATGCATAAATGGCTTCCTTTTCCCTGACATAAGGTGGCATTACAGCGGGCTGACAGAAACACAGAAGCCCTACAACTGTTTACCAACATCTAGTTACTCTGCCTGATATGTATAAGAATACCTAAGCAATACATCCCGATGCCTCAAATCAAAATTGGGAAATAACAATTTTAAACTTTAAATTAAGTTTAACCCTGCTTGCCTGAAGGGGTATAGAAACTGGATTGGCTCAAAGTACAGAACACACTGAGTCTACCACTGTTGCATCACATATTTAAAGACAGTATATGTCATTTTCCTGCACAACTCTTTCTCTTCAAAATATGCATGAGATTGATTTGCTTCTTGCTTATAAAGTATTATCACTACATGTAGAACATTAAACCCCCAAATTCTAACATTTCTGTTGAAGACATTGCAAATTAAATCCAAGTTCATTCTGCATCTATGAAAAGGTTTCTAGATCAGAAAAGCAGATTGCTTGCTTGCGTCTGCTTCTGGGAGTCAACATTTATTTATAAACTAATTACTCACTGGTATTTACATATTCACTTCTCGCCCCCTTCTCCACTGTGTTCTTTTTGTCCCATCCATCTGCTTCCTGTTCCATCGCATCCATATATACATCTATATGGCAATAAAATTACATTAGACTTTTAAGTAACGGCAGGTCGCTTTTGTTCTGGCTGTTTAAAAACATGCTGAGCTGCTAAAACGGGATACTTTTCATTGAAGCATAAAGCTGAATATGTGATGAACAGAGTGTAACAGGTAACTCTGAGGACCCAGAAATTCAGCCACAGTACAGGGGTAGGCATTTAAAGAGAATAGGTTTATTGAACTGAAGTCAATGTCATTGCCCTGGTCAAGAAATGCCACTTGTTGCTCTGCAAGAAGGCGGGGAGGTCAAAGACATGGCAATGTCAGTGAGAGAAAACTGATTGGCAGAGGACTCCTGGGTGACAGCCTGATCATGTAGGAAGGAGATGATGAAACCGAGGATTATTTTCAGCATTCCTCTGTCTGTAGAGTGCTACCCCAGTAGCGTAACAGACACTGACAATGACAGCTGATAGTGATAAAAGCAGGAGACATAATCCACAATCACAGCTTGAAGATGGGACCCTGAAAAACTCCAGTTAAGGCACCAATCCAAAATCCAGATATGCAGTCAATAATCAGACAATGGTCAAACACAACAAGGCAGATAACAAGGTTCTGGTTGTTCAAACGAAACGTATTGGATTTCGGTTATTGGATAGGATCAAATCTTGAAAATGGGTTGTTCAAAAGGGAAAGCCAGATTCTGAAATCAACTTGGATCACGTCATCCAATCCCGGTTGCTATCTGGATAAAACCCTCAGTTTACTTCTAAGTAGGATCCGGATAACTTTGATCCAAGAAAACAGGATTATCCTGATTCCAACAGGCGGTAGGATTACAAGGCGGATTTCAGGTGGAAACTGCGGTAAAATCTCAGATTTGAACAAATACTAATATTGTTTTAGTAAGTGCATATGTTATTATTTATATGTTGCACCTGACTTGTTTAACCTTTATTGGGAACAAGTGGTTAAAATAGGCATAGGCTACCTATTAAGCCTGTCAGCATAGTACAGCAACAATAAAACATAACAACTCGCCCCCATGAATTACACTCCCAAGCAAATTCAATAACAAACACACGTAAAATAATTGATTTACCTGTCAGTCAGCACTGCATAATCAGAAAAAAACCTGTCAAAAGTAATGTCTGATGATTGCATTCCTCACTACACGTCCAGTCAGTTTCTCATTCTGACAGAACGCCAGAGGCTGGTCCGGTACCTCACCAAAGGGCTCTGGTGCATAAATAACATTGTCACAGAGAGGGACATTTAGCATTCGTGAAGACGTTTCCAGAATATCCACAATGTAGTTGTTTAATAGATTAGTTTTATATTTGTTGTGGCTCCGATGGAAATTCATTTAATTAAACATAGAAGTGGATGTTCAAGATTGTTGTGTGTTGTTGCAAAATAGAAATTACTTAAAGTAACCCCGGCTCTTCTACCTGTTGTTCTTCACATAGCCGGAAGCCCACATTGTTTTAAATGCTGAAAATACGGATTTGGTGATCCTGATAAATGGGATTCTGGATAAGGGTGATCCCATCCAATGTTGCTTTGAACAACCGAGATAAAAGTAAGATGGATTACGTGATCCGCCATCCTGAAAAATGGGATTCCCAAATTAAATTTTTTGAACAACCAGCCCAAGAGGATTAGGCAAGAATCTATGGTCAAAAATTAGAGCATGGGTCAATGTTCAGACCTCTGAGAAGCAGAAGAGGTCTGTCGGTGAGAACAACCCAGGGATGTGAACTTTGTCAGCAACTTGAGCAAGGAAATCTACTGGCACAAGGTTGTCAATAATTGGCAAAGAGACAGAAATTGGAGAGAGCCGCTGGGCACAGGTGAGACATGAAAACAATTAGGCAAAGCCCAGGTATGCTGAACAAGGCTGAATGGTGAACAGTCTTAGCATAAATGAAAATGAAAATGCATATTAAACACAGACTTGTTGGAAATGTGAAGCACGACACAGATCCTGAAAAGTTAAGATACCTTAATTTAAATTTATATGCCAAGTCATTTGATGACCTGCCTCCCTGAAGTCGTGCTACAATTCAAGCCCCTCTCTCCAAATGAGCTTTCTCTCTGATTTTGTCAGCTGTCTTGTTTGATGTCTGTTTCTGTTGATTAATAGCTTTTTTTACCCTCTAGAGACAAAACAGAGAACAGAGAACCATGTGTCACATCTAACCCCTCAGTCTGTTGACAGGGAATTTACCTTTTTGTGATAGATGGACAAGAACTGAATGTACACTTCAGGCTCAATCTCATGAGCCAAATGTGCTTACTGACAAAAGCATTAACACAGAGGCAGAATCTGTGTTGTCTGCAAATGAAGCAAGAGATGGCAGATTTGCATAGAATTGAAGGTTTTGTCGAAATCATCGTTTTGGTTAAATTAGTTAATGACAAGGGTACGAAGGTTTTACTAGAGGACAGGCTGTCAGCGTGTCAGAGAGAATGTGGAATGGGATAGGGCCTGTGAGTTTGTGTGCTTCTACTAAGCTTAATGTAGAGTCTGTGATTGGACACGACACTTTTGCCCCAGGCATTAAAAAGTGTGCTCATCAGCTAAATGCTGCTGCGACAAAGCCACAATCACAATGATGGCTGCGATCTGAAATGAGAGGCCTACCCTGAACTTTTACCTCCTATGTTTTTCATTTTATTAAAAGAACGGAGCCATGCAGGAAACCAGGAACAACAATGTGGAGCAGTTTGGAATTTTTATAGTTCTTACTGCCTTCTCTGTTTGTTTTTTGTTTTTTCTCATGCTCACTTTATGCACAGTCATTCTTGCAGCTAATCAGTTTGATTTGGGTAGTGAAGCTTATGTGTTGATGAGGATGGAGAGGTGCTAGATGATTCCCCCTGGGCACTATTAGTGGCTCGCCATCACACACACGGATAATGGGAGACCAGGAAAACAGCTGGGATGCACACTCTGGCGCCTCCAGATCCTACCAATGTGTTTTTTTATACACTGTGCATTGGTTTATGTGGTGTATGTATTTTTGTCCTGGGGATCCATCTCACTATTCTCTTAAAGGGACATTGAATAAGAATTATATTAACTATATTAACATTGAAATTGTGTATCGCATTCTAACGTGCAGCGAATTCTAGCGTCTTAGTTTCTTAAACATATTGCAACAACGGTAGCCACCGTATCTCAAACAGCCTCAACAACTCAGGTTAAGAAGATCCCTCTGGATCATAATTGGTGAGAGGGAAAATATCTGGTGGGTGGAAATTCACTGTCAGATATTGTTTCTCTGTGTTTAGAAGGAAGAATGGTTCTCACAGGTGTAACGAATCTCGACGGGGAAACTGGCCACAACATAGTGCCTCACAGTAAAAGCCAGCTTGTA
This sequence comes from Rhadinocentrus ornatus, assembly GCA_037177495.1. NCBI lineage: Eukaryota > Metazoa > Chordata > Actinopteri > Atheriniformes > Melanotaeniidae > Rhadinocentrus > Rhadinocentrus ornatus. The sequence continues at coordinate 20,717,774 of JBAMHW010000023.1, forward strand.
AAGCCGTCCCACCGGCTTTTAGACCGGCTTTACCAAGACTGAAAGCCGGTATTTACCGTGACTATGAAAGTGACTGAAACCACGTAAAGATACACTTCTGTACCAATGAGATTGGTGTATTTTAGCAGAAACTACTGTTGCCCGTGGTAACGAGCAACACTGTCTAACAAAACCAAATGAAAAAAGTTAGCTTTAGGTACCGTTGACTTACTTGTGGAGGAGATAGCTGGCAACTTGAGCATACATTTTAAAATCTTTCTCCTTCTTGAGCTTCTTCCACCTGGGAAAAGCTAGTGCGATGTTGATGTGATCCTTTTTGCATCATCTGGTCACTCTGCCTTTTAATTCCCATTTTTTGCTTTTTTTAGTCATGGTTAAACCATCCAGTGCTGCTGCTGCATATGCATAGTCCTGCATTTCTGTGAATAACAATTAAAATTTTCCAACTTAGTAACCCGCTCTCGCTGATAATCTCCTCCTGCGTCTCAATCACTGTGTGCTGGCTCGCAGGGAAAACACGTAGTTGGTGCTATTTGTCCCTTGCTGGAGGCTGTAGTTTCAAGATGGCTGTCAGGGCGCTGCCTTAATTGGCTTACCCGTCTTATCTATGAACAAATCTAAAGTTCTTCGCTTAAAGGAATGTGTCAGATCATTAGCAGAGGTCATAATACACCAATGAAAACACATATATACATGCAGGCATCGATTTTGGCCAGTAAATGACAGAAAATGTTACACAATACCCCTTAAAGTAGAGTCTGATTTACTAGCTTTAGAATCCTTATGTAAGGATTTACTTAAGCAGTTTTCCTAAAAAGTATTTACTTTCTTAGTGCAAAATGTCTGTCAGTTTAGTTAAATGTAATCATAAAGCTGCACCAATCATGTGAAAAAAAGGTTTTGTACTCTATCCCTGGGGTCTGATCTGCAAAGCAGGGTCAACATTTCCAGGGTATCTTCTGGTTAACTGAATTAATTAACTCTGATAAGTGGTGTCATGACACTTGCTATGAACTCAGCAATTAGACAAGAATGTCCAACTTTGGATGTGTGCATTCATGCAAAATAGGTGAAGTTAGCATCAGATGACCAAGTACAATTAAGGATTCGAAGCCACATGTTGTGAACACAAAAAACAAACAATAATTCTTAACTAATATGAGAACTGTGTTATTTGTAGGAGGTTAAAAGCAGCAGAACTGCTGCAGGGGCAGGAAGTAAAGCTGGTAGACGAAGAAAAAAAAAAGAGAAAAGATGGATGTGAATCTGAATATGAACCTACAGACAAATTTGGTGAGTATGACTCACCGCACACTTTCAAATAAGCCTTAAAAACAGGCAGGAAATCATTTCTTTTTCAGTGATGATTTTAATAAATAGAAATAATTAAATCCTAATCTTTAAAAGTCAATAGTAATAAGCTTTAGAGTAAGCACTCTAACTCTGAGAGAGATGTAAGACAAAAGACACCCTGTCACTGTTGACAAACCGGTGTTATTCTATGTGAAGGTGGGTGCTTTGACATTTCTTTTTAGCCACAAGGGTCTTTTTAGAGTTTCATGTTTGAAAATGACATACACAAATTTTTTTTTATCATTTCTCTGCCATTATAAACTCTATGTAAAACATATTAGTAACAAAATAAAACTAACACTTGTGAGGTTTCATCTAAGATAAAAGCATCACCATAGATGCCACCGATTGATTATGAAACATAGGACAATGATTGGTTTTTTGTGTGTTTTTTTTTCAATTTATAGTTTATAAACGCTTTGAAAATTAGCTTTAACAGACAAAAATCAACAAAAAAAACATTATTCAACATGTGGACATTATCTTTGCAAAGTTTCATGGTGCTAAGGAGAAAAAGAACTAAGTTACAAAGGTTTTATTAAAGATATGGCAAGGTGTTTTTTCAAATTTGGCTAATTTTGGTGCATTTCGGCATTAAGGCCGTCGTCATCCAATGACATATCTGGTACACACAATTCTGTCCCAGCACTTCTTTTGCAGTGTTGTTTCTTTTGAGATGCCATTGTCTTCTAAAATAGAAAAAAAAAAGGACAAAAACACCTCAAACAGGTGCATCTGCACATGATACAAGCAGGTGGACAGGGAAATCCGTACTTTGTTATCATGATTTGCAACTTTGTTTACTTGCTCTTTTAATTATTTATTGTCCTAACTTTATTTGCTGGTTTTAATGAGCTTTTAGTTCTGATTCTGGACTTTCTGTGGATACCGCACGTCTATAGTTACATTACAGACATGACGTTACACCTGTAAAAACCGGTGTTAACCCCTTAGACTGATACAGGGGGGTGCAGGCAGCAAACTGAAGCAGATCAGGTTTTCAACTCAAGTCACCAAGATGTAAAATGCAAAGTGAACCATCTTTATGAAACTTAAAACCCAGAGTCAAACCTGAAGTTACCTTACTAAGCCACTAATCCTGCTTTGTAATGCAAATCCTCAGTGATCAGAGGATACAAATATCTGTGAAGGAAAAGAACACATTTAGGAGAAATGTGTCAGCATCTGTATGCATTTCACATTCAGGCTGTAAGGTGTCCAGATGTGTGGACTGACAATAACCCAGGATACTGTGATATTAAAACAAGCCTTAACCAAAAATAAGAAAATAATTCAAATACTATTTGTTGTGTATGTTAATAAATGTTATGTAAATAAAAAAAAACAAGCCTTAAAATAAGAGTATGAGTTTCATGGGATCTACTGCCTCCCTAACAGCCTCAAGGTGCTCCTATCCTCCTTTCTGATCAACCAATCCTGCTGTGTTGATTTGATTTTTTGGCAACTCTATTCTGATAAAAATCCAACAGATAAAGACAGTCCTTTCTTTTTGTCCTCCTTGGCTTTGTACAGTCATTGTTTTCCTAATTTATCTCCAGCCAAAAAATCATATTCCTTGTTTGGAAAAATGACACTCGGCTTGTGCTCTGAAGTGTGTATGAATTGTGATAAATTAATGAAAAACTGATCTGGTATGAACCTCCCTCTCACCACCTGTCCTTTCTTTGTTTTCACCATTGCTTTTCATCATATCCTGTTTAGAGATTCTGTTTGATTTCATTATTTACTACCTACTCTATGCCTGCAGCCCATAATTCTTTTTTTTCTTTCTTTCTTTATTATTTTGTTTTTATTTGTGCATCAGTAGCACAGGGGTGCTGCAGCAGTACTAATTACAATGGCAAAACTTATCTTTTCTTTGCAGTCTTTACCTGGGGGGGGGGGGGGGGGGGGGGTTTTTTTTTC
>JBAMHW010000023.1:20733487-20750461 GCA_037177495.1 Rhadinocentrus ornatus
GGGGGGGGGGACAAAAAAGACCACAACTTACTTTTCTTTGTTTCTGCACTTTTGCTCAATATTTTTCAAGGAGCATTTACCTGCAACTTTAAGAAAAAAAGTATTAAAAAAACTTAAAATAGATGCACTCAAATAGCCAAGCTGAACCCAAATATTATTGCTTGAAAATTAGAGAAAACCAGATAATTATAGACAGAGTGCCACAGATGTTAAAATAGAACACAAAGCATTTCTTTTCATAAAGTGACTGTCCTCAATAATGATGAGCTCCACTTTGAATTAATAAGTAAATGTAAGAACATGCCGATAATAGTACCTCACTCTTCTCATTTCCAAGTAAAAAATTCTGTTGTTAAATTGCAGCAAGTGCAATGCAGGGATGCTCATGTAGCAGAAGTGCTTTTTCTTTTCCTAACAGGATGAGCATATCTTGCCACTCCAGTTGGTTTTCTTGTACAGTTTATCCTTAAAATCTCTTTGGCCCAGCAAGGAGGCAGTTCAACATGTACATTATCTGCTAATTTAATAAATATAAAGTAGCAAGTCAGTGGTATATGCAATTCAATGGATTTTGTCATCTGATATCTTTCAAGAGAGCATTCTGGATTTATTTCCAAGCTTTCTTCTCAAGAAAAGGTCGTCCTGACTGCAAGAAAAAAACAAATATAATAGTACAAATACATTTAGGCCAGTTTTGTTATATATTTTTAGGCTGTCTAAAATACTTTTAGCTTTTGAATACATACACAAAAGTACATAGCTTCCATTAGCTTTGATTAGTTTCTCCTAATCTCTAAAACTGATTCCCGGTTGATTTATGTCAGTGGGTAACTTTCTGCTGTATACTAGAGAGCCAGTAAAAATAATCTTTTTAATCAAATTCACCAAATGTTTTAGGATTCTTGCGTATAACAAGACCTTTCCACATGAAATGCCGTCTTAACATTCTTTGCTAATGCAGCATTCAAAATACTTTTAATCATACTGATAAAATCCAACTAATTGAATTAATGTTGATGAATACGAGGAGAAAAGGGGGAGTGACAAGCACCTGCAACATATTTTTCTCTTTTCTTTAGCTTCTTTCTTTATATTTTTCCCTCTTTTAGCCAGCTTACATATAACATCATAGTAGAAACACATTGAACAAAGACTCTAATCTAGTGTTTGTAGTCGACTTTTGGAATAGTTGCATACATCACAGCGGCTTACTAAAATTGCAGCTGGGTTCTCTTTGCAGCATGTTTGCGTAAGTTCTTATCAGTTTCCTGAACCATTTACTTAATAGTCAGAAAATGGGAAGGGCTACTCAATTCGGTCCCACAGGGGCCACAGTCCTGCAGGTTTTCAATGTGTCCCTGCTCCAACACACCCGACTCAAATTAATCCAACAGTCTATGAAGTTCTGCACAGTGACTCATTAACTTACGTCAGCCGTGTTGAAAACACTGAAAACTTGCAGGTTGTGGCATCATGGGATCAAAATGAGTAGCTCTGGTCTAAGGGTGTCTTTTGCCTTGTGCTTGATGCTGGGAAAAATTCTCCTCACCCCAATATTCTTAACTAGAATCAAATGGCTCTTGGAAAATGAACGAATGTGTATCTACAATGAATACAGGACTTTTTCTTTTACAAAGTTTTTATGGTGCTAAATCAACCATTCGGGTATTTATTAAAATAAGTCGATATGATTAATGTTGATAATGATGATTCAATAATCACTACAGAGAAAACATATAAATTAAGCAAAACAGTGTTTGCATGCAGGTCCCAAGTGATTGAATTCTTCCTGCTCTGAGCACTTGACATTGAATTTCATTACAATCAACTGATGTTTAAGCTATTTCAGAAATAATTCATGATCTCATCTTTTTTTCTTTTTCTTTTTTGTGGCAGAACAGACTATGGTCTTTTCACATTTTGTTCTGTGTTTGTTTTGCACATTATGCTGCTGTTTTTTTGGCCAAGCACATGGAAAATGGCTTAAAATGAGAGGTATAACAAGTCACATATTTAAATGTGCAATAAATGCACATTTTTATTCTGATGAAAGCATATGTATCAAGAAATCTTAGCAAGCAAATTCAAAATAGATTAGCTCTTTTATTATGTGATACTACCTCCGCCATTCTCATTGAGTTTTGTATATCGCAAATATAAGTCCCTCATATGAAGACAGACATTTCCAAATTAAAGATGTTGTTAAGGTCAGTTCGCTGTTGCGACTCTAGTTCAGCATTAATATATGCAAATGGTGATGTTTCATTCACCATTGTTTAGGGATTGCAAGCCCCATTTTGTAAAGTATTTTATTCATTAAGTTTACTTCCGTTGAAACCTTCTAAACTGAAAATTGGGAACATTTCCATTTTTAGTTTAGACATATCAATTCAGTTCCAGTATTTCACCAATTTTTAGCATTCAGTTAAGAAGAAAATAGGAAATTTGCATAATTATTTATTTTCTTTTATATTATGCAGCATCACTTCTCAAAATCTTTGTTTGAAAATTGAAAAGTGCACGTAATTCCTCGCAGCAGTTGCATGTGAACACACCCCAGCAACCTTCAGGCTATATGCTTGTTTTTGCTATCATTATTAAATCTATGAGATAGTGTTTGCTTTCATGCTTCAGCAGTGATAATGTATTTGGATCCCACATGGTGTAATGTTTGTTATTTATGTCTGTTAATTTCAGAGACACTTTAGATTTAGTCCAAAGCAGCTAAAGATCAACAACATTGAGAAAATCTTTCCAGAATGTGTTGAAAAACATGATAGACAGTGACGCTTTCTCTATCTATAACTCTCTATCACTATCTATCATTTTCTTTCTTCACACATACACAGATATGCGGAGCTGCATTTAGACACGAGAGCAGCACTTAGCGACCACAGTCATTTTTTGTCAGTTGTCAGACCCGCCTGAGAATTGTCAGAATTGTCTCAAATCTGTTGAAATGAAAGCCTTTTTATGAACTTTTTAAAGACACACTGTAAAGGCGAATGGCAATAATATCTACATGATGCAGATATAAAAGCAGGAAGATTGATTAAAATAAATTATGCAGAGGGTGAGAGCCTATCAAATATCACCTAAGGTCCTGCTCAGTCAACCTTTTTGAAAGCAGGAAAATACATTAATTATTCATCATACCACTTGCCACTTTAAAATGTAGTCAATTAATGTAAACTACTGACAGAATAAAACTGAAGTTTTAGGTTGCATCATTAAGACATACCTGGATTCCTTTCATAGTATGGTCCAAGACTGATTGCGGATGTTTGCCTCTGCCATGCTAATTTTGATTGGTTGTAGAATTGCATCTTTTTACTTCTCTCAAGGGCCAAATAACAATAATGCTATCTGAGTAGCTGAAAACTGAATAAAAGAAGGGAGGGAATTTACTGCAGAAAAAAAACACATTTTTTTTTGTTTGACATGTTTTGATGCCCATTAAGCTTCGGTTTCTCTGGACCATATTGTTCGTATATGAATAAAACGAAGCCAACAGATGGAGGGAGAGTTTGAGCTCAGAGAGGCTTGACAACTGGTGGAAAGAATTACACACCTGTTTATGAAAATTAAAACTGAGACAGGAATCTGACTTATTTGTATGAGTTTAGGTGAGCAGGTAATAGAAGAAAATAGATTTAGGTTTCAGTTTTAAAGATTTTTTTTAATCCAAAAATTATTATAGCTAACACTTGAAGGAGGGTTAACATTTGTGTTCCACAAGACACTCAACTGAGGATATGTGCATGGTTTTACCAGTTATATGCACATGTTAGTTTCATGGGAAGCTAAATTGAGATCTTTCACTTGTGTTTCCATGGAAATTTGTGCAGAAAATAAATAAAACATATTGCAAAGCTTCAGTTCATATCGTTTGATTACCAAGTTGTTCTTTGAAATACAGATTTAGCTAATAAAACATGCGCTCTACAAGCTGCATTCTGATTCATGCTAAACAGATTTAACCATCACTGCCTGGTGTTTAGATCAACTGCAAAATCACATATCTGAAAGAAGTGTAATCTGTTAATACTTTCTGCATGGGGACAATACATAACTCCTCTTTCATTCCGTAAACAGGTGCTCAGTGTTGTCCTTGTGGTTATATCATCATGTTTGCCCTGTAGAAAAGAAAACAAAGAACTTTTTTAACTGAATATGCTTGCATGCAAGAGACTGAATGAGCAGACGAAACAATACACCTCAGCGGACCCGGTCTGTTGGTGTAGATATTGAAATGTTTGACCAGTGAAGGCAAACTTCTAGCTTCTGTCATCCCTTTACAATTGATCCAAGAGTACATGCAAACCTAATAACTTATTTTCACTGGTAAGTCTGCAGCTCAAAAGGTCCTGAATAAATTAGATGACTAGTTTCCTTCCCAGCTCTTTAGCAGATTATGGCTTGTCAGCAGGTAAGATCTTTCTAACATAACTTACAGTGGAAAGATACAGTATTTTTTAGTCTGGTTACAGAACAGTAACCAGTTCTTGTTCTACAAGACAATTCAAAATGCTTTACGTAAAATGTTAAAAACATTACAGCAGGGTCCAGAGGAAGCATTAAAAAGTACATTAAACCAGGCTTTAAAAAGTAATAAAAGAAATTCAAGACAGAAAAAGCTAAAGCAGAATAGGAATAAATGCAAGACAAAAGTTACTGAGTGAGGGATTAATAGTTGTTTTAATAAAAGGCAGAGGCCAATAGAAAAGTTTTAACCTTTATTTAAAACAGCGGAGAGTTTCAGCAGATCGGCAGTAAAGAATTTTACACAATTAATAAAAAGGAAAAAATACTTCAATATTTCTTTTAAAAGTAATAATAATCATGATCATCATCATTAAGTTCCTATTCTGCATGGCTATTGCTGTTAGCAAGTGTTACCTCATGAACTGTTCATTGTTACAGGATCTGAAGCAGCCTCTCACTAAAACATTCCAGTGTTTACTTGCTGTGTTGTGCAGAGAATGTGAAAATTTGCCCTATAAAAAACTGTTGCATTGTTCTTCAACTTATGTACATATCAGGGTACATTTTACATATGTAGATTAGCTATGGCATTGGGACAGACTCATTGATATCTGGGATGAATTTTATCAACATGAAGGTGTGCAACATCCTTCCAGGTTACCCCCTTAAACCATGTTTGTTTGTTTTCTATATTTATTCTATTCAATTTTTTTTTTTTGTGGTTTAATCTGTCTTTCATTTTTCTACAATCGCTTTAATTGAGCTTTTAGCTGACATTCATGTGTATACTGATAATGGCATTGCACAGCAATTATTGCACAACCACTAACACAAACTGGGCTATCCTTGGTCCCGATGGCAGCAGGGATCAAGAGGTTGAGGTGTAATCTCAGTTCTCTTTTACTCATACTGGAATGATGTGATCATGCCTTCTGTGAAGATGTGCAGCTGCATTCTGGTCCGACTGCATATAGTGTAAGTGTAAGTATAAGTGTTCAAAGCCAAGGTGATAAGAATTGCAGTGGTTCGATCTAGAGGTAAATCTTTCGAGGTTGGGTGGCATCAGTCTGACTAAGAAATAGCAGAAGTAGTTATCTGCCTCTGCCGCAACATGTTAATCAAATTTGCAATGATGGTTGTTAAAAATAACCAAAGAAACTTCCAATGTCTATTTTTGTTTGTACAACAGTCAGTTCTTTCTGTTTGTCAAACTCACACCTACGCTCTGGTCTTCTTATATTTCCATCACAGACAGTAACTTTCTCCTGGGAAATGCACAGGGTCACTATGGCTACCCTATCGTCTACTGCTCTGATGGATTTTGTGAGCTGACTGGTTTTGTTCGGACTGAGGTGATGCAGAGAACATGCACCTGCAACTTCCTTCATGGGGCTGAGACCAGTGACAATGTGATGCAGCAGGTGCACAAAGCTCTGGAAGGTCAGCAGGAGTACCAGCAAGAAGTCTGCTTTTATAAGAAAAATGGTGAGGATCAACATGTCACCATGGTTTCAGGTCAACCTTGCATTTAAAAAAGCTTGTGCTTAAGGTTTTTTGTTTCTGCGTAATAACATTGTCGATACTCTTAGGAAATCAATTTTGGTGCCTCCTGGATATTGTCCCGATTAAAAATGAGGAAGGTGAGGTGGTGCTGTTCCTGCTGTCCTTTAAAGATGTCAGTGAATCATATGAGAAAAAACATCAATACTCTCCAGGAGATGGTGAGCCACAAGTGTTTTCTAGTCACCATGTTAGATATTAAATGTTATGCTGCCACATTTATTTCAAATTAAAAGTTCACCTTTATATGTATTTGGTTGGATTTTGCTCATAGGTATGTCAGAGGTTCCAAAGGAAAGCAGAAAAAGCAACCAATCACATTTTTCCAGATTACTAGAAAGGGGAAGGACTTTTCTGCACCACCTGAACAACTTGTTTACCAAGAGGGGCAAAAAGAAACTGACCAATGTGAGTGCAAGCCTCTGAATTAAAGGTCATTCATCTGAATATAAAATGCTGGTGAGATCTTTGTCTACCTTTCATCCCTTTGCAGCTAAAATCTTGTGCAACATTTGCTACGTAAACACAAGTGACATATTAATCAAAGTTTGCTCCAGGTATGGCAATCAGGAGGCAACTGCCTTGTAACAGGAATTGCTGGAGGCTGAGAAAATACATACAAACTGCTGATGTGTATTTCTTATTTTAAAGAATCTTCCTCAAGGTTCAGTCTTGAGTTTGATGTCTTGTGATTTTTTCAGAGTATGTTCCAGAAACCTTCCCTTCCTGAGTACAAAGTGGCAGCAGTAACGAAGTCACGTTTTATCCTGCTGCACTACAGCATCTCCAAGGCCCTGTGGGACTGGCTTATTCTACTGGCGACCTTCTACGTAGCTGTTACCGTGCCTTTCAATGTCTGCTTTGTCAGCCATAATGAGAGCAATGATCATCACTCACTTGTCAGTCGCAGCACTATAGGCAGTGACATAGCCGTGGAAATGCTCTTCATGCTGGGTATGATATATTCAGATTTCATTTTGTAAAAATTTTATAATCAGGGCTAGGCAAAATCTTAATCTCTAAATAAATCTACAGTAAATAAACAACTGTCTTTACACAGCAGGAAGTTAAAATCTAACTTCATGTAACAAGATAATTACTAGCTTGTGCCACTTTATTTTAAAGTCATACCTACTGCATTAATTGCACGTTGTGCATCAGTTCACCTCTACATTGAAGCACCTCGAGCAGGATTATGTTGAGACAACAATAGTAAGTTTAAATTTGGAACAACTGTATTTCTTTGTGCAGCTGTTTCCTTGGAAATGGCTAACACATCACCACCTCCTATCAGTTCTCGCCCACTCGGCTTGTCTGTGTTCCCCCAGGCTATGAATCTTAATTAGTTTTCTCTCACTTTGTCCCAATTTTCTTTCCATAAAAGAGGTGTTGAATGTTTGTCAGATAACTTCCTGTTTTACAATAAGTTAGTCTAGTGACAGGCAGAGATACAAAATTGGCACAATCACATGCTGCTCCTTTTTATGATTTTTGTGGCGAATTGCTGTATGGATGACTAAAAGTTTTTAATTATGTTTTATTCAGGTTTTGTGATATCAATTGGTTTAAGTATTATTACTGTTCTTTTTCAGATATAATTCTGAATTTCCGCACCACATATGTGAGTCAGTCGGGTCAAGTAGTGTATGACGCCAGATCTATTTGTCTACATTACTGCACCACCTGGTTCTTTGTGGATCTAATTGCAGCATTGCCCTTTGACCTCCTCTATGCATTCAACATCACAGTGGTAAGCCTGTCGTTACAGCTTGAAGAAAATTAGATTTTTTTGGTCTGTACATCCTGGGGTCTTCAAGTGCAAGAGCAGTGACAAATGTTGCAGTACAATACTTCAGTACAAAGGCTGGGGATTTTTCTAATTGCAGTAAAGCAGAACCTAAATATTTAGGTTTTGTTCCACCAGTTTGTGACTTTAAATTCAGAGGAGGTGCTTTACTGTGGAGATTATGCAATAAGAAAAAAGGGGATGGGTCACAGTAAAAAATATAGAATAAAAATGCAATCTTTAAATAAGTCATAAAAAGTAAAAAAAAAAAATTGTAATTCATTATGTATGTTGCATGTTCTATTTCCCCACTCCTGATCCAAGACATCGCTGGTACACCTGTTGAAGACGGTCCGTCTGCTGCGTTTGCTGCGCCTGTTGCAGAAGCTGGATCGTTACTCCCAGTACAGCGCTGTGGTCCTCACTCTCCTCATGTCAGTCTTTGCTCTGCTGGCTCACTGGATGGCTTGTGTCTGGTATGTCATTGGACGTAAGGAGATGGAAAGTAGTGACCCCATCATCTGGGAAATAGGTGAGCACATTGCATTGGTATCTTAAACAGCTTTCACACTATTAGTCAAGTGTATAATGTTCTTTATCACTCATTAACTTTGCTGTGACAGCAAAGTGTCTTTTAAGCAGGATATATGCTTGAGTGCCTGAATTCTGTTTGCAGCACTTCAACTTGTTTTTTCTTCTTAGTCAAGAGGAAGTCTAGGTCATAGAGTAATTCCATTATATCACTGGTAATGCATTATGTTTATCTGTATCACATACAATCCATTCCATCACTTACCAAAAGAGAAGTGACATCCCATTGAAGCTGATTACATTTTTTTTTATAGAAAAATAACGATACTGATGTTCTAGACCAGTGGTTCCCAACCTGGACTCTAGGACCCCCAAAGGGGTCCCCCAAAGAGCACAGTGGGTTCTCAAGGCTTTGCCCATTCAGAGCAATTGTGATTTAAAATGAAGGCCATGTCCACACAGAGATAAGTTGCTGTAGTTTGCTATACAGCATTTTAACAGTGTATCCTTAGTCAAAAAATAAATAAACAACAAAAAGCCACTTATGAGGCTACAACTTGAGCATCCAATTAATTTACGCTTATGTTCTGAGGTCTAGTGAGGTCAGTGACCAGCTAGAGCTACAGTAGTGGAGCACTTCAGGCCTACCCTGGTAACCATTATTTTTCCCATTAGTTAATAAAACATGAGAAAACACCTCATAGCAGATGATTTGTCCCTATTAAAAAAAATTATTTAAAAAAAAGCATGGCTATTTATTGTTAATTTAACTTTGACCTGATCAAAGTACAGGACTCAGCCAGTATACAGTTTTTATTGTGTGAATCTCACTAAATAAAGCATTAAACCAAGCATGGTTTGAGCACGGGGCAGGGCAGGGGGTCCACAGTTGTTGTTTTTTTGTATTTGCAGAAAGGGGTCCTCAATAAATAAAAAAAAAAGGTTGGAACAATTGTACTAGACTTAGTTTAGTCACCTAATTAGTCCTAAATTAATCTTATACAACCATCATCTGACCTCATCCATCAGGCTGGCTTCAGGAGCTGGGAAAGCGTCTTGAGACACCGTACATCAACAACACCATTGGTGGTCCTTCCATGCCCAGTGCCTATATTGCTTCTCTCTACTTCACCCTAAGCAGCCTTACTAGTGTTGGCTTTGGCAATGTGTGTGCCAATACAGATGCAGAGAAAATCTTCTCCATTTGCATCATGCTCATTGGTGGTGAGTTAAAATGGCGATGACAAAAATTTACCACATTTTGTAAATAATTTAAGATGATCACAATGTTACTCCTTCTGCCACCTCCAGCCCTGATGCATGCAGTGGTCTTTGGCAATGTTACAGCCATCATCCAGCGTATGTACTCACGCCGTTCACTCTATCACACCCGCATGAAGGATCTCAAGGACTTTATCCGTGTGCATCGGCTACCGCAGCAGCTAAAGCAGAGGATGTTGGAGAACTTTCAAGCTACTTGGTCCGTCAACAATGGCATCAATGCTAAAGAGGTGGGTGAAATTATACATTTCAAATAATCAAATGCACATCTGATCAGCATATAAAGTGTTGGCATTGTGGGTTGCAGCAATGTCTTTCCAAAGAAGCATCATTTTCTGTCTTTTCTGTCTGAGTGCATCTAGCTTCAGAAACATGGTCCTTTAAATGTGGGACATCTTGAACTCTCTTGAGTCTTATTCCATTTCCTTAAGTAGATGCCACTGTGTTACAAATAGAATTTCAATGACATTGCCAGAGACTATCTTGGAGGTGTTCCTGGTAATTACAAGGGTAAGAGCTGAAATAGAGAGCATACTCATTAACACCCTCACCATCACCTCTATAGATAATTAATTCACTGTTGAAAGCAACAACACAGCCACTGGTTTCTGTGAACACGCTGTTGTTAACACTGTCAGTTTTTTGCTGAGCAGTTTGACACGTCGTGTGAGTACATCAGCCTTTAAAACCTCAGCTTGGTCTTTTAGTTACATTTAAGGGTTATAGATAGTTGGGGGTTTTAAACTGCAGTAGTAGTCATCAGTTTACTTTTCCTAAGTATTTTATAGGGAATCCAATGTCTTGTGGGAGTTTGTAAGTATATTTTCAATCAAGAAAAAGGCACCCATAGAAAACAGAAATTTTAGAAGCTTAGAAGCTGTAATGGGGCAGCATGAGTGGAAGCCTTGTAAAGATACCTGTGCAATCTGTTCACTTGTGCTTACTGAAATACCCAAACAATGCTAATAACAACTCTTACTCAGACAGTAAATTGTTGATTTCATGATGCACTTAGGCATGAACTTTGAACAATTAAACGATTAAACCCTGGTATTTTTCCCTTCATATTCTCTTAGCTATTGCATGATTTCCCAGATGAACTGCGAGCAGACATCGCCATGCATCTGAACAAAGACATCCTACAGCTGCCGGTATTTGAGAGAGCCAGCAGAGGGTGTCTTCGTTCCCTCTCCCTGCATATCAAGACTTCCTTTTGTGCACCAGGAGAATACCTCATCCGGCATGGTGATGCCCTGCAGGCTAATTATTTTGTCTGTTCTGGTTCCCTAGAGGTTCTGAAAGATGGTGTGGTTCTAGCCATCCTGGGTGAGTGTTCTGAAACTGTGACCCATTTTGACCCATTTACTAAAGTCTGTATCTTTTAACACCTCATTGCAATGCCTCTGTTTATTTAAAAATCCATGTAGGCAAAGGTGACCTTATAGGGGCTGACCTTCCAGAGCATGACCAAGTAATCAAGACAAACGCAGATGTGAAGGCGTTGACCTACTGTGACTTGCAATACATCAGTGTTAAGGCTTTGAGGGAAGTCCTTGGGCTTTACCCAGAGTACAGCAGTCGGTTCAGCTCGGACATTCACCACAACCTCACCTACAACTTGAGAGTGGGCAGTGAAGCTGATGTAAGACATATAATGGTATTGTACCTGCTGAATAAATCATAAATTTAGCATACATACCATCTACCAAATAAGGAACACGAGTACAATCACTTATTAATGCTAACTTCCATACCTTTAGGAAGTAAGAAGATTCCTTTGGACTCCAAGGCACTCTAAGGTATGTGTGTGTTTTGCTATAATTACCACTGGTTTGATATTCTTGATACATCAGGAGGTATTTATTTTGTGTTTGAAAACTGAAATTTTTAGCAAAATGTGGAGATGAAAAATATTTTCAAATTTCACACTCAATGCTCAAAAGAAATGTTTAATTTTATAAAATCTATGGGTATAATAGTAAAAATAGAGAGAAGAGGGGGGAGGGACATGAAATAGTTGTAGGCTGTTGCATTACAGGGAGGCACTGGTCTGCAAAAGTAAAGTAACATTGATTTGAATGCCAGGATACAGGGTTTGCCAGCAAAACATTACAGTAAAAGAATAGAAGAGCAATGTTACTCAATTTACCTGTCAGTTGTATTATTGTTATGGTTTTTCTAAGTAAAATCTATGGTTCAATGTAGTAACCTCAGAATGTTTTTTTTTTCTGGTTAAAAGTGGTTAAAATGTTATGCACAGTGTTTAAAAAGATTAACTGTGGTCTCTTAAAAGAGCATTTGCCCAAAACTAAATAACTCTAACTCCAAACCATCCTCTCTAAACTGTATAGGTTTAGCCACAATCCTAAAGCTCTAAAGATAAAATAAAACATGTAGCCTCTCCACAAGCTTCACTGACTTTTTTACTATGTTTTCCCAGGATCATGTTGCTATGGACCACAAACTACCCTTCACCATTGAGGCAAATGATGCTGAACAAGCAGACAACATGAAAAAAAAACAACAGCAGATGAGACTGCCTCTGATACAAGGTTTAGGGAGCCCTGTCCATCAAACCAGTTTCAGCACCTTAGGGGAGGAGGCCCAGCGTATCGCTGCACTTCACCTCTGTCGATCACCTGTTCAGGGAGGTAGAGGTCGCAGCCCCTCTCCTCAGCCTTTCATCAGCGAAGAGCTCTCTCGCTCTCCTTTGCTCAGTCTCACCAATGACTCAGGCTTAAATCAACGGCCTGTCAAATTACTCCTTCCGTCTATGCCTTGTGTTAGTCCTCTAAACCTGAGCCCTAGGTAACCTTTTCACCCTGCTTTTACACTTATGTGCTGTTTAGGATCATTTGAAATAATGCAACGTCCATTTGTCTCACTGCCAGGGTTGTGGATGGAATTGAAGACAATGGTCAAACATTTCATTTTAATGTAGAGCAATGCGAGGCAAAGACTCATGTGCCAGGTAAATTCTCTGCAGGAAGCACCCTGAATGAAACAGAAATAGCATGTTTAAAAACACATTAGCTTTAAAAAATGCTTAATTATTAATTTTACAAGAATAAATCAGCATATAAAAGTTCCCAATTTTAACAATATTGACTTTTTCTTGTTTAGTGTTCAGCTAGTACCTTTAACCATTTTCATTTAGAATTATCCGTCATCCACCAATACCTCAATCATCTGCATTTACCTTTCTAATCCTCTTTTAGACCAATCAAAGGTGAATGCTAACCTACTTTTGGAGACAGAAGAAGTGAGACAGAACATCAGCAAATTGAACAAAGAGGTATTGTCCAATAAAAGCTGTAAAATACAAATAAAACTTCTCCTTTTGTGAACACGTTTCGATGTAGTAAACATTACTCATTGATCAATCACATAAATGGTTACTGTTATAGAAAAGAACATGAACTGTTTTTGTGTAGAAAAAAACTTTTCTCATTTGGTCAAGATGACTTGAGTTGTTGGTCTTCATCCTGAAGGTGTTGCTTCCAGTTAGCACTAACTTCTCTGTTTAATACAGCTATGAATGACATACTGCTCATTTCCGGGAGTGATAACTTTTTTTTTTCAAAACAAGTTCATGGAAAATTGCCAGATGCACTTTTTTTATGTAGTTATGTTTCAAACGCTGCCTGACAGCAAAAATAGGTTCAAACAGCGATTGTTTCCTATTAAGCTAACTTCTCAGAGCTAGCATTTAATCTCAGGGTTTATCTAATGTTTAACTTTAGTAACACATAATTAGCATAACTATAATGAGCTAACACGATCAAACTTCAAAATAATCAATTTTGATTTTATTTTTTTAAAAGTCAGTGCCCAGAAAAGGACTTTAAGTGTTGTTAACTTTTTTTTTTTTTTTTCTTTTAGGTTACCAGTTTGAATGAAGAAGTGTCCAGTTTGGCAAAAGAGCTCCATGGCATAATGCATTCCCTGCAGTCTCATTTGACCATCCATCATGCCACCCCTAGTGTGATGAATTCTAGCATTTGGCAGCCTAATGTCCCTTTAAATACATCCACTGAATTGCATCTTAATCATAAAACAATTAGCCATCCTTCTAGAAATGCATGCAGCTGCACTGAAATGCCTTCCCATGGCAGAGGTCCCACCTTGCTGCACTCCTCAAGCCCTGTGTCAACCTGTTTGCACATATGCTGCTCTGACAGGGAAGGAACTGTGGCTCAAAGGCTATCGAGCTCCTACAGCCTCTTTCAAACAACTAAAGCTACTCCAAGCTCCCCTTACATGACCCATCCTCGTGCCCAAGGAGGCTCATCCCTCCTGGGCATCAGCCCAGCCTTCAGTAGCTTCCCAGTTGTTAGTCAGGTCCCACAGATGGTCTACAATGCACCTGTTGCCACAAAACACAGTGCTCACCCTTTATGCTCTACTGTAAATTGTGGTCACTCCCATCCATCATTCAGTGTTCAGACCAGTTTTGATGTCACACAAAATCTGGCTGTGTCCCAGACACCCATTCATTCCCCCATTACTCCTACTGGCCAGTGTCCCACAGCCATCAGTTCTTTAACACCTGCAGAAGTCTTCAATTCAATGTACACAGGGCATAATCAAGGCCAACAAAGTTCTACTAACGGTCCCAGACAAAATGCACTTGTAGGATCCAGCCCTCCCCACTACTCTTAAGTCCATGCATCAAACAGAGACCGTCGAAATTATCTCCTCACAGAGGGGACAGATAATATTGAATCTAATGGTGCAGTAATCTGAACATGGAGGAATTACCACTCTGCAGTATCAGGTTGTTTTACTGTATAATTGTGACATTTTGCTATTTTGTGTTTAAGACTTGTGCTTTAAAGTTTCCGAATGATAAATTGCACTTTATCTAATTGCATAGGCACCATTTTCAATGCTGTTTTCGGAACAAATGACTTTTCATTTAGTGACAAGTAGGTGTAAGTTAAAGGTATGCAGCGCCACTTGGTGGTGGAAGTAACAAATTGCAACACTTACATTTTGAGTAACAATTATACTATTGATTTTTTTTTATTCTTCATCTGTTTGTTTCAAACCATATTGTGCTATTTTTTTTACATTAAAGTTTTTCAAACTCAATGTATGGCAAGATTATTCATAATTTCGGGATTCAGTGTGATCCAGAAATACACTGCAAATGTCAAATAAAATTTTAGCAACAAATAATAATAATTTTATTATTATTATTATTATTATTATTATTATTATTATTAATAATAATAATAATAATAATAATAATAATAATAATAATAATAATAATAATAAACAACACTGAAAGCACAAGTGCTGATTTTAGAACAGCTTTAAAACATTAAGTGGCATAATGATTCCACAAATGACTTGGACAAATATTACTAAATCTTAAAATACGTAAAAGATCAATCCTTGAAAACGATTTGTGCTGCTGAATGGGTGACGTTTGTAGGCTGCTGTTGTCATTGGTCAGACAGCCACTGACAAAAAGTAGGAGGTTCCCGAAAAAAAAAAAAATTACTAACCGGAAGGAAAGGCCAGAGCCCAAGACGAAGAAGAAGAAAAAGACAGTCGCAGCTGATGAGACCAACGAAGGAAGAGAAAGTAATGTAAGTCAGATAACAATTTTTTTTAAACATGGAATTCAAAAAGTTGTTTTGAATATACGCTGGACTTTTTGTCGAAGAGCTGTTATCCCTTGTCTTGTCAAATTTTGCTCAACCGACCAGTTAAGTTAGGGCTCAACCTTACTGTCCATTAGACTGGGTCGAGTGAGGCTGCGAGTTTCTAGCTTTGTGAAACAGCATATTAAAAAAACTACTCATAAAACCTTGCTACAGATGTTGTTGAGAGACAGGTGTCAACGTTTCATACTAGCAGCAGACACAGTCATAAGGTATCCGAGTTTCTCATATGTCAAACAGCTGACGACGTGTTGCCGAGGAAAGAAAGTTGTCTAATGACGTTTTTGACACGGGGCTATGGCTGCTAACAAAGCTAAAGCTATTAGAAGTCAAGTTTCTCTTTCAGTAGCATACCATTAGTTTTGTTGTTTCAAAACTTGCAAGCTAGCGCAAATGCTGGGTGAACGGTAAAGTTAATAGCTGATTTTTTTTTATTTTGTTGCAAGGCATCGTTAACCCATGTACGTCAATGTTAAAGTGTACATCCCAATTTAGCTGACAGATACGTTGTTCTTTACTGATTACTGAATCAATAGTCTGTTTAATCTATGTGAAGGAGTCGACCTATCTCCTCTTTCAGGAATGTGTATCAGCCACAGCCAGTCACAACCAGAAGGAACTTCACGTTTTAAAATAAATTAATAAATGGCTTGAAAATGTTAGTTGTCACCTAACTGTATCTCAGTTGTGGTACCATGTTAACATCATGTGGTTTGAACGCAATAACCTCTCTTCTATGCAGCCGGTTAAGTACTTAATAATCGGTTTTATCTTTAAAATTTGAGTTAAAATTTCATATCAAAGATGCATAAGTAGGTTGTTTTCTTTAAAGAGATTTAGGAAGAAAAATTGTGTAGTAGTTTAGCATCCTTATAATAGTTTTGAATTTTTATTTTTTTATGACCGTAGTGTAGGTTTTTTTTGTTGTTGTTGTTTTTGTTTTAAACCAAACACTGAGACTTGCTTTAAAGCTCCAGGCATTCTCCCTAGTCGTGAGTAAGTTTCAGATGCAGTCACGGGCCAGTTAATGTCCACACTCTTTAACTTTAAGCAGTGCTGTGTCGTCATAAAAGCACAACTACTGCTGAGAGCAGTTATTTTGCAATTCTGCTCATTGCATTGTTGAGGTTGTACGTCTGCGTCAATGTCTACTTATTTTTAATGGCAGTTACAATCACACATATGTGTATACCTTTAAAGTTCCTGTTTATGGCTTAATAAGGGGAGCAGGGCTTGGACCTTTGAGACAGGGGGATTTACAGTTACCACGACTTGCTTGAGCCCTTCTGTTTATGGTGTATGGACCTTGACCTCCTAAAGAGGTCCACCTATCTTGACAAGCCAGTGCTGATGAAACAAAGTGTGGGATTTTATTCTCCATCAGTGTGACGTTTCTACTTTTGGTCCAACATTTATGTTTTTGCATTGTTTAAAGTTTTAGGTTGTAAGAGTTAAAGTTTTTATATATATATATATATATATATATATATATATTAAAAATTATTTAATATTTTAAACTAGGTTTTAGATTTTTTTTTTACTAAAGTATTTTACAGTTTAAATGTGTTTTTGTTGTTGTCATTTTTTTTTTTTTTTTTTTTTTTTTTTTTTTCCTTGGAACGCACTTCACCCCCCTCCGCCCCCCCCCTTTCCTCAAAA
>JBAMHW010000023.1:20779456-20789458 GCA_037177495.1 Rhadinocentrus ornatus
GTATATATATATATATATATAAATATATATATATATATATATATATATGAATCAGCCTGATTCAAAAACAGCACAGATTCAGGTATAATGAGCAATTTCCAAAACAAATGCAAATTGTGAAATGAAAGCAACTGAACAGCAAACTATTTGTTTCAGACTAGAAGCCATGCTGACGTATAAAAATTATCTTTCTCTAGGAATGACATGATGAGGTCAGCCTCGCGGTGTCACATGTGCCGTAATCCTTTCAGATCTGGCAAGAGCTGGAGTCAGTGGTGCTGCCACGGACATAATCACACTAAAAACAGGCTCTGTTCTGCTGTCACTCCTGAATCAGATACAGTCTGGCACAGAGGAGATGTGCAGTATGATTTACTCTGATCAAGTGCAGACTCTATAATCAGCACTGATTACTTCCCTTTAATCTGAGCTCAACACCCTGTGCATCTTAATTGCAATTAGCTGTCTTCTGAAATTAAAGCAGCTTGAAGTACATGAGCAACTGATGATGGTCTCTCTGTAGCTATGTTTGTTTGAATTCAGATGATGTTCCTAACACAATAGACTCATGTAATTGAGAACTAAGGCACATACAGTAGGCACATCTGTATGCAAAAGCAGGACAGAACCTTTCCTCGTGTTTTGACAAAGCATTAGTAGGAAGCACGGCGGGGCTTATTTAATTAAGATTAGATGGAGACTCCTGAATGTTAACTGTTTTTGGAGCTGTAATTTGTAGTTTGGATTGATTACCGGATTTGGATGATCTATCACTTTTTTTTTCTTCTTTTTTTTTTGCCAGTGAGAATGTCAAACTAAAGATTCAAAATTTCAGATTTACCGATTTCTGCCTATATGATTAACTGTGTTTGGGTCCCAGACAATTGGGTTAGCAGCAAACCAAACATACATTTGACTGTATTTGCATGTTTATGCTACTTTGATGTTTCAAGTCAGTGTTAAGCTAATTGTATAAAGTTGAAAATATCTGCCTCATTTCAGGCTACAGTTTGCTTGTTTCTGAAGAATGCATATTAAACTCTACTAATATTGCAATTCAGTTTATCTAAGTAATCAAATTAGTTGGTAGTAACAAAAAAGGATAAACTGATCAAAACTTGCATAAATATCTGGGTTTTTTTTTTAGTTTTTTTTTTTTTACCTGATGACATTTAGTTGCACCTTCCATTTATTTTATAACAGACAAGCTTAAAATGAATGTCTCCTTTCAGGTCATTTGACTAATTAACTTCTAATAATGGGAGCTAGCTAAGTGACCTAGCCACCTCTGAAAGAAAGTGGTCCTGCTTGCTTAAGATTTCATGATAAAGAAGTAAAAAAAAAAAACATTATGTGGGCGTAATAGCTGCTCAAAACAAACACAAAAACAAATATTGTAAACTAGTTACCAAGATTTAGTTCAAATTGTACTTTTAAGTGAAAATGCTTACCTGATGTTGGCAAATTAGCTTTACTGTCATAAATACAAGTTGTAATAACTGTAATAAATGCAAGCTAATAAACCTTTGTGGTGTAAGCATTAATAACAGAGGATTTTAGTTCCAATCAGCACTGAAAGTCTGTATTCCCCCAGGAAAATACTCAATGAATGACTGAGGGAGAAAAACACAATCTTTCAGCGCTATATTGCTATATTTTAACAGCAATGACTGTAGCTACTTTAGCGATTGTGGCTAGTTCAGTATTTATCCGAGAGGCTACTAATTTGATATATATATGTGTGTACAAAGTAACAATGGTAACAGTTTATAATCGTATTTTACTCTGTACTGAGATGGTGGATGTTTAGAACAGTATTTGTTCATCACGCACCTTGTCCAATGACTGTTGTAACAGTCCTCCTTAAGCTGCTAAAGGAGATTTCTGACCTGATCTAATTGGTCCTGGAGTGTCTGCTACTGGGGCATTAACAATAGATCTTTTGGGTCGTAATGTTTTCAATCTGGTATGCAGAAACGTTTAAGTGTTCAACAGGGCATTGTATTTTTAAAGTTGAACAGCACGTCTTGTGATAATATCATCATCCACGATTGATGGGTGTGTGAGGAATATTCATTTGTGTGGAAAAGACAAACTTGCTAATATTTTTTAAATAAGTTTAATTGTACAGTAATGTGCTTAAAATGCTGCCCTAATATGACAGCTATAGAGGTAGATTACAACACCCATCACATGAACATTTTTCTTGCTGCAGAAAGAAGTCACACTTGTTAGGCCATATCTCACACTGGTCTCTCACAAAGCATCACACTCATGCTGTCAACAGTTTTGAGCACACCATTGTTTTCCTCTTTTGTAGTTGTCACCCATACTGAGTCCAGAGCACACACTTAGACAGGACACTGACAGCAAGTCATGCCGTCTGCTGTGAGGTTGTCGGCCACCTTGTCAAGGCAACAGGACTTTACTGTCCCCATTCTTCTGGCAACACTAGAGTATCAGGTTGCCCACAGTGGCAAGCAAAGCGGTGACATTTGCACTGTCCTTCTGTATGTTTACATGTGTTGTCTTGGCCTTATTTATAGTTCAAAGTGCTTATCCAGTGTCTGCCTGCACTGTGTGAATGTCAGCTTCTACAGGTCAACTGTGTGTGGGTCTAGCCAAATCATTCAACCTTCATTGTAGAGTGAAACCAATGCAATGGGGTTTAAAATTTTTTAATGGCAACTGTATTTAGCATTCAGGGGTAATAGTGTCCACTGCCATCAGACAAGTCTTAATTAGTTCAAAGTTTACAATTCAGGATTCTTTGTACATGCTCATATTCATTCATTTGATGCTTGAAAACGTATTCGTGTGTACATTTGCGGCGACATGAGACCAATTATTGAACGTAGAGGGCGCATCTTTGTTGCTGCTCATCTCCTTTGATTGAGGAGGTAGCTCTGCGGAGTGGCCAGGGAGTCTGGTATGAGCGCCAGAGTCAAGAGTTAACCAGCCTATTTCATGCTTTATTATAGAGCAGATGAAAAGGGTGCTTGTCTCTTCTGTGTGCCACTTTGTTCCTTTGCTTTTGTCTGACTCTCGCTGCTTTATTCCTTCCCTTTGCTTTCCTCCAACAGAACTGCATGCTTGGTTATTAGAAACTCAGAGAGGAGCCTCTTCTTGGGGATCTTTGACACAGATGTTTCAGGGATTTCACTAACCTGAGTAATAAATCTAAAAATTAAACAACATCTGCAGGACAAATATTGATGCTCAAATAAAAATGCTTTAGTTTTTAATGATTTTCATAACTGCAGTTCTTCAGATCAGTGCCATGTACATGCATGTGTGTAGATCTGCCGCTGCTTTGGACCAAACTAAATGCATTGTTCTGTCCCGCTTCCTCTATTTCTGCCAGTAACTGCAATTGGTGTCACACTAATCCCTGTTATTAATCCATGTCTTATTCAGGCTGGTGAGGATTATTGTGAATTGTGAACTCAGATGACAGCCCACAGGTTTTTATTTACCCCTCTCCTTTCTGATCTCTGGAGGAGGAGGCTCTGCTGGAATGTGCTCAATAATGTATGTTTTTTGTTAAAAAAAAAAAGTGGGTTGGTATTTGTGTATGTGTGTGCGTTTGTGTGTGTACATGAAACAAATTTAATTGCTGCTTTACATAAAGCATGGTTCTGGAAGCTTTCACAGGCAGAAACACTGGGACATACAGTGTAAGAGGAACTGTAAAAGCATTTCAGTAAAACAGACTCTCTCTCTCTCTGAGGTCGCTGCTGAATGTATTGATTATGCCATGAAAATATCCAAGCAGTCAAGGCTCACATAAGCAAGCTCTGTTTAACTTACCTATTTTAGACATGAGCAGAGTAATGGATGGAGGAATATGTTTTTTTTATAAATAAAGTGAAGTGAAAGAGAGGAAAATTATGCAAAATAGAAAATAATAATGGCAGAATGACAGAAAAAGACTAAATGAAAGTGAACTGCAAACACATACATGGCGTGCGGAAATGTGAGTGCTTGAATTTGATTGAAGGAGCAGCAACATAAGTCCTGGAGGAGAAAAAAACACCGTATGAAAGTGAAGCCATTCATCATCTGTAACCTTGCCAGGACTCAGGACAGAGTCTAAAAAAATTTGATGTGACAGAAACAGTAACACACCTTTAACAAAAAGTTGCCTGATAACACCGTTTCAGTCAAGTAGCCTAGTCAAACCCTTATTTGGGTGTACCAGTGTAGCCAGAGATAAACACAGGGCTCATCTAGCATAAAAAGATTTCCACAAATTTGTTGCTCTGGCACAGTAAGATATTGATCTCTCTTCTTTATCTGAGATGGTCCAAGGACATAGGATGCTTCTGTAAACCTCAGAATGGTTTACGTACTTGTAATGTTTTGAGGTTGTTTTCATTTCCAGAAAGGCATACTGTTAAACCAACAATGTTAAGACACTGAATAATAGGCGGCATGTCTGAATTTGATTTGACTCATTTGAACTGTTTAACTACCACAAACAAAATGCACCTGCTTTGTTTGAAAATGCCAAATGAAATCTTTACAATAGTTAACACAGCGGCTTCTATTAAATGTTTGAGTGTCAACATTTTCAGTATATATTTAAAGAGTTGACTTTTTAGATTGGCAGTACTGTATAGTAAACAATATTTCTGAACCAGTAAGTCAAAGTAAAAATAGATAAACAGTCAAATTGTGATAAAAAAAAACATGTCTGTACTAAAAATCCACTAAAATTAAGTAATTTAATTATTATAAGTTTCAGCGATTTATTTAAAATTAACCTTGTGGGATTCATTGTGATGCTCCTGTACATTGCAGATCTGTGTAAAGTCTTGGGTTTTTGTTTATATATAATGTAATATGACCTCTTGCAGCATGCCTATCAGCGTGATTATGTTAATCTTTCACATAAATTATTTGAGAGTAAAGAAAATTAGGTTTTAGATATTTTAGATATTTTTAAAGAAACCCAATAAATTGCATACCAGCCTCATTTCCACTTTAAACCATGAGAGACTGGCATGAAGGCCGTCTTGGACAGATGTGTTTTGTCTGCACTTAACCAAACAGGAGAACAATAATCAAGGTGCGATACACTACTGCTTTTGTCACAAATACTCTACAAGTAGGGGTAAGAAATAAGGTACATCTTCTAATGCCTGAGATACCAGCACCCAGTTTGTCCCATAACAAATGCTCATCTAGTGCAACACCTAGCAATTTTACCTCATGAACCTGCTCAATGTCAGAACCTCTGAGTGAATGACAAACACTTTTAAAAACTCTTCTCTGTGCGGCATTTGGGGTTTTAAATAAGGTTGGGTAACTTTTTAAAAAAAAATTTATTTAGTTAGTTAGTCTTGACTGTTTATTGTGTTATTTTCTGGTTGTCATTTGCTGCTAGTTGCAAAACAAATTGGGGATAATAAGTTAATAAACCTAACCTTAAGCCTTGAAAGGTACAACTGATTATCATTTCTAGAATATTTGTACTTAAACTTAGTACTTTTAGTTTAAGCTACATTTATTCACAAGTTACAAAGACAACAAAACAAATGTTAAAACACAAAATCCACATATAATTTTAAATGTTGATTATATGATAGTAGCAGCCAAAATTAGCATCACATGTAGATCACTTTGAACGCCCGCTAATATAAAAGCTTTATTTGTTTACATGTTTACCAAATATTGTAAAAAAGAAAAGGAAAAAATGTTGAAATCTGTTATTTAGAACATTTTCAGCACTGTCTGCAGCACAAGCAGCAGGATTTCATAAATATTCAGACAGAAAAAGGTTACATCTTCATTGTATATTTATACATTTCTGAAATGCATTTATAAAAATGAAAAAAATGTACTACAATATTTTTTTGCTGTTTTACTAAAGGACAAATGCTGTATGTACAGTATATAACATTTACTAGCAGATGTATCATAATTCAGTGCTTTTCCTCGTCTTTTTAAAAAGAACTTTAAGACTTTCTTAACATAGATCCCAGTAATCAACTTTATGTACCAACAAGTGGCGTCGTTGGGCCTATTTTAGGGGGGCTACAGCGTCGTTCATCCAATCCATTCCACTTTGTAGAGAATGGCCACATCATTGAAAATCCAGTCCATAAAATTCCCTGTGACCTTGCACCTGCACTCGGTACCTGCAGCTGTGCCTTGGAAGCACACAGAGCCGAATAGAACAGCATTAGAAGAACTTGAATGAATTGATAAAGAATAGAAATAGGAAAGTTTTTCAAGAAAGTTAGTAGGCCTATTCATCACTGCTGATAGTAACAATTAGTTAGCATGAGCCCCCAGGTGACAGCAAAAAGTCCCATATAATAGTCCCAAATAAAAACCTGGCTTGCACACTACAATCTCTGCGCACGTCTTCTTGCCTTTGTTGTTTTGCGGTCAAAAGTTATATTTCAGCTCTAAAAGAACGCTGCTACTTAGCTAGCTTGTTAGCCCAAAATGCATTGTGATAGTCCTATTCTTTCTACCATACTATCTTTGGGGGGACTTCCTTCTGGAGCATCAGAAGTGAATCTCACTTTAGGCACGAGTACAGGATCTGAACTCTTTCAAGTTGCTATATACAGTAAGGGAGAAGGGAGTTGGTTGTCACACTTTAATTTCCATTCTCAAAAATTGGTAGCCTCGGATGGATCCATTTAATCTCTAATGGAAGCCAGAAGTCTCGTGTCAAAATTATGGACTTTTCACTCCTCAATATAAATCTGTTCCTGTTATGCATGTGTAGCAGGGTGTCGCTCTGTCCTCTGGGCTGTTTCTCTATAAAAGGGGAAAGTGGCATTTTAGTGGGAGTGCCAGGTTCCTGTTGAGTGGCCATGGTGTCGCTGGGCCATGTCAGCCTTGTATATTTTGACCTTGACGGTGATTGGTAAATATGGTTTTTATATGTAAAATTTTATATATCTTGGATGAATGTATTTTGTAATACAGGATTGGGGTCTGGTAGACATCAATCTGAGGAATGAGTATGACTGGGCATGGGGATTCGACGCTGCAGTTTTGGTGTCTATTAATGTGTGTTTTTAGATATTAAATTAAAATGTTTTTGGTTGTAATTTTGTCTTTTTATTTCAGTTTTTGGGGTACCACTACCTGCTGTCCTTTTAAGATTTAAAGACTTGGTTTTGTTTTTTAGCTCCTGATTCGAGCTGTATGTGGTGACAGTTGTAAGAGCGGACTAACTATTAAATCGTTTTTGTTTTGTATGTTTTTTTACTGGGTCATTTCCCTTCAAACGTTCTCTATTATCCTGTCCGTGGCTACTCAGATGTGTTTACACCTGATCCTTTTGCATGAAGCTATGCTGTGTTTATTTGTAGTGGTTTAAGTGCAATCGTGTGAGGTTTAAATTGGCACCGTCACCGGGTGCCGGTTATTTACCGCGTTGGACGCTGTCGACTGTTTAACTCTAGATGAATAGATCGAGCAAATGAGAGACTTTGTACAAGCTCGAGGGCGAACAGAGAAAGATTGTGCTCAGATAGTTTTTGACCATCTAGAGAGCGCTGCCATAACGGAGATAAAGTTCTTGCCAACGGCTCAAAGAGAACAAGTGCAATGTATTCTTGATGTCCTTAGGGAAGTGTACATTTTTATGCACTTACAGATATCATTACAACGTAGTTTCTATAATCGCAGACAACAAGACGGTAAATCCTTGCTTGATTATTCACATGCCTTGATGGATTTAATGGATCAAGTGGGTAAAACAGATGTACAGATAGCTTCAAGAGACATGACCAGTTCTGTGATGGTGTGAGAGATCAGGCCCTGAGAATGAGACTGAGGGATCTGGTAAATGTTAACCCACAGTGGACAATTCGTGATTTTAGAGGTGAAGTCATAAAATGGATGGCTCAGTATGAACACCAGTCCTCTAAATCAAACCGTTACACCAGTCCAGTTTTAAATGAAGCATCTGTTTCCTGTGAAAGCACTGTGTCATGCTCTCCTGAATATGGTGAACTGCTGTCGTTGTTAAAAGTGCAAGAGACCCAGTTAGAATTGATTATGAAGGCTATAGCCCCAAATAGTGCCCTGCCTTCTAAAGCAGGCAGTTTTAGACCCTGGAAAACAGCCGTTGGTAAACCAATCTGTTTTAAGTGTGAACAAAGTGGCCATATTGCCCGAAATTGTTCCACCAACAGTAAAACGGACACTAGAGATGGTGTTCAGTCCCCAAAGCAGGCAGGAAACTAGAACCCGTCAGTGTGCAGAGCCAAACACTGGTGGGGGGTTCACGAGGCTCTGATAAAGCTGTTCATGAAAATGAATGTAACCTGGTTGGTGAATGCTTGAAAGGGGAGGTGGATTTTGTTGGGGTTAATGTTAACTGCCTGTTAGATTGTGGATCCATGGTTACAACATGGTAAGAATTTTTTTTTTAACACCTCGTAGAGTTATTGCTACAGTTCAAATAGCCACTGTTGTGTCATCTGACTCCCAGATACAGTTTTCGGTCGATTTACACAGTTGTACTGCAGTTGTTTCCAGTCAGGAAGTCATTACAACGGATACTCAGATGGAACTTCCTGAGTTTAAAAATCTTCATGGAAGAGAGGAACAACAAGCCAGGGATTTGCTGTGGAAATACTGCAAAGTGTGACCTAGATGTGGGTAGTACCAACTTAATAACACATGAAAATCCACTGACGGAAGAAACACCTATGAAACACCGCCTCATAAACGCATCCCTCCTTCTCAGTATGACCTGGTACGTGCTCATATTCAAGAGCTCCTACAAAGTCAGATCATAAGAAAAAGCCGTATGCATCACCACTTTTGTATTGGTACAAAAGAAAGCTGGAACTTTACGTATGTGTGTGTATTACAGAAAGTTAAATGCCAGAACTAGGAGGGATGCATTTCCTTTGCCTAGCATTGATGAGTCCCTTGATGCTTTGGCAGGGGCCCAACGGTTTACAACTCTAGATCTGGCTAGTGGATATAGTCAGGTCGACATGGCTAAGAAGCATAAGGCAAAAACAGCGTTTTGCACACCTTTTGGGTTATTTGAGTTTAATCGCATGCCATTTGGGTTGCGTAATGCACCTAGCACATTTCAGCGCCTTATGGAGCGCCATAATAAATATTGGTTAACAGCATTGAGATAGCTAAAAGCCGCAGTATGTAAGAATTACTCCCATCTAGTGGTAAGCAAATATATTACAAGCAACTATGTAGTGCTCTACTGGAGCCTCATCGTTTAAAAGCGTTATTACAACTACGGAAACCGCAGAGATTTATAAATGTGAAGTTCGAGTGTCCCGTCAGGTGATGAGGAACAGAACGATATTATTTTTTAGGCCAATAAGTTACAAGTGTGCCCTCCATGTATTTAGTACCAAGCTACTGCTAATAGCTAATGTTATTGTATGAAATCAGTTGTTGTGAATTGCAGACTCAGAGATCATCTGATGAAGAGAGAGAAAGAGGGAGAAAAAGCAGGGCAGTGGTACTGCAAGAAGAAGATTTTGTGCTGTAACGTTACTCTGTGTTTAATAACATGTATTTCAGCTGATTTATCCAGGGAGATTATTTGATAGAAAATATTTACTATCTGAGAGATTTTTTGCATTAGAATGCTGCGGTTCTGGTGATTAATTCACGCCAAGAAACTGGTTTTACTTTGGTCTATTTTGTCTGACCCCCATCCAGTTGACAAATCAGCTGAAATAAAATATGAAACACGAGGGAAAGCTCTCGGAAAATACGTCTCAAAGAAGCACACAGTCGCCTACTGGTATGACTTCTGTGAGGAGTAACAACTGCAAACTGTTGCAACGTAGCTTTTCTACTGTAGGCTAACTAACAAATTAGCCGTTTCTGCCATTTTATTTAGTAAGTAACAGTAAATAATCCGACTTAAACAGGAGGATAAAGTAGTTGCTGGACCACCTGCCCTGTATCTAACATAACACCAAAATAAACTTCACTGTTAGATTGCATTAACTCACCTATCCAGCAGAAAGCTGCAACCTCCGT
>JBAMHW010000023.1:20789558-20821961 GCA_037177495.1 Rhadinocentrus ornatus
ATAGATATCACCTGGGCCCTGTTTCAGAAAGTTGTTCTGGTGGTTTCAGAAAAGCTCAGAGTTGGTCAACCCAGAGTTAAAAGCGCAACTCTGGGTTGACCAACTCTGAGCTGTCTAACTCAGAGTTTTTGGTTTCAGAACATGTAATAACTTCCTTTTCCTGGGCTTTTATCTCAGGAATTGGTGTAACCAGGGGTTGCAGGAGAAGTGAGTGTTGGTGGAGAATAAACTGGGTGTTTTACAAACATCGTGTTTGTTGGACTTTTTCAATCATAATTTCACCACTGGCTGAAAGGGGCATCTATGTAAGTCATCTCTTGAGGGCTAACCCCACCCCTGTCTTTAAATCCTAGAGATGCCCCTGGTACCAACACAATCATAGATTTAAGCCTTAAGAAGTTTAACCATGGGCACCATCATTTCCAATGATATTACCAATGACAAAAACAACAGCAACAACAAAGAAATAGTTAACAGAGCTACTGATCAGAGAGCTGAAGGTCATGGGTTGCAGCATTGCCTAATAGAGGCACTACATTAACTGGAGGCATGTTTTGACAGATCCAATTAGAATGAGCTCCACCTCTACTACAGCCCTGTCCTCAATAAAAGCCTCAGCATAAGTAGCTTTAAAGTAGCATGTCACCCACAGTGTTTCATCTTCAATTTAACCTCTGTAGTTTCTCTGGTACTCCTTTGGTTATCACAGTGTATCGCATTAATCTGCATAAGTAGATCTAGCGGCATAGCCCAAGCACTTCATTGTTTTGTGTTGTTTCTTCAGTTTTTCTTGGCTTTGACTCTCCTCATCAAAATAATTGTACACTATTCATAAACATTATATTACCATCAAATGCGTGTTTTCATGCCAAATGCATTTTATGCTGCCACCACCCCCTTTCTCTCCATCCCTCAAAACGTCTATTCCTGTCTTTGGTAAAGCTGCATTTCTTGCGGTTATCCACAAATGTCCAAATGATAGGTTCTGCGTCTAGGAAGAAAAGGGAGTCATGCTTCACAAGATGGAGTACAGTGAAGCATCTGACTCCTGCCAGTAGAGGAAACAAAGCAGGCTCCTTTTTAAAGTAATCTACCGCCTGCTTTCTTTGTGTTCCCTTCACTCTTCTTCCAGTCCTCCCTCTCAATTATTCCTGAGAAACAACACACTTGTCAATCTTTTGCTTTTCAATAGCTAATGGTCTATCTATCCTTCTCTGCCCAACAGTTAAGCCAATTAATTCGATCAAGCTGTTTGAAAGTCATTTTCAGTCGCAGCAGGAGGACATCATCAGACTGACAGCACAGACTCATTTTATCCATTGTTAAGAGAGGAGCAACACTGAATGACCAAGGTAAATTAGCCTGAATGGATCCAGGAGTAATTTTATATCTGTACTGTGCAATTATGTTTTGTGTGCATCTATTTTTTTTTCTTTTCTGTCATACTGTATGACAGAATTTGCCCAACGACAGTATATGTCCATGTGTACACATTGTATGACTCACAACGTGTGTACACAGACATAAATTTAGGCAAATTCAGTGCAAAACATGGGTTAGGCTGTGGCATGAATCAGCATATTTTATTATGTTAGAACAAATCGTAAGATCAGAAATTATATTTTCAGGTTACAGCGTAGTCTAGACACTGACTGTCATTGTCATGCTACAGCTTTGCCTTCAATGCCAGAGGAAGCCTTTTGTAAATTCCTTTTGTTTTTTCTTAGCCTTGCGATGGTCAGAATGTGCCCCCTCAAATCTCTTTTGACTTCCTCAATAAAGAAACCTCAGAGAAAATGGATCCTCTGTCCAAAGTGCACTGTAAGATAATGAGCTGTCCAAATGCTGTTGGATGAGAATTGTGTGTGAATCATTTTTCTCCCCTTTTCTGCTGCTGTGAGCTATCAGTACCCCCAATCCCGGCCTTTGATGTGGCGCTCCATTGTCTTGCAGAGCTGCAGGAAATTGAAAGAGAAGATCAGGAAAGTGTTAGTGAAGGGGAGAAGTGACGTGCAGTCCATCAGGGTTTTCTGGGACACAGCACACGGAAATGAACTAGCCTTGCATGACCTGGGGGCATTTTCGTCGTGTGAGAAAAAAGCGCAGAGGGATTTGTTGTTTTTTTGTTTGTTATTTTTAAATGTCCACAAGATCAAATAAGTGATTTTACTACAGGTTTAATATTTACAGATCTTTTTCCACCCAATATGTCCTCTCACAACTGCATCCAAGTCTGTATTTAAATTCTGAGAAAATGCTAAACCTTTGCAGAATCCCACAAAACCCACTCACTCTGCTGTAAACAAAGAATTTGTTCATTGAGACTTGGAACTCAAATTTGATTTTTAAATAAAGAGACGAGAGAAGCTTTCTTTCTTCATCCACCTCTTCGACTTTGTCCCTGGCCTTATGGGGCCTGTGCCTCATTGCCGCAGGGCGCTCTGATTGGGGTCCTTCTCTGCTGCCTTCTGGGTGGATGCGTGGTTGTCTCTGTGTTGGGCTGGCTGGGAATTGTGCTCTGGGGTGCGGCTTTGATCTTTGCAGGGGCCAAGTCACATTTGCAAGATCACTGATCACTATAATCAGTAATGCCTGATATTTTGCCCCCACATACTGTACACTAACCTGCATGCTAATATAGTCACTGTGTTGTCCTGCGGGTTTAATCACCAACAACTACAGTTATGTTCATGTTTTTTCTTTGTGTTGCTGTTGCTTTTGTTGTTGTGATTCATGATTCTTTTACCCTGCTTGTCTGTCTTTTTTTAGGCACTCCCCATGATTGTCTGCTTTGTTTTTCTTAAAGATGTTTCAGGTGTTTTTTTGTTTCCTTACAGTAGCAGCAGGTCGACTGGTTTTCTTGTTTAGATTGAACAGCTGATGCTGTTTCTTTCTATCTGGTGTATATTTGTTTCCTTTTTTTTCTTCTTTTTCTTTTTTCTTCTGTTCACAATCTCAATACTTTTGCCCCCACTACTCATAATATGTAAATTTAGCTATATAAAATAAAAAAAAACAACAACAATAATACTAAAAATCAAGAGGGGCCTTGTATCCACAAAGCTCCTCTTGGCAAAGCAATTTGGTTAGGCACAACTCAACAGCCAGACCACCATTCTGCTTGCTATGAAGCTCGACAAGTAAAAAGAAAAAAGAAAAAAGAAAAAAAGCTTAACACTGTAAGTGCTTTCTGTGTTTCTGTCAATGAAAATGCAGTCTCCTGTACCTTTTGGTTCCCATGTTGATAAATTGCAATGACAGTTTGAACAGGTTGTTCAAAATGGGGACTACAGAGTGGTTTTAGGCAAAGTTAACAAATCCATTTCTGCTCTTTTGTAAGCCCTGGTAAGGGAAATTAGCATATTTAAACAGCACTGTGGCACATTTTGTGAATACATTAAAATATTTTTAAGACTTGATTAATGAAGTTTGCTCATTCAGGGGTGTAGACATCACAAGTCAGACAATGTTCTTCTTCTAGTACAATTCATTAGGCTTTTCTCAAGAGCAGGAAATGTATTGTAAGCCCTTTTGAAATATTATTTCTTCTGAAATCAAACATTTGGTCGAAATGTATGGACAGTTTTTGAACATTAGACTCAACAAAACAAGAATTGAAGCAAAATCATGTATTGTTTGACAGTAATGTGTTCAAAGTTTTGTTTGTGCCTACCACTTTGTGTAAGAGGGAGCGGGAAAGAAGAGGGGTCTGGGGATGTGAGTCCAGAGAGAAGCAAAACTCTGTCTGGATGATGAGCCTCTGGTGGCATTAGGCACCCCCGCTCCCCGGGAGGTCCCCCAGGGCAAGACAGGCCAGGAGTAGCCACCCCCCATGACCGGGTCACACAGCGACTGCAGCCAATGGGCCACCACCAACCCCAGAAGGCACCCACCCCTCACATGTTAGGGGGGAACGAGAGGAGAGGGAGGACAGCAAGAGAACCCAGACCCACGGCACACCATCCCCAGGCCCCCCCACACAAGTGCATGTGATCCCTCCCCACCCCACCTCTGTCCTTGCACACTCCCACAGTATAAACATACACACAGCAAACAATTCGGGGACGGTGCATCCCAAAGTTTAAAAAAAAATCTATTTGATTAATTTTTTAAAAACTCAACCTTAACGTCTTGTATGAAGCCCCATTTTAATAGTGTAATTTCAAAGCTGTTTTTGTGATGTACACAGGTGGAATGCCAAATTGTCATTGTCCAAAATACGGACGGATCTGAGTGCATATGGCTAAGTTTTTTATTTTCATGTCTACCTATATTCTTTGAATGTAGAGCAAAAGGTAAATGAGTGCAGAAAACAATAGCTGCACTTGCTCTTTATTGTTCATTTTTTCCCCTTTGTAGTGTTCAGGTATCAGAAAAGGAGGTGGGACATGGGACGTGTGATGTGTAACACAGCAGGTCAGACGCAGGAAAGTGGGTTTGCTCTGGCGGGAAATGGTTATTTGCGTATAACTGAAAATGGAGTGTGCCTCTCTGACATTTTCATAGCCCTGCAGGCAAGAGTAACCTTCAGTGGAAAAACGGAACGATTAAAGAAATGGGAGGTGGAGATTGAAAGTGTGAGGCAGGTGGGGCAGAAAATTGGGGGAATTGATCACACAGGAGAGTTATAATGACTGGAAACTGAGCTTGGGAAAAAGAAAAGTGAGAAGAAAATAAAGATAAACAGAAATAGACAAAACGTATTTGGGGGTCATAGAGAGATATGAGAAGAAAATAGAGAGATTTACAGTTTGAGGTATTAATAGAAATTAATGCTAAACAAGGTTGATGAATGTAGATTAATGATGCTTCATGATTTTTTTACACCATGATGTTGAACAAGTCCAATCTTTGCTTTTACTGAGTTGAAATGGTTGTGAAGTTATCCTGGGATATTTGATGAGGGCTTTGCATGGTAGCTCAAGGTATAACGTAAGTCCTATAAAACCTTGCCATGATAATGTTCACCATAAAGAGTGTGGGACAAGAAAAAGAAGAGGGGAACAAAAGACATGTCATATTTCTGGATATTGTACTAAAATAAGTTATAATATTTTCTTGTATTTAAACAAATATATGTTCCCACACTAAATGTTAAATGACATCTGAGTCTGATGTTGGAGATATTGACTGAAATTCAATATTTTGATAACTAATTTAAAAGGAAACCACATACAAAGATGAGAAAAAGAGTCCAAGCTCATGCAGAGGGTGATAGACCATCAAAGCAGAACATTTCAGAAAATTCAGTTGAGTGTGATGTACACAATGATTTCCACGTGACTGTGTAGCCAAAAGAGGTTTAATTTTATCAGAAGATGAAGCCAATGGACCTGTGTAATTAAATGCATCCTCATTTCCCTCAAATTAACTCTTGCAGACCCATTAAAAATGTTAGAATATTATTTGTCTTTAATGTGCACATTTTCTCACAGTAAAATCACAAATTTAGACAGCTATGCAGTTTATAACTTTTCTTTCTGATATGCCTGTCTCCGTAATGAAGTGAGGGGCAGGGTCATGAGCTGTGACTGTTTCATTTCTTTGAATAGGGCAAAATATGCTGTTATGGGGAAGGATCAGATATTAAAAGGTTCTTATGACTCAAGCCTTTATTAATTTTATTCCAACACTTCTCATTCAGCATGCCGCTAGGGCAACAAGGATTGAAAACATTAATTGAATCATTATCTGTAAAGGCTTGGATTTTATATATAAAGTTCTTGCTACAGATTTAGTGTTGAAATATAAATAATGGATTTCGTTCATTGTTAAAATTAAAGTTTTGTTTAATAGACCTACTGATGCAGCGAAAAGACCTTTAGATGGTATATTGTTCCACATTAAGAGCCAAATGTCAGAATTTTTCTTCTCTAAGAGCCAAACAGCTATCAGAAGAAATGTAAAGGTGACTATTCTGTGTCAATCTGGTAGCCAATCATCTATAATAAACAGCATGTAAACAAATAAAAAAATCTCTTTTTTTCCCTATATGACCAATTTTTATCTGTATTAAAATGATTTTCAACTGATCTTCTACAATAAGCTCTTCCTTAGAGCCTGCACACACAAATATGCACATACAAGGTGTACATGGCCGGGAGGGGTTCTTTGCAGGCTGGCAGTCCTAACTCAAAGACAGACTACTCTGTTAAAAGATGTTGGAACAGGCATTTCTTCTTATTAATATGTATAGCTTTTGCTTCAATGTGTTCCCGGTGGAGTACGAATCTGATAGAGTGTGGCTGTGAAGTGAGAGCTGGGAGGCTTTGTTCCTCTGTTGGTGCTGTGTCTCCCTCATGGGGAAAAATTGCTATGAAAGTCACCAGCAGCACCAGAGGTTAATTGCTTAGTTGTAAATCACAGATGACACTTTGACTATGGGTGCTGTTAGCATATGGCTGTAGTTAGAGGTTATGGCAACTGCTGCAGTTAGATGAGTTTGTCTTTCAGCACCACATTACTGATATGACTTTGATTAGTCACATTTCAGGTGAATATGACATGAATAGGATACAAAAGTGAAAAAGAAAAAAAAAAGATTCCAGTGGAATTTTTAATGGGATAAGTCAAATTCATTGGTTTGCAGGTGAATTCAGTCAGCACACATTCTAATTAATCTTTGAATATTTAATCAGAGGAATGAAGCTGGAGTACTGATTCATATTTTACAGATATTGAGTTCAATAAACAACAAAAAATAATACCAAAATTTAAGATGATTTTAAGAAGACCTTATCTATTCATTCATTCACTTCATTACTCTGCAATATCAATACAATTAGTAGATGCAAGTTAAAACTCTAAAATGCACATCTATACATAATAAATCAATTTTTAATTTATATTGACATGTATTTATTTTGTTTATTAACAGTGGCCTCTAAGAGTCCTTATTTACCATTGATAAGCAATATGTGTGGAAATGAAACACACTTAGATGTAGTTGAAGGTTTTTATTCATTAAATTCTCATCAACTCTATATTTTCTTTAATGCACTGATAAGTTGAGAGTGGTTCTTCAACAGGTAATAAATGACACTAGAGATTAATTTTGTTTTATTAACATAAACCCAATTTCCACTTGTGAAGTTATTTAGCTGAAAAATGCTGCTTATTGTGATTGTAGCGTTTTTAGTGCCTTTCTTTATGGCTTCTAAAAATGATGAAATGAATGAAATGAATAAAACTAAAAATGTAATTGTCAGTCATTTTTAATAAAAATGCTGGCATCTGTCTAATATATCTTTTATAACTATTACTTAATATATGTCCATATAGATATTGGACAATTCTCATATAATGACTTTAATAGCTCTCCATCTTCTGTGCTGATTTTTCATTTGCTAACTGTCAATTACACATGAATTCATTTCACTGCTGAAATTTTTAAAATGGACTGGGTCAAGATGAGCTACCCAAGTATGACTGACAGTTTCTCTGTTATACGTTATTCAGCTATTTATCTTAGGGAAATAATATACTATATATCTGATGCAAAACTTACAGTACACACTGTCTTCTCTCTTCTCCTTTTTTTAAGCAGCAATTGGTCCAAAGGAAAATATTCCATGCATTAACATATTTTCGCCGGTCCTCTCCTTGAGTCCCTCCACTCCCACTTGCAGAAGCTAAATAGGTATTTACCCCATGAATTGGCTCTGATAGTGAGGTAGTGCATGGAGACTCACAACAGCCTTCAAAATGGAGCTTAATATGACTGATTGGTGGCTTATTTACAAAATCGGATTTTAGTCCTTCTATCTCAGTCATATCAAGTTAAATCTACACTATAGCTTGCTAAACCTGCTCATTTAAAGCTGTACAAATAGAATAGTTATAACTGTTTCTAAACACAACATTAAAACTCAGACATTTATGCCTTCTTTAATCGGCTGTTGACACAGTGTGCACTATGAGCTGTGATGGAGCAAACTCGAAGATGAATGAGAGGTTAATCATGACAATATAAAATAATAAATCAAAGCAATAAAACATTATTTTATGTTTTAAAGTAATTATGATCCAATGCACAGATAAACAAGAGTCTATACAGTGTCCTCACAGAGGTATGTGCACAACTGGGGGGCAGAAACTAGTACCTATTCTGGTTTGTTATACAAGCTCCTAGAACTCATTATTGACTATTTAACTATACCGTTCAGCAAAACAGGGGATTAACTGTTTGTTAATAGCAAAAGATGATTGTGGATCCAGACTAATATAAGAGTGTGTTCAAAAGCAGACAAGTCTCTGCTGTTTCTACTTCATTATAAAATACAAATCTCTGACCACGTGTCATGAAACTTTATTGCTTGCAACAACACATAATGTATTTATATACATCCAAGAACTTGTAATAATATAATGTATAAACTTTGAGCTACTCAATTGCATGTATATGTCAGAAAATGCAGCTACAAACAACAATACAAGCTAATAAGTTTAGTCCAAGCTAGCACTACATTTAGTTCCAGCCACTCTAAACTAGCTAACTTCTAATTAAATGTTAAGTTGTAAAGTCGCTAAAACTTGTTGGGATAATTTTGCTCATTGAGCCCTGTGAAATAAAAAATGCTACCACCATGCTACACATATTAAATTAAGGAGAGCAGAAACACATAAACAACATCAACAACCTGGTACGATCATTCGGAAATATAACATTCGGAAAGCTTACATTTTCCACATGTCTATCCATATTCAAGCTGAATTGTGAAACAGTGTTTTGAAATTTAAAGATTTCAAAAACTCAAATCCAAAACCTGTAGATTAGGTCACGTGTTTGGAATAATTTTGGAAAGATGAAAATGTATGGTAAATCATGGAGATTTTTTTCACCTGGATGAGCATGCATTTATTACTGCTTGCAAGCAAGAGCAACCTACAATAAAACCTACAACCTGAGAGAAATAAGTAACATTAAAGAATTTAGAGTTACTGCAGCTGGGGTGTGGTTTCTGATTTGACTGTTATGTGCAGGCAGCACTGAAGAACCGACACTCCAGCATGAAGAGATGTTTCACACTTCAACAGACTTAATTTGTCTAATCTACCTTGTACTTATGACATCAGTGGAAATGCAAAAGGCCCGTGACAGAAATAATCTTTTAGCTTTTTTTAAAACCACAATTGTAAGAAAGATTTAAAATGGCCTCACAAGAAGCAAAATAAATATTCGACTCCTTGTATATTCCTTTGAGCTCTGTAAGATTGTGTTTGAGACATAATCATTCAATATCAGTGTAAAAAGAATCACTCCCTTAGTCTTATTTTAAAGATGCACAGACACCTTCGACTGTGCACACACATAGTTGCAGCATGCTTAGCTGCATCTTTTTTCACTAGCGTTTAACCAAACATTTTTATGTCCCTTTTGTGCCTCAGATGTGCCACTTTGGCTGCACTCCACTGAAGTTAATCAACTGCCTGAAGTGACATTGTTGCTTGTCTTGCTTGTTCGTGACTCGACTCGCTCTCGTCCATCAGATGCTCCCATTTAAGATAGGTTTTAAAGTTCATGTTGGATGGACACAGCTTGCCACTTTGGTTGCTGTGGAAACCAGGTTGACGCATGGACAGATTGTTGAGAACAGTGTGAGTGGGAGTTTGAGAGACTGTCAAGATTTATGGATTGTGCTCCTCAGCTGCACAGAGTTGTTGTCCAGCCCTTTAACCATCAAGAGGGGGAAAGTGTGTGTACAGTCTGTTTGGATGCAGATATAAGGCTAAGCTTAGGTTAAGGCCATAAATAAGGAGTAAAGGTGTTTGTTTTTTTGGGAGGGGGGGATTGTATAACCTTATATATAATTTATTTATTTGGATTAAAGGGTTAACTTAGCTACCTTCCCGTGTTTATCGTTTCATGAAGAAATAGTAATAATCATTTCATCTAACTCAGTGGATATATTCACATTCAAGTTTAACTTTTTCTTTAAAAAAACTGGCATAATTCAGTGTTTCTGACATGTTCACGGTCTTATTTCTTGTGTTTGGGTTTTGTCTATTTTGGTTGTTATATTTTAATCTTGGTTTATTAGTTGTGGTGTTTGGTTTCTTTTATGCTTATGCTTTAGGTTTTTGGTTTAGTCCTGTTTCCCTCATGTGCTTTGTGTTTTCTGTTCCTGGTTCGTTAATTCACCTGGTCTGATTTCTCATCCATTTTACCTGCTTCTAATTACTTCCTCTGTGTGTATATATGTCCCATGGTTTTCAGTTGTCTTTGTCAGGTCCTTTTGGTGTATACCCGTGTGTGTGTGTGTGTGTGTGTGTGTGTGTGTGTGTGTGTGTGTGTGTGTGGTTCCCTGTCCTGCGTTCTGAAGGAATAAACTTTGGTCAACTGCACGGTTCTGTCTCTGGACTTGACTGCCTGCATCTGGGTCCTCACCTTCACCACCACTCATGACATGTTTGCTCATACCTCACTTTTTAGATCACAAGCATTTGCCTAATAAAGACCACCAGCAAAAGGTCATAGTGTTTACCCACCTCCTTTTCTTACAAGTGCAAGCGATATAATCAACACTGTCAGCACTAAAAGGGCAAGTTGCATCAACCATGTGGTCTGAAACCTCATGTGAGGCCTTTGCATGCAGGTTTAATGGGGTGCAATGTTTGGACAGTGCCCAGACAGATGTGTCTTTGGGCTCTGAGTATGGTTTACATCCTGCCCTTTAGTCATTATGAGCAGCTCAGCATGCACACAGTAAGGATTGAATCTGGGTCTTAAAATGTAAAATTAGCAACAAAAAAAGCAGCATGTTTAAAAAAAATTTGGGGGGGCAATATTAATAATGTGTTACAGCACTGTGCAAAAGATGAAATCATCTTAGCATGTTAGTCAGAAGTCAGAAATGCTAATGGCTGTTGTTGGTAGTGACATGATGGTGTTGTGTTTCATTCTATGTTGTCCACATGTTCTTGACTGTGGGTTATTTTTAGGGTCACTGCATGTGCCAAATAATTTGTATGAAGACGGACATATCTATTGCTTATAAAAAGGAATGACTAGAATATCCATCACCTTGCTGGTGACAGCCTGTACTTGGGATTAACATCAGCTACTCAAGTCACTGTGAAGGAGTCGAGCACTCTTTAATCAGGGCAAATGCCCTTCTGTTGGTCATGTCAGATTAAAATCAGTAAGTCACTAAAGAAGTGGAACTTTCTTGAACAAATTAACTACAAAAATAACCTGAAACTGGCATTTAGGTCATATCATGAGCAAACTCAAATGTTTTTCTTGGATGAATAGAACAAGCTCACTTGCGGTAACTATTTAGGACTCTAGGAAAAAATTTAAATCAACCAGCTTTAACACTGCTGAGTAAACCCTCTGTCATATTAAATCACATCAAAATTGGCCTAAGATTTAGTTTGGTTTGATTTATTCTTGAACATTGAAGTAGGCATATACTCACTTTTATGTATGTATGTACAGTGGAACCTTCAGGTATTGACGACTATCTGGATCAGCAGCTGTAGACAGACAAAAGTAAAGTGCATAGAAAAAACACAAACATCTGGTTATTTAGTTCAAAATACAACTAAGTCTCTGATGAAGATGCTGAGCAGAACTGTTTTTAACGTTATTGTTGTCGAAATGTAGACTATTTTAGCGTATGTAACAGAGTTAACAAATTGTGCTATTCATGTATTTCTTAAACTAACGGTAATATTCTTCGCAGCCTTAACCTCGGCCTTGTTCGGACTCGTTTCACGCTTTTATTGTGCGAAGAAACTTCCTATCAAATTGCGTTCCGCTCTGTGTAACTTGACAGTCCCACTGCACTGGACAGGTTTGCTTTCTTCCTTGGCAGTCAGTGTTTTCCCATCTGTTTCATCAGTTGCAGGGCACGGAAAAGCACCAGGGAGATCGGAAACAGAACGGAACCGGTAAGGCAGAAAATGTTTTCATCCTACTTTTCGCCGGTGACACACGTGTGGACCGCTGCCTGTGCAAAAAGTTTGGATTCGGCTACCTGCATTTCTTGATGCTATATTTTTAGACGTATACTACACTGCTGATTTCTGACAGACATGAGCAAATCAAACC
The DNA here is from genome assembly GCA_037177495.1 of Rhadinocentrus ornatus. NCBI lineage: Eukaryota > Metazoa > Chordata > Actinopteri > Atheriniformes > Melanotaeniidae > Rhadinocentrus > Rhadinocentrus ornatus. The sequence continues at coordinate 20,801,614 of JBAMHW010000023.1, forward strand.
GGTTCTTGTAAAGTCTTTTTTTCCTAAATGGCAGATTAATTGCGTTTGCGGTTTGGAGTGAGTTTGACTTTTGGTGTTTATGCGTAATTGCGCATTAGCTCTGCAATGGTGTAATCCTCTTTCTGCTCACTTGACCAAGAAAACTGCTTTTACTTTAAGTGCTTATGAATAGTTACATATACGTTACTAGTCAAATTAGTTAAATAAGAATCTACATTTGTGGTGAAATGAGAGTGATTTATATGTTCTGCCACCTGCAGCCATTTAGTGTAAATAATAAAGTTGTAACACAAATGTGGAGATTTTTATGATTGAATATAACTTTCAAGTTCCTAATAAGAATCCTCAAACAGCTGTTTAAGATACGACTGATGCTTATTTCCTTCATGTATGATCTCCATGTATTCCCTCTGTCTGGTTTATGATTGGATTTTCATCTCCTTTATGGCATTTTTCCATTACAAAAGGGATGAATAAGTTCTCTCTGGAATTTCTGTCTGCACGGCCTATTGACTAAGCTCATAGCAAATTAAATATTCTGTTTTCTTTTAAGTTAAATCACTAACAATGGGGATTTTTAACTAATCAATAAACTTATCCCCCTTTGAGGTGTTGCTTTAGAAGTAGCTTGGTTTGTAAAGCATGGTTGTGTAGCTTTATCCCAGTCACTGGTATAAATCTGCAGACTCCAGAATAGAAGACGGCTGCAGTTGGTCTCGCTGTTGTGTCAAAATGTGCAATAATTAATTAGATTATTTATTTCAGTTGTATTATAATATTTATTTAATCTTAAATATGACATTTGATCTTTTTTGAAGGTTAGAGAATCATCAGGAAATGCTGTGTGAGTGAGACACGTATTTGAAAGTGGTACATTTGAGTTACAGTACATAACATGTAGATGTTACTATATTACTCTACAAGGTTTGTATTAGTTTATGGCTGTTAGGTCAAACCAGCTACATTATTAAGGTGTAAACAAATTGGAGAGAAAATATAAAAAAAGCCAAGTTACCTACCATTACAGGTTCCCAGGAACCGTATGGATAGTAGTAAATGAACACACCACTTCGGATTATGTGTAAAAGCAAAAACTGCCCTCATGTTACGTGGGGTTAATAACCTGTAAGCTGGTTAAATAATGTGACAAAAAGACTGCAGTTCTGAATTGCCTTTTAATTTTACTTTGGTTCTACAAAGGTTCTTTGCAGCATGCTGATATGTACATCCATTCACACACAGACACTCTCACATAGCTGCCATTCAAGCTGATCACCTGCCAATGGGAGAAGATTGGCGATAGAAAAGTGTGGGTCTCAAAACCACCAAACCTTGTATTTTAGCGTATAAACTGCTCTAAGCATAGTCATTTTAAATCTTTGCTTCACATTGCTTTGAATCCATGCACAAGTTCAAATTGCGAAGGTGGTGTACTCAGGTTTTATTTGTGACTCAGTGTTGAATGAGCTGTATTTTTACTTGGTTAAAAAAATTGTTTCATTCTTAATTTGGGTTAATTTATGTTTTGAAATGACAAGTGAAGAAAAACCCACAGAGATATTATTTGAGAAATAGTTCAATCCAAATTGCAGAAGCTAACAGAACTACAGTAACGACAGTTAGGGCAGTCAGTTCATTATCTGGATAACGTTAATATCTCATGATGGGATACCAACTCTCTCCTATGTGGCTGTAGATATAAGCACATGCATCAGGTGAAGAGGTTTAATGTCAGGGTGATGTTTTGAATCAATTACATTGTGTATCGCTGTCATCACTTATAGTTCTAGAGTTACAGTTAAAAGTTGGAGCTTTTCAGAATGGATAGAAAAATCTGAACCATCATCCTAAAGTGTGGCTTGTATCAGACTGTAACTTCTGGATACTATTACACCCTGTGGAGCTTGTATGTGTGTTGATGGATTGCTCAGGTTTGTAGGTGTTATTGTCAGCAATGATGCAGAGTAACAAGAGACAAACAGCCTGTCTGTCACTGTGTGTTGTCAGTTATGTTTCCTTATTGTTTCCACCTCAGCAGGCTGGACGTAAAAGATGCTCTGGCAAAAAAAAGTTTTAGTCCTAAAGCCTCTATAGATGTAATGCTGGATGATTTACTAAAGGCTTCAATGTGCAGTATATCCTTACATATGTTTATTGAATCCTTTTTGAATTTGACTTTGCAGCTTTGCATTTTTTGCCCTGCATATTGCTGCCTCTCACATTGGAATTTTCTGTTTGGTTGTGCACATCTGCTGTTCAACTGGCCTCTGGCAACTTTGCTTTGACCTTCTTTCCATCCTCCTCTTTGCTGCTGTTATCTTTGTTATCTTCACCTGCTGGGCAAAGTTGACCACCCTGCTCACACTGAGCACAGTTCACAGTTGGAGCCTGCAAAGCTCGAGACTACATGTGTAGACTTTTGGAAGTTTTATTGAGCTCAGTTTCTCCCTTTCTCTGTGTGACTGTTGCACTTGATTTCATCCGATGCTGTGATCGTTTATAACGGCACGGTGACCTTCAGTAGGATTCTCTGAAACGTTTAGTGCTAAAATTGTTGCATAGTCACAGTTGCTGCTCTATTTGCCAGAACAAACATGCAGCTAATTCTCTAGTAACTGGGGGTTGCTTTGCACTGGAGGATTTTACTGTTCCATCATGGAAAAGCAGAACAGCTTAAAATAAGGCACAAAAGAGACTAATTCAATGTAGTTTTAATGCATAAAATATTTTTGTGTGGTATGTCCTTTCTGAATTTTTTTAGGTTTTGCAATATAGGTAAATGATTGAGTTTAACATGAGGGAGGGCTAAGGTAAAGTGAAATTGGCAGGTAAATTCTTAGCTAATGTTTGCTTGGATGTTGTACAGCCAATGACTTTAACAAGCAACATTGATATAAACACTTTTTGCTGCTCAAAGATTAGTTGTGGAATGATGGGTCAAGTGCAAGTTGTTTGTGGCTTTGCATGGCAGGTGCATAGAGCAGGGGACATCTATATTAAAATGTATGGAAATATGCCCTTGAAGAGTGAAGGTATCCCTCTACCCATGAGCCTGTCGCTGGCCTGCATGGGTCATTGCCCTATGTGAGGCTGGAGGTGGGGGGAGACAGGAGACAGGTTGGGGGTTGGCTTGGCAGGGGTCAGAGATTCAGACAGCTGCACAGAGCCTGACTCAGGGCGTGCAGGCTGTTCTTTTACTGTTGTTAGCGCTCTCCCTCAGCCCCCTGCCTGGGTGACTGGCATGCCTGACCCGAGGTGCTCAGCCCGAGGACTTAGCAGAGGCTGCCTGCTTCTCAGTAGGGAGTTGGAGAACTGACACTGCCAGCCTGATTTGCTTGGGTCACCTATACATCTTAATGTCCCATCTAAGCCCTCGGGCCCAAACAGGAATGAAGCAAGCTGTGAACAGTTAGATCGGGGTGTAGTCAGGCTTTTCCATCTACTTTAACATCAGAAGGCAGATCTGTTCTGTGACACATTCAGCATCTGTGTTGATCATCATTTAAACTAATTTTGATTTGTAATGAAATCATTTTCCTCACTAACATAAGGTAGCAGACGTCAGCTTTACCACCACACACCATGTTACCCACACACATGCATTCACACACGTGTAATGATTCACATTCACAGTGGCTCCAGTGTTGAAATAGCACACTGACTATAGCGCAGGCTCGTGCACACACACAGTGGTGCATTTATGCTGATGAATGACGTTGCTCTGAGGTTGAACACTAGCTCAGTGTTTCTAGCCAGGTACACCTTCTCAACCAGTTTGCACAACAACAACAAAAACTCAATGAGCTGCTTGTTTGGATTTTACTGAACTCCTCAGAAAGGGCAGTGGCTGAATCATTTGATCAAAAACAAACTATTTTGGACGGCTTTCATGAATATTCAGATTTGGTTGTATTTGGTGTTTACCTCTTATTTTGCATTTATTTATGTAGGCAAGGTTTAATGGATGACCTTTTTTGGCAACACCCTGCTTTACATACAGTTATTCATACACTTGCACACCTGGTATCAAAACTAAACTCTTTTAGGGAAACTTTTTAAAGTTGATAATGTTTAATTACTGTTTTTAACCTATGTGCTTTCTTTTTCCTTTTTCTTTTGTTTTTAATGTTAAATTATGGTTCTTGTATTCTGTAAAGCACTTTGAATCACCCTGTCGTTGAATGGTGCTATACAAATAAACTTGCCTTGCCTTACCTACTCATTTAAGTCATGACTTTTAACAGAAGTGACAGTGTTAACTTTTTCTGTGCCAAAATCATTTTATAGTGAGATAAGTTCTTCAATCTGTTGGTGTGTCCTTATCAGTTTCCTGGCTTTCCACTGTCAAGACTATTAGATGATAATCAAATAGGCATTATAGCTCATAAGCTTTGCACTTGGCTATCAAGTCCCAGACAGTCATTAAAAGTTCATCACAAGTCATCGGAAGTTATTGCTGTTTAGTTTTGTGGTTTCTACACATGCATAAAAGACATTAGTTTAAGTAAGTGCATCCCCTCCCCACTTTAAGAGAAGCTAATAATACAAACCAACATTACTCAGGAGGACTCTTTAAAAGGCTAAATGTGCTCCACCATCTTCTCCTTGTCTGCACTCTGAAATAAGTTGAATCTGCAGCTGAAATAAGTCTCCCTTGAATGGTTTAGATGACGCTCTGAATAAAAATGACCACAACTTCTAACTGCAGCACTTTAATAGTGTAATTTTTTTAGAAAATACAAAGATCTGAAAAAAACAAATTCCATCACAGCAGGCTGACATTTCCTAGCACTGGTTTTATCTGAATGTGAGATAGGAGCAAATATGATGAATATGTAATACTAGAGAAGCAGCCATCAGCTTGGCACACCACAGATGTTTGCATCGTCCGTTTTATGCTCAGCTGTCAGTGGCCCAGCAGCTGTGCCAGTGAGGAATGTAGCCCCATAACAGTAGCCGTGATAAAAAGAAGTGCTAAAAGGTTACAGTTTATATGTTCAAGTATTAATAAGTTAATGATTTATTTAGCTTTCTGGAAACACATAAAACTCAAGATTATACTGAAACCTGTGCTTCTTTTTTTATTTTTAGGGACAATAAATACATAATGGATGAAAGTTAATATATTTACTGCGTTTGTAAATGAGACTGTGCTGTCATACTTTTTTTTTTTTTTAAATCTCCTGCACAGCCAGCAAGTCCACTCATGCCTCCTGCAGCTATCGGCTATCAGGATCATTACTAAGCTTCCTCCACCTCACCATGCCACCAACTCTATCTCTTATTGATTACACTGGTAATACTTCTAATCCATGCTGATCACAGTAACTTCGACTGCCTGGAAGGCTGGATCCGAGGCGCACATGCTTGTTTTTACCATGTCTCGTATTGAACCACGTAGGCTGCAAGAGATATTCATGGCTGTAACTCAGGTCACCTCAGTCTAATGTAGATGATGCCCAAGATGGATCTGCAATGCCACTATTGACGTAGCAGCTGACTCACAGATGCAGTCTTTCATCAATGTCCTGTCTCCTCATAATGAACCAGGGCTTAGCAAACCCAAGTGGTGGCCTGGCCTTTGATTAAAAGTCAGATTATCACCCTCTTTACCATATGTGGGCTACGCTATTCTTGGAAATTGAGATTGTTTATTCTTTCCACAGTACCAGTGTGCTTTCACAATGTTCACTTTGAGTCATCAGTTTTTTGTTTTTTTTTGTTTGTTTTTTACAGCTGTGTCTTCTGCTATCTATCTTCTCATTTATAGCTGAGGCCTTTTTTTCTCATTATTTTCCTGCATGAGTTTGTGTGGGTGATGTGTGCTTGAGGCCTCTTCTCATGTGTCAAACTAGTGGGTGTGAGTGGATGAGGGAAACAAGGCCAACTCTCTGCTCCCCAAGAACCCACATTAACTCTACTTCCTTCAGTTTAAAATCTTTCTTAGCCCTGTAGCACACAACTGACGCTCACTTCGAACTCCCTATTCCATGGAATCTATTCTGCTAAATGCATTGATTTATCGCATCTCTCCGCATTTCTTACTGGTTCGACCACTCACTAATCTTAAAGTACTTCCATCGGAACCCAGTTAGACCAACAACATTTAAAAGGCTTATATTTTATTTTTTAAAGACTTAGCTGAACTCTATTTGTTCTGTTTACCAGTGTTTACCAATGCTTGTAGGTTGGATGAGGCAGCAAAAGCTCTACTTGTACTGCATTAGTTATCAGCGTGACTTTGTCTCCCCCACAGCTTACTTCAGGCAATAACAAACTGGTGCCAGCCTTATAATTGAACCATATATTTTTTTCCACTCTATACCGAGAGAAATGAGCATTTCTCAGTGCTCTGCCTCTGGAAGTGTTTCTGCTGACAACACAGGGTGCTGTTAGGGCTGGGTTAACAATTGCAACACAGCTGCTGTCAGGCAACGGGCATGGCAAAAGATGAAGTGCATGGAGGACTTGATGCACCTGCTTTATGGAAAAAGCCAGGTTGGTTTCTTCTGCTTAAGTGAGGAAAGAACAGATTCTGACCATAAAAGGTCAGGGATGTCTTAGTGAATTTTTTTTTAGGCAAAGTAAGCTTTAATCAAAACAAGGTACTCTTCTTGTGTCTGTAAGAAGTCAATGGAAAGACAGCTGTAATCAAAGAGAACACCCGAGGCTCTGCTAATGTTTTTTGATATAGAACTTGGTAACAGAAAACACAAGAGAAAGCGACTGAACAAGCGAACTTGATGGTTTCTCATGCTGTCTTGCTTTTTCTTTAACTGTAAATAGTAGAGAAGATGCAAGTAAATGCCCTTAGTCACATACACTAGAGTAGAAGTAGTACATCAAATAAATTCCAAGCAAATCAGAAAATTTCTAGTTTGGACTTCACCAATGTAGGAAGTTTTCATGTTGATCTCATTAAATTAGCATCTGGTGTAATTTTGACAGTGTTTAATTAAAGCTGGATTCAGTAACTTAGTGCTTTAAAAATTGTCATCACAGGGAGGCAGAGATTTACCAGATGTGTATGTTTCAATCCATTATGATTAATCTGTTAAGTGTTTATTTAATTTTTTTTTTTTTTTTTTTATCAGCCTACTAGATAATAAGAGAGAAAATAATCTCTTTTTGATCTGCTGTTTGCAATCCAAATGTCCATGATAGTTTTTGGGGAGTAAAGGATTGAAATCTGATACCTTACTCCCCTAAATGGTCTCCAGCAAGAAAAAGCCACACCGGTATTCACACCTGTTTTGACTCTTTTTTGCCATTTAGTTTCTTAGGTGCTGAAAAAAATTTCTTTGTGTGAAGGGGTGATGGTGAAGACAATTTTGGGCTTTTCAGAATATTATACTAATCTATATGTTAACTAACAATATACTGCCATCCCTGGTATTGTTGTCTTCTTCTTCGTCTATTGGCACCAAGGCAGACTTAACCGTGCCGTTATAAGTGACTCATGTCCCTAGCTGCGGTGCAAAGCAGTATTACAGAAAAAACCCAGACACCATTGGAAGTTTTCCAGTTAGTCAGAAGCTTTGACTTGTTTTTGGACAGATTCCTGGAGGGTTTTTAAGTGACAATGTGGCAAAGCCATCAAACCCAAGTGAGTGTTTTTTGGTTTTTAACTGACAATAAGAGGCAATAGAGAGTATACATTTATTCATACAATACTTGTAGGTTTCAGAACAAAAATAGAATATAACTTTATTGTCATTGCAACGAAAAGGGCAACAAAATTGTCTACAATGAAAACTGACAGTCAGAAATATATCTACCAGAGTTGGACAACTGATCTCCACTTGATCATATCTATCTATTGAGTGTGGCATGGTGCAAACAGCTGGCCCAATTATTTTAAAGTAAATCCATCCAGGCTGTGACTACTCTTTTGCTTTGTACATATTAATGAAACTGGATCTAAAATGATAATTAGTGATTACTGACAAGTGGATTTCATTTAGTAATATTGTCCATTAACACCAGTTGCAGTTTGTCTCTGCTTGTTATTCCTCTCTTCCTTCCCACAGCAGCCGAAGAACAAAAACTAGAAACACGTGGAGACTGCAGACCTCTGCCAAGCCATTATAATTTTTTTTTTTGTTTTCCAATTGTGGGCATTATTGTTGAGTTAGAAGCTCTAATGGCAAAATTATCTGTATTTCCCAAAAGTCAAGAATCCTTTAAAAAAAAATCATGGATTCAGATGGTGATCTGGATCACCCCCAAATTATAAACACTTGTTGCTTATTCCATTTCTGAGATTTCCTAAAAATTTGATCAAAATCAATCTTTTTGAGTTATGTTTCTAACAGACAGTGAAACCAACGCCACCGAATACATGACCTCCGCCTTTGTGGAGGTAACAAAAAAGAAAAAACAAACAAACAAAAACTCCATGGTGTGTACAGAGAACATAGAAGTCGTTCACTAAAATGGATTACAGTAAAATGCTGAGGTTTGGTTTGTGGCAGAGGTTCATTCTATATGAATGTGGTCTTGTTGCTTCTTTTTGAGACTCACAAAACAGGCATAACTATGTCTGCATGTTGAAGTAGCGTACTGTATGACTCATACCTTAAAGAATATTGCCAAGCATGAAAATTCTCAAGTCACTTGCCCAAAATGTCAAGTTTCTGACTCTCTGTTTCTCCAATTGTAGTTTACCTGCATTTTGCTGTATCTGACAAGTTTGTTAACTTGTTAAGCGAAAGCAACTAATTTTGGGAAGTTTCTCAACACTGCTCAGTCATTGGCTCTGCCTGATCTGGACTGCCCACTTCAGAGGCCATATCGAGGCACTCATCCTTCATGATAAACCTTTCTGTGGCAGAGGAACACACAACTCTCCTCTGGGCTGTGGTCACATTTAATGCCAAAAGCTTACTTTAAAAAGCTGTTTGCAGGGAGACCAACTCCTCACGGTGTAGCTAAAACACAGAGGACAACCTTGTTCCCCCACCAGCCCAGGGCAGGGGTACACTGGAGCATTCAGAGGGATGAGGGCAGAGGGACTGGATCTGTGGGAAGGACACACATTGGAGCTCTGTATTTCTGTATTTAACTTCCTACACCAACACCCTCCAGCATAACCCCATCTCTCTGCTCCATCTTGTTTTCTTCATGTCCACACATACCTCTTTGAGAAGTGTATCAGCAGTAAAACACTTCTTTTTGGTGAATTTTTTTTTTTACCCCCTTTTCCCTGTTTTTTCTGTCTACCTTTTGATTTCCTAAATGCATAGGCTTTTTTGCAGTTAATCTAACTTCCCCAGTACCAAAGAGCTCAGGTCTTTTTAATAGTGAGGACGTAGATCTTTTAAAATCAGAGTATAGAGCTAAGATGAAAGGAAGTTTGTCTTTCAAAGAGGAGAGTAATTTTCCCCGAGGGGCACTTTTCAGCTTGCATGTAAACCTGCTAGCTTCGACTTAAAACATAGAGGTGTTATAAATGACAGAATATCCTCGACAGCCACTTTGTTCATGCTAAAAGCCTTCTCCCAGGTTGGCGTTTATATTAATGATTTCACTCAGGTTTTAAAGTGCTTGATGATGAGCAGCCTAGAAACGTAGGAGGGGCTCTGACCTTGTCCCACTTCATGGATTTGCTCTGGTTTCTGACTAATAGAGTATGCTCTATTCTTTTTCCCACAACATGCACTCAAAATAGCTCTGGTATGTCCCATTAAGCAGTATTGTAATTGTTAATACAGCATACTCTGTCCTTGGCACACATTAGCTACTCCATTTTAATGCCAGTCTCAATTAAAGAAGGGTTGAGAATAATTGATAACTAAGAACAAGCATGGCACAAAAACCTATCTGGTCTTTATCAGCAACTAAGTACAACTTCAGATGTTAATAGTTTTTACCTGAGGTTTTACATTCAGGTAAACCAACCATGATATGGAATGATAAAGAAGCAGTCCTTAGAAATCATATATTGAGATCATGTTCACCTGACATGGTCACTATAGGACAGCGTTTCTTAGTCATGGTCCTCGAGGTCACTGCTTGCATGTTTTAGGAGGCATTCATACTTTAACAAACTGGAGCTAGAAAGAAATAAAGCAGGGATCCCCACTCTGGTCCTCAACGCTCACTTTCCTGTGGATTTTCTGTGTTTCCCTGCTACATGAATGAATGGGTAATAAATGAATGAATAAACGAATGGGTCAATAGCAGTACAGTTCAATTCAGTTTTTTTTATATAGTGCCAATACACGACATCATCATCTCAGGGCACTTCACATACAATCAGTTTGAGCCAATCCGCTGTCATCCAATCACTATTCATACAAGCCAATTCATAATAAGTAATAGCCTAGTTAAGGAAACCAATAGACTGGATTGAAACTAAACTTCGATTCAATCCCCCTTTCTTAGCATGTATGTGGAAAGGAAAAAACTCCTTTTTAAAAGGAAAGGCAGACATGTGCAAAGCTTGCCAGAGATCCATTTAATTTGAATCAGGTGTGTTGCAGGAGGGAAACATCTAATACCTGCAGGATAGTGAGCCTTGAGGACCAGGGTTGGGAATCACTGAACAAAAGCAATCCAGGGAAGTGTTCTCCGGGGCCCAGGATTGAGAAAAGCTGCTATAAATGCACTTATATTTGATTCAAAACCTATCTTAGAAAAAGTGGTTTATTGAGTTTAAAAAAAAGTGTGTTACAATTAAAAATAAAAGTGGTTCCAGGGACTAGGTGTACAATAAAGTGACTGCTGCATTTCAAGGCAAAAGAGATCAAAGATCTTAAGCTGTTATTAAAGGTTAGGTGCTGACTGACAGCATTATTTTCCAAACTCTCTGAAAGGTTTTTATAATTCCATTCATTAAATTGAAGTGACAGATATTTTGTGCTTTTTGTAACAGAGTTTTAGTTATTTAATTTAATTTTAAATACATTATTGTGCTTTCAACTGAGACCTTGGCTAGATGCTTATCCATCAAACAGTATATTGCGACATCTCAATCCCAGGACAGTATTTCTAATGGCTGCAGTGCAATATGTTGCAGTTTTTAACAAATGTTCTTTGTGGGGCAGTAAACATCATTAATACCCAGTTCACTTCAAAGTCACAGTTTATGCAACGCTGTGTAATGACATTTGCTCCCAGTGGCCCTCTTATCGAAAACTTGTACGACGGAAATCTGCGAGCAATCATTTCCACGAAAGCCTCTGCATTTATTAATTTGAACGTGAAGTCTGTGACAATATTGTGTCATGCGCAGTCCTGCACACCATGCTCTGGCCAATGGAGCCTTTTGATGCCCCGGCGCAGCCAGAATGCCCAGGGAACCGTGCCCAGCACAGCCTCCACTGGAGCTTTACAGAGGAGACAGGAGCTGATGTGTCGTTTCATCAAGTCTATACCTTAAAATTGTATAAGTGCTGTATTTATTCAGTAGGCTAACATTTCCCATGCTGTGCACTAAAATGTGCAGTTCTTTAGGACGGGTAAGAATGCTCTAGGCTACCAGTTTTCTCTTTGTGGGCTATAAAACAAGATTTCATATAACAGAACCTTGAACACAATGATACTTAGCTAATGCAAGTGAACACAGACAACATTTAGTAGTTTGAAAAAGGTTTTATTTACTGTTTTTTAAGGTTTTTGTTGATCTCTTAAGCTGAATTTATACTTGTGCACCATCTGCGTGAGGTCAGTTACGGCATAGCTGACGCTGGTGAGTCTGCTCTTGCACTCGAGCGTATTGGTATGCGTCATTTTGGTGTTGTGTTGCAGTTTCTCTTCCTAATCTGAAGGTGACAGCAGGAGTGGTATCAGCTGATAAACGCAACAGGACAGAGTTCTTTTGATGGTCTTTATGAGCTGGTGGAAGCAAACAAATACATAATTCAATCAGCCTCTCATCAACTTGAGCCATTGTTTTTAAAAAAGTTGGTTACCACATAAATTCAGTGAGAAGATCCAGAAATCCAGAATTGCGTAATCCCAAACTGACCAATCACAAGGAAGTACTTCCGCATAACCGTCTGCGTAGCAGGAGTGCATGTCAAGTCTAGAAGAGGTGCACGTCGAGCCTCTGCAAACCTGTGCGCCACCTATGGCGGTGAAGGCGTATCTGACCTTACTCAGACGCCGCGCGAGTATAAATCCAGCTTAAGTGTGTTTATTTTTAAATACGCAAAGTAAAGAATTGTGACTTTCAGTTAGCAGGAATGGGTTATTCTCAAAATTAAAAACAACTGAAACAATCATGTACATATATAGTCTTATTTATACATCAGCCAGAGTCTAATAACTGCCTCCTTGATCCTCTTCCATGCCATGTGTTTGTGCACACCTTTGACTGCTTTTGAGGCCGCCAAACAGCACCTCTTTATTCTTTTCAATCTGACAAGTGAGAGTTTTAATCTCAGCCAGCAAAAAAAAATTTTTTTCAGAACCCCTTCTCTCCATGGTTTGATCTCACTGGGCCAGGCCTCTGGACCACGAATAATTAAGGGTGCAACATGTAAATGGCTTTAAACCGCTGTATTTATGAATCATCAGCCTGATCATTTGTATGCTGGGATTGGTCACATACGAACATATACTGAATCAAATGTAGATCCTTCATGCGATCAGATGTTCTCTTATTTCCACTTTTGTTTGATAAATGAGGGCCAGTGTCTTTCAACTTTTCACGCCCACATTCTATATCTCTCTACATCAGTGTTTCTCAATCCAGGTCCTGAGGTACTACTGCCCTTCATGTCCTAGACATGTTCCTACTGCACACAAGTTTCTATAACACACTTATCAAGTTATTTGCTCACCAGTTAACAAGCTATTAATTTATTTCTGGTGTGTTGAAGTATGTTTCTACTTCCTTCTCGTCCAGGAAAAATTAAGGAAGTTAAAAATACATGACTAAGTTTAGATCATACAAAATACAGGGTACTGTAATTTTCTCTTGACTGGTCAAAATTACTGTAACGTCACATGAATGTTGCAGAAAAGAAGAGCCTAAGCAGCCAAATCTATAGCCATGGATTAGCCTGGACTGGATCAGGTACCTTTAGTCCTGCAAATCTCCAATTCACAGTAAAACAGCAAATTCAAAGAGGCATGGTGGAGATGAGGAATAGATGACATGGCTGCCACAGCATAGCAGCAATCATGACACAAAGTCTGGTCTTTGATTACAGAAAGAGACTAAACTTAGAAATACAGCCAATCATGCCTGTGCCCAGTGAGCCCCGCTGGGGGCTCTGGCTGGGGCCTTCCTCTGCCACCTTCTGGGCAGGTCTGGGGTCACCTTGGTGGTGGGGTTGCTGGGATTTATGTTCCGGTGCTGCTGCTGATCGCCTGGGTCTCTGGGCCGCCCTGGTCTGTCTCTAGCCTTCATAGATGGGTGGTCGCATTTCCACGATTGCAGTCATCCTTGAGTTCTCATCCTCTGGATATATAATGGAAATTCTGCATTGCAAAATAAATAAATAAGAATTTAAATAAAAAATCTGATTTATAAAGAGGAGCCTTATACCCATAAAGCTCCCCTTGTCATAGCAGATTTGTTAGGCACAACACAGCAGCCAGACCATCATTCTGCTGCTACAATGCTGGACAGGACAAGATTTTTTAAAAAAAGAAAAAAAGAAATACAGCCGAAATCTACAGTTGATGTGGTGATGTTGACTTAACATATTATACTAAAATGCTAGGACACAACATATTTTAAAAGGAACAGGAGTAAATGAGCGTTTGTTTATGGTACATAGTAAACAGCTTACAAAGCTAGGCTACTGCACTGTTTGGCTCTCAAAATGGCTGTTACTCATGTTTATCCTGATTTAGTGACAAAGCTCATGACAGATGTTTTGATTTCTAGTGTACAGTTCCTCCACTCCTTCCTACTAATGTTGGCCCGGGGCCTTACACAAAGTGAAAACTTCCACACTTGGCAAACCTCTCTTTCATCCCTTCGTGACTCTCGCCCTCATCCCTTTGCTCAGCTGTTCCGGGACCCAAACCTTATATCCCCTGGAGAGCAATAACGCTGGCATTAGGTTCTGCACAGAGCGGTGCCAGCCTGGGGACCTGGCATGCAATCGTCCTCCGCTGCAAACAGAAGTACACACACATCGAAGCCATTCCCGGCAGTGGAGTACCAGATGGATGGTAAACAGGGATGCTTCCAGCTCCAAATCACCTCCTGCAGCTGGATGATAGAGTCCCAGAGTGCAGGGTCAGCGCAGGCAGGGACCAGGGCCTGTTGCTTTTGTTTGAGCTCCCACAGTAGCTCTTTTACCAGTGACACTAGTAATTTTTATTATTTTCTTGGGTCCAGCTGCTTGCTATCTGACTATGAATCAGTGGTTGTGTGCTTAATGACTTAGATAGGTAGATGTGCTCATATTGGCAAGCAAGTGCAGTGTTGTCATGGGGATGATGCGTGGGCCACTCCTCCAGTATTGGAGTAAGCCAGTAGACAGTGCTTGACTGCCCACCATCAAAATGACACTAGCACCCACACATGCTTGCACTCATAAGTATGTATGTCAAAGTACCAATGCTGCAGCCCTAGCAGTGGATGAATCATTGAGCTCTTAAGCATCTCAAAGAGGAGCAGGAGGTGGAGATGGGGCTGTCTTGGTTGTTCACAGAGCTTAGTTTTAATCAGGCTACAAATGACCCACTCACATCATTTGCATTATTGTTTGCCATTTCATTGCTAGAGTGTCGTCTGATGCCCACCAGCTAACTTGAACACACTTCACAAATTAGTTTTTTCACAACTTCTGTCTATGTCTATCTCTTGCTTTCTCAACCCTTCCACCCACCTATTTATTCTTCCCTTGTCTCGCAGCCCCCATATCTGTCTGTCTGCTGCCATGCCTCCCATTAGGAAAGCAAATGAGGCGAGGTAACGATGCAAATATCTTGAACCCCCTGCTGCTCCCTGACTCATCACCCAGTGACAGAAATGAGGATAGAGAGAGCATGACACGAGGGAGGGAAGGAAGGAAGGAAGGAAGAGGTGGAGGGGGGAGAAACAGACTAACATGTACAGTTGATTGTTGCACAAGGGGAAAAAAAAGGGGGAAGGAGGGTACTCCTCTGAACACAGAGTTTATGATCATGATGAAAGTTTTCTCCAGCAAAGTAGAACAACAGTGAGCACATAAACCACAGCACGCCCTCACTTCCAATCCTTCTTTCTAGTAATGTAGCTGTCCTATCATTCAGCCAGCTGTGCTATTTCAGCATTTCTGAACAGCTTTTCCTTTTCTCTGCCTCCCACCTTGTCTCTCTGTAGCTCTCATGATTGTTTTGTAGATTATGTTATTAAGGTCTCAGCATTGCAAGCTTGTCTGTTAAGAGTAGACTTTGATATCCATTTTTATCTTCCTCTGTTAGATTTTTTGTGTGCTTTCCAGCTTTTTGCCTCAATGAAAGAATTAAATTAATTGGACCAATTGCCCCTAAACTGGCAGAACTTGATGAAGTTCTGTCAGCCAAGCAGTTGTAAATGAGACAACACTCAGCATGTGATTATCAGAAGCTGCTGTTGGAGTAATATTCAGTCTGGAAGACTTTAATGTCCTGCTCATTATGGTTTACCTGTCACTTTTCTTGTCTGCAGGATTATGGAAATAAGGAGTATTTCTATGTCACAAACATCCAGACACAGTCGAGTTGAACAAATATGCTTCAGTATCACATAGTGAAACACATTTGAGTTGGAGGCTTGAACTGTATTTCATGTTCGATTCTAGGGATTTATCCACATCCAAGTAAGCATCTAAATGCTCATTCTGCTTGTCAACAACTTTAATTTATGTGTTTGGAAATGAGAGTCTGACAGGTTGTAAACAAATTGCTGCAAAATTCATTTCAAAGACACACTTGTGGGAACATTTTAGTTTTCTCCACAAAATCACACCATGGACCTATTGTTGATTTGGAAAGGAAAATGGTGTGATCTGAAGGATTTATTTGGCAATCTCCAGATGTGACATGACATCCATCATTTGGATTCAGATGTTCATTTTTTAATGTTTGGAAGGCTGATGAATGGCCCAGTCCACAAACCTGCACAGCCATGTTGTTTGTATTTCTAAAAAAATAAGGCTGGCATGAAGGCAGCTTCAGATTTTGTGGTTCTGTCAATAAAAAGACAATGCACTGCCATGTGAAGACATTAGTCCCAGCTTGACCATGCCCCCAGCATGAAGGTTTTGCTTTCATTACACAGGGTGCCCAATAATTTCAGAAGAGCACAGTGGATTCCTAATGACAGTACCGATTATTTCTGAGTCTAGCTGAGCCATTTGCCCGGCTGGACTGCGGCTTTAATGGTTATTCTCCACCATTCATTCTGAAGTCACATGAGAACACAGTGGGGCACTTTTTTTTTCTATTATGCATTAAAGGAAAAATATTTATTAAATAGACAAGAACTGAGATGAAAAACATTTGTCTTCTCGTAGAAGCCCAGCTTTATAGTTTGTGCTATATAAACTGCAATATGTTTTATTTTAGATATGTTTGATCCATGTTTTTGCTAGATTGACATTTAAAGTTAAAGAGAGTTGAAGTTAGATAGCTAAAGAGGAGGGAAGTGAACAGAGAGTTTCTATTACGGTAAAGGGACCACACCCTCTAAACTCCAGACCCTCAGAGTCTGTCTCTAACCTCATACCACTAAAATACCAAAGAACTTGGCCTTTTTTCCATCAACAATCTGCTGGAATAGTTTTTTTATGCTATTTTTGTTCCTGAGCATCGAAGTGCTTGCTCATGAAGTGCCAGCTTTTGCCTGCTAAAATTCTGCTTCAGCAGCTTGGTAATAATTCAGGGTAAATGCTTGATGTGATTATGATCCAGCGTATATACCATAAAAATGCAGAAGCGGATGTTCACAACAATCTGCTTTAATTTCTTTCTCCTGGCCCCCTGCTACACTCCCCTCATCCATGAGGATGAACAGCTTCTCTTTTTCTGAACGTTCATCCTTCTTCGTCCTCTGTCTTTGAGTACAGGCAGTGTGAACAAATTAAGACCTAGCTTATTAAACAAGTGAGCCTTTAAATTACAACAGACTGGCCTTGCATGCATGGATGACTGTCAGGGCCCTTTCCCCCTCCGCCTCCAGCGAAAAAACAAACACAACAGGGAGGGGCTGCGCTTTGCTCTCCCTTATGTTATGTCTATGTTCAGAGAGTGACCTGATCTAACACTAATGTTTTTTCAGAGGGCTGGAAGGGTGATTTGCCTCTAGCTTTATGTGCTCTGTGTGTGTGTGTTTGTGTGTGCATATGCACAGTTATTGCCAGTTTAATTAGGGACAGAGTAATGATGCCAAATGTTTTTTCTTTTTGAGTTTTTTAACATTTGGCAAAGTATTTTTTGTTTGCTTTGAATGCTGACTGTAAAATCAAAGTTTTGTGTTTCACATGTTGCTAATTGCAGCTGATGCTTCACACTCATTGTGTTTATCAGTGTGATGAAAGATGTTTGGGTTGACTGATTGAAATATTTCATCATGAACAGCAAGCCCAGATGTGTGTGCATAAGTGTGGCAGTTTAAAAAATGTCGGTGGTATTTGAGAAAAAATTTGATGAACCAGCTTGAGAACACAATGTGTACCTCTTTTTCAAGGCCTCAAAGAATAGAAATCTGTTGTTCTTAACTGCAGTAATAATGCTTAATAGTAAGCTTCTAAGACTACACAGCTGTGATAATCTTTAGGGTTTATAAAAGTATCCGTAAGTCTCTCAGGCCGCAATTTTGGCTAATAGTGTTTTGTTTTTTTTAAGCAGTCAAGCGTGGGCTAATTTGCCTGAGTGTTTCTGTGTAATTTTAAAATAATCACCAGAGTCAAAAGGAGAGTTTCTGTGGTCGGACTGAAAAGAGCTTTCAGGTCTGCTCCAGACCTTCTCAGAGGATGAACCCAGCACTGTGAGAATGCACGACTTTTAACCCCAGTAATCTTCTGACATTATGAATTCTGCCCTTAACAAAAAATTAAAACCTTTTGCAAGTAATTTAAATAATAGATTACATTTGCAAATCTTAAAGGATGTGGGGTGGTTGCAGTCCTTAAAGGAACTTTTTATAAAAAATTTAAAAAAGTATTGTGAATACCTGACCTTTAGGATGAACCACGTATCACTTTTGCAATACAAACATGAAAATCAGTAAAAAAGAAGTTTTCTCCGTGGACTACACCTGTGGCTCATAAAGACTTAGAATCAGTCACAGATTTCTTACAATTAATTTTTTCCATTTTAATGTTGCACAATTATTGGTGAGACAACAAAGAAATCTGCAAATAACCTAAACCAAGCCTACTTTAGGGTACTTAATAAAGGCATTTCAGTCTCTCCCGTTTGTTCCCTCTAAATTTTCTCTTGTTTAGCTACACTTTATAACCTTGTTCAGTAAGTGACTCATCCAGATGTGACGTCATGATTATTTGTTTACTTCAGGGCAAGAAATGTTGAACATCCCACTCACTGCCACAGTACACATCTTTTCTGTTCCTTTCAAGCCATTCCAGAACGAGGCCAAGCATCAGGAGCATCAGCTCTTTAGTTTGTGGTGAGTGTGACACACCAATCTGCTGTGTCACACACCAACAGATCTATCTCAGGCGGAAGAGTGGGATGTCCAATAATCGGAGGGTTGGCGGTTTGATTCCTTGGGCACTCCTTGTTTCCAGTGTCAGCATAACTGGTGTATAAAGGTGGATGAATGTTTTGTGTTGGTTGGAAAAGCCGTAGGTGCTGATTGACTGCCACGTCTCCGTTAGGTCGACTGATGCCAAAAATAAGTGTTAATAATTAGGGACAGAATCAGAAAATGGGATAACTATTTTGCTGTGACAAATGCAGGCATGCAGGATGTGAAACCATAAAGATTTAACAACGTGTCATACTGAAGTACATAATGCAGCACACACAGTTCTATTAAACAGCAGACGTTTTAAACAAAGTCTCATGCAGTTCTTGGCTTTATAAAGAGGAGTTAAAGGTTCAAAAATACTATTAGACTACACATCAAGCCCAATTTAGAGAATTTCTAAAGAGACATTGGGTTTGTTTTATTAAAATATATATATAATATATATATATAATAACAATTAAATACATGGTACTGAATCAAATAAAACAAGCACCTCACTGTTGTAGTGAAGCATTTTAATGTAGACTTAAGTTATTTTCTGTAGCATTTATTTAAATGCTTTTCATCCTGTCGCAGCTGGAGCCCTTACAAATTACGGCTATCACTTGCTATTCTTATTTGTTGTTATCATCTGTGATGTGAGCACCTTATAAGCTGACTAAGGTTGTGCTTCCATATAGTGTGAAGTCTTGAGCCTCTTTTCTGAGGAATGAAACGGACATATTGAGGGACGCAGACATTAAAAGAAGAGCAGTACACTTAGGTTACTCTTAAATTCATAGGTTTAATGTATCAGTACATAAAAATTACATAAATTGAATTTTACCTTGTTTAACAATTGGGTAAATATCTCACATGCACAATATATGATAGTGTTTCATTATTTGTTTCATGGCTAAGCCAAAATGTACGTGAAAAGCTCAGCACATGCAATAATTCAAATACCTTTATAACCACTTTTATCAACAAAAATTTAAAATAATTGTTTTCTGCATGAAGTTATTAGTGTTTCACCTTTCAATGTTGCCTACGTTCACAGATGTTTTTCAGCTTTTATTTATTCTTTATTAAAAAAATATCTTTTTTATATCTTTAATTTATTAATTTAATTTTTAAAGTCATTTCATTCAGGTTTCAATCTGGACTTTGACTAAATTAATTTCTTCTTTTTTGCACATTCTGTTTCAATGGGATTATTGTCCTGTTTCAAGATGCAGTTTCAGTCAAGATTTAGCTGTCAGAAAATTGCCCTCACATTTGACTCTAGTCTACTTTACTAATTCAATGACTCAATGTGAGATGTGCAGGTCCTGTTGCTGCAAACAAGCTAAAATAATTCGCCCTCCACCACCGTGCTTGGCAGTTGTTATGCTGTGTTTTTGCTCATATGCTATTTTTGTTTTTTAACAAATGTGGTGCTATGTGTCCAGACATCTCTACTTTGGATTTTATCTGGCCAAAGGACGTTGTTTCATGAGTCTTGTGATTTATTCAGATGAAAATTTGCACACTTAAGCTGTACTGCTATGTTCTTTTTACACTTAACATGTATATATAGCAGGGATCTTAAATTCCTGATATATATACTGCTCAAAAAAATAAACAGAACACCTAAGCAACACAATGTTACTCCAAGTCAATCACACTTCTGTGAAATCAAACTGTCCACTTAGGAAGCAACACTGATTGACAATAAATTTCACAT
>JBAMHW010000023.1:20841615-20851931 GCA_037177495.1 Rhadinocentrus ornatus
ACTGTTTGGTGATGGCTTAATCTCGTTGTACCGTTGTATAATGACAATAAAGGCATTCTATTCTATTCTATTCTAAAGTGCTCACACACTTGCAAGCAGTTCTGTGTTTAACACTTTTTAAGATCATTCAGCACACATTAATTGCTGCTCCCTGGGGGCTGCATGCTGCAGATGTGGAAATGTATTCTGATGAAAAAAGCAAAGGGGTGTGTTAAGGAGTAAGAATTGTTCACTCAGTACCTGTGTGCATAGGGGATTGGAGATGGTATGCCCGAGCTTGGGTCAGTTAACTTCTGATAAAGTGGACAGTCGAGTTCAGCAGTCAACACCAAACTGTTTGTCTTCTCTTGTTTAACTTAACTTGCTTGCTTAACTCCAGCCCAAAGAGTAAGTGTCATATTCAATTAAAATCCGAGTTGCCGCCTGATGGTAGTTCTTGGCATGGCTTCTCCTGACTCAGTCTTTTTGTTCAGTGCGAATCTGCTTTGGATGGATTGCCATTACAAGAAACCCTATAAACTGCGGACTAAACTGCAATCAGCCATTTGTTTATGGTACCATTTCTGTAATGAAATTAAAAAGAAATAGTCATTATCCTAAATCTAGTCACAGTGAGATGATGTTCCACCTGATATGTAGAATACACACTATCCACCCAATGTTTGTTTATGATTGGGTGGTTGAAATTTCTATGAAGTGTGGGTTTTTCTGCTCTGAAGAAAAAATAAGAGAAAAATAAACAAAACAGACATAGCTTAAATGTGCAAGCAAGTCCAGTTACTATAGAATACAAGGAAAGATTGCAAAGTAATACTGCTGTCAAGGCGGAGCGAAGGAGAAGC
Source organism: Rhadinocentrus ornatus (assembly GCA_037177495.1). Taxonomy (NCBI): domain Eukaryota; kingdom Metazoa; phylum Chordata; class Actinopteri; order Atheriniformes; family Melanotaeniidae; genus Rhadinocentrus; species Rhadinocentrus ornatus. The sequence goes on from JBAMHW010000023.1 coordinate 20,842,458, forward strand.
CGGACACAAGTGCAGGTAAGAAGTCAAAAAGATTTAATCCAAGGATTCAGGAACAAAGACTGGTGTGAGTCTGAAACAGGCTTGAGAATACTACACAATGGAGTAGTGTGTGGAATGGGTATATGTAGGTAGTTGACCAGGTGCAGTACTGAGGCTGATGATGATGATAATAGAGAACAGGTGTGATCCAAGATGGCTAGTACTCAGGTGAGGTGACATGACAGTAGGAAAGATTATATCTGGTGAGAAGGAGATATTTATGCCATAATACCTAGCTGGAAAAGCATTTAGCCAAGAACAAATTTTACTATTATAAAATCAGTGATCTATACTGAAATAACAACTCATCTTTGTTTGTTTGCTTTTTTCCTTTTTTTTCAAACTACATTTGATATACTCACATTCACCCGGGCTCCAGTTTGTAAACATCAAGATTTAACTCAGATATTATTAATATCAGTGCAATGTTCATTTTCATTTTCATTTCATGTTCATGGTCGTATTTATGGCAAAATAGGTGTATTTAAAAGAATAAGATGGTAATAAAGCTAGAATGCTGAACTTGAGGGTTTAGAACGTGAGTCTGGCAACCTTTAAGTGACGTGAATGAAGGTCTATAGATCAATACAAAAGGAAACAGTTGCAAAACCTTTTCCTATGTACCACCTAATCACTACATGAACTACTATGTCAAATGTCATGAGTTAATGTCATTTTTGAGCTGCTATAAAAGACAAATCTGTTGCATTAATTGTTAAGAAAAAATCTTTCCTTTTTAGTAGTTTAAATGCAGTTTCTGTATAATTGCAAACAACATTATTGGATTTGTAATATAGTCCTATTACATTTACTGCAACAACAGGATGCCAGACTCAACATGTAAGATAAGCATAACCAGCAATGAATGCCATGCATCACCTTTTTTGCTTTTATTTTAGCTTGTTGCATGTGCAAAAAGAAGTCACTTGTGAAAGGAAGTAAAACTTTATTTGTCACCTATAATGGGATTTCAAATGCAAGTCTAGAGTTTGAGTTTTTATCTAAAATTATCCATCTTCCTCATTTATTTCTGAGCTTTGATTCATGTATCATATCACTACAGAAAACTGAACCTAAATGAGACATGCAGTTTTGATTACTTATTACAAAAGCTGTCTTTAATGGCCAGTATCTTTGATTAGAAAATCACTCTCCATTATTTTTTCCTTTCCTTTCTCATCAGTTCCTGTTTCCTTGCATGTTCTTGCAAAGGTAATATGCATGCCTCCCTGTGTAGCACTGCACGCTCAGGTTCACACACAATCAATGATGGAATCAGTGAGACAATGTGTAAATTTTGCTTGATGAAACTTTTTTTTAACGTTAGGACACACACACATTCAAAAGCAATCACTTCTCTGTCAAACGCACATACAGCTACACAAATGCACACACAGAGCAAATGCACTCCCTGTGCACTGCCAAAGGAGGACTGCAAATAAAGATTAGAGAAAACACATCAATTTATGTGCCACTGCTCTTTATTTACTCTCCAGCTCAGGCCCAGGGTGATAGGGACTGCAAACACGCTTTTGACTCCTGAACAGGCTATACTACAGCTGAGGTGGCTTTCTCAGCAAACACTGCACTGATTCCTACATAATTACATTCATTAGAGGACCTCAGCCTGGACTTTGCATAATTGACACTGATGCACTGGACACAAAGATGCAGAGTTTCAAAGATTTCAGGTCTATTCTGTAGTTTCAGTGATGACAATGCAGTCGTGATGACAGTAATGCTTTGATGATGCCAATTATACAAAAGCCTTTGTTCATTCCTCACCAATCTTTCTGTGCCTGTCTCTCTGTCTCCCTGACCTGATGTAGTTACTACCCTAAGCTCTGATTGATTGTCAGCAGAATTTTGATCCTTAACTGTATCAGGCAGGGAAACGGATTATCCCCACCTGCAGTCAGCTTGCTTACAGTTTTGTCAGTGTTGCTTAATTGCACCCTGGTCATTGACATTTTCATCCAACTGTTAAGTCAGAAGGCTTTTCCTTCTTGTAGCTTTCATGTTATTTAATACTATATCAGTCCAGATTTTTTCTAGCTGTGTGTGTTTGTGTCATATTGGCTGCGTAGACTGAATTCTTTTGCCAGCTGTGTTTCTTTATATTGCTAAGGGTCAATCAGTGACAGTTTGTGGAAGATTTTGTCAACCCAGGTTGTGTGTGCAAATGCCTGCCGCACACCGGCTTTCACTTGTTGGTGTCCCCCTTTGCATCAGTGTGATGTAGAAGCTGCTAACATGCCTGCAGTGGTTGTGTTGGGCCACCTGGAGGCCCATTTCTGCCCTAACTTGGCATAACTACCCCCCCCCCAAAAAAAAAAATAATAATAATAATAATAATAATAATTTGACAACTGTGGGTGAATGGGTGGGGGTGCTCTCAAAGGTGGGCTGGTGGTTAGAGCTGTTTTAAGCTGGGGAAGTGCTACAGTATTTCAGGATCGTCAGATCATAAATAGAGTTTTTATTGCAGAGCTGCTATGCAGGGTGCGTGCTAGTCTTTCAGCAAGACTGTAGCAGTGATTGATAGTTCCCATGTGCTGGGGAAGAGGGGAGTGAGGATGCATGACAGCAAGGCAAGGCAGAGCCCACACTCCAGAGGGTTCCCCCCTGACAATCTCCTGTCTTGTCCCAGTGTACAGATCTCTGCGTGTGGACACAGCATGGGCTCTTGTGTCAAACAACTTTAGCCTCCGGCTGGAGGAGCCTTTAAAGTGTCCCCAAGCTATTTAGCATACACACACTCACTGATACTCATAGAGGAAAGCTGTTGAACCCTTTTTGTCTTTGTGTTTCCATCCAGCAGGTGGGTTTGCAGCTATTGTTCATAAAAGTAGATTGCTCTGTCTGCTCTCCTGTGTCAGTCTTAACAGCAAAGAAACACCCAGGGTACAGACTGAAAGAAAAAAGCCTCACACACTCAATTCTGTCTGTAGCTTGCAACATCTCCCAGTCCCACTTCAACAATTACAAGTACAGTAGGAGTATGAAACTTTTGCGACAGTAAACACACAACAGCCTTTTTGAAATATCAGTCGAAACCTTGGTAAAAAAAAATTAAATTCTACCAAAGCCTAAAATCTTAAATTAACTTCTATGTGAAATTTAAAACAGCACTGCACTTACTGAGCTAAATCTACTTGACCTGAAACATTAATATTTTCACGAAGCATTAAAATAACAATGCCGTTTTAATTCAAAAGAAAAGACATGTTTTCCCACAGCTATATAAAAACAAGACTTGCATTCAAAATACAGATGGTCTCAGGCAAAATTACTTTCCTCTCTGAACTCTGCATCACTTCTGTGTCAAACTGCAAACATATGCAGTGGTGCGCTAAGGTTAGCTTTATTTACAGGCAAGTGTGTGGCTCAAATGACTGTGAAATACAAAAATAGCAGTGTGAAAAATATGGCAGTTGTGTGCTAGACTGGTCTCTATGGTAACAGTCATGTTTATGCCGGCATAGTCTGCATGCAACTTATTTGAGAGGCAATGATGAGCACAGGTTAACATCCATTTTTTTCAGGCCAATATGTGACATGCCTTTTCTCCTCAAGAGATATAAAAAAATTAGGATTGCTGTATTTTTAATGCAGACAATGTAACATGCTGTCTGTATTTTACATTCTGCCGCTCTTCATTTAGGGTTTTGTTTTCGCAGCCATGCTAATTTGGGGCAGCTAGCTGAGTGGTTTGGTTGGAGTGTGAAGAGGTTGCCTTGTTTAAGGACTGCAGAGGTTGTTTTTTTTTTCAGTGCCAGAGAGCAGCATTACTCAAAGCTTTTGAGAAAACATCTGATGGAGCCCCTTGAGTGCTCCCAGATTGGCAATGTGAATAGCAGCTTTCATGGAGGCTGCTTGCTCTAATGTGTTTTTGAGCGCTGTGTACTGTGTGTGCGCTTACATTTGTGTGTCTGCATTTTTTTCAAAGCATTTATGTACTGTATGTATGCATCCTACTTTACTTTGTTTTCTGTGTTTGTGTGTCTAAGCTATTTATTTTTTGATTTATTGATTTATTTGCATAAATAACTTGAGGCAGATGCAAAATGCCAGGTGCAGAAATGCACAGCTGGGTGTTTTTTAGGGACAGTGGTGATGCCTCAATCCTTCAGAAAGCTCATGTAGACTTTACCTTTCACTTGTTTATTTACTGATAGCAGCTTGTAAAACAAAGAGGTCCTTCCTCTTTCTTTTTGACTACAGATCTTTCCCTGGAAGGTCTTACTCTGTTTCATTCTTGCTGTCTTTTACACTCTTCCTGAAAAAAAATTGTTTCAGCTTTAAACTTCTGACTTGTACACATCTGCTTTGACCCTAACTGTTTGATAAATTTCGCACTATGTTGTTTTTTATTTTTGCCTGTCTAATCTATTTTCTGCTTGGATGAGATCCTCTAACGAAACTGCATAGCTCTTGCTGCAGCTTTTTTTGCTCGCAGGGGTGCGCAGACATCAAGCAGCCATGGAATCATCATTTGTGAAACAGCTTGGCAGAGGGGCATTGCTGCTCCTCAGAAAAAACAGCGCTGCAGCTCTTTGTCTCCCCCAAGTGGTGCCTTGTTGCATCCTTGACCAATACTACTTAGATTTACAAACAAGATTGTGCATAATTATGTGCTCAGGCTATTCTTTCAGTGCCCCAATATCTTCATTGATGCATACGGAGCAGGTGTCTCTGGGTTCCGAGAGTACTGACAAGCATGGCTTACATGAGACATGAATGGGGTCAGATTCCACACACCCTGCTACAAATTTTTAGGTATCAGGAGGTATCATTTTTTACTTGTGTGTCCTTTGTAGCTATCATGTTTTCAAGAGTGGCTTTGCGAGGTGGGTAAGCCAAGTTTGACCAAAAGCATGTACATAAAGGAAGATGTACAGCATCATTAGGCTCGCTGAGGTAGGGAGGGACCAAAAAACTTGATTATACAAAACATTATTAAAAAATGTACATATACTTTGACAATTGTAATAACCCCTATAGTTGGAACAGTCTGACTTCCTTTATTTATTTATTCATTTATTCTTCTTTCACAGGTATGAAACGTCCTTTCAGCCCATCATTTCTGTCAAACACTGAGCTGGATAGCAGTGGGGTCGGCATAGGACCAGCGGTGCAAATGGACAGCGACCCATGCTGCAACATCCAGGATGAAGGTGCAGCATTGCAGGAACAATCATCGGGGGGCGCTCTGCACTCTTCACTCTACAGACCCAAAAGGGAAAGGAAACAGCGGACCTACACATTATGTGAGGTCTGCAACATCCAACTCAACTCTGCTGCGCAGGCCCAGATCCACTACAATGGTAAATCCCATCAGAAGAGACTCAAGCAGATCAGCAAAGGCAAAATGCCAAGCAACACAGGTAGGCCTAAGGTGATGCTCCACAGACCATTTCTTTGTTGCAAATTAAGACACAAAAGCAGAACATATGATCCAGTGTTGCACCACGGGATTTTGTAACGCTGTCTAGAACAACAGGGTCATGCAGATTAACAGAAGCCCACACACTGTTAGCCGTACAGTGTCACCAGACTCCCGGTGCCAAAAACCTCCACTTGAATTAAACAGAAGTTAAACAAATTGGATTCTATTTGCTGAAATATGTTCAGACAGAGCCTTGGGCTGAGGAAACGTACACACAGAAACATTCAAGTGGAGCAGGGCTGAGTAAAGTCAGCGAGTGAGAAGCTAATTAAGTGCTGGTTATGTTTTGATGGTGGTGTTCCTGAGGGTGAGGCTGCCAGAGTGAAGTTGGACATTTTTTTTATTCTAGTCACAGCCTTGTTTAGGAGTCTGCTGCAGGGGAATTGGGTCCTCAGTCAAGTTTAACCCTATTCTGTTTTCTTTCTGCTTTATTCTCAGCCTCACAATAATGATGCACACAAAATGCCTTAAAAAAAAGCATTCAATTAAAATACTTCAGTCTTAGAAAACAAACAATAATGTAGTTTTTGTGTAATGGCATGTTGATGTGCCTTGTTGAACAAAGGTGTCATTTTACAAGACTGCTCATTTTTCTTCTCAACAGGGTGTTGATTGTATTTGAGCAGAGAAAGTTTTTGCTTTTGAAATTTGCATTATGAGTGTTGACTTCTGTATACGTGCCCTCCAGAAATACACAAAACAGTCAAAAGGGGCTTGATAGATTGTTTGTTTTGATGCCTGCTTGTGCATTTGTGTCTCTCAGTTTGCGTTATTAAGAGAGCTTGGCAGCATCTCAACCATCATTATCTGAAAGAGGCATATTGTGGCATCAGGATATTACATTTATGAAAGGAAGTGGAATAACCTCATACAGCGGAAGATTTGTGAGGTTAATGTCATACCCTGAAAAAATATTTCAAAGCTGAAGAACTCTTAAATACAACAAAATGTCATGCAAAAGATTACACTGTTACATTACAAGTACATTTTTTCATTCTAAATACACTTTAGCTAATCTCTGAGCAACACTCCAGGAAAGGCTTTGTATAAACCCAGTAGAGAAACAGCAAGCGTTAGCCTAGAGGAGACTGAAAAAAAGATAATTTTATGATCAGCATCATATTGCAAATAATTAAATTTAAATGTAATTATTTGCTAAAATCCTCAGTGACAATGCGTTGTAGTCACTTCATGTCCTTGATTGTTCAGAAAAGGTTCTTTAAAAAAATAAATAAATAATAATTATTCCCCAAAAAATGTCTTCCTTTTTCTTGCTTGTTGCTTGTTGTTAGAGTTAAAAATGAAGTGGAGAAAATGTAAATATAACCAAAAAAAAAAGTAACAAGAGGATGGTTTACCTTCTTCTGACTTTGACTTACTGTAACAGTGTGTAAGAGAGATTACATCCTCATATGCCCACTTTGATCACCAGACTGTTTTCAGTTTAACTCTTTATTCAAAACCCATGTTTAATCTGTGAGAAATGAACATTTAATATGAGGATTCAGGTTTAAGTCTGTTTGCTGAAAACTTTCTTGCATGTCTGGAAGCTTGGATGGTTTGTGAATGGCTCAGGAAAGGATTGATATTTAAAAGGGATTTTTTTGTGTGTATTTTTTAACTGTATATATTATTAAGAACATGAATGAAGAATCCACAATAAAGTATTATTCGTTACATAACACTAAAAATATTCAGACCCTGATAAATCTGTCTTTAAGCAGTCAGTATTTCTGTACTTGGTCCATATTACAGTGAGTAACACAGTAAAGCAGCAAAGGATAAATTCTTCATTTCATCCTCACTCATATATTTTTAAACATGCAAACATCCATTCAGATAAGATACAATATTAAAAAATATAAGGAGATGTGCAGTAGGATCGGGGTTGGAAAGTTAGATATAGCAAATTATAAAGCATGAAAAAAACTTAAAATTAAAATATATCCAAAATTTCTCAGGTGTGTGAGTTGTAGTCTAAAGTCCCTGTTTTGGTACACTGCTACAGGGAATGCAGACTTGCATATATAAAAGTTTGTGTATTTGTGGTGTGGTTTTTTTTTAGTTTTTTTTTTTCATGTGTTTGTGAGGCATGCGGCATGGTTGTGTTGTGCAGATTCTCTCTGACACGCAGTCACAATCACACAGCCTTATCTCTGCTCACCTTCTGCTGACTCCCCCAGGCAGCCAGCTCTGCAGTGTCCTCAACTCCACAGCCTCTGTGCTGTGTGGTGTTTGTGTGTTTTTGTATGTATGTGCACATCATGTTTGTCTGCTTCTGATATTTTTAGAATTCCTAAATACTACAGTCAGTAACTTGTGCTGTGGAAACAGAAATTCATGCCTCAGTGCATCTGTGTTTGTGTCAGTCCACATACTGTAAGTAAAGTAAGGTATCTGGGTCTGGTATGGTTGTTTACAGGTTTACAGATTGCATGAATAAAGAATAAATAGGATATTTTAAATTTGTGTGGGTGTGTATGCATGTGTATGTGTGTGTTACTCCCAGCGAATTGTCTCCATGTCAGTGTGTGTTTCCCTCCCTCTCTGCTTCATTGAGCTGACAGTCGGTCCAGGCTCCTCTTCCTCTTCCCTCCCTCCCTCCGGCATGGATAGTGGACATGTGGAGCAGTCAGTTATACTGAGAAAGATGAATGTGTCTGCAATTAAGAGATTTCATTCTGTAATCCCAGAGAATATGTTGAAAAGATTACCAACAGATCCCGTAGGAGAGTAAAATGTTGGAGTAAAAATGAGAGTTGAGGTGATAATTTATGCAATTTTATCTTAGTGTTATTTTTAATGAAAGACATTCATGGTAAATATAGCTAGCTTGCTTTGAGGTGAAAGCAAATTGGTCTCCTAAAGAAATCTTTTAACAGTGTTCACACAAGTCTTTAAATCTTGATCATTTATTTAGGGTTGCCATAGTTTTTTATGCTCTCTTACAGTGGCTACATTTAATGTAGTCCCTAAAAAAAAAAAAACAAGGCTTGCATTTTTTAAATGCCACAACAAGCCAGAGCTTAGTGTAACTTGTTTTCCGGATATTGCCAGTCTTGTTGTTCTAGTTGTTCTGGTTTATTTAGACTAAACTGAAATGGTTATGCTGTTTTCTGCCTGAACCACTGATTCAGAGAGGATAATAAGTATGCTGCCACAACTACTCTAAAGTTCTTTGAGGTAACTCCAAGTAAATCAAAGTAAAATAAAAATCTAACTTAGAACAATTTGACTAAAATTTGAGTAGGCAGTGTTGAGGACACTGGAGTGCACAAAAAAAAGTGCTCTTTTTATCAGAATAATTTTTTATATACTGTGTATTGTATGTGCCCCACGATGTTGATGCTATCACACACCTCTTATCGTTCCTATCCTTTCTTCTGTAAAGTGTTCATGCAAAGCATGCGCCAACGAGGTATATTGTAAGCATTGTGCATTGCAGCAGCTGGACCGTCCGCAAAGTTACCTCCCACCGCTCCACCTGCCGCTACTCAGGTAACGCTGATCTATTTCGAGGGCACTTTTTGCTCCTAAACTAGGCCTGATACCAAACTATTCGTCCCTGTTGTAAAGTAGCCTGTCTGTGTCATTACAGCCTAAACGGCCGAGTCTAGATTAACCGAATGCCTGCTTAATGAGCTTAGGACAAGCCATAATCAGCGGTACCTTGCCAAATGTTCTTCCGCGAAGTTTTTACGACGTATTCATAAACCACATCGCACAGCATTCTCCAGTTGCCCATCTCTTTTGTCGCAGATTGTAATAATTTGACAAATCGTTTTTTTCTTTGTTCCAAGCAGCATTACTCTAAGCAGTCTATAACACTGTTGGCCTTGGCTTTTATCAATTGCAGCATGCCTAGAAAAGAGAGATTAAGAAAACAGAAATGAAAGGAGCTTTGCAAGACAGCTCAGGGAAGCAGCTCTCTGCTGGCCTGGATGAAGCCACCAAGCAGCAAGGAGGATGAGGAGGAAGATGATGAA
>JBAMHW010000023.1:20861139-20875147 GCA_037177495.1 Rhadinocentrus ornatus
AGAGAGAGAGAGAGAGAGAGAGAGAGAGAGAGAGAGAGAGAGAGAGAGAGAGAGAGAGAGAGAGAGAAAATAAAACTGGTGGAGTTTGAGAGTGTAACATTTTAGATGAGCTTGTCTCATCTAATCCCTGCCTCTCTCTTGGGTGAGCCGTAGCATTTATGCCAGTAATGAAGTGCAGTGAGATGAAAGCTTTTTTTAATGGGATTTAGTTAAACTGGGACACAAACCAGAAAGTCAGGGAGATGGGAGAAAAAAAAAACAGTTTGTCAGCATCACTGCCAACGTCATTGTTATTTCTGCTCTCATGGACAACTCGCTTGTGGGCTGTGATGATTTAATGAATATGTGTGTCACTCCTCATCTTTATTGGCTGGGGGAAATGTCAGTCACAGAACTCTTGTTTTATCATTAACCTTTGTTACTCCTGTGGTTTGTCTTTTCCTCCTACTTAATGTGTCCAATCATTTTTGTAAATTTCTTTCCTCCTTCCTCACTGTTTACATGCTTCATTCTCTTTTTGAGCAAAGACTGCATGAGTCTTCTGCAGGTTGTGTTTGGGTCTGTGTTTTTAGGTGCCACACTGGGTGGCTTGTTGGTTACAGTTCAGTCTGTAACAATCACACATGTACCGATTCAGTTCTACTGTATATTACATGTGCTTGTGTGTTTGCTGCAGACATCTGCAGGAGACATTGTTCTGAACTGTGAGCATGGGTGCAGGAACTTGTTTGACTTACTATACTGTATCTGTCATCCATCAATATATTTTGTGTGCAGGACTAGTCAGAAGTCAGAAGGATAGGCGCTTTGCTAGAAGGTGAGGCATACTGTAGAGCAAGCGCTCCAGGCAATGTTTTTCTTCTGTCTGAAAGAAACACAGACACGCAGAGAGACTATCACAGATTTCTAAATCTTCAAACCAAACTGTCATAAAGAGTGGCCACAAAGCACTCTAACCAGGATTGCCTGAGAACAAAAATGTAATCGATGGAGATTTAAATCAAGTTAGGTTAATATTAGGGCCTAATTATAAAAAGACAGCATAAAAGGATGCTTAAACCAGTGTTTTTTTCTCAATTAATACATGTTTACAGCCTGATTTGGTGTGGGAAAACACACCAAAACACACTCACAAACAAAAGCCTAAAAACAGGAAACTATTCAAAATTATTCAATGACTTGGATCCCTTAAATGGATCAATAATATAAATAATGACAATATGACTGACATAAAAAGGCTGGGGGGCTAAAGAAGACTACAACTTAAGAAGTGATTTTAGATGTGTCACATATTTTACAAGCCCCAGAGCTTTTGGGAGTACAATTTTCTAGACCCTTTGACACTGCACACAAAGCAAAAAGGTTTTTTTTCTACTAGGAAATAAAATCACTGTGAATGGCTGTCACAGAAAGGCGTTCAGGCTGCAAGATCCAATGTGTGTGACGAGTGCTGAATCCAGCTTGCTCCAGCCAGCCAACGATCCTGCTGCTGCTGCCATGAGTTTGGCTCATGACCTCTTCAGGGCTGCCTGCCATATTGGCCCCCCGCTTATTGTTCTGTCAACAGCATCTGTTGGGCCTGATAACAGGATTAGACCAGCCCCCTATAGGCCTGCTAAAGCTAGCTTGGATTAGTCAGCAAGCCTATCTTTCTATACATGTGATTGTCTGTGTTTGTGTGTGGATGTAATTATAAAGTCAAACCCTTTTGTCCTGTTAAAGAAGATACACCAATCAAAAAAATGTTGGGGGGGAAAAAGAACTCATCATCTTTATTATCCTACAAGTGAAGTGTAATTTAATTTTTCCATTAAAAAACATCTGAATTTCCACAGAAAAATTCAACCACGATGTTGGTTGATTGCAGGATCCTTTACATGGTAGAAAATAAGTTCATCCAGCTAAGTGAACAACACTCTCCAGGAGGAAATCATACAGTATCTTTATGAAAGATTTTCATTGAAAAAGACTTTACAATAGCAAATACACCACAAAGTGTACCGAATTCATAAGTCTAAAAAACAGAAAGTCCATATTAACCTGATGATGGTTCAAAATGGCACAAGCAAGCACAGTTCCCAGGGTCAGGGACCACTTGCGTATATTGATGATGAGGCAAACAACAAAAGTAGCTGGATGAATTCTGAAGTGAGCATTATTTATAATGTTTGCTCATATTACGCCTGGTTTAAAAAAGCTGATTAGATGGTACTTAGTGACCAAAAATATACTGAGAAATGAATTTGCAAGATTTTTGACAGCCTGTTATAGAGAACATTTTAGTTGAACAGTTAAACAGTTGAAAAAGTGTGCATGTCAATAACCTCTGCATTTTAACCTTATATCAATGATAAAACTTGAATATATTTTTGCATAAATCTAAAGTAAAAATTTCCACCGTGTCCACAAATATCCAAGTTTTACTTTGTTGTGGTTTAATGGGCATTTTAGTGTCTAAAGTGCAGAGTAAATTGAGCGTGATTATTTGGGCCAATTGAGCGTCTTGTGAGGGTCCTGTAAGTTCTCTGTGTTGCTCATGAATATTAAATGTGTCTCTCCAACTTCATTACACGCCCTCATGGTTTTTCAGGTAATAAGATTTCTTAGATTATGGAGACAAGCATACAGATGAGTCCCTGAATCGAATCCCATCAAAGGTAAACCCATATGGTAAAAATCTCTTTGAAACTATCATCTTATGTGGAAATTCACTTTCCACTTAAACATTCATTTATCAGACAATCCCTAAAAACACAAGTTGATAGTGGCTTTGGCACCTGATGTGGATGTGAATGCTGTGCAATGCCAAGTACACTGTGGAAATCTCACAGGAGAATGGCAACATGTCCCCAGCCTCCTCCACCTCCCCCTGGAATACACACATCACAGTTTCCCATTCCTATGTGTTTCTCCACTGAGAATATACCTGTCAAAGTGGTCATGCTGCTGTGACATTCCTGCCAAGCTTTGCACCTGCTAACACACCCGAAGTATTTTGGGTTATAACAGCGAGAAAAGTTGTCTATTCCATGTGAGATCAGGATTAGTAGGTTTTTCACCATGACTCTGTGTTGTTGTGTCAAACAGAGGCTGGAAAAATCTGAATTTGACCGTCAATTTTCAGAACAGAGTGGCATATATGAAAGAGAAGTTGAGGAAAAGAAGGGTAAATAAACTAGTTGTCAGTCATGTATCTCTCCCCACCCTCTCTAATCTTCACAATCCGTGTCTAGAGCTTTAATCAGGAAAAAGACTGCCAGCTGCCTAGAAGATTGAGCCATTGTGCAGCTTCTTGTCATAACACATCACTTGATCCACAGTTTCTCCTCTATACCCTACAGCCATCTTTCCAAGCTTGAGCAGACAGTAAAATTATTTGAGTCATTTCACAGAAAAGCAGCTTTCCTATCCCATCTTTAGTCAAAAGCTGCATTTAAAATTGCTGGCAGATTCTGTGCTGCAGTGTGATGATGGTTGGTTTGCACAGTGTGTCACCACGACTCGTGTCAGACTGTACCGTTCATATCCGGCCAGTCAGTTTAATCAGACACTCTTAAGATGAGGCCACTGGTCACTGTGCCTTCATCTCACACCTTCAAACGGAAGCAGAGCTTAGGAACATTCTGAGGAGATGGCAGGGAAATTCGCTTTTAATCTGCCTTGGCCCTGCACTCTCACTCACACCAACTGATCCGTTTTCACTCTGAGCACGCAGTCTGAGTTTACCCGGCTGGCACAATATACAGCATAAAACATCTATCATAAGTTTTATAAAAGATGCATGGTGTGTGCACTCCTGAGTTCACAAGCATTTTCATGTCGAAGCCCTCTAAATAAATACATAACAGGCTGGGGGTCATTGGTCTGATGGATCCCCATCTGAGAAAATACACTAGCCAAATAAACAAATAAAGGAAACACTGAAACAACACACCTTAGATTTTGAGGAATGAAATATTTCAGGAGAAAATCTTTATTCATTACATGGTCGGATGTGTTGAGAACATCATAAGCATGATCAATGTAAGTCAAAATCATTAACCTATGAAGGTCTGGATTCAGAACCACTTAAAATAAAAGTGGAAAGATCGGATAACAGGCTGACCCAACTTCTGTGGAAATTCTTCACAACAATTGAGAATGAGGTCCTCTCTGCGGCCTCCACGTCCGACCTCCAAACATCTGGACATGCTCCTGATGAGACGACGGAGGTTCCTGAGGGATCTCCTCCCATATCTGGATGAAGACATCAGTCACCCCCTGACAGTCTGGTGCAACATGGTGGTGGTGGATTGAACAAGACATGATGTCCCATAGGTGCTCCATTGTATTCAGGTCTGGTGAACGAGTGGGCCAGTCCATAGCATCAGTGCCATTGTCTTGCAGGAACTGCTGACACACTCCAGCTGCACGAAGCTGAGCATTATTATGCATTAGAAGGAACCTAGATCCCACTGTAGCAGAATAAGGTCTGACAATGGGTCTAAGGATCTTATCACGGTACCTAATGGCATTCAGAGTACCTCTGACTAGCACATGGTGGTCTGTGCAGCCCTCCAAGGACATGCTTCCCCAGACCATCACCTGACTCACTGCCAACCCAGTCATGCAGGAGGATGTTGCAGGCAGCAGAACATTCGCCATACCACATCTGCTCAATGTAAAGCCTGTTCTTGCCCATGAAGCGCACAGTGTGCCAACGACCAATCTGCCAGTCCTGATGTTCTCTGGCAAATGCCTATCAGGCTGCACGGTGTTGGACTATGACTACAGGTTCCGCTTGTGTACATCTGGCCCCCATTCCACCATCTGTAGTCTGTTTCTGACAGTTTGAGCAGAAACTTGTACCTTAGTGGTCTGCTGGACATGATGTAGGGCTCTGGCAGTGGTCCTCCTGTTCTTTTTTGCACAAAGAAGCAGACAGCAGTCGTGCTGCTGGGTTGTTGTCCTCCTACGACCCCCTCCTCGTCTCCTGGTACACTGACCCATCTCCTGGTATCTCCCCAACCACACTGGGCTGGGAGACACAGCAAACCTTATTGCTACAGCACACATTGATGTGCCATCCTGGAGCTGCATGACCTGAGCACGCACTGTGGGTTGCAGTTAGTGCCTCATGTTACCTCTAGTGGTGAGGGCACTGGCAAAATGCAAACATGACCAAAACTCTGCCAGACAGGAGAAAGACAGGAAAATAGCCTGTAATCACCACCTACAGGACCTTTCCTTTATATGGGTTGTCTCACTAATTGCCTCTCATTTCCACCTGTTGTCTGTTCCATTTGTACAACAGCAGGTGAAGTTGATTCACAATCAGTGTTTTATCCTAACTGGACAGATTGATATATAGGAGCTCTGACTGACTTTGAATTACATGCTAAAGATTATGTGTTTCCTTTATTAGTATCTTTATTTTTTTTTTATTGTTTTTGCTTGTGCTAGCTTTATTAGCATCCAGGGATTTATCATGACATCTGCTACTGCTGTTTTTATCCAAGCTTGACAGACCCTCGTCCAGTGTTCCTTTTTCTTATAAAATCCAAGCAATCTTGAGTTATCAGACATGTTTTGTATTTACCTCTGCAGCAATGAGGTAAAGTAGTGTACTTTTACCAGTGTTTAGAAGGCTGGCTATATGTTGTTTAAAGTGTAGTCAAACTGCTGAGTCAGCAAAGACTGATGTTGACGCTGTATACGCACACTAACATTTCACTCTGATGTTTACAGAAGTCCAACTTTGACTCATTGATGAGCAAAAACTTGTTCAGCTAGATTTGATTTATAATCTTTAAAGTATCCTCTCTTTGAGTATTAAATTCCTACCCCATGTCATGTGTTGTGGCAGCCAGCCTGTGCACACATGCATGTTAAGTACATGTCGATCTCTACCGTGTAATGTTAATGAAGCAGATTTTCTTCCCCTTAAATCAACTCTTGTATTCTGCAAAAATGCCTCCAACAAAGACAGAGATTAAGAGTCAACTTTACTTTATGAATGTATTTGCTTCAGACTGAAATGTGTCTATTCCAGTATAACATCCTGGGGTTTTCTGATGTCTTACTATTGGACTTTTAAATGATGATCACTGGCCTTCATTTAAGTTCAGCACACTCATTCACATAACCAGACCCATTAGTTTGTACAACATTGTATAGGAAAGATGGCTGCCTTCTGAAATGGCTCATAAAGCCACTAAAAATACATACAAACTTCAATGAAACCTGGGAGTACTTTGTCAAAACTTGCTGTGACAGCTCAATCTCATTATCCAGTTATGTCCAAATACATCAGGATTATGCAGTTACAAGTTGAGGTTTTACAGGCATCTTCATTGTGCTGTTAAAATAATAGTGATATTTCTGCATAGCTACTGTTATGGTTGGTTATTATTTTGAATTTTCTATTTATCAGTCACATAATATTTACAAACTGTCTTAACGTATTTAGATGCAACGTACAGGTGTACACTTCTAATGCTTAGAGAGCATGCAAGATGGATAGATTTTAAACACATATACAGGCTGTTATTTTAGCCTAAAACTTTCCAGCTACATTCTTTGCCCCTCACTAATGCAAATATCTTAGCTCCAAATGACTCTGGTGATAAAATAGATCCAAGTCAAATAAATCAGTAAAAGTGTTCAGGCCAGGAAAAAGGTGGCTATGGCAAATGGTGATAAGTTGTTTTACCAATTAATGATAGCACTACACTATACTATACTATAAAATTAATATACTATAAAAACTCAAAGTGCTTTTTACACTACAAACCACATTTTGTCATTCACACACTTATACAGCACTTCCTGTATGCTATGCAGTGCTTTAAATCTAACATACATACACCTATGGATGTACTGAAAGCAGTATGGGGTTCAGTTTCTTACCCAAAAACAAACAGTCTGGAGAAGCTGGGGATCTATGGGCCCTGCCATACCTGAATGACTTCAACATAATAAACCAAATGATTATACTTTTGTTTTATCCCATTGATTCCCTCAGTCCTTCTCTTTGTGTGGTCAGACAGACTCCAGCCATCTACCGCCCTGCATGGTCAATTAATGTAGCTGATATTAGACTTGCCTCAGTAAAGATACCTCCATTACCAGGCTCGTTAGATGCTCAGTGGTTTTGTGAAAACCTCACCAGGTTATTGACTTACTGACACAAAATGCATCTGTTGGAAATATGAGGATCCATTCATCAAGCCTCATTCCAAAAAACTCAAAACAGAGTTTTAACTGAACAATGTTTGAATTGAACATTTGAATTTTAGGATTAAGTTGTGTGTATTCTTATCAAGGTCATACATTACAGAGCATCTCAGGCTATGAAGGATTTTTTACTTTGTTGTTGTTCTGGTGGCAAATGTTCTGCTTTTTTTCTACACAGAATTAAACACTATTAAATAAAGTGGATTTGCATTATATAAAAGATGTGACGCTATGGTTGGTGTATACCCAAATAAATGAATTGGGTAAGTACTTTATCCACATTCTGAGGGTAAACTGGAGGCATAATTGGCTCTCGATAAAAATAGACAAAAAATTTGTCAATACAGACATGTTACTTTCATTCTGTTAACCTTAAACCCAATGCACAAGAATTAATGAAATAATCAATGCGTGTGAATTGTTTAGCCATTAGTAGAAAGGGTGCAAAGTTTTGTAAACTAAAGAGGGAATGAGTATCTTTCGCTTTCATTACAGAGAGGGGGAGAGTTGGAAGGGCAACTTTAGATGCTTGTCCCTGACAGAAACGTCCATTTGTCTGTTGTCTCACCACCACCTTGACTCCCTGTCACTGCTTCTATTTATTATTTGAAGTCTTCTGTCAGTCTCTCCTTTTGCTTTCGTCTCCTCCACATTGTCAGCCTGTTTCTGTCAAACCTCCTTTCATTCTGTGTCTTCTCACTGGCCCTCGTTCTTCAGCCAGACACTTGCTCTATCTCTCT
This sequence comes from Rhadinocentrus ornatus, assembly GCA_037177495.1. NCBI lineage: Eukaryota > Metazoa > Chordata > Actinopteri > Atheriniformes > Melanotaeniidae > Rhadinocentrus > Rhadinocentrus ornatus. Next base: position 20,869,095 of record JBAMHW010000023.1, read on the forward strand.
TTTAACAGGCATTTTATCATATATATATAACCACATCTGTCTCTGTTCGTGCACACACCCCAGGCATGTGTCTGTTCTGGGTCGTTTTTGATGATGAGTTCACACATGTGATAAGTGCAAGTACACACCAAGGTCCACGTCAGCTCATGAGCATGCTTGCAGCCTACACAGATGGTGTCCAGGTGTATATGTGACATAGTTCAGATAACTGGCCATTGTCTCTCCTAGTCAACCCTACAATGTAAAACAGCTCAAGCCAGATTCTAGTGACACAATTAATATTCCCTTGTGGCTTTTAAAATTTCTATTTTTATGTACTTCTTTGGATAGCTTTTGATTTGTATTGGCTTGTGGGCTTTGTGATTACTTATGAGCAATCTTTCTTTTCTTTTTTTTCTTTTTTTCACCTGTAATTTGGCCATTAGCCTGCACTTCTATGCTTTTGCTAGTTTTGTATTTTTGAAAGCCTCCAATCATTATATGATTTTATTTTGGGCAATATTATTAAATAAATGCTACCACAATAAAATAACCACCATTATGCCTGTGGTATGACTCACACTTGTACTGTAGTGACACAGTTACGCTTGCATACACACTGGATTTGCACAGTGGTGCCCACGCACTGTTGCTGTGTGTTTTGTGTGTATATTTGTTTGTGTTTGCATGTGGAGGAGGGGATGTTGGTTGCAGATTGTGCTTGGTCCACTAGACCCCTCCCAGTCAGAATGGAGCTGTCTCAGCTCATCAGCATTAGACTCACATTGCATCCTGATCTGGCCTGACAGTCAGCCACAGGAAAATGATGGGATGTGAAACCGCCCATAGCACCACTCATGTGACCTAGCATACAGGACTATGAGGGTATAGGGAGGGGGTGTTGGGTGGCATAGAAATACAAAAAGGCAAAGTGATGTATGCTCATAATAGTAAAGGCAGAAGCCGTACCCCTTCCTGGCACAAAAGACAAAACCGACAATACCTTGACTTGTTCACACGGCAGCTATATGCATTGATACACACAGTGGCAGTCGATGCAGGCCATTACTACTGTGATATTTTACTTGTCTGAACGGTGGTAAAATGTATTTCAGCATGCCTAGCTTTAGACTTTAGGATGCTGCAACTGTCTTTCACTTCGTTATGAAACCTCAGCTGCTCCAGCATAAAACATACATCCAGATGCAAATACAAACACCCAAACACATAAAAATATACTTAAGTCCAAGCAAGAGACAGACAGTAGCCTCCATTAAAGTCATTTGGCAAGTCAAAAAAGCTCGTAGATAGAAATCAATGTTTTTATTGGTTGATAATTTGTAAATAATTAACTGAAATTACTTCTAGACTAAAACTATTGTCAAGGAATACTGGGCTTTGAGCAAAACATTCCCTGTCTTGCTATGCAGGACCTCACCATGCAGACTAATTCCTCCCAGCAGGCCTTTATATACAGGGCAGCACGAGGTTGAGGGTCAGGCAGGGCAGTAACTTCTGTTTGGTGTGGAGGGAGGGGATTCACCATGCAAATACAAGGATTTTCCAAGACCCAAGCCCCACAGTCTTTCAGTTTAATGGGCCCCTTTTTTTTTACAGATTTTCCAAGCCTACCATCAGGTGTGTCAGACACTGTTGTATTTTTAGAGGAGAGCAAAACCCCAGTGTTTCCACTGGGTCATCTGTTGTTCACTACATAACTCATATTGGATTACTTTCCTCTCTCATCGTCAAAATCCTCTCAAAGCTCTTAAAAAGAAACTACATCTTTAGTTGAAGCTGTTTCTCCTCCTTGTGGATCTCTTCTCTATCCTTGATATGATGCCTTGTTGTTGTATAGTGACATTGTGAAACTCTGCTGAAATGACTCAAAACTCTTTTGCATTTTTAAAGAGAATAATCAGGAGAGAAAAGGAGAGTACAAAGTAGAAAGAGGAGACGGAGACTAAACAACCACAAACCAATAAATATGAAGCAATCAGCTGCTACACCTGTAAAGAAACAGAAAACATCCTACGACCTCTGTAAGAAAACTAAATATACAATCATAAGAAGCACATGCAGGAAGACAAACTGTGAAAATCATGAACATAACCACAAAAAGAGGTATATATGTGGTTGTTTGTGTTTTAGTGAATCACCAATTCCAGTGTGGAACCACAGTAGGGTTTGTTACATATAGTATCGCATGGCATCATGTCTCCTCATGGTGTTTTCAAATGTAAGTTGCCCTTTTAAAGCACAACTCACAAAGCCTACTATCGATAAAGAATTGAAAATATTTGAAGAGCTCTAGCTGTTACATATTGGCCTGATATGCACAGTCCTTGTCTTACTTTTACTTTATTATAAGTTGACCTTGCCCAGTGTGAGGATCGCCACTAGCTACATTTATTATGTAAAATCCCAGGCTTTTAACTCTGAAAGCCTTATCTTCAGTGTACATAGCATCATTCTGCCACTGCAACGACTCTCTTTATCTGACTCAACAAGCGCACACGCATTCACTGATGGTGTCATTGTATTATTTATTGAGCCCAAAGACGTATGCTCTTTCAAGGTGAATACTGAAGCAGTTTACAAATATTTTTTTTCTGAGTGCTTTTCATAGATACAGCTACTCCTCTCACTTTTCATTTTTGTTATCCATTTATTTTCAAACAATCAAAATAAATTAGCAGAAATAACATCCCCATTAATTTAAGTTAACCTCATCTATATAATGGTATAAAATGATCACGGTCATTACAAACTCAACAAATCTGATATTATGTGCAAACATTTTCTTTCTTTTTTTTTTTTCTTCATTCTCAGCATTATGTGTGATTATAAATAAATGCACAAAAAAAGAAAAAGAAAGAATGAAAGCACTTTATTATGTAGCACTGGATAGCCTTGAACTACTCCACTGATATTGATTGTAGGAGACTGCATTTTGTCATCTTGTTGCGTATGTTTATACAGCACTAAAGTGGACGATTACGTTTTTTTTCCAATATAGATGAATCTGATTGTTGTCACTCATATTTTTCTGTATTTCTATATTACTTACTGTATGACAGAGCTGTAGAAGACTCGAACCATAAATCAGTCTTCACCCTCAACAAATATTCGCAAATGTATGCAAAAAAGTCTAAAGTCTGCCTGTATGAAAATCAAATACTAAAACGAAGAGAAGACATCAACATTATTCCTGTTTTAAATAATTTTTTATGTACTGGCAGCAAGGCTGAACTCACTCTGTATAGCAAGGTAGCAATTAAGGAATAAAAAGTGCAATCCAGAATTACTCATTCATCCTATTGCATTAGTCACTTTCACTGGCCTACAGTAGGTAGTGGGAGGGAGTAATGAATTAAGGTATTTTTGAAAAAGCAGGCAAGCAATGGCTAAGTAAAATTTGTGACAGTGCATGAAGATGTTATTTGACACAATAAAACCTTAGTGCTGTGCTTAGCAGTGGTGCGTCATTACCATAAAATGAATGAAAAACCTTAATAAATATATAAAATCCTTCTATAAATACAGTTTCCTGAAACCTAAGGATCATTTATTTCCATTGGTCAACTGTCAAAAGCTGGACCACCTGCAGAAAAAAGCTTCTCCTCAGTCTCTCTTGGCCTTAATGCTACAGAGGCATCTGCCTAACCTCAGCTGTCTAAATAGTGCTGCATTGGGGTGGGAAGCATCCTGAATATTTTTTTCTGAGCCTTTGATCACGGTGCCTTGGTGTAAATATCCTGCAGAGAGGAGTTCCTATGGTGGGCTCAGCCGAGTGTACCACCCTCTGCAGGGCAGCCTGATCTCTGATGGTGGAGTTTTTTCCACCAGACGGAGATGTATCCTGTGAGGAAACTCTCCACAGCTGAGGTGTAGAATGTCCTCAATATGGAGGCGGAGATCTTAAACGTCCTCAGCCGCTGGAGAAAGTGCAGTTGCAACCTGGATTTGATTGATTGTTTGGTTGGTTGACTGAAGTTTATTTGAACATAATGACAAATAAAAACTAAAATAAAATAAAATGTACAGTACATCACCATCATTATGTTCTCCATACCCATGGTCCAGGTGAAGACGGTGGACATTCAGCTGCTGGAGCCTTGGCAGTTGTGTGTGCTAATATTGTAAAGGCAGTGGACTTATAACACACCCCTGGGAAATGCCAGTGTTGACAGTCAGAGACCTCGCAGTAACGCCACCCCCACCCTCACATGATGAAGGTTTCACTACCGTTTAGATATAAAGAGTTAATTCTGTCCTTTACGAGGAGAGATGACAGAGTCATTAAAATCAAAACAGGCTTCAAATTTGTGATCATAAATGTTTTGGAATAGCTTATTTAAGTCTTCCAATCAGATTTTCTGACATAAATCTATTACTTTTATTACAAATGTCCATTTTTTTTAGATGGCTATTGATTTGTCCACTGTGGACAATGATAATCCACAGAAATGTACGTATTTGATATTTGTGGATTTTTTGCACAGAAGAGTTGACACAACGGCAGTTGGTAAACATGGATAACTGAAGAAACCAGGATTTAGCTAGTTCAGTCCTTGAGAGATGACCTAACTAGCCTCCATTGTGGCTGGATCCAGCAGCTTATCAAGTTATGCCGAGTGACTCATTATTTGAATCAGGTGAGTTGAAACAGGATAAAATCCAAAGCTTGCTAGACTGCAGCTATCTAGGACTGAACTTGCCCCTGGTATTAACTAATGAATAACAAGATAAACTGATTATCAAAACAGACATTACTGTCATTTAGTAAAAGCAATCTCATGTAAATGTACCATTCTGGCTCCAGCACGGCTCTGTTCTCAGGTCTCAGAACCCTGGTGCTTCCTGGTGACCAAAATTAAATTGCGATGGTTTCGCTTCGTGGTAGTTAACATTAACTTTAAAAACTGGTCATGGATGTTGATGATTGAGTTGCCGGGCTCCATTATAACCTATAATGTTATGGATTTCAATATAAGCTTATATAAATCTAACCAAGCTAAACCCTTTAAATTGGTTGCTAGACAGTATAGTTATGCAGCTATTCCAGTGGTTGATCACCCTCAGTTAGCTTATCTGAATTATGTTTTTTAACGATTTAGCAATTTCATGTGTAGAAGGCACTGGGGTAGTTGTCCAGTTTTGGCCAAGTTATTTGTTTATTTATTTTTTTAACTTTTGAAATATTTTTTACTTTATTGAACAGTGTGTAATACAGTTATACAGTACTTCAAGCATTACAGAAAATATAGAAAATTGAGCATTGGTTGGGCATTCAGGTTTTAATTTTTTCTAAAAAATCTATTGAGATGGGAAATTTTAGCAGTCTGGTGTTGGGGTGATCCCATGCCCACTGATGACATCACACTTCACAAAGAAGAACCACTTTTTTACTGATTCAAGGGAGAAAGTGACGTTTTAGGTTCTAGTCTTAAAGCGTTAGCCAGTTCAACATTAAATTCAGGAACTGGTATCAGCACGTCCTCCCTGTGGGTCATTTCTCTTGGCCTTGTAGAAATGTGTGAAAATGCATTTCTCTGCAAAAACAAAACCATCTGCTGGTATTTTTATTATTTCCTCTTATTTTGCTGCACTTTCCTGCAAAGTTGTGTGGGTGTGCATGTATTTATTTGTGTTAGGACTTAAGCACTGTGAAATAATTAAGAAAGTAAACTTTGTGTATCTGATTTACATCTTCGTTCCGTGGTTCATGACAATCTGTTTCTCACTTTCCGAAACACTCATGCTAAAAACACTACAAGAAGCGTTTGCTTATCCAGATTTGAGTGATGAAACTGATGTGATTTTGACCTCCAGTTTCCAGTAAGTCCAGCGCAACTTCACTTTGCAGCAAATGAGAGAAAGCAAACTTTACAGACAGCAGCTTCCTAAAAAACCTTTAGAGATTACTGGAAAAAATCATCATGAAAACATGCTCTAGCTTTCCTTCAAACATTCAGAAACAGCAGCAGAAGTGGGATAATATACAGGACTGTCTCAGAAAATTAGAATATTGTGATAAAGTTCTTTATTTCCTGTAATGCAATTAAAAAACA